>OW026520.1:127105700-128305700 GCA_932274085.1 Protocalliphora azurea
ATAAATCTTTATTATAAATGTTATAAATTGTTGGCAAATATCAGCAAACCTAAACATTTTTTTTCCGGATATATTAAAAGTTTCACAGAAAATCCTAAATTTCACCAAAATTTCAAGTTTCAGCTAAATTTTTAAATTTATCAAAAAAAAAAAAAAAAAAAAAAAATCCGATTTCCTTCAATTAATTTCCCTTCTTAACAAATATCACATTTACAGAATTGGTCGTAAATTTATTGTTCTATGTAATCATAAAAAAGTATAATTTTATAAGGGTGAGGGTTATCTTTAAATAATGTTATGCAGTGAAAAGGTAACATCTTTCTTCAGAAAAGAAAACGTTATAAGAAACATATTTTGCACTTTTTTTGAAGTTATTTATGATTATTTCTAAAAAGTGAAAATAAATCTAGTTTCAATAGTTTTCCAAGAAAATCGCCTTTTTAAAATATTTCAATAATTTTTAACAAAGATAAATTTATCCATATGTTTATTTATACACCACCATAGGTGGTTGGGGTATTATGCGTTAATGTTGATGTTTGTAACACATAGAAAAAGTCATCCAACACTCACCTTAAAGTATACCAATCGACTCAGAATCACTTTTTAAATCGATCTAACGATGACCGTCCGTTCGTCTAGCTGGCTATACGACTGGCTGGCTGTCTATGTAAACCTTGTCTACAAAGTGCGGGTCGCAATTTTAAAGATAATTCAATGAAATTTGGCACGTGGGACTTTTATGATACAAGGACGAAGCCTATTGAAATTGTTTGTAATCGGATCATTATTTCACCTAGCCCTCACACATATGTCATCCCGGAATATTGTTTAAACACTCAAAAGTGCCTTAAAAATATTAATATTTTAATGAAATTTGGTGCAAAGAAGTTCTGTACAAATATTAATATTGTACAAAATTTTATGAAGATCGGTCTACAATTGACCATAACTCCCATATAAACCCCTTTTCCGAAAATCACTTTAAAGTGCATAAAACCCATACGAATGTTAGTATCAAGTTAATATTCGACATAAGAGAGTTTTATGTAAGTAAAAACACATTGCCAAATTTTATGAGAATCGGTCCATAATTTACCATAGCTCCTATATAAACCCACTTCCAGGAATCACCCTAAAGTGCATAAAATATTCTGGATGTTAGTATCAACTCATTATTCTCTATTTATATATTTTATTTTATATTTAGTAAAATTGGCCACAGGTATAAGTCCCTTTCCGGAATTTTTATGCTTGTACACAATGGTGTAGTGTATCATATGATAGAAAAAAAAGGAGACTTAACCTAATAACATTTTAACTTTTTTCTAAGTCAATAAATCTGGAAACATTCTATTTTGTAATCGTGAAATAATAACTATTGTTAATCAATAGAATTTACATCAGAAAATAATTCTTATTTTTGCTTTTGAAAGTGGAGTTCATAACGATCAATATGATATATTTGAATCATTTTTCCGACATTTATAATTACTTTTTTTGTTCAAAAAATAAATCTTATTTTCGATCTGTATTTTAAATAAATAAGTTAACTTTCTTTCATCGAGACCTTATTTTACCTTTAAACAAACGGAACCACCCTAATATATGTATGTACATATGTAATTATGTATGTATGGATACAAAACCGATAAATTTTCTTTATTCTTCTAGAGCAACTTTTTATTTACAACCAAAATGGTGCATGATGCGAAAAGAAACGCTTTTTCAATTAATTTTAAGTATGGCAACACAGTTTATTGACACAAATTAAAATGAGATCATTGATCTCATTATCCAGGCTCTCTTCCGGTCTCTTTGTGTGATGACGAAAATAAAATTAGTGTAGGGTCACAATGGTACTGTTGACTAAAATTAAAGATTTTACTTGACACTTGTATATCAAATAGTTATATGTCTAGTCATATGTATTTGTAATAAATCAATGGATTTTGCATAGAATACAAAGAGGCATGGGAAACTTTAAAGTTTAAACTGACGATAGGGTAGATAGTAAAGTGTTAAATTGAGAAAAAATATACAGATTTGATAAGACATCAGTGAAAAGTACCACCACTAATACAACTTTTGTAGAATTAATGAAAATCTAAGACCACTTTTTGCACCCACACAGAACAATTATTTTACTGCAAATTAGAGAAGATACCAAGTACCAGGCAACTATATCATTTAGCAATAAAAACGCTTAAATATTTTTAGATTATTTTCATTATATATTTATTTTTGTTTTTCTTTTTTTCATGATTTTTTTTCTTTTTGCCACAAAACTAACAACTATAATATGTATGCAGTAATTTAGTGAATATGTATGTAGGTAAATTGTAATGTAATTTTTTGTTTGCATATGTAATTTTAAATATTTTTTGATTATTATTATATTTTTCGTTTGTTCAGTTTACAACAAATGTCTTAAAAACAATTTAGTTTTTAATTTTCAACAATTATAATTTTATTTTTTAAAAATTAATTTTTAAAACACATTTTATTTAAGAAAAAAATACTGTTCAAAAATGAAATGTGTAAATTGATTTGTATAATTTTCTGATAATTTTTTTTTAAATTTTTTATTAACAATTAAGGTATTTTTTCCTATGTGGGAGGTGAATTTGATATTGTTTTTTGTTTATAAAACAAAATTTAAGTTTTTTTTTTATATTAAATTATAAAAATAAAATTGTGCAGCCATTTTAAAATTTTTTCTTGATATTTTTTCTTTTTTAGTTTATATATTTTTTTTAAATACATGTTTTCTTTAATTATAATAAAATTTATGGCAGATTTAACTTAAATGCTATATAAAATAAAAAAAGATTGTATAATTTACTCGAAAAAAAAAACAAAAAAAAAAAAATAGTAACAATTTTTTAATAATAATATTTAATTGTAAATATATATATAAAAATGGATGTTTAGGTTTTTAGTTAAAGAATTTAATTTTTTTTTAATTTTTTAGTAAAACTATAAAGATGGGGGAGTTTTTTTTTTTTTTTTTGCTTCTAAATATATACAAATGAATATAAAATATAAAATAGTTTAGATTTTTGTTTTGTTCTCTTTAAAAAAGTCCCTTCTTATCATCATAATCATCATTTTTTATTATAATTTAAAATAAATTTCTTGTTGGTTACTTTTTAAAGAATTTTCTAATGGAATAAACTCATTGAGTAATAATAATAATAATAATAATAATAATGTTTTTTTTTTTTAATCTCTCAACTCCCTTCTCTTGGATGAAAGGAGAATGACAGATAGGACGTGAAAGCGTGTCACATTTAATGATTATTGTTAATGATTTGTTATAATGCTGGTAAAGTTCTTTACTCTTTGCTAATTTATTCATTCAACAAACAGGTTCTTATGAGAGCATCGCAAACAGCATAAGGATCACAATTAGAGCTAGGACGGCGATCTTCTAGGTAGCCCTTACCGGCAGTGGCTACACCTCTTGGCACACGTACACTGACAGCACGATTAGCTACACCCCAAGAGAATTTATCAATGCTGGAGGTTTCCAAGCGTCCTACCAAACGACGTTCATTATCTTTGCCTTCTTTGGGATCGTAGGCCTTTATGTGACGTTCGTGACGTTTGCTTAGTTTTTCAATGGCCTCTTCAATGGCCTTCATGCCACCATTGGCACGCATAGCCTTGGTAGAGAAATTGGTGTGGGCGCCAGCGCCGTTCCAATGTCCTTCCATGGGTTTGGGATCGAAGGTAACTACTACACCGTATTCTTCAGCAATGCGATGCAAAATATAACGAGACACCCACAAATCATCACTGGCTTTAAGGCCTAGACTGGGACCTACTTGGTATTCCCATTGGGCAGGCATAACCTCAGCATTAGTGCCAGCAAAATCGATACCAGCATACAAACAGGCAACAGCATGGGCCTCTACTAAATCGCGGGCATAAACGCGATCAGCACCTACAGCACAATAGTAGGGACCTTGGGGAGCAGGGAAGCCATTGACGGGCCAGCCAAATGGACGACCATCAACATCTAATAAAGTGTATTCTTGTTCAATACCGAACCAGGGTTCATGATCGGTTACCTTATCGATGGCAGCCTGTAAAGCAGCACGTTTGTTGGATTTGGTGGCAGTACCATCAGCCAAGTATGTGTCACACATGACAATAATATCATTTTTGCCGGGTTTGAAGGGATCCTTGTAAATGGCACGTGGTACTAAAGTGGTATCGGAATTTTCACCCACAGCCTGGTAAGTGGAACTGCCATCATATTGCCAGTTAGGCAAATCTTCTACGCCAGTGGGAATTTTGTCCAAAACACGATCTTTCAAACGAATATTCTCACCAGTACCATCAATCCACAAGTAAGTGGCCTGGACACGATCGCTGGGGGTTTCCAATTTACGATAACGTTCCAAAATGGATTTGTCCAAAGCTGTATTAGGGGAATTTTTCAAGAAGGTACCCATAACAGCTGGTGTAATGCTAAAGGAGCGCAATTGTTTGGAGGCAGTGGCAAGTTCTTTGCCCAAAAGAAGACCAGCACAACGTAAAGCCATTTTTTGTCTGTGTATTATTTGAAAATTATTATATGAAACTTTGAAGGACAGCAAGGATAAACCGATAAAGTTGCAGGAATATAATAGGATGCTAAAGAGTTGTATTGAAGTTGTTTCTGGTAGATGTGGTTGTTGATGATTCTGATTTGTTTTTTGGACAAGGTACTCGTTGTTTGTGTTTTTTTATAATTAATACATTTCACTTTTTAAATTGTTTTGTTTTAGTTTCTTTTTTTTATGATTATTTTCTTACAAAAAACTCGTGTTTTTTCTTAAATATTTTAAACACTAGCCACGGTTGTTGTTGATTTTTGTGTATTTATTTTCAGGAGGAATATTTTTTTTTTTTTGTATTTTACCACAAAATAAATGTATAACAGAGTATAAAATTTTGTTTTGTATATTTTTATTTAAAAAATATGTTTTTTTTTGTTTAATTTACGCGACGGAGCACGAAAACTGGACACCCATCCTCTTCGAAGTTATGATAGCTTGTGAATGTTTTCAGCTGTGTAACACAGACTTTTTCTCAGTTTGTCAAAGACGAGAAGCTCTTGGAAATTTTCTTTATCGCAAAATATACACACTGAAAAACACAGAATTTATAATACAAATAATGTAGCAACAGAGACTAAAGCAGCACTTTTATACTACTTCTTTGACTACTTCGGCTACTGCAGTCAAACGAAATAACACACACACACTCTCTTACACATATAATAATACTCAGTTATTTTGTTGAGACAGCCAACAGTCAATGAGTTAATCTAATATTAACAACAACTAAAACTGTGGTCATACTAATGTGTAAGAGTGCATAAGTGATATGATAACAAATACATTTACATTCTCAAGCGAAAAATAAGGCACGCACTTGCTAAGATACTGTTAGAGAATAAAAGAAAAAGAGAATGCAAGAGCGAAAGAGAGAGAATGTGAGAATTGAATCTATGATATAATAATTATGTTATTAATGCAGTTTGTTTTGGAAGCAAATGCAAGCAATAAAATTTTAAAATTTTTATAGTCTTGTTGTTTGTATTTATTAAGTTTACAGTTAATGACAAAAAATAGGTTGGATGTGTTAGGAAAAAAATTAGTAAAAGAAAAAAGTGATGAAACAAAAATTAAAATAGACGTTCAAAATTACTAATAAAGTTTGAAATATTAATTTTTACAAATTAAAACATAATTTCAAAATTTTCGAAAATTTGAATATTTTCCTGCAAAAAAAAAATCGAAATTTAATTCGAAAATGCTAAAACTTTTCAAAATCTCATAAAATTTCACTTTTCTAAAATTTCTAAATTAAAAACCAATTTTTAAATTTAGAATTTTTCGAAAATACTAAACCTTTACAAGATCTCATTAAAATTTCACTTAAAACTTAAGAAATATATTTTAGAACTTGAAAATTTATTTTAAGGCATTAAATTTCGTATAAATTTGAAAATGTTAAAATCATCTAATACTCTTAAAAATCTCATAAAATGGTGACATAAAGGAAAAAAAAGCACATATTATAATTTATAAACATTTTGTTAAGCTTTAAATCGAATTTCTAATTTTTCGAATTTCTAATTTATCATTAAAATCTCACTTTAGTCTTAAGAAACATATTTTAAAACTTGAAAATCGAATTTCGAAATTTTCGAACATTAATTCGAAAATGCTAAAATTAGCTAAACATTTTCAAAATTTCACAAAATGTTGACTGGGTGTTAAAAAACACATTTTATAGCCTAAAAACATGTTTAAGATTGAAATCAAATTTCGATTTTTTTTTTTAAATAGCTAAAAACTTTCAAAATCTCATAAAATGTTGACTTGATGACACATTTTATAGCCTAAAAACGTATTTTTAAGCTTTAAATCAAATCTCGAGTGTTCGAACTTTAATACGAAAATGCTAAAATTTGCCAAAACTGTTCAGAATTCCATTAAATGGTGACTGGGTGGTTAAAAACACATTTTATAAGTTAAAAATATATGTTTTTAAATTTAAATTACAAATATTTCGAACTTTGTTTCAAAAATTATAAAACTTAAAATTCCATATAATTTTTACTTAAGACACATTTTTCTTTTACATAAAATACAATTTCGAATTTTTTCACTTTTTTTAGGAAAATTTTTAAAATTAACAAATTTTTTTTTGAAATTTTATAAAATAATTTTTTGAGCTTTAAAATACATATTTCAAACTTAAAATTAAAATTTGAATTTTTCGAACTTTAAATCGGAAACGCAAAAATCTGCTAAAAATCTCGGAAATTTGTTACTGATAGCTTAAAAACATATTACTTAACTAATATTAAGTATATTACTTAAAACAAATTTCAATTTTTTCGAAATTAAATTCTAACATTATGAAAATCACTAAAAATGCCTATCTTTCTTAGAAAATCAATTTAAAAATCAAACGAAACGCTTTTTTTATCCTAAAATTGTATTTTTAAGATCTTAAACTAATTTCTAGTGTTTCGAAATTAATTTCGAAAGTATCAAATGTTCTTAAAATCGGCTAAAATAACATTAAAACCAAAAATAAACTCTAAACATATTTTTAGGTTTGAAACAGTTATGTCAGTTGGAGGGAATTTTTAAAGAAAATTTCAAGCGAAGTGAAAAAGGGAAGGAATTTTAATTTTTGCCAAAATAAAGGGAATTTTTTAAATATTTAAATTTTTCTTAAAAAACGACTAAGAATAGGAATAAAAAAGGAGAAGTGCAATATTATGAATGGATTTTTTCAATAATTACGAACATTAAATTTATTTAATGTTAAAAAATATTTCTTTATATAATTAAATTTTATAATTAATATAATTAAACTTTTTATTTACTTACAAACAAAAATACATTTTTGTTAATTTTTTATTAAAAATAGAGATTTTAATGAGGAGGATTTTTTTTTTTTTTAAATAGGGGAAAAAAAGAAATTTTTACAAAACAGAGAGATTTTTTCTAAGTTTTATCTGGCATTACGGGTTTGAAATTGAATTTAATTTCAAAATTAATAAAATTGCTATATTTTTTAGGATATCAAAATGAATTTTTTTCGATCAATTTTTTAATTGAAAATTTTGATAAATTTTCTTATTAAAAGAAAACTCGATAACTTTTTCTCTAATAAAGAGATCTTCAGTATATATTTTTTTTAATAATTTTTGATAAATTTTCCATTTCTAGAAATTTTTAGATAAAATTTCTATAAAATATTTGCAATAAATTTCCACTTTATAAAAAATTTGCGATAATTTTCGCTTTTATAGAAAATTTACGATAAATTTTATTTGGCATATTTGGGTTTAAAATGAAATTTTGAACTTAATTTCAAAATTTTCAAAATGATTAAAATTAATATATTTTTAAGCAAATCAAAATAAATTTTTTATTTAAAAATTTTGATAAATAAAATTTCGATATTTTTTTCTCTACACTGAGAAAAAGAATTCATATATTTGAATTTTTTTTTTCATAAATATTATGAATCGAACATTACTTTTTTCCCAAACTTTTTTCATAAAAAATAAAATTTTGTTCATAGATATTATCAAATTGTTCATAATGAAAATTTTAGTAATATTGCAAAAATTTTGTTAATTCTTTGGTTCAATCTTATTAGATTTGATTGCAAATGGTAAATGAAAATAGTTATACGTGAAAATAATAACACAAACGCCTTAAAATGGCAAAATTCCAAGGAAAATCTGTAAAAAAAAGAATGTCTAGAAATTTGCATAATTTCGCTCGCATTTTGCAGCATATCACTTTGATGAAAACCGCTTCTCTTCTATTCCCATAATGTACCTAAAAATCATTAAAAACCTAAAATTTTCCTAGGAAAATTTCAAACATTTTTTTACAAATTGAAAATATAAATGAAAATTTAAACAATTTATTTTAAGTCTTTTTGACTTTTGATTCATTTCAAAAAATGTAAAAAAGTGTTAATATTTAAGACATTATTCTTAAACATTATGAACTATAATCAATGAAAGTAAATTCTTATATTTATGCACAAACTTTTTTCTGTGTAATAAAAAGATCTTCAATATATTTTTAATAATTTTTGATAAATTTTCCATTTATAGAAAATTTTTGATAAATTTTCTACTTATAGAAAATTTTCGATAAATTTTCTATAAAATATTTGCAACAACTTTCCACTTTATAAAAAATTTGCGAAAAATTTCGCTTTTATAGAGAATTTGCGATAAATTTTATTTGGCAATACGGGTATGAAATGGAATTTTGAATTTAATTTCAAAATTATTAAAATTTTTAAAATTACTATATTTTTTAGGAAACCAAATAAAAAATTGACGATGTTTTTCGATAAAATTTTTATTTAAAAATTTTAATAAATTTTTTATTTAAAGAAGATTCGATAAATTTTTTCTCTAATAAAATAATTTTTGATAAATTTTCTATAGAATACCTGCAATAAAATTTCACTTTATAAAAACTTTGCGATAAATTTCCTCTTTATAGAAAATATTTTAGTAAATTTCTTTGTCGCTGGGTGTTTATATCAAATATGTAACATGATAACATTAAAATATAGAAAACAAAAACAACATAAGTAAAAATTGACAGTCATATAAATATGTACAATTGTGTGTTATCAGGCGAACAAAACATTCAAACAAACATATTTGTTATTCTATAACTTTATATTTGTTCTTAATTTATTTAATGGTATTTTTCCTTTATTAGCAAATATCTTTTCATTTATAATTTAATTTTATTCATTCAGTAAAATTATGAATGTGGTTTTATTTTATTATTATTCTTGAATAAAATTGTTTAACATGTTTGACATATTTTTTTTTAATTCTTGGTTCCAAAATAAATTTTGTATAACTTTTTGTTTGTATTATTAATTGTAGTTGGTGTTAGTGTACATAAATGTTTGTTGCGTTCTATTTTTTTTTATTTTATTCTGACCAAGTCTATTCTCGCATCTTTTACTCTCAATATCTAAAGCGCATGTTTATCATAAGTTTGCGTTAACTAATTGTTATCTAATGCATTGAAATATTAAAAGCTTTTTAATAACATTACTCGATAGGCAATTTGCTGTGATAATGTTAACAACAGTTGATGTTGTACAGTAGTATGTTTAATGGAATGTAACATAAAATTGTCATATTACATTCTTATCAGATTTTTTAAATTAATAAGGATTTTACTAGTAATTTTGAAGGATTATTAATAATACTGCAAGGAGAAATGAATATTAATTTTAAGAAGTTTCGAAAAACTTGAAATAGTTTATGATATGTTGTAGAGTCAACAGTAAGTTAAAAATTTTATCAAATTGCAAAAATTTTCAAAAAATATTTTTGATCAGCTCGTATTCTAGCATATCCGGTAGCATTAATCTGGAATGTTAGGCTTAGGGATTAATTTATAAAAGGTTTTATATTTCTTAATAGTAAATTTTTGTGAGGTACTGTAAAAATTAATGTACATTTAACATGCACTATTCTTTTCTATTTCAGAACACAGCACAATACCCTGCAAACATTTTCTATCGAAAGCGTAACTATATAATCCCCACTAAAGCGTTACTCAAAAGGAACTATCTCTTAGTGGCACATTTCTTCCCGAACAGTGTTACTAAGCAGATCAGAATTCATAACGCTTTAGTAAATTTTGTACGTCACGTATTAAGATCTACTATTCCGCAGTAAAAAGTGTCTAATAAAAAATCCTAATTGGAATCTTCCAATCCCCACTAAAGCGTTACTCAAAAGATGCTATTTCTAACTATATGAGAATTCGATAGTAAAAGCGAAACATATCAACTTCCCGGTTGATATGTTAAATCACAAAATTAACTTTTTCTGATATTTATTATGGAAAGCAATAAAATTAATTACACACCAATATTTTCAAATCAAATTAACATTAAAAAAAAATAAATTAAAAAAGAATACTAAGAAATATTTTAAGTACAAAATTAGAAAATAATATTTGTTTCTTTCAAATTTAATAAAGTAGATATATATATAATAAAATAAGAATAATTATTAATATTCTAATTTATTTTTTAAATAACAAAAATAACTCTTCCTTGTGTTTACTACAGAAAACAGTGAATATAAATGCACAGAAAGATTTTGAATTCAAATGAAAATTTAACATCTATTAGAATATTTCCAAAATTTCCTGCAGTTATTAGTATGTTCGGCGACAATGTATGATTTTTAGAAAGGTTATGATGTTCGCATTATAAAATGTGTAATTCAATATTTCCAAAATGTTTTATATACGATTTCTAAATATTAAAAGACTACATTATTATTTATTTTAATTTTGTATTGAATTTTCTATGTAATTAAAATAAATAAAAATTTGTTGGTTATTTTTTTTCTAAAATCGCCTGTTTTTCTAAAATAATTAAAGAACAAATGTATTACACTTTTAACCAGGCGAACACTATATACTTTTCTAAAATCATACTTTCTCGCTGAACAAACAGCAGACTATTAAGTATTTTGGAAATATGTGTAATAAATTTTCTTAAATTTCTCTTTCCAATGTTTTCATTTTTATAAAGCAGATTCCCTTTATTAAAAACTATATGATGTTTTAATCATTTCCATACTTTATTACCAATTTTAATGATGATGTACCATTTTAAATCATTATTTAAATTTTATCTTGGCCCTGAAAGTTTTTTCAATAATTTTTGTCAATATTTAAGATTTTTGAAACTTAGAAATAAATAAAAATTACCACAATCTACTCTATGCATTTCAAGCATTACAACAACAAAACAATTTCTTCAACATATTTAATAAAAAGAACAATGTTATTTTTTAAAATTTTTTAATTTAAAAAAAAAATTAATTTAAAATTTTGAAAATTCAAATTTAAAGTACAAAAATTCAGCTCTGCTAAAATATGCAATGCATTCTCAAAATTTTAAACTTCCACAGAATAGACTTGTAAAATTGAATTTTTAATATATTCGTAATTTTTTGTTCTATAGAAAATTATTCTGAAAATTAGCGCCTTTTGCTGCGGGCATGTCATACATAAGTCAAACTCTCACACTTTTAAAAAATGTTGTTTAAGTTATCAAGAATTTTATATAAAACAGAATTTTCTGTCATGTTCTGGCCCTCAAATTGTTAGTAACATATTCTAATTTTATAGAAAATGTTTTGATAAATTTATTCGCTTGCCCAGAACTAGTTGAAATATTAATAATTTCTTTTTAATTTTCCTTTTATAAGTAAAACTTATGAATTTTTTGTTTAACTATCAGCTTACATAAATAATTTTAGTTAATGTCAATATTTTTTCACTCTTATCACTTCAAAGCTTATATTTTTACTAAGCAAAATTTTATTGTTTCTGCTTGTTCTTTTTCCCCTTATGAAATGTAAACAATCGTCAAAATCATGATTTTATGATAAAATTTCAAACATCATGTGTGTTCTTTTTGTAAAGTTTTTAACATTCTACTATTAATCATCTTAGAGTGCCGAATTCGACAGATTATGTGGATTGGTAAACAACAATCTTCCAAATGCTAGAAAAGGTGTTGAAAAATAGTGTATTCGTTTTGGGATAACTGTAACTGTTATCCAAACAACTTCTAATAGTTATTAAAGAAGTTACGTCTAGAAGATTCAATTCGTATACTAATATATTTTGTTGTTGGAAAATTGAGAGAAATCTTCTATTGCACTTCTATGAGTGGCGAAGAAGTGAGCTATTTCGAAAAAGAATTCACTATATGCTTGCAGGGTACTATCAAATATTCTTAATATTATAAAATAATATTAGTGTTTTCAGTATATCTGTTAATAACATTGCAACTTACTGTTATCTATAACATTAAGCTAACAGTTTACAACACATTAACAATAGCATAAAGTGCATTTAAAGTTAATGCATGTCTTAAATAAAGAGATGAGAGTTATAAATATTTGAAATAAAATGCAAAGGAGAGTTGAGTTTCTTTATATAAACAAGAACTTTGACCTTTACATAACTATGCCTATATGTTGCTCCAGCAACAAATACAACATAATTATAGCAAAGCTGTAGTAGAGGAAAAACAATCAAAACAAAACATAAATAATAGAAAGAAAAATTAGGCCATCTGTTTGAATGAAAAAAAAAGAAAAAACAAAAGTTGCTCTGAGATAATAAAAACAAAAACAACAAATTTTTCAACAACCCCACGTCAAAATAAAAACTTGAACTACTTTTGAAAGTAGAAAACAGCTGATAGACCAAAACAGATTGGTTGTTGTTTTTATTTTTGTTGGAACCAGTTTTTCTGTTGTTGTGCGTTATTGTTTGCTTTAAGGCTGTTTTGCTTTAAAAATCAAATTAACAATTGCAGGCATATATTTTGTTGTTGTTATTGCAGTTCATTACAGTTGTTTTTAAGCCATGAAGTCACTGCAATTTGGATGCAGTTTTTTTGTTTGGTAATTGTTTCTTTTTTTTTATTATTTTTTAAATAAAGCACAAATACCAGTTTTTATGTTTAAGACTTCATTAATAAAGTGTGCGTTCGAATAAAATATAGTACAAAATTTTCGTAATAACTTACTTGTTGTGGAAAGTTGATATTTTTTAATAAGACTTCAATAATCTTGAATGAAATTTAAATTTATCCTGATTTAGCCATAACATTTAACATTAAATTAAAAAAAAAAAAATATATAATTTTAAATATTTTTCTTTTAAGTATGAATTTCTTTTTAGGTTTACAAATTATTTACCAATAACACTTGATTCTAAATTTGAATGCAAACTTGAAACTCAAATTAGTTTGAAAATATTTTGTGAAACATATTAAAATTACCACGTTTCAAATGCCTGAGTTTTCAGGGATGCAGCTAATTTGTTACCTCAAAATTGCAGTGGGTCGCTCTTCAGTTGTAATAGTGTTTTTTAATATTTTCTGGCTAGATTAGGAATTTTGTTATTAGATAGAAGCACCCAGAGTTGGGAATGTTATTTTAGTCGCACAGAGTATTAGTTATTTAAACTACCCAGAATTTTGGCAACTATAAATTAATTGGATCCAAGTTAAAAGCAGTTTCAAGAACACTCCAGCAGTGCTCAATTGTGATTATTAATTTTAAATTCTTATAGAGAGATACCGCGAAAAATTTCCTAAAAGAACCTTAACATTTTTTTCAGAAGTCATACCTAAAAAAGATTAAAATTAATCTTGTTATTAATTAATTTTTATATAAAATGATATATCTGAAAAATCTGGAGAAGAAATGCTACAAGTAGTTGATTTAAGTTTAATCCTAATTTATTTCGTTCATCTTTTATAAAAAACATGTTATGTTTTATTTTAGTGCACATCTTAAATAGTATAAAGACTACTTGAGGCAATAATACTAAAAAAAGAAAATAATAAATTCAATCACCCATGGTTTTATGAAAAACGAAAGCAGAATGAAAAGTTTTTTATTGAATGCTTCAATATTATTATTATTATTATTATATTATAATTTCTATTAAACTTATCCGTTAGCCCTCGTTAAAAGTAAGTGGTGTAGATTTGATAAGAATGCCATAAAAGCTATAAAACTCTAGTTATAAAAATAAACTGAAAAACAACAATTCCAAATGATTGCAACAAAATTGAATGCGATTGCAACGGAAGTTTTTTATTGCATAAAGTTAAATAAGAAATAAAATTGCTTTACAATGAAGAAAAAAAAATACACTTTCTTAAACGATTGTTATTTATTTAATAATTTATGCGTGAAATACTATTGTTTCCTCATGGCTGGTATAATTTTTTTTGGGGTATTTCCACACATTCTGGTGTTAAAAACACTTAAAAGAGATCAATGCCTTTAAAAAAAGAAAAAGAAAACAAGGAAAGTGATTTACATGAATTCAAAATGTGCAAGAAAAGTAAAATCGGCTGTAGGTCACACTAATAAGGTGCTATCAAAATTTGTATGTACGAAATGTAGGTTATATAGTATATCCATGTATATAAATATATGTGGCGTTAGGTTATTTTAGATCGAAGTCCAAATTTACTTGGGCCGTAAGAACAAAGCTAGAAAACCCCAAATCTATGTCAAGAACTATCCGGAACTTTTAATAATATCTAAGATTGGCTTAACATTCAGACAACCCAGATTGCCACGACTATAAAAGAAGGGTTCACCTGCTTCTCGCCGTAATAGCTTCTACAGAAGTCGCTATGCATGAGAACATGCTTACCAATAAGACAGTAACCTAAGAGAATATCTACCAATAGATAGAATTTATCTCTCGTGAGAGATGATTACGTTCTAGATCGGCTTGACCTGAGCTTTGGATAGATACATCTGGTAACTTGGCAAGTGTTCAAACTTCTCCAACGATCGTTTGCCTCTCGAAGAATCAATTCTCTAACACGTAGCTTGTTCGTAACCATTGATATATCTACTACATTCTTCTGATCTGTTTGATGAGGTTTTGTTTGGTGAGGTTGTCTGCTTCTTCTATGCCATTATGTCCTGGCACCCAAATTAAAGGTGTATTGTGTTGCCGGCAGATCTCATTCAGCTACCTGTGGCAGTCATGAACCACTCTGAAGGACAGTGTATGATAGGCGGAAATTATTTTCTCTATAATAAACCCCACTGACTCCTCCACCATGTTTAGAATCGTCTGTAAATAAGTTTATCTCACCTTTGTTTTAGATTTCTTCGCCGCTCTATTAGTCTCTATGAAGGAGGAGCACTTGAAACAAATTTCCCAACAGTTACTTGGGACCCAATCCATGTGATCCTATGTGAATTCGTCGCCATAAAGCAAAGAACACTATTCGAACGTATAATCCCAACACTGACCATTTGCTTTAAGCGTGATAGCCGTATTCAAACTAGGGCAATGGAAATAAGATGTAAGAACAATTCTACAGAAACAGTGGGAATGGCTCTCAAAGCTCTCCTAATACACAGTTCCGAAGATCTTTGATGTCCCTCCAGATGGTAATTTTCCATAAAGATGGTTACCAGATTACAATCCTATAGAGGAGTACGGTCATGTACCTCAACACTTTAATATCCCAAGGCTGAATCGCCAACGTATACCGATTACGTTTCTGCACGTATAGAGTGCTGTAGACGTCTTCTTCAATCTCTCCGTAACATTTAGTAATCAGTTAAAGTTAATGTCCAGAATCAAACCCAGATATTTCACATGACTCGATAATCCCAGCTTAATACCATTCAGATAAGGAAAAGTAAAGGTAGGAACTCTGTACTTCCTAGGGAAGTCTACCAATTCCGTTTGGGCAGGGTTAAATACTAATCTATTATCAGAAATCGATCTTGCTAAAATATTCAATGCCGTCTGCAATGCAATGAAATACTCCTAAGGTTCCGGGGTATTTAGCGCTAACCGCGATTGCTACGTTGTCCGCATAAGTTACTATCTTGCTACTACTAAATTCCATGGACCATCAACCCGAAGGAACGCTCTCTGGGGAATTCCTCAGCTCATCCGTATGCAATATTGACTTTCAAGACCCAGGCTAGCCAAAGCATCAGTAATTGTAACAGGAAATTTATTACTAAACGCACTTCCTGTATCCAGGAAAGCTATCAACGTGTACTCCTTTACTGAAAGCGATCTGTGGCATTAAAACATCTAAGTTTCCTAAAGGCCTTTGTCTGATTGCATTTAAAGGGAGGCCGTATTATTTGCATGAAAGTGACTCGTTAACACTACAATCAGTCTTGAAAGTCTTTCTGATTATAAATTAGAATCTCAGCAAAAAAAGTAGTATAAACACGCGTCTTATTTCAATTACACAGTTTTTTTTCGGTGGGGGTTAGCTGTTCCTAGAAGTGATCCATTAAAGACATGGAAGAATACCAGTCTTTTAAAATGATTTTTAAAGAAGTAGACATGATTTCCTGGAATATTTCTTCTAGAAATAAAATCTCTATATTTTGTAGCTATATTATGATCAGCTGGACCGATTTATATCATTGTAAAGTTCGAGTTTCAAAGACGATTTGACTGGTTTATTTTCTGTGAGGGATTGTGTATAATTAGTCGCAAGTTGTCAATAAATTAGAGAAAATGTTCAACAAGAACAATAGTTTTGTAATCGTCTTGTAAGCCATCGTTGTAGTCTTAATTCCTTCGTCCAGGTGGTGAAAAATGTAGTCAATGATTTTGCTAATCAGGTTACGTGTTGTGAAAGGATCCTGAGTGTCTTTTGATATAACTAAATCACTAATCGAAAGGTAGTAGTTGAACAATAGGGCTGAAAAAACACCGGCCTCAGAAAATTCTTGTTTAATCCTACGGTACTTTAAAACTAGTTTCCTAAACAGGCAAATATCGGACAATCATATGAAGCATGAACTTGTATAACTTTTTTTTACATAATATTGCTTTAATTACAAATTTAAATCTATATATTCAAAAATAATTTTAAATAATCCATCAATTTAGCCAAAAAAAAAAATGACCTTAAAGATACGATTTTATGGAATTTTTGTTTTTTTTTTCATTTTAGTTATTACATTGATTTCTAGGTGTTTTTAAATAAATGGAGTACAATCCATTGTTAGCAGGGCAACCAAAAATATGCAAAATCATATTTTTTTCTGGGCTTCAAGTGAACCAAACTCTTAATTATTTATCCATATCAGATAATTTTAAAGATTTTGGCATCGATTACAACTAGCATATTTTTACATATTTTGGGCTTAGCAACACATTTTGTCACATTTTCATGGAAAATTTTTTATTTTTGGAGTATATTTGAGCAATTTGTCATATTTTTGCATATTTTATACTTAAGAGCATAATTTCTTATATATTCACTAAAGAGCAAAATTTTGCTTATTTTACACTCAAGAGAAAAATTTTGCATATTTAGCCTCAATAGAATTTTGTATATAATTTGCCATTAGAGAAAGTTTCTTCTTTCCGTCGCATATGCAGTTTTCATCTTACAATTTGAAAGAAATTTTGTAATTCCTGATACAATGTTTTAGGTTTTTAACGGGTTTCTGTAACGGGTTGAGAACTTTAAGACCGGTTCATAATCGATTTCGCCTTAACTATTCCTCTAATAAGGAAGTTGAGGATATAATTTCAAGCCTTTTACCTGGAAAAAGTTGTGGTCACGACAATATTTTTTTCAAAGTATTTTTACTCTGTTCGAATTGTATTTCCCCAAATATTGTGCATATTTTTAATACCATTACAGACTTGTCAGTATACCCTGACATTTTGAAAATCCATAAAGTAATCCCTATTCCCAAGGAAAGTAACAGTGGAACAATATCGTCCTATTTCGATACTTCTTATTATTGATCAAATCATTGAACGTATATTGCACAAACAAATTTTCACTTATTTTATGGAACACAATTTATTAAATGAGTTCAATATGGCTTTCGAAAGGGTTGTGCAAAATTATATTTATAAGGGATTAGATGAAGGTCATAGTGCTGCTGCTGGAATATTTTATGATCTAACGAAGGCGTTTGATCTTATAGATCATGAAATATTGTTGCAGAAGCTTAAATACTTTGGTATTCCTGGAAATGAATATTTGCTTCTAGAGAGATACTTAACAAATAGAAGACAATTTGTTCAAGTTAAGGAAAATAAGAGTAATTTGCGGAATGTTGTACATGGAGTTCCTCAGGCCCTTTGTTGTTTTCAATATACATTAATGATTTAAAAAATTTAAACTTGACAGGGAAAATTTTTATATTTGCTGATGATATTAGTATATTTTATCATTATAAACACGAAACTGTATTAAAGCCGTATATAGAAAGAGATGCTTCATTAGTTTCGGAATATCTTCGTATTAATAAGCTTTTTTTTTAATCCTGCAAAGACGAAACTTATAAGGTTTAAACCACACTTTGGTTTTAGTAATGATTTTAGTATTTTTGTTGAGGGAAATGAAGTTCGAGAGGTTTCATCTGTTGAATATTTGGGTATATGTTTGCAGGGAAATCTTATGTGGGATCAGCATATTAGGAATCTTAAGGTAAAACTTTCCCCTGCCTTAGGCTTAATATATAAGTTTAGAAACAAGTTTGATAAAAAAACCAAATTTTTAATTTATCAAAAAAACTACAGAGTTTAAATCACTTTAGAGAATGCAGAACAAAGCATTAAAAAGTGTAGCTAACTTGCCCAGTCGGTTTCCAACTGTTATTTTATTCAGGGACGTTTTTCCCACTGTTTTGCCAATTAACGGGCTCTATAAGTTTCAGTAATTACTGTTCGTGTTTAAATGTCTTAATTGTATTGGGCATCATACCATATAATTCACACGGAATCAGTATACCTTCAACACAAGAAATCGTGACAATTTAAGAATAATTTTTTGCCAATCTGCAACAACTAAGCAACGAGTTGAACACTCTGGTTGTAGAGAATATAATAACTTGCCACATAATATTAAACAAGCCTCAAGCGTATTGCAGTTTAAATCTTATTTAAATTTTTTTTTTATCTCAACATGTTGATGAGCTTCTGATATAATGTTTATTGGTATGTTTGATATACAGGTTAAAATTGTAAATTATTGTTTATTATAAATATTTTTTTAATACTTTTGTTAAAATTTTGCCAACAAGCCTCTATAATGCCAATCTGGCGCTGAGGTGAAATTGTAATATTGTTTATTTTATAATAAAATTTGAAAAAAAAAAATGTTTTTAAGTGCAAAAAGAAATTATTTTTCAAGAAGCGGCTTGTAGTTTCTGTTCTACAAAATATGCAGAAAAAAATAAAAATGAACTTCAATTACAAAATTGATTATATTAATTAAATTTTTCTTTGATTTTGCTCCAATCACCAAAATGATAATATTAATTAACTGAAAATAATTGATATTTTTTTGAATTTTGAGTTAAATGTTTTAATTGAATCAATTAGATCTATAATTCAAATTTTGCTTAAAAGCAACTAAAATATTTATTGAATCAATTTTAAAATTTATTATACATATACACAAATCAAATCTTTAAGATTAAATGTAACATTCTTACCTTAATATATATATATTTTAAAACGAAGTATAATTGTAGTAGAATACATTGATAGATATTAGGTTCTTGATACAGCAACTTCCTGTGCAAATTACAGGAATATCTACAACAACACCGGTATGATTACCGGTTTTATGAAACATTAAAAAGTTAGACTCCTCAAAATGGTTTATCCAATGGATGAACAAGTACAGCAAGAGCAGTCTTGAAGACCTAATAGTAGTCTATAGCATGAATATATACAAAACCGAAAACGATCCAGAAGAGAACTTTTCCATAATACACAATATCTGCAAAAGCATCAGAACTTATAATATTACGGCAATCCATGATAAATTTGTATATGTACTTATCAAATTAACACCAATATTATTTTCAATTTAACATCGTAGCAATCTGGAGGAAATTTTATCCAAAGAGGTGCATTCTTTCCGCACAAACTTTTTTTAAATACATACAAGGGAAAGATTTACTTCAGCTATAGGAAAAGAGAAATCTAAAGTCACAACTTTAGAACTATGAGTTCTCGAATCAAGATGAGATTTAAAGTTCTCCTCCATAGAATAAAGATCACTATATTCGGGAGTATTTAAAACTTGATTCTCTTTATTTTCACATTTGCTTGAGGTTAGGGACGTAAATGTTTAAAATTCATTTAAATCTTTAACATTGACAGAAACAACTAAAACATTATTCTCATAGAAATCAACATGGAAGAGATTAGGAATTATTATAGCTTACCTTCGACCACAAAATAATCCAAAACAGAGCCCAAAATGATAGCAAATCAAAAATATTTACAGATATAAAAATAATAAAATTTAAAATTTTATTGACCGAAAAAAATTGTTCACTTAATGTTTTTCTTTTTGTTTAAAATATTTTAAGAGTTGTCATAATGTTTTAACCAAATAAATAAGTTTTGAAATAGACCTAATCAAAAAATTAATTAAAAATTTTAGACGAAAATTTTGTTTTGTGTAGTGACGAGAGTTTAATGTTCAATTAAAGACCTTATTGCTCCTATTAAACACTATGTGTGCAGCATCAATAGAATTCTGGATTTTAAAAAATCGTATCTTACCTAAGTTTCTATCAAAAAATTGATTTGTGTAGGATATTACTGTCGTAATCATTTTCTATAATAATTTTCTATGTGTGTAAAAGTTTTATATAATTAAATTCTTATACTTTAAAATCTTGTGCCCATATGCCGTCAAGTGTTTCTAGATTTAATCAATACACGAGTATATCCCACCAACATTTCCTTTTGATAATATTTTCTTTTCTTACTGAGAACAAATTAATTATCTATTTATTGTTATATAAACTAAATCCACGTGCTTTTCTTTCAATAAACTTTTGACATTTTAAAAGTAAATTGGTAGAAACAAAAAAATAAAAAATAAAAATTGAAACAATATTTAATTATTAACCATAGAAAACAACTTGAAGTCCAACTTGTCTAAAAAAAACGTAACTCAGCTGTCCAAAAAAAAAAAAAACCGAATTCTTTGTATGTGTTAGTAGAATTTTCTTCAGAACTAATTTATACCTGTGAAGAGAGTATTTTTTCTAGTTGTTTCCTATGTTATAAACACAAATACAGTGGTGATTAAAACATTTGGATCTAAGTTGGTTTTATGTGCCTTAACTTTGCTCATCATTTGAAATGGGGTCCACAACAATGGAAAACTGTGATATGGTCAGATGATTAATACAATTGAACATTTCAATTTCGACTTCATTGAAATATATTTTCATTGAAAATATATTATTTTTGAAAATGTAATATATATAAGACCTATGAAAAACGTATAGCTCGCATATGTTATTTTATATTAATTATTATTTATATTAATTATTTGCATTTGAAATTTCAACTATCTTTGTTCAATTTTTGCAATGTACCACAATATTAGTTAAAGAACAAAATTATCTATTGAATAAAAGAAAAACTTGTAGTCGATATATTTTCCGAGTCTAAAGATAAACGATTTGAAAATGAAAAAAATTTGGTTTTTTGTGTTTTTTATTTTTTTTATAAAATAAATTTTCTTTAAGGATGTATAATAATTTTATACTTTTCCGAAAGGTATTTTCAAGGAAATGATTTCAAGATTAAAAACCAGTCCAATCACCCAATAGTGCTAAGTACAGATCCTCCTGAATTTAACCTATTTTATATCAAAATTTTGATTTTAGTTTATATGTTCTAAAATCCCAAAACATGAATCTACAAACAGAATGCAGTTTCGGAAATTCTAATGTGTTCCAAAGAGTTTGCCAAGAGCTTTTTCCACACCTGCAACAAATGTGGACTTTATAGACAAACTTAAAAAATCTATTTTTGAGATTTTCCAAAACCAAATTTTTTTAGAGTTTTTCAAAATTTTTACAATTTTTTTTTTTTAATTTCAAAAATCAGAACAACCTTGAGCTCCATTTCTTTCAGATAAATTCTGTTGTCTAGCTGACGTAATTCTTAATTATATAAAAAAGATTGAAGTCAATATTTTTATAGCACCAAAACCAAATTTCCAAAAACATTGCATTATTGTGGATGTTAAAAAATCATAACTAAATAAATAATTTGTTATCGCATTTAAAATCGAGTAAAAAACAAAGTGGTTAAACATTTTCTATGTCAAATGTACCCTACTTTAAGTTCCTTAGTTCCACTCCTGAGGGTAGTGTGGGATCCCAGTTACAAATTTCAAATTATGCATTCCTCTGTTATACCTATGTGAAATTTTATGTAAATCCATCCGGCCGATTAGAAGTTAAAGATTTATTTCCTAAAACGTTCGATTTTGCCTCACTGTGTAGTCTGTAAATCAGGTTTCTTTCATTGATTATAAACTCTGAATTACCCAACTCAGCTTTACTGCTAGCAATTGTTTTATATGGTGGCAAGTTTTGAATTAAATGTTTGCATGAGTTTTGTTAAATTTTCATTTTTATAAACTAAAGTTACGATCAGATTAGGGAAATATTTGACAGAAACTGACAAATATTTATTTGTCGCAATGTGACCATAAAATATTTTTATGTGTCAAACAACAAAATAGCTGATTTTGGGCAAATAAAATTTTTTAACAGCAAACAAAAAAGTTTTTAATGTGAACACAGACAGTGGTCACACTTAATGGAAAATATTTTCACATCTTTTGAGCAAATAATTATTTGATCTTATAAAATTTTTGTAAGAGAAAAGAATATCAAATAGCAGTTGTGTTGAATCTAAATCATTAAAATGTAAAAAAAAAATATATAAACAAATAGAAGTTTTAAGTAATAAATTCCTCTAATACAATATTTTAATAATTTCATTAACTTGTTTAAGTAAAAGTAAATAATATAATAAAGCTGGATATCTAATTATATTTTATATCTTTAGTTTGTATTCCACGTAAATTATAGTTTAACATCGGAATTGTTGGATATACCATACATACTGCTAAAAGTCACCGATAATAACGTGTTTGCTGAGCGAGTTATTCGGGGTTAAAGGTGCTGAAATCAGTTTTTTATCGCTTTTTATGCATCATACGTGTTTTTCTGCTATTGCAATATTTATAGAATATAAAATTTCTAACAATTTTGCTGAAGTACATTTTTATGTGCCATCATTAGTTTTGGAGTTATAGCGCATTTTATGTTAAATTTAATATTTTATAGTATCCTCTATTTAACAGGACGATATAATCAAATTGTAAGGATAATTATACCAGCCATCTTCTCTTCTTCTGTTGCACATATTGTCGATAAATATTTTTATGGCAAAATTACAATTGCAAACTGGGCACATAACTGAGCAAAGACTTCGGCTACATAACTGAGCAAGTCAGAGGGCTGTCTCTGCAAGTTTTTGTTAAAATCGGACAATATTTTCAACTGGCATCCATATAAGTGGTATAACGACAAAACAGAATAATTATAATCTTAGTCGATTATTTATATATGTGCTAGGCCTAAATGTGGTCCAATTTTAATAAAAAGTTTTAGGGGCAGTTCTCTGACTTACTCAATTTGCTATTGAAATATTACCCTGTAGCCTTATTGAAAATTTTACATTTGCGGACACCCTAATATGAACCAGGAAGAGATTTCTCGACAATTTGCACAACAAAAGCTGAGTACATATCTTTAGAAAATGGCTGGTATAATTATCCTTACAATTTTACTATATCGTCTTGAAATCTAACGGATAATAAACAACATTAAATATAATATATAATGCGCAATAACTATATAAAGGTGGAGTTTTTAATCGTATTTTATTTAACAATTTTTTACAACAATTCGTTTTTAAACCCATTTCCGAACCCATTGCTATTTTCTTTTCTTCTTATTTTTTTTCTTCCTCTTCAAAAAAAAAAAAAAAGTAATCAGAGCTGCTCCATATCATTAAACCAAAAAATTTATATTCTCTTTGTTTATTATTTTTTAGCACAACTAAATTTATTGTTTTCGACAGTTTGATGAAATAATTTTAGAAGACAAATAATTTTTCAAATTTGACCTATGAGAAAACATATTTTCCTATTTGCCTATTTAACTATATTTAATGTCTGTTTGAACAAACAAAAATGGGAAAACAAATATACGTAATGTGACCAAAAAATAAACTACTTATTACTTTTGAAAAATTTTATGAATGTTTGGGCAAATAAATTCGAAACAAACATTTGCCAAATCTAAACATATCTTAATCATGGTATAACAAACAAATTTAGCACATAGTTACTGAGAATAATAACAAATATAAACTGGTTGATGGTACTAATTTTTTCATGTACAATAAATGTTGTAAGCCTTAAAGTGTGCTTGGTTTTTTTCGTGCGCACTCCTTATTTAAACTATTTTTAATGTTTGCTTAAAATTTGTATTCGGTTGCAAATGTTTTGACCATCACTACAAAAAAGTACTAATATAAAATTATGAAAAAAAAAATAACAACAAGGAAATTCCTCAATTGGCTCCTGTCAATTGCAGTTCTAAGTTGAATTCGCGCATCTCCCCGGGGAAATATTATATCAATATTTAGATTTATATTTGAATTTATATTAACTAAACTAATGTTAATATTAATAGCATAAAGAAAAATTATTTTCCACCGAAAGTGACCAAAAATTAAAATATATGACCAATGTGAATGACAGCATATCGTATTTTTATACAAGAGTCTACCAAAAAATAATATAGCATACAAATAGATACATATAAAGGAAAATCCCCCATGAATGGCACGGCATCTACAACCACATATATTATTTATATGTATCTATATTTTAACTCGTAAACAATTCTTCATAAATACGAAAATATATAAACTATATATGAGCCGTTTATTTTAAAAGTGACCTAAGTCCATATACAAAAATTATGAAATTAGGTATGAAAATATTAATTATTAATTAGCAATTATTTGATTTTATTATTATTTTTTTTTTTTGTTTTATTAACTTGTTAAAATTTCTGAATGAATAAAGAAGAAAACTTAAATTAGGATAAAAATATTACGGAAAAATTTAATTATTTTTATGATTAACCAGATTTTTTTGATAAAGTTACTTAGGCCACTTTAAAAATAAACGGCTCATATGTTTCTTTTTATATCTGTTGTTCACTGTTCACTTTGTTGTGACTAACAAGAAAGTTGAATAAATGGACTTTGTTCCTTCCATTGCTTTAGCTACTCAGGCGGACATCACATGCGAGAATACAAACACTGACGCAATAAATGCCTCTACTCTACCCAAACAACTGGTTCTTAAAAAGTCTGTTTTTTTTTCTTTGTTTTAAATTTTCAGCTTTATTCTCTCTTTAAGATTTTACTTTTACTTCAAATATATGCCCAAATATTTACCACACACATACGCTTATATTGCATGCAGTTAATAATAATGTTTCTTTTTCTTTTCCCACTTTTATTGCAATTCACTTTTTGGAATATGTGGATCGCTGAAAGGAGAGCACGTGTATTTAATTGATGTAGCGGCAATAAAGCGACACAAGAAACAAAAATGTGTTGTTCTTTTTTTTTCTTTAAAGAAACAAAGAAAAAATTTTGTCAAGAAAATTATATATATATATATATATATATATATATATATATACATACATATGTTTTTTTTGGCAAATACTTGAGAATTGATTATAACTAGAAATTATTGGTTGCAGTTGATAATCGTTAAAAATTAATAAATTACCATTGGTTTTTCACTCTCACCAAGTAGAACTTTCTAGTGTTAGGTGGGTTATTAAGCCTAATTGATAATTGGATGATTGATGCGGTCATTAAACCCATATTGGATAGCTTTTATTCATAATATAATTAAATATTAGCTCCAAAGATTATTAACTCCAAACTAAAGGAAAACGGAAGAAAGATGTTTTTTTCCTTTACTAAGAACAACAATAAATCAGTTTCTTGTTGGTGAAGTCCTTTTAAAGGACACCAGGAAGAATAATCTGCTGTTGTTATAGGTAGGTATGTCCGTAAAGCGTTTCAGAAATTCTAAAATTAGATAGCAAGACACTCGAAAATGTTACTGTATGGCACCAAGAAAAGTGGTATTCTATTCTTATAATAACATAAGCGATAATAAGGACTACGCACGAAAAATTTAGTGCATACAATTCAGAATATAAAAATAAAACCAATGGATCAAATTCTTTGAAGTTTTGATTTTGTTAAAGGCTGTTATATTCAAGTTTTAAATTTAAAAGAAAAATTAATTTTTATCTTCCATAAGAGCTTTAATGTATTTCGGTTACACTTTTGTTGAAATTGGTTCACTTCTTTTTAAACTCTAATTTATTTTGTAGTTAGATTTAAATATTTTGAAGTATTTTTAGTAATTATTTTTACTATGGATAGACCTGCTTTGGTACATACCAGCACAATTTGTTTGACATCCCACAATTAATTCTTTTTGTAATAATGAAAAGATAGATGAGGCCAAATAAATTAGTATTTTTTGTAATGATAGGAAGAAATCTTTTCTGACGTCATTTGTTTGCTCACATTTTTCTGCTAAGTGAGTCATTTGTTATGAATAAAGTGATTTTTCTCCACATGTACAAATGTCATGCCAAGTCAAAAGTTTTTTCGACAATTAACATTTTTTACACGATATTTGTCTTATACGGCCAAAGTTGCATTCTACAGTTTCTTGTCATTTGAATGGGGAAAATCTATTGAAGCTTTGTACAATATATCAATGCTAATAGCAAAAGCAGCGTAACCACACACAATTAGCGAACTTATAATAAAGGCTTCTTTGGGATATAATGTTAGATAAGCCCAGAAAAGAAAAAGTCATGAGAATCCCTCTGTCAGATAACTCTGAAAAAGAAGAATTTATGGCTTGCAGTGTAATGAAACGACTGATGTTTCTAATTTAAACCAACTTTTATTTTACTGCAGAAAGTGAAATAAAGGAAGAATTACTAAAACTTTATCTACGACTTCCATAAGTGCACAGATCGAGCCGCATCAATTATAGAATCGTTATCAGGTATCTCAATTTACTTAAATCCCACTGCGTAAGTACTTGTCGGTACTTGCTGCGAAAACTATACTACGGATGTAGAAAATTTATAAAAACAAGTGCCTTAAGAAATATAATTCTTAAAACCTCATGTGTCGATTTAAATGCAGAACATAAGAAATTACTATTTCATTATTAATCCGTTGGATTTCGAAGGGAAACATGCTGATTATACGAATTAAGTACAGAAGTAGACATTTTTCTTTCATACAAAAATGAAGATCTTTATAAAAAAAATTACAGAAAACTATTTTTATATATTACTTTGCATATATCTCTAATTTTTTTGAGATGTTAAACAATCTTAATATTAAATTAGATATTTTAAATGAATTTGATTCAATAAGTGCTTTTAGGTGCAAAATTTCATTATGGAAAATACGTGTTTAATCCCCTCTACCAAAATATTCCTCATTTCCATTGCTGAATTTTGGATTCATCTGATGTTCAAAAATAACATAAGAAAAGTATAAATAAAAACTATTGAGAGTCCCAACACGATACTTTCAGAGAATATACAAAATGGTTTCATCATTTACATATATATTTTTTTACAAATACCATTTCTTGAGATACGCAACCGCGAAATTTCATTCGCGAGTTATTGACCATTCAAATTCAATATAAAAATATATTTCAGGTATCATTTTAGAGGTAATTTTATTATCTTTAACTATAAACCTTGTAACATATATATACACGCAGAGAAAAAATATGGTTCCAGCATTATCACTACCATAATATTATGTTTCTTGAATTTTAATAACTCTGTGTTCACGATAACAATGTTTTTGTTTAAATTTTGTCATTTAATGTTTATACACAATAAAAATTTTTAAATGGTTGACTACAACAATTATATGCTTTTAAATATTTTTAACATAATAAAAATTTTATCAATATTAAAAATATCATTACTTCTACAACCATTAAGTATTTATAGTCTTTTTCCTTGTTCTTAAGCCATATTTTGTTTTTAAACCATATTAATATAATTTCTTCTGATGACAATAAAATGTTCAAATAAGTATAATACTTATCCTTTCCACAAACTTAGTGGAAAAATTCATAACTTGTTTGTTTTTAAATATATTTGGTTTTTAATATTTATTTTTTAGTTTTATTAAAATTCTCATTTAGTTTATATATGAAAAAATATAAATAGGCAAGGTTTGGTTATACTTATATGGGAGCTATGGTAAATTATGGAGCGATCCTCATAAAATTTGCCACTATGATTTCTACTTATATAAAATTTGTGTCGAATATAAAGCTGATACTAATATGTGTATATGATTTATGCACGTTAAAGTGATTTTCGGAAGAGGGTTTTATATGGGAGCTATGGTCAATTATGGACTGATCTTCATGAAATTTTGCACAAAGATTGAAATTTATACAAAACTTCCTTATACTGAATTTCAGTAAAATATTGCTATATTTAAGGCATTTATAATCGTTAAACCCCTATTCCGTGAGCACATTTGTATGTGGACTAGGTGAAATAATGGACCGATCATTCTTGTGTCATGAAAGTTCTACATGCCAAATTTCATTGAATTATGTACAAAATTGCGACTTGCACTTTGTGCACAATGTTTACATGGACAGCCAGCCAGACGGACATCGATAAATCGAATCAAAAAGTGATTCTGAGCCGATTGGTATACGTTAAGGTGGATGTTGGATGATTTTTTTTTGTTTATGAGTTATTACACTCTTAACGCAAATTCCGCGTTATATATATATATATATATATATATATATATATATATTTATAATCATATATATATTTATAATCATTTCTATTTTCCGCTGTGATCATATATATATATATATATGGACCGAGATCGGTCTCTGGGTGGAGATGTGGTACATTTGGTATCACGTCAACCTTCTCTCTCTATCTATCTAACATCTTGATTTTGTGTGGAGTTTGGCGTAGTACAACGGAAGGAGAGGAGTGTATATGGTTCCAGGATGTGATGCGAGTGCTCACAGCTACCAATGGGGAGCAGGGACATCAACAGGAAAGGTGAGTTAGTATTTGATTTTATAACTAGTTGTGATCTTCATATCTGTAATAGGGGTAATGATCCTACATTCAGAACGAAAGATACGGAAATGGTTATAGATGTGACGCTAGCGAACCAAGAGGGTGAATTTGTCAAGGACTGGAGGGTGGCTATGAATTATTCCTTTTCGGATCATAACATGATATCCTTCAGTTTTGACTTTGTGAAACCGAGGGCAAGGCCTTATAGGAACTCCAGAAGGATGGATTGGAAGTCCTTCGGTGAGTTAGTTGATAGGGATTTGAGGGATACTTAGGGCTAGAAAAATTCAGCTGAGGGTATCGAGGAAGTCGTGAATAATTTCACGCAGGTAATTGAGAGTAGCTTTGAGCTCAGTTGCCCGATGACTTATCCTGGCAAACGGAGTCAGCCGAAATGGTGGACCAGGGAACATAGGGTCCAACGGTCTATAGCAACAAGGCTGTTTAATACAGCCTAGCTAACGAGGAGTCAGGTGATATGCATGCGATAGAGGAGATGATCACTGGAGGCAAGGTAAGATGGGCGGTAAACTCATTTGGGCCATACAAGTCACCGGGCCCAGATGGCATTTTTCCGGCCATGTTAGAGAATGTCAATGATAGGGTTATCTCACTACTCATGGAGGTATTTAGGGAATGTATTAAAGTGAGATATATTATTTTCATACCCAAATAAAATAATTATTATGATTCCATTTTCTCATATTGTGTCCGATTTTATGTTTTGTTTCTTCATGTTATGATTCTAGTTTCACATATAATTGAGATTGGCTACATCATTATCCCATTCTATCAGATTATGATTTGGTGTTACTGTATTATTATATCTTAATATTATCTTATTATTGTTATGATTCCATTTTATCATATTATTATCCCATGTTATCATATAGTTATCCAATCTTATCATATTATTATTTCATTTTGTCATATTATTCCATCTTATCATGTATTAAATTAAAACTTATTAATAAAAAATATTTTTTTTCTTTTATATATATATATTTTTTTTTATTGAAAATAATAGAGAAAAGTTTTCATTAGCCAAAATGTCTACATATTATTTGTCCATTAATTATATTCATTTGTACCACCATATGTGGTTTAAATGCGAGATATGTTTTTTTTTAATTAAACCCTTAATTAATCAATATTTTATATTACTTGAATCACACCGAATATAAGTTTCAAGTTTCAAGTTTCAAGTTTTATTTATACCCATTCATTTTCTTTTACAAATTTTCTTAAAACTAGCTTATAGTATTTAAGTTTATTTTTACAACCTATTCCTTACATACATAGTATTTTACAAGGACTTTCAAATTTTGTACTATATGCAGTGTTGCTACAACCATTTTTCTCATTATCTTTTCATTTTCATACATTCCTCAAAAAAGGGTGAAAAAGAGGAATCCTTTCTTATAACTTATATACTAATACAACTTACAAATAACTTAAAAGTATCTTAAGACTAATAATATTATACAACTTACTTACTAAAACAGTAAAAACTAAGGATAGAAGGAAATATATTTACAATAGAATAGTTCATTGAGCAGTATTATATACTGTATCGACTATGTTCAAAGAATGTACCCTCCTGTGATAGAATAGGAGGTCTGCACCCTCAAAAAGGAGGCCAGCTCCCCTAAGAGTCAGTAGATCCACCGGGGACAGATATCTTGAGCCCTGAACAGTCTCAATATTACTAACACTATCAAGACAATTTCTGACTAAATTGTTCCCTAAAGAGCACGCACTCTCTAAAAATTTCAAGGCACTCCGTATCAAGAAAACATCAATTCTGTCAAAGTCGATAGCCCCATAGATTGATGTGCATGAGGGTCTTCGCGGCATTCCATCCTCTCCGAGCCGTGGTCTCATTCCCAGGCATGCAACCAGAACCGCCCTCTCCCATTTCCTAAGCCTTTCCATCTGGGATGACGAGATGCCGAACCAAGCAGGAAAAGCGTAGGCGATGAGGGGACGTATCAACTGGCGATAGAGCAAGAGTCGTATTCTCTGGTCGAGGCCCCCATTTCTACGTAGTATACTCTTGTATGTAGAGTAGATTCTCTTAGTCCTTACCAGTACATCGTCAATGTGTCTGTAGAACTCAAAGTTTTCATGAAATACCACCCCTAAATATCTCATACGGTCGGATGTCCGAATATTCTCCCCCCCGATCCACAAAGAGGGTGTGTAAGACCTACAGTTCGGATATATATACTTCCTTGTACCCTTGAACATAACAGTCACAGTCTTTCCCATGTTCAAATTTAGTCCCCATTTTCTAAAGTACTCCCCCAATCCGTTGAGGTATTCATTAAGTCGGTTATTTACCGCCCTTGCCCTGGGACCCGAAGAAGCGATCAGAATGTCGTCAGCGTAAATTAGTAAAAGATCCCCCTCTGGGGGCTGTGGAATGTCCGAAATAAAAATATTATATAGTGCAGGCCCCAGTAATGAGCCCTGTGGTACACCTGCAGTTATGGATCTCTCACTGGATAGAGCATTCCCTACCTTCACTCTAAATCTTCGGTCCCCAAGGAAGCTGGCAGCCATCCGAACGAGGTTAGTTCCAAACCCCATGCCCATCATCTTGTATATTATTCCCTTTTGCCAAACAGTGTCAAAAGCCTTGGTGAAATCAAGACTTACGGCTATTGTCGGACGTCTATTGTTCAAACCCTTAGCCACATAATCAGTAAAAACCATGAGGGCATGGGATGTGGACAGCCCCTTGCGAAATCCAAATTGACATTCCTGTAAAATATTCTTATCCTCTATAATTCTATTGATTCCATCCAAGATGAAATATTCCGATAATTTACCAAGGGCCGACAAAAGGGAAATTGGTCTATAGTTGCCAGCCTCCCCAGGATCCTTGCCCGGTTTTAGGATAGGGATCACAATTGCCATCCTCCACGCTTTAGGGAAATAACCGATGTTGATGCAGTGGTTAAATATCACCGATATATATCTCCATGTTCTATCATCAGTCTTTTTCAGTATGAAATCTGGTACTCCGTCAACCCCGCTGGATCGTTTGTTTGGTCTCCTCTTTAATGCAATACCGATAGTTTTCCTGTCAATAAAGCCAAGTCCTGTAAAGTCTCCATCAGAGTTAACAGTCTCACCGTCAGCCATAAAAGTCTCCCCAAATGTCGTAATAGGTTCAGTTCTGTCAAGGGAGGAAACCGTCTCCCCCACCATTGACCTAAAGGTATCTACACTCGATGTTGTATGATGGATCCGGAAAAAAGAATCCGATAGTAGAGACGCCTTCTCAGGGTCACTAGTGACAGTTAACCCATCAGGGCCCTTACACCGAATATAACCAAACCTTGTCTATTTATATTTTTTCATACATAAACTAAATGAGAATTTTAATAAAACTGAAAAACAAATATTAAAAACCAAATATATTTAAAAACAAACAAGTTATGAATTTTTCCACTAAGTTTGTGGAAAGGATAAGTATTATACTTATTTGAACATTTTATTGTCATCAGAAGAAATTATATTAATATGGTTTAAAAACAAAATATGGCTTAAGAACAAGGAAAAAGACTATAAATATTTATTTCTTGCTTCTGGTAAAAATATTTAAAACATATAATTTTTGTAGTTAACCATATTAAAATTTTTATTGAAAATTTAAATAAAAACATTGTTATCATGTACACAGAGTTATTGAAATCCAAGAAAATTAATAATGAGAACATAATATTGTGGTAGTGATAATGATGTAACTATGTTTTTTCTCTTCGTGTAGATAAGCCCACAAAAGCAAAAGACATGAGAATTCCTCTGTCAGATATCTCTGAGAATAAAAGAATAGATGCCCTGCAGTGTAATGAAATGACTGATGTTTCTAATTTAAGCCAACTTTTATTTTATTGCATAAAGCGAAATAAAGGAAGAATTATTTTTTAATAAACCTTTGCGTATGACTTTCATAGATGTATCAATGCTAGAATCGCGATCAGTTTTTTTCAATCATTTAAATCTTACTGCGTAATCCACCGACAAATACTTGCGAAAAGTGCTCCTCAAACTTTTATAGACGTAGTAAATTTTATAAAAACTAGTGCCTTAAGAAATATAAATACTACATATCAATGGCCGTTGGATTTCGAAGAGAAATATGCTAAAGAGATTATACGAATTAAAGACAGAAGTAGACATTTTCCTTTAAAATTTATAGAAAACTATCCTTATATATTATTTTGCTTATATCTCTAGATTTTTCGCGACTTTAAATAATCTTAGTATTTAATTACAAGGCAGACGAGTAAATATATTAAATGAATTTGATTCAATAAGTGTTTCTATGTGCAAAATTTCTTTATGGAAAATACATGTTTATTAACCTTACCTAAAATATTCTTCACTTCCACTACTGAATGATATCTGGGATTCATCTGATGTTCACAAATAAAATATATGGAAAGTATAATAATATACTTGGTTTCACTTCACGATGAATTTTCCCGATATTATTCGGAGCTTAAAACCAATTCTTGGGGCAAGAATTGGTTTTACTTTTGTGATCAATTCAACATTGCTATTGACATACTCGATATTTTTGTTAATAATAAACAATAGAACTAAATAATAATTCGTGTGCCAAATAGGGTAAGGATTAAATATGCAAAAATATGCACTTACAAATCCTTGTCAAATTGTTTTATTTGTTCTGAAATGAATATATATTTTATCGATGGTTTCATTCAATGTACAGGAAAAACAGGCATATTGAATCCATCAGTTTGAATTTTTAATTTTTTATTATAAAACCGTAATCGACGTCGCCAAGAATCTTATAGGTGATATTTATTTTTAACGTAATTCAATTATTCTAAGTATGGCCAAAATTCAAGGATAGTGTGCATTTTCATTAGATTAACTATGACTTTATCAAACTTATGTTCAATAAAATTTTGTTCTATCACGTTTAAATTTAATCGATGAACTAATTTTTTAACAACCCTCTCTAGATATTTAACACTTTTAAATGTCAGAGTAAAGAACATTTTTTAAGTCATATTCCTAAAATTGAACATTAAACTATTTAGAAATATTTTTTTTGTAGGTATATAAATAACTTCTACTTATCTTTATTTTAGCCGCAAATAATCTCTAAAATAGTACTATAAATATTTAAAAAAAGAAAAACCACTTGAAATAGTTAACACGAGTCCAAGTAACTTTTATTTAATCATTTTTATAAATTGTAGAGAGTTACTTATAAAATAAAATAGCTTGTTGGCAACTAATCATAAATTACGTATTTAATATTCCTTTATTTCCATGGTTTAATTTTTTAATCTGACAGGTTTAGCTTGACATTTTTCTAAAGTATCACTCATTCAGTCATCAAGATATTAACATAAACAAAGAAAATGTGTTTGTGGTATTGAGGCTGATGATGGCGTGATATTATTAAAAAAAAAACACTTTAAAAGATAAATTATTTTGTTAAAGGTATTTATTATTGAAAAATTAGAAAAGTAGAAAAATTATTATTTAACATTTAACACACATTTTGCTTTCAATTGCTTAACAATCAAAATCATATCATTCAAATTCAATTAGTTATATTCTTTAAAGCTAGTAATTTAACTTGTTGAATGTGTGTGTTTATGAAATGGGCAACAAAGTCATCAAAATTAAATTATACAATTATTTTTAATCGAAAATGATAATTTAAAGTGAACTAGAAAAGTCCACAGCGAGTAAGAAAAGAGAATTACATTTTTATGAGTATTTTATTATTTATTGACTTAATTTGTTAACGAGTGTCACACGCAATGTCTAAGATATATATATATATATATATATATATATATATATATATATATATATGAATGTAAAATAGTTTGGTCAAGGGAATGAAGGAATGTAAAAGTACCCTAAATTGAGATACGAGTAAGAAGAAATGTCATGAAAAGTGAAATCAAAAGCGGTGAATAAGAATCACAAACAAGAAAGTTGAATGAAATCAATAACTCTGCAGCTCTTTTCCAGCCCTAATAATTTCCATCCAATGACAATACTATTTTTAAAGCTCTTTTTGTGTTGAAGAGTTAACCCTAGTCGAGCGAATGAATTTTATAACATTAAGAGACGGTATAGGTCCAATTGTACCTTCATATAATTTCCATTTGAAAATAAATTTTTTCATTATAAACTAAATACACTAGCTTTTAATAAATCTATACATAAAGTAGGCTATTCGCTAAACGAAACTTTTTATTTGGTTTATATTTTAGAAATGTTGGGGCAGGGGTCTATATTATGGGCACGGATTTGAAAGGCTCTTTTAGACTCCCTGGTTTTTCAGGCTGAGATTCTCGGCATCCTGAAGGCCGCAGAAATAATCAGGCAAAACATTGCGAGAGGTACCGAGGTCACTCTCTATGTGGACAGTCAGGCGGCTCTGAAGGCCTTGGGGACACATTTGGTGAGATCCAGGCTAGTAGCTGCCTGTAAGAAGACACTGAGAGAGCTAATGGAGGACTACATGGTGAGACTCTGCTGGGTGCCTGGCCACTGCGATATTTCAGGCAATGAATTGGCTGATGAACTGGCAAGGCAAGGTGCAGCAAAGAATGTCTCGGAGAGGGAAACCTATGTGAAACCACCACTAAGTTTCTTCTATGGGAAGATCAATGATTGGATCTTGGTCAGAACCAATTCGGCTTGGGAGAGTAGAGAGGACTGCAGAGTGTCGAGGGCGATATGGCCGGTACTGAACAATGCAGGCATTAGCACTCTCCTGGGCATGAATAGGAAGAGCTTGAGGATAATGATAGGGGCCCATAACGGGTCACTGTTTGATAGGGAAGATGAGGATTAGATGGGACGCTAGCAGTTCCGATTTTTGTAGAATGTATGGAGACGTCGACGAGACCGAGTCTATTGAGCACATTGTGTGCCATGATTCCACGATTGCAGCATCGTAGGATGAAGTGGCTGGGTAGCCAGTTCCTCGGCGGGCTGAGTGACGTTCGGGACGCAGATCTTGTTGACGTCATAGGCTTCGTCATGGGAATCGGGAGAATCATGGGTATAACCCTAGGGGGATTGGTAACATTGCTGGTCCCCCTATATGATTCGTCACATTTCTATCCCTTTTATCTTCTACTCTACTTTTTTCTGTACTCTCTGTAGTTTCTATTTTCTGTATTCTATACTCTATATTTCACAGCTATTCTATTGAAGGGACTCACAATGGACCGGGATCGGTCTCTGGGTGGAGATGTGGTACTATCTGGTATCACATCTACCTTCTCTATCTATCTATCTATCATTCTAGAAATGTTTAATTTTTAAAATGTTGCATTAAAATTTCAGTAAATGCATTATTTTGCCCGAAAATAGAAGAAAATTGAAAATTAAAGATAAATTAAATTCTTTGTCAATTACATTTTTATCAACTGTGGATAATACGTGAAAAATTTAGAAGACGAAATCTGCGAAATTAAAGTCAATGCGATGTTGTGTAAAATTACATCGAAACAACAAACATCGTGTAGTCCTCTTGTATTATTTTATAATACTGTCGCCATTTCACCACATAGAATATACAGAGAGCACCATCCAAAGTTCAATTTAAGGAAAGGCAGTTCATGTCTACACACGCAGAGAAAGAATATGGTTGGGGGAACCATAATCGATAAGTGTCATATTATTGCTAGATTTTACTGTTTGGTTTTCGGTAATATCAACTACTTATTAAATTAGTTTCTTGGTGATGAAGCGTCATTATTATTTGCCTACTCTGTATTACATAAATAAGTACTTAATAGTATAATAGCACAGTAATATTGCAATTACGTGGATGAGTTGGCTAGAGAGCTGGATTAACAATCAGAAGGTTGTTGGTTCAACCCCATTCTGATGCCGTTAGTTTTCTATAACAAAAGGTCTAAAAAAATATATTTATACTAAAAAGTTTTTGTCACTTAAAAAATTAAGTGTGAAATGGCGTACTGAATAAGAAGTTAGCCATTACGAACAAATGGTTAATTTGTGTCCAAGTTCAAATCTCACTGACGGCAATTTTTTTTTCGTTTAGGTACATATTTTTGAGCACCCCTAGAGTCTAAAAATAACAACATGAATTTGCAGACAACTCGAGCAAAAATAACTAATTATTCTGGAAAAAAATAATTAGTTTATTTTTCTTTGCAATTATACCTGCTAGCTTACCAGGAAAACAAAGTTTTTACTGGGATAATATGGCTGTGTAATTTAACATAAAGATTTCAATATGTTTATGCCCGAAATATGGTTATAAAACAATTCAAATATTATTGTAGGGTAGCAACAATATTATGGTTATGCACAAAAATTTTCATGTATATAACCTTAATATGGTTGTTTCGCAACAAAAATACGGTTGTGCTGCAAAATATTATTATTAATTATATTATTATTGCTATACTTGAAAATTATCTATTATTCTTTAGTTGTTTTTTTTTTATATGGGATGTTATAAAAACACATTTAATTTTAAAATTCTTTATTTGACCACTCTTCATATAAAATGAAGATTAGTTAAATTACACCTATGATTAACAAAGGTTCAAAAAGATGAGGGCAGGCTTTTTGTTTGATGGCAGCGTTGGCGGTACGTTTTTGTTGGAACTTTGGTGTTATGCGGGTACACTTCTTGATGGCTTCTTTCTCGATATTCTTACGTTGCTTGCAAAGGTCCAGATAAATTTACGGGGATTACGCTTTATCAAATAGGTGCGTTTGCATTTCTTGTCCCGGAAAGTAAATGTGTTGTCATCAATTTTGTCGACCATTTTCAAAACATGTCTAAAAATATGTATTTCTTTCAATGTCATTATCAACATTTTCGTTAAAAGAAAATTAATTTCAAATTGTTATATTTTCATATTTTCTTTATTCAAAGATATAATTTTATATATTTCGGACATTTTTAAATATATAATGTGTTTTAATGGTTTAACATTGGAATGGTGTATCCTGATACTATGGAAGTTTACACGTAATTAACCCTTTAACAACAAGAGGTTCAATTTTATGCATTTAGTTCCTAAAAGGTTTAATTAGCAATTTTTGCAAATAAGTCGCATGGACGCATTTATTTTACTTAAGTATAGATGAATTTATGAAAAAAAAGTATAATAAGTTCATATAAAACTGTGATGGTAATCGAATTAAAGAGATTTTTGAAGTTTAGTCACTATTTTACACGAATTTATAGTTTTTATGACATTTATTTTATTAATTAACCATTTATTTGACATGAAAGTTAACTTAACCAATTATGGACCGGAAATCCCAAAATATTACCTGTTCAACTAAAGGGTTAATATACATATTAATAGTTTTAAATTATACCTTTCCAATGATGCCCTAAAATTTAAATTACGATGGAAAATGTCCAAAATATTCAAACTTTAACGAAATAGAATTTAGAATAAAATCATAGAAAATTTTACTAAAATTTTAATTTCACGTGAATAAAAACTAATTTTAATTTTTTTTTTACTCATAATACATAATTAAACGTCATTTGTCTATCATATGTTGTATTTTTTTTTTTTTTAAGTTATTTTAAAAATGGTCCAGCTCACGTAAACGAAATAATTAAACCGAAATAGTTTGCAGATTAATTTATAATATATCAATCATTAATTTTAGGGGGGACATTTTCAAAATTTTTTGTCTCCATTCAAATCAAGCATTTTATTGCAGTATCTTACATTAACAGTAAATTTGATGAGAGTGTTCTTCGTGATGCATAGAACGAGACTTAGGGGCAATTAGGTTAACATGTAAGGTCCATTAGTCCAAAATCACTTAAGCTAACTATTTGGCCCTTTGTGGTACAGTAAATAGAAAGGTATAAAATCTCAGACCTAAGCTACAAACTATCCGGAAGTTTTAATGATTCTTAGAGTCTAGGTCTTTTTAATTGAGTGGGTAGTTTAATGCTTAATTATAAATTGAAGTCTCTTATGTGATTATTTGCAGGTAATGTTATTTTGGGACATTTTGATATAGAGATTTGGAAGATTGGAACTTATGCAGATAATGTAGTGCTCTGAGTGTCTAACAATGTCTTCCAAAGAACAAGCTTGGTTCAGTTGTAAAGGACTAAGTTGAAACCCAGAGGAAACAAACTAGTTCTCTTCACCTGTTCATTGGTTATATTAATCGGTTTCAAGATCAGAGCTTTGGGAGCTATAGGAAACTTTTAGCAAACCTCAAGCTTTTCTGAATGTTCTTCTTTCTTATTCTACATTACTCATTGAGGATTATGTAAGCATGTAATTAGATAGTCGGTTTAATTCGGCGATGAGATTGAGATGTACGAAGAAAGAAACCCCAGAAATGTGATTTTTAAAATTCAGATTTGTTTACAATCGATAAAGTTGTTTTAACAATTTTCTTTTAGCCCTTTTTGCTCTTTTTTACATTTTTTAAAAATGGAAAATTTTTTTTCACGGGATAACGTTAATTTTTTTTAAATTTTTAATTTTACTTGACAATTTTTGTCTAAGTTCTCCCTATATTTGTGAAAGGACTAGTACCCAAATTTATCCAGAGATCTTTAACAATTCGTAAATAAACTTTATTAAAAAAAAAACGGACTTCAACAATTAAAATTTTTTGAATGGAAAAGTGTTGAAAGAACTGAACAATTCTGTATCGATCTTCATAATAATATAATCACCATAAACCGCACTTTAATTTATCCAGTTTAATATTAATATTTTGAGATATACGTTCCAAATGATTGATTAATGATAAAAATGTTGCTTATATTTTTGTTTTTTACTTTTCAAAAGAAATTTTAATTTTGCGTTTTTTCATAAAACTTATGAACAAAATTGTAGTCTTTTTAAATTTAGCCCTTTTTAGCACTTTTTTCAAACATTCCTAAGCGTTTATGTTGGTAATAGTTGGCATCACTGCTGGCTGGGATAACCATAAAAGTTTTATTTATTTTTATTAAAAATAATAATTTTTTCTCAAACTGATAAATACCGGTATTTTAGCGTTATCGGTATTTTGAGCTATTTTGGTAGAGGTATTTTAACGTTATTTCCAATAATTTCGGTAACGGTATTTTAGCGTTGTGAGTAACGGAATAACGGTAGTCAAGTTGAATGTTTTTTTTGCGGTAACGGTATTTTAGCGGTAACAGTAGCCAACCTTGAAATCAAATCATAAATTTATTTTTGGCGAAGAAAACTGGCATACTCGAAGTGATCAACTTTTGAGGTCCATCCAATACTCATCTATCTATTATCTATTATTTTCAACAAAAAAAAATCATTGTTTGGATAGTCAGGCAGTGCCAAAAGAACATGAGTGACATACTGTCTGGACTATTTAGAGACTGTAGGAAACCTTAAAATAACTTGATCGGCCTTTAAAGACGCTAATTATGATTCTGTAAAGAAAAGTCAAAATTCAAAATGGCGAACCCAATAATCACATTTTACAGATTTGTAGCCCCAGAATGCGAATTTAATTTTTGAATTTCCGAACTTGAAAAGACGAAAGCAATATGGCAGATTATTAGTAGAAATATGGGAATATTTTGCCCTATATTGTTTTTATATTTGAGAAGTTATAAGCTATAAATTTAAGGTATCAAAAAAAAAAAAAAAAAAAAAAACTATGATATACTTGAAATATTAAAATTCACATAAAATGAAAGAAATTCGGGAACATACACTGCCTGCCACTTGAATAAGGAATCACATTTTTTTTTACTTTAATTAAGTATGAATATCTCCTAAACCAGAGTTCTGAAAAAAATAATTTTTTGCGCAACCAAATTTCAAAGTGTTGGCTTTAGTTTCCTGAAGAAATAAAAAATATACATATTTTGTTATACTAAAATTATGCATTTATTTAAAGACATTCAAAATGGGACGTGGGTAAAGCTCTTAATAACTCTGAAAAAGAAAAAATTCTGATTTTGAAATCTCAGGGTCAGAATCCGATCTAAATAACCAAAAACATTAATAGAGGAAAGACAATTGTGTACAATTATTTAAATAACGTGGAAAGATATGGAAAAAACGTGAAAGGGCGGAAGAAAATGGCAACAACTCCAAAAGAAAGAAGAAAAATTCTTAGAATTGCATCAAATTCTGCCATGTCGGTATCAAAAATACGTGAAAAAAGTAGAGTCAGTGCCAGTCTAAGAACAATGCACCGTATTTTAAAGTCGTGCCCATACATAGTCCGACGAAAACTGCAAAAAAAAACACCACTTAATGAAAAACGCAAATCACAACGTCTACAGTTTGCAAAAAAAATACAATGACATGGTCCGACAAATGGTTTAAAGTTGTATTTTCCAATAAAAAAAAGTTTAATATTGATGGTCCCGACGGGTATAACTATTACCTCCATGACCTAAATAAGGAGGAATTATTTTTGAGCCGCAGACACAGCCGAGAGGGCGGAACAATGGTATGGGGTGCCATTTCGTATTATGGTACCATAGAATTGGTCTTTGTATCCAACAAAATGACTGCAATGACTTACAAAAACTATCTGGAGGAAAAACTATCTGGTCGATGCCAAATCGTATTTTTGAGGTTATTTCTAAAAATGGTGGCAGTATTCATTACTAATTGAATGCTAGAAGATAATAACTTTCATTTTTATAACCTAAAATTTAAAAATAAATTACAGTTTGCTTAGTTTTAAAATATATTCCTTATTCAAGTGACACACGAAAAAAGTACCACAGAAATACATGTCTTTAAATAAATGCATAATTTTAGTATAACAAATTATATATATTTTTTATTTCTTCAGGAAACTAAAGCCAACAGTTTGAAATTTGGTTGCGCAAAAAATTATCTTTTTCTGAACTTTAGTTTAGGAGATATAATTAATTAAAGTTAAAAAAATTTGATTCCTTATTCAAGTGGCAGGCAGTGTATATATGTGCATTTAAGTTTTTATTAATTTTTATTTTTTATTACTCATGTAAATTTATTAGATAAGTGGGTAAGGTTACTCTCGTTTAAAAGCTCTAATTTATCTAGTTCCGATAAGTGTGCTGGTAGTTCTGAAAAATTTTCTGTAGAAATAGTTGATTTGAAGATATCAGGAATAGCCTAAGGTTGTATTACTTCTTTTAGAAGCAGTAGATCTTTATTTCTGTCCATTCGTATACTTAAAGGTATTACATAAGCTCTGTTCCAGTACTTATCAAACTTGTAAGTTTTAGCCAGAATTTACAGAAAAGCGTTCCCGTATAAGAATATATGTGTTTTTTATTGTTCTTCTGACTATTTTTAACTAAGTCTGACTAAAACCTGTAAATTTGTCGAGTACTGGAATATAGCTATAATTTAGAAAAATTTTCTGTTCTTACATTTTTTAATTATTTTCAGATTAAAGTCATATTGGAATATAAAAATATTAAAAAATTTCGGTTGTCATAATGGATTCGCCATTTTGTTTTTATCTTTTTTTTTTTTTGATCTGGAATCATAAAAAATTAAGATAACAATCCATTTTCGTATTTTCATAATTTTTATAAAAAAAAAATATTATTTCCAAATATTTTACAATATAAATGAATGAGGTTTGAAGGACTTTTTAAATTAAAGGTCTATTTCTTACGAGTTTATGAATGGTCGCTGAAACTTAGATAGAAAACAACTCAGGGAATTCCTCAATATTATTAGTATGAAAATATGCCTTTAGAACTGCTTGGATCTAGGCTTTGAAAATTCCTATTTTTGGAGAAAAAAATCATATTTTTGACAAATAAGATCACTATTTCATATGAAATTGTCTTATGATGTGACGGTTTTTCATTTTATTTAGGTATTTATTTTCACCACTTTTACCTGAGACTATTTCCGAATACTCTTTTATTATTTTATGAATTTTATACACTATTTATAACAAATAAAAAATTTCAGCAAAAATATAATATTTTGACTTTGATCTCCTACTATTAAGAAAAGGTGAACCACAATAACATAAAATCTTTTGGACATAAAATCCAAAGTCCCTAGATTTCACATCTTTATGAATTTTTTTTCCTCTACCTGAATTAGATTTTTTTCTAAAAAAAATCGAGCGTGGCCCAGATTGGGCTCGCTCACTTTCGTGATTCACGCCAACGGATTTTAAATACTTAAGTATTGCTTTTTGTTCGTTTTAAAACTGACTGAAACTGACTTTAATCCTCAATAAGTTTTGTGATATTAAAAAAAAATGCTTACTGATCTGAACTCATAAGACTCAAAACTAATAGCGTGCCAAATTTTAGCAACATATGTTTCATTTTGTAATCATGATTGTTGTTCAAAGTGCAAAAACTTAGAAAAAGGACTAAAAATTACTTAATTTTTTCCCATTCTTCTATAGTTGTTGTTCGCGTGTTTATAGTTACTGATCTCAGTCGATCGTATATAAACTAATCGGACTTTTTGGATAAATTCTACACTTTCTTTGTTTTTCTCAAGACTTTCAACAGTCACATTTTGATGACAGTTGAATTTTGATGACAATTTTTTTTTTTTTTGGCGGCGTCTGTACGTTCCTCAACGGAATACAAATTTTGAAATAGCCATTGATACCTATTGAAATTAGGCGTATTTTACGCTATATCTTATTGATGTGCCCGAAATAGTCAACGTAGTAGATAGTCTCAAAGTTTGAAAAACAAGAACGAAAATTAAAAAAGTCAGTTTTTTATGTACTTTTAGAAAATTACGCAAAAATTGCACTTTTTTGCATTTTTATATACCAAATTGCAATTTATGTAAATATTGGATGTATATAAATATAAGAGCTGCAACAAATATAACTGATCGGGACCCTAAATTTAAGTCAAATGTCGATGATAATTGATAACGGGACACTTTTGTCAAAATCTGCTAATGCACATCGCATGGAAAGCAATAAATTGACCTTAATTCGCATAATTATGTGGTATTTGTGATAACGGAAATATTTCAAAAGATAAAAATTTTATGGACCAAAAAAATTTACTTGGGTTAAAAAAAGATCACAATACTAAATAGCATTTCTTGTTAATAAAATCTAATAAAATATATTTTCTTGTAATATATGAAGAAAAAACTCAGATTCGATTCCTATTTTTCGAAAAATTTTTAAAAACCACAATTTTTAATATGAAGAAAAAAAATTTTTTTTTTAATTTTACTAAAATATACTACACTAATCCCATCAAGCATTGGAAATATCATAAATTTTATTTGAAAAACTCAGTAGGTTTTGATATTACACGTTATTTTTACCAGAATTATACATAAACTTTAGCGTCAACGGAATGATGAACGCGAACTGATTCTACATGTCTTTTTATACACTAAGACCGCGCTTAACGCATAGGATACGTTGCATCAAAGTATAGCGTAATGCGAAACAGCGCTAAACTAGGCTATTTTAACATGTAAATAATGGGGTTAGGGGGAGATGGATAGAAAATTGGTAATACAGTACGCGCTCGGAAATTCGAACCACTTTGTTTTTAGGGCAATTCGAATTTCCAAATTATTCGAATTTCTGGACGGTTTTTTTATACAAAAATTTAGGTAAATTTGACCATAAAGATATAAAAAACTATGTTTTTTTTCATTTTAGTTCATTTAACATAAAAACTATAAAAAACTTAACGAAATATAACAATTCAGTTCATTTGTCTTTAGTATGTATAATATAAATACAAACACCAAAAAACTGACTTTTAAACTCTAACAACATTAACAAAATCTGTAAATCATCTATTAAAATGGGATTCCCCTTTTTATTTAGTATTTGGTTAAACTAAATTGTCAAAATTTTAGTGTTTACAATAAAAAAGAAAAAAAAACCGCTCGGAAATTCTAATTTTGGATTCTAATTTTAGAGCGATGAATGTAATGAAATTACTGATTCGAATTTCTGAGCGTCTACTGTAAATATGTTTTTTTTTTTTTTAATAAAAATAAAACCAACAATTTATTTCTTACAAGAATAAAAACCATATAAACGAATATACTTATAATAACGAATAAACTTCTTAGTCAGTCAAGATGCCTTTTTAACTGTAGTTTGCGTTTTCCCTTTGCGTTCTGTTAGAAGTTGTTGATAAGAGGATAAAGCACTAATAACACCCTGTCTTGCTTTTGAACTTCTGTCAAAATTTGAATCATTTTCAACAAGGTTAGGTTACGTTAGGTTGGAAAGGGTGGCGCATTCACGCCTACACCCAGAGGCCGAACGGCCCATTGTGATCCCTTTATGAAAGGAAGAAAAAGAAAAGTGGAACCTATACCCAATCAATCAGTTATGATTGTTCCTAGGCCATTTTATTCCCATTACAAACCCTATGAGGTTGACAAGTCCTTTGCCATTAACCTCACCTAGTTCATGTAGTGAATGGCTTCCAAACCACTTCAACCTATTACGCTGAAGCCCTACGCAGTGACAGGGTATGTGCTCCACTGTCTCTAGCTCCTCAACATCATCGCACGTTCTACAAAAGTCTGATGTGCCAATGTCCCACTTACTCATCATATTCCCTATTGAGAAGTGACCCGTAACCATACCTACTATGACTCTAAGACTACCACGACTCATACCTAGAAGATGCTTGGAATCCGCCAGTTTTAAGCTAGGCCATAATGCCCTAGAAACTCTGCAGTCCGATCTGTCACTCCAGGCTCGATTCGTGTTGTCCAGATTCCACTCTCCTATGGCCCTAAAGAAGGACCCAATTGGAATCTTAACAGATGACTCTATGAAAGACCTATCTAGCTCCGAGCCACTGCGAGCTAGCTCATCAGCTATTTCGTTGCCAAGAATGTCACAATGACCAGGAACCCAACAGAGTCTCATCATATAGTAATCCATTAACCTTCTCAATTCCCTTCTGCACTCAAGTACCAATCTGGACCTAACAAAATGACTAGTCAGAGCCAATAACGCTGCCTGACTATGAACATAGATAGTAATCTCAGACCCTCGTTCAACATTCCCTTATAGAGCCTTATAAATGCCAAGAATCTCTGCTTGAAAGACACTGTCAGACAATTTGTAGGATCGTCTGATATCAGTTCCCATAAAGTATACACCTGCACCAGTGCCAACTTCCATTTTCGAACCGTCCGTGAAGACCGCACACCCTCCATAGAGCTTTTCTACTCCATCCCAAAGGTCCCTGCTAGGTAACACCAAGGCGGGAGTAGCCCCGAAGTCAATCGTAGTACCGACATAATCCGTAGGCTCAACCAAGGATAGTGTCCGACCGTTGAATTTGGCTTCATCTAGTATGCTGATATGCCCCGCTCTAGAGGAACCTAATTTTCAACAAATTGGTTCATAATTTCAGTTATAGTGGTCAAACTCCTTTTCGCAAACGCCATCGAAAGTTCTGTTTGCTCTTCTTCGTAATCACTACTATCAATATTTTTGTTTTCTTCTTGCACAGTTAATTCCTTAAGCTCATCATTAGAAAGATTTATTTCTTGAACTATTTCTTCGACATCTTCCACATTCACCTCATCTAAACCGGTTTGCTTTGCTAATTCCACTATTTCATCCATATCGACAGAGTGTCCAATGTCTTCTCTTTAGGTTTATGTTTTCTACAGCATTCATGATATTGTAGTTTTTCCTCTATATGTTATTTTTAGAACGGATAATTCTAGTTGCAGATCTTGACGTAGTTGCAGTTGCCGATGACAGTATTTTTTCTTAATTCTTAAGAATCGTCCTTATTGTTGAAGTTGCCAAATCCAATGCAGCACTAATTTGAGTTTCCAGTTAAATTTTTTTCTGATTGCTTTCTTTTTTGTTTTTCATTATCACCCATGACAAAAACTAAAGATCATAATATTTTATATAAATTTATACTTGCAATAATGTCAACAAATGTTTCAAATGATAAAAATGATTCCGTAGATCACCGCACCTAGCAAGAAACACAACTACACTGTTTCGGATATGTTATGTACATACATATTTGCGCACAATTTCGGGGAACCCCCGGGTTGAAATTAAAAGAGCTTTAAACCAAAACAGCGTTAAGCGTTTATAAAAATGGATTTTAGTTTAATGTGCCAACAAAAAAAAAAAAAAATTTAAAGGCCTAAAATCAAACATTTTTGATAATGGCTCAAATCTGTTTTAAAAAACTTTAAAAAGCATTTTATTGCCAATAAAATATTATCGGAAATCATTATTTAACTATTTTATATAAAAAAAAGGTTAACATACCATCTTTGTGTCTAAAATACTGTGTTAGAGACAACATTATCTAAGCAGTTTTAACCAGACACCTGACATAACTATTTTCTAAGATGCCTTTGACACATTAAAAGTTTGCCTTTAATAACAAACTTACAAAATCTTTTGGAAAAGCTCAAGGTTGACTATAGGGTATATAAATGTATAAGTGAACATTTCAAAGTAATTGTTGCTTAATTGATTGAAAGTAAAGCAAAAGAAAGTATCATTAACAAACTGACAAAAAAGTTTCATTGTGGCATTAAGTCGAAGTGACAAACAATGACTTTTAAATCGCTTTTGTGAAAAAAAGTAATTGTGAAAATTTTCCAAACATATAACATAATGCGGACAGGCTTACTGCACTAAATTGGTGTATGGAAATTTTTGGAGATTAATTATATTTCACAAGATCAAATTTAGGTCAAATTTATAAAAAAAAAAAAAAATGCGAAGGTAAGCTTCTTTTGCAGTAAAAATAAAACAATAAATTATTTATTTGCAAGGTTGGAAACCGAAACGAATATCGGTATCGATAACGGTATCGGTATTCAATTTATTTTTATTTCGGTAACGGTATCGGTAACGGTATTTTAAATTATATCGGTATCGGTATACCGGTACCGAAACTAAAATCTTCTATTTATTTTCAATTAAATTTCATTAAATAAAACTTTGAATTGAATATTTTTATATTATATATCACTTTAAGTAATGAATATTCTTTGCAGTTTGATTTTTGTGGCGGTTCAAAGTATACATTTTTCTGATTTTTTAAATACATGAAATTTAACACCATATATCTTCGGACCTAGTTTTAATTCAAATAAACTCAATAAATTTTATAATTTTCGCCTAATACTTTAAATCGCGTAGCTATCTGCTAACATATTGCCAGGTCGTTCATTCCAGAAGAAGATTCCTTCGCAAATCATCCACTCGATCAATATCTTTGTATAGAAGGCTAAAGTTTCCGAATTAAGTTCCCCGAGTAATAATAAAATCGATTGCATGTGACAAATGTAAAAGCCTCTACAAACTGTAACGCAGCTGTATTTAAGACATAATTGACTTGTTCCCCAACCCAGAGCGACTTTACGACTCATATCATGAACGTATAAGAATTACACTATAAAAGAACGTGTAGATTAGATTAGTAGATTAAAATATAAATAAATTTAAATTTATAAAAGGGGGATAAGAATGGGCAGAATTTTTTGTTAACATTTTAGAGACCCCAAGTCCAGGGAAAATTACAGAAAATTACCGCCCACATTTAAAGAATATTTAAATGCATTGTCCTGGCTGTAACTTTCCGAACAAAACGTTTCATTCTCTTAGAGAATTCTAAGAAAAGAACCAAATCTAAACGATATAGGAAAAGAAGCCAGAATAACGTAATAGTTTTTAAGTCTAATATAAGTAGTTAAAATTTATGCGTAAAAGTTGTTAAAAATAGATCATAATTAAGGGTCGTTGTCTCAAAAAACGGAGACGTCATGGAAAATTTTTATTTCTCTATATACTCGAGAGTATTTACAAATTTACGCTCCCAAATCGTAGAAAGTTCTCAAAAGCTGGGGAACGCAAAAAACAAAAAATGAATAAATAAATAAATTGTGACCCAAAAACATTCCAGAATGAGGCCTTTCTATTTTGAGCGCGTTTGAATAACTTTGGGTAACTTAGGCAAGTTCGTTGAACTCAGCTACCATATCTAGCACAAAGGATATGAATTACGTAAAATTATTTGCCACTTTTGCCACTTTATTGACTTGTGTTAAGAATTTTTAGAAATCTATATACAAAAAAAAAAAAAAAACCTTAACATATTTTAGACGAAATAAAGTAAAGAACTGAAGATATATTTTTTTAATATTCTTCCTGTACGGATCGTTTTAGGAATTCTATTGAAACAAAGATATAAATAAAAGGACCTTAAAAACAAGATTCAAAAAATATTACTTTAAATAATCTCTTATTATTAAAATTAATTTCATCTTTCTTAAAGCAAGTAAATTTATATGAGAAACAATTTTACAAAACATATTACATAGAAAATAGTATATTTTAAAATACCGAAACTAAAATACCGGTATATACCGGTATTGAGGGAAACGGTATTTGAATACCGGTATTTTTAGAAAAAAATAATTTCGGTAACGGTATCGGTTACGATAACTCATTTTAAACGGTATTTAATCGGTATCGGTATTTATAACGGTATCGGTTTCCAACCTTGATTATTTGTATTAACAATAATATTTTTTTTTATTATTTAGTTGCTGTATTTAATAACACACTTTCTGTAAATAATTTATTATCTATTTGTAGTCTTACGAGTACTCCCCTAAAGTGTTAAATAAGGTTAAAATTCTGGTCGATAAATATTGTGAACTTGCTTATCTTATTAAATTGTTGTGGTTGCTAAATATTCTTAAATAAAAAACAACAAACATATTTAATCGATGATTATTTAGTGTTAATGTTTGTTTCACCAGACGACACAGAGAACACACATTGTTTTTTTTTCTGTGTTTTTACATTTTAAGGTGACCAGAAGATTTATAATTTGTATTGGATACAAAGGTTTTGATAAATAAGATTTATCTGTTTTAGGCCTATGAAAAAATGGATGGATCACGTCCCGGCGCCCACTAAATTATCTATGTGATTTCAATTAACTTTCCAGGAAAGCTAAAAACTTTTTTTTTTGCTCATATCGTATTATATTAACAAAATTTGACTTTTTATGATTAGGCTTGTAAACGAAATCTGTATTGAGAAAAAGAACGAAATCAACAGAAATTCCACATAGGAAAAAAAAAAATCAGAAAAATTTTTACTGAATCATATTTCGCTTTTTTCTTATAAGACTAATACTTGATAAAAAAAAGAAAAAAAAAAAATACTAGCGTAAAATATGAAAAGTGATATTATTTGTAATATTCTGGCCAAATTTAAAATTTCTACGATCATTGGAACATGGAACAAAACTATAATTTACGTTATTGGTACCAGAAAAAATCATACAATTTTTTTCTTACCGATCTTAATGATATATACTGGTGCATATTCCTATAAACGCATTTAAAATTTTTGTTTTTCTTAACCAAAAACAATGTTGTGTTGTTACAATAACTCGCGATATAACGGTACTTTTTTATGTAAGAAATATTTTTTTCTTGCTTTTGTTGTTTTCATTAATTTATTGGTGATCATTTCAGTGGGATCCTATAAATGCAGTCAAGAAAAATTTGTCTAAAAAATTATGGCAAACAAAAATGTTAAAAAATTTTAACAGTTTTAAGATAAGTTTCTGATGACAACATCTCTGTTTACTGGAAATATTTTTGTTTTGATTATGAAATTTCATCAGCTAAAATAGTGCCCAAAGGAACTTTTATTACGTAATAGGAAAAAAATTTTCAAATTCAGTTTTTTCGTGATCAAGGCTGTTCTAACAGTGAAATTGGATGAAAACTTAACCGTTCGGAAGGAGTTATACGAGGCTTTCTAGCAATGAATTAAATGCTACACAAATAAAAATATACTTGAGCTTCCTGTCATTTCCAAACAGGTTTCACACATTTTGCCAACAGATGGTAACTTAAAATGGAAGAAATCTAAATGTATGCCAATGTTAAAACAGCATCATAAGGAAAGTCGTTTAAAATATGCGCGTAAATACATGAAATGGACAGTAATATTTTCTGGTGAAAAGAAATTCAATTTGGACGGTCCCGATTCATATTACTGCTATTACCATGATTTGAGGTTGAACGAAATTCGTATGTCAAAACGCAATTTCGGTGGAGGCTGTGGTACGGATTGAGCAGCCTTTTTGCAGCAGGAAAATCAAAAATATGTTTTGTTCCAACTAAAATGAACAGTGCAATTTATAATTAATTGTTGGAAGATGATCTTCTCTCAATTATGAATGAAGAAATGGATGAAGATTGTATATTCCAACAGGATAATGCTACAAACCATGTCTCGAACCAATCTAAATTGTGGTTAATGAACATAGTATGCCACAATGGGACTGGCCGGCTTCTAGTCCGGATTTAAATCTAATGGAGAATATCGTTAAAATCAAATGTTATCTTTCAAATTATATAACAAATATTATTTTATATAACGAAAACTTCACGAAGTTTTCCAGTAGCAAAAATTTTAGTTTTTAATTAAAATTCAAGTGTACATTACTTAAATATTTTACTCCGATCTTGTACTATATTGAGATTTTTTCATCTTTCACCATATTTCATCATATTTCCCTAAGAAATTCAAATGAAACATTTTTTTGTTATTAAAAATTGGGTAAAAAAGAAATGTTATGTTAGTGAAGCTGTTTTTGGACATAACACGGAGTTAAAAACCATTCCGCCCGGCTATTAAGAAAAAAATTTATTTTATAGGAAAAATTGCAAATTATTAAAAAAATTTGGTTAAATAAAGTGTAATAGAAAATTAGTTATGTTTTTATAAATGCTTTCAAGCTAAGTAATTGAAATATTTTTTTTTTTCGTATTTACTGGAAAACATATCATATATTGTGGAAAAAATACTTAAAATATTGGAAAGTGACCAGAGCGCGAATTAAGTATTTTCAAAGTTGCTACCTTAAAAAAAATATTTTTATTTAAAATTTTTGTGAAAAAGTATGTTAACTTTAATCTCTCAGTAAATACTGCAGATATTGATATGATTTTTTGGTATTCAATAATAAATGTATCGAAATTATTTCGTTATAAATTTTGAGATAAAAGCTCAATATTGAAGCTATTTTTTTATTTAAAAGAAATCCTAATATTAGAAAAAATATATTTTTTTGGAAATTGTATTTTTAATGGACTATCGAGTTCCAATTTAAATATCAGATTAGTATATAAAAGAATATCCATAAAATTATATTTGAGAATATTGGCTGGGACTTTTTGCGATCAAATATTATTTTTTGCGGTGTCTCATACAATTTGGCAATGTGGCAATTTGTTAAGAATTAATTCAAATCTTTAAGAAAATTTGATATGCAAATAGTACATTAAGATAGGTTTGGTTAGACCCTGCCTCTCCTACCTTAAATTACTCTTTTTTAAATAAAATTTATTAAAATATGTCCCAAATTCAAATGAAAAAGATTGTTTTTTAGTGTGGGAGTGGCCTATTTTTAGTGTGAATGCTTACGGCCTTGTCTACCTTTCAGTAAAATATCTCTAAAACTTGTCGTTCTAAAATTGCTAAATGTTGCACTGTGTGCTGGGTGGGACAAAACTTCCCACCCTTTATTTCCAAAATATAGTTTTTAACTTGTCGTGCAACATAACGCCGAACACCGTCCTGATGAAGAATTATGGACTCTTGATTGGTCGCATCTTTTGGCTATTTTTCGTTCAATGGATCACCTGTATTTGGTACAGGTATCACATGATTGTTTCACCCGATTTTAAGAATTCATAATAGAAGACATCCTTCTGTTCCCAACAAATACAGAGTATTACCGTGCCGCCATGGAAAACTTCCCACAAATGTTTCATTTTTCGTACGAAACTCTCATATTCCAATCTTCAGAAAACACACATTGAATAACAAAGCTTAATGACTGTATTTTCACGTGACATACATATTTGTAAAAATTGGAACGCTTGAAAAAAATAATGAAAATAATATTCAAGAATCTTTATGATCACAGCGATCTTTGAATTTTCTATTATTTTAAATAACATAAATTATGTGAAGAAGTTCTAAGTTCATCTTGATGCTTTATCTCTTCTAATTTCATATTCAAAGATCCAGCATTTAATATAAATGGCCACCCTTTATATTTTAGCTCTCAATTTGATGTTTAATCATGCCATTAACAATGTTAAACAAATATGTTTTAAATCATTTTTTTGTTTCAGCTTTTATTTTATTATTATTACTATATATTTTTTTTTTTTTTGCATATAAAAAATGCAAAACAATTAACTCTAATATAGCTGAACAAAGCAATGTCATAAATTAAACAAAACTGAAGGTTGTAAAAGTTTATGAACATTTTCAAGGGATCAATGTACATATGTGAAAAATCGAGTAAATAACAAATTTGTTCTATATTTGGCAAAGAGTTCAAAATAAAAGAATATTTACACTATCACTTATTAATTCTATTAACATAAACTTATGATTCAATGACTTTACAACAAAGTGAAGAAACCATAGGTAATGATCATTTAGTGAAACTTCCAAATATATTGCTGTAGTTTTCGTATTAATATGATTGATTAACTTGTTACTTTTTGAAATAGTTATCAAAAATGTTATTAAGGTTTTAATGAAATGCCAGTAGAAATGATACTTTTATCCTTTTTATGGTCCTTCGAACCGAATGTTTGTCCAACTACATTTATAACCTGTCTGTCGACATTGGCTTGGTATCGACAAATAGAGATCATAAGAACAATTACCGATTGTAAATAGATTTTCTGAATAAGTCATTAAGGCATTTTGTTTATGGTCCTTCGAACCTCAAGTGGGTTGATGACGCTGCAACTACATACATCAGTGTGGACACTGCTTTGGTATGGCCTACAGATAAAACGAGAGCAACAAACGATTGTAACTAGATTTATTGAAGAAATCACTAAAGCATATTGCTAATGGTCCTTCGTCCCGGATGCTGATTGAAGACGTTGCAAATAAGCTCAGCATTAACGTTGCTTTGGCACCTCCAAATAGAAACAATAAGAACAACTACCTGTGTGTCGACATTGGCTTGGTATCGACAAATAGAGATCATAAGAGCAATTACCGATTGTAAATAGATTTACTGAATAAGTCATTAAGGCATTTTGTTTATGGTCCTTCCAACCTCAGCTGGGTTGAAGACGCTGCAACTACATCTATAACCTCAGTGTGGACACTGCTTTGATATGGCCTACAGATAAAACGAGAGCAACCAACGATTGTAACTAGATTTATTGAAGAAATTATTAAAGCATCTTGCTAATGGTCCTTCGTCCCGGATGCTGGTTGATGACGCTGCAAATAAGCTCAGCATTAATGTTGCTTTGGCACCTCCAAATAGAAACAATAAGAACAACTACCGATTGTAACTAGTTTTTATTGAAGAAATCATTTAAATAATTTTATAAGCCAAAGAGACGATCAGGGCAAATAAAAATAATTTTTTAGAAAAAAAAACTACAATTTTCTTTTAAACAAATATAGCAATAAATAAAAAAAAACATATCTTTCAAAATTTATACATCTTATCATACTGTCTAATTTAGTATAATTGTTTATCACACCTAATCTTGCTTTAAATAATTGTGTTACTAGGTTGTCGTTCGACTATCTCGTTTATATTTTAATACCTTCTCTCCACTAGATTATTAATTATTATATGAAAATTTTTTCCATATAAATATTTTAGTGTAATTTTCTAATGGTATAAGACTACATCGATTACTCCTCTACTTAACATATAATTTTTTGTAATAACAATGTATATATTATTTCTCATAATTAAAACAATTGTTTCTAAGTCACAATACATGTGTTTGCTGCTATTGATTTTTGAAGAGGCAAAATACGAGTATTCATTGCGATAAAGCGGATTTATATACAATTTTCTATAAAGTGCTGGAAAAATACCACAAATTATTTGTTTACTGAATAGTTACAAATTATTTGTTTTTATTTTCAAACATCACGTTCATATTTTTATAGAACAACAGCAACAACAATAAAAACACCAGACCTAATCACAAATATTGAATGCACTTTACAAACAGTTTGCTCTTATCTTATCAGCTTTGAAATAAGTGAAAAATTAGAAATAAACAATTTACATGAAAAAAAAAAAAAAAAAAAAAAAAAAATACTACAACATTATTAAAGGAATTAAAACTTTATTTGAAAGGTGTTATTACTAGAATTTATAAGAACCTTTAGGGTTCATAGGGATCATTATTTTTTAGTCGAGAAATTTAATATATAATTGATATTTTATTCATTCATTGATTTTACTAATCTCATGGTTTTTTTAAAAAAATATAGAATAACACGCTCGAAAAATAGCATAGCGTACTTATAGGCCTTCTTGAAGACATCATAAATCAGTTTCAAAAATTTGAAACCCAAAATTTCGACTTATGCTAAAAAAGTTTTTTTTGGTAGTTCCCCGTATAAATGCATCCTTAATATTGATATTCCTTTTCCAGATTTTTTTCTTTTTAAATTCTTTAAATATTACCTAGGAAAAACATTTTGGATCTCGGTAATGGCAACTACTTATTAAATTAGTTTCTTGGTAATAAGGCTTCATTATTAGTTGTCTACTCTATATTACATAAATAAGTACTTAATAGTAAAATAGCACAGTAATATTGCAATCACATAGATCATTTGGCTGGAAAGCTGGATTAACAACCAGAAGATTGTTGCTTCAACCACTGTTGCCAGATTTGCCGATTTATCTGCATTTTGGCGATTTTTTTATTGTAAAAATTCTAAAGTGCGATTTGACGATTTTTGTTCAAAAAATGATGATTTTACGAAATGTTCACACACCAAAATTTTTCTTGTTAAAATCTGATTTTCTATTGTAGTAGATAGCGAGAGAGATAAAAGGAAGAAGTTTAAACTTTTACTTCGAAATTCGTTTGCATTTTAAGATGTCTTGGTGAAACAAAATATTTGTTTTAAAAAAAAAATATATATATTATTTTATGTACATACGTATGTAAATGAAATAATTTTGATCATAGATAAAAAAAAAAGTTAAAGAATGTGTTAAGTAGTAAAAAATTTAACTGAAAATAAAACCAATACATATGATTTTAGGAGGATTTTTTTTCCACTGAGTTTAATTTGCCGTAAATTAGGATCACCCCGGCCCACTTGATTTTTAAACAATTTTTATAATGATTCAGTAGTACTTGTAATTGTGATTAAATAAATGTAAAAAATTTTGAACGCTCCCGTTATGGATATCTAAAGTTCTTTATTCTCAATAAACCAAACGATGTTATAACGATATCGAAAAAATATCTTATAGGTGATAAAAATTATCACTAGTGATATTCGTTCTCGAATCAAAAATAATAGTTTTTACGGACTAAAGTGTACCTTTCCTTTTGATATCATTTTTCCATGAAATTATCGTAATTTCCAAAAAAATGACAATAGTAAAATCTTCATGGACTCAATTTTGTTTTGAATACCAATCAATACCAAACAAAATTGAAAAAAATACTATAGATAATTATAAAGAAACATAGTCTGCTGAAATAAGAAAAAATTCGAAATAAATATAGAACATGAAATAATCTACATACATGACATACATACATACATATTTTTATGCAAATATTATCCGTTATAATATTTTCAAGTTTGGTTGTTCCTAAAGCATTTATTTTTAAAATTACGTATCTAAAGAGATTGGTTGGACCATTCAAAATCCGTTACTTAAAAATTTGTTGTTGAAAATTTTTTAATTTTAATATTTTTATTTTGAAGTCTTTTTCTAAATGTATATTTTTTATTTCATTGGAAACATATATTTCGAAATTTTGATATCATAATCGTTTTCGGTAAATAGTATGATATTATATTCGGCAACTAAGATGATCTATCGTTCTATGGTTTATTGGGTTTATAAATATGCGATTTAAATTATATTAGTACTGCTTAAATGTTCAAATACCTTTTGAATGAGATAAAATATGACCATATTCATTAAAACCTTGAGAGTATTTATACAATTTTAATTTTTTTATTGATATACCGGAACTTATAAAATTTTGTTATTTCTAAAAAAAAAAAAAAATTATTCGGCGAATAAATGTAGGAGAAAGTTCTTAAGACCGACTACAAAGAAAAACCTTTATTAACATTAAAAAGATAATATTTCTTTTTTAACTGGGCCGGTAATCCTAAATTTGTTTCTAATTTTTAAATTTTATAAAATAAATATAAAACAATGCTGGAAGTTTATTTAATAAACAAATAGTATCAAAACTTAATATTATTATTTTTTTTTAATATAAACATAAATAGCCAAAAAGATATACATTTTAATTTTTCCGATTTTTTGATGATTTCTAAAAATATTATGCCGATTTTGACGATTTTTTCGTCGAATTTTGGCGATTTTATACTATAATTATCTGGCAACAGTGGGTTCAACCTCATACTGATGATGTTATTTTTTTTTAGCAAAAAGTTTAAAAAGATATTTTATAATAAAAAAGTTTTTGTCACTTGAGAAATTAAGTGCGAGATGGTGCACTGAGTAAGACGTTAGTCATTAAAAACAAATGGTTGATTTTTGTGCCTAAGTTCAAATCTCACTGACGACAAAACTTTTTTGTTTTTTTTTTTATTTTCGTTTAGGTAAATATTTTTGAGTACCCCTAGAGTCTAAAAATAACTATTACTAATAAAAACAACTACTCGAACAAAAATAACTAGTTATTCAGGCAAAAAATAAGTAGTGTGTTTTTGTGTTGAAATATACCTGCTATCTTACCAGGAAAGTAAATTTTTTGCTGGATAAAAGCAAATTTTTCAACAACACACAGTGCGTGATTTTACCAATTTAGCTTATCAGAATCCCTACAATGTTTTTCGAATTTTGAAAAAAAAAATTAGTTATACTGATTAAAAACCTTACAGATAACTAAAAATTAAGAAAAAATATTGAAAAAAATTTTAATCGTTTTTAAGTAACGGAACCTTGAACAGTACTGTAGTTGAAGACAAATATTATACTTCGTGAGAAGTTCAGTTATGAATGTTTGTAACTTTTTTTTTAAGCAAGATCTTTATGAATATTTTTTCTTTTATTTTAAAAAACTGATGTGTTATCTATCATAGAAAATGATAATGATTTGTAAAGGTTATTAAGAAAAAAATAATATTGGGGATTTTTCGGTCTTCAACTTCTTTGTCATTTTTTGTTTGTTTTATTTTTATATTAATTTTTATTAGACAAAAACCAAAAAGTCCCACAAAGTCCCGTTATTTAAATCATACTGTTGTAATCCCTGATATGTGCTCTTCCAAAACCAGTAATACAATTTTTCTCCAACTTGCTCCTTTTCTATTCACAAAGCACCCAGCAAAAACTTTTTGGTTTTCGGTAATAACAACTACTTATTAAAGTAGTTTCTTGGTAATTAGGCTTCATTATTATTTGCCTACTCTGTATTACATTAATAAGTACTCAATAGTATAATAGCACAGTAATACTGGAATCACGTGGATGAGTTGGCTAGAGCGCTGGATTAACAACCAGAAGGTTGTTGGTTCAACCCCATTCTGAAGCTGTTAGTTTTTTATGACAAAATGTCTAAAAATATATTTTAAACTAAAAGGAGTTTTTGTCGCTTGGGAACCTATGTGCGAGATGGTGTAATGAGTAAAACGTTAGTCATTAAAAACGAATGGTAAGTTTGTGTCCAAGTTCGAGTCTCACTGGGCGGCAAAATTTTTTTGTTTTTTTTATTTTTCTTTTCGTTTAGGTACATATTTTTGAATACCCGTAGAGTAAAAAAATAACTACATGAATTTGTGGACAACTCGAACAAAAATAACTAGTTATTCAGGCAAAAAATAAGTAGTTTATTTTTGTTTCCAATTAACCTGCTAGCTTACCAGGAAAACAAAGTTTTTGCTGGGCAATAACTGATCATGTTCTCACCAACAAATTTTTGATGTTTGATTGCTTCTTGAGTCAAAGAACAAGAAAAATTTAACTGTTATTGAGTTTATTTCTAGTAATATTAGAACAATTTCAAATAAAGCTATTGATACTGAAACAATAAAATTATTTTCCAACAAATTAATTAATAAAATCTATATAAGATGGCTGTTAGCGAAAACAATAAAACCTCGATTTTTACATTTAAATATAAATTGGTTGATTACAGATTAAAGATATTGATTTATCAATGTTTGTTATTGAAAAAATTGTTCCTCCTTCACTAAACACTTGTAGAAGGCCTACTAACAAAAAGCTAGAGATCTTCTGAAAACTGCTAATCCGTTTCAGGTGCTGATGGCAACCGAAATGCAGATGCGTTCAGCAGGAAATCGTTCATCTGCTGCTATAGTTGGTGAACTCATAACTGCTTTCGCAAAAAGAGGTAAACTCATACAAAAAAAGTAGAATGAGCTCAAATAAATCCTTGAGCCTCTCCACCGATTAAGCGTTAGCTATCTGGGTTATCTACACATTACTATCAATTGTTAAGAAAACACATATCCCACATTAATTAAAAAATTTTATTCTTTTTATGAATCTATAAAAATGTCGAAAAATATATGTTATCCAGAAAAAATTACTCTAACAGAGTCATTTGCAGAAGTCAATCTTTAATTATTGATTGATTATATAGTTGAGACTTTGATTGGCATTAAAAGATACATTTCTTTCAACAAATGTTGATCTTTATGAAGTGACTTTAAGAAACATCATACTGGCTACAGCGGAATTCTTTTCCAAACACATTTTGCTTGCTGACAACTGGCGCGAAGCATAAATTTCGAAAATATTGATGTCAAATGAAAGCATTTTATTTGCTTAATACTAAATTCATAAAAAGAAAATGTTCTTAACCTCAAAAATCAGCCCTACATATTTCACATTATAGTTCGAATTTTAAAACAATAAAAAACGATGTAAAACGTATTACTAAATAAGAAACATGTTTAAAAATTGGCGAAAATTCACTTAAAAAAAAAAAATAAATAAAAAAATAATAATAATAAAATAAAATTGCGCTTTTTGTAAGTATGTTATGAGTAGTAATGTTTAAATGACTATATTTTCCAAACCAGTACTGAAATTCATTTGATTTTTGCAGCAAAGTATTCCAAATTGTGTCTATTATTACCTACTATTTTTAGATATTTTTAATTAATAAAATTGTTTGCTATTTACGAAATTGTGCAAAAAATAAAATTATTTTTTTTTCAGTGTACTTAATAATAGTTTTTTGACATGTGCTAATAGTATTACAGAAGTTATATGAAATTGCGTTATCTTGGTTGCGATAAAACAATATCTTTATTTTTAAGTTTCAACTTTAAAACTTTACAACTTTGCGTGCACTGATAAAAATGATTAACGCGAACATACTTTGCATGCATAAATATTGGTTAATAAAACCAATTAATTAATAAAAAATGTGTTAAAAAAAATTAAAATATTTTTACTAAAATTTAAAAAAAAAAAAAAATTGAGTTTTCTCATATAAAAGATTTTACCGATGTTTTCAAATAGCTACGACATCTTTAGCGTAGTAATTACCCTAAAAACAGTTTTTTTGTTCAATATCTCGAAATTTAGGGGGTGTTTTGAAATTTAAAAAAAAATTGTATGTGATGTCCTCAAGAAGATCTACAGCCAACATTAGGTTGTTTTTTAAGTGAAAATGGCATGCGCGTAATTGACTTTAGAACTAAGTAGAATTTAGATAGAAATTTCGCTAGGTATTGAATATGTTGATTTTCGGTTTTTAAATAAATATTTTCTTCAATTACAAAAATGTGCCCCATTGTTAATTATTCATTGATTTTCTAGTGTTGGTTAACGAAAACTTATTTGAAATCAGTGCTCAACGGTTGTTGTCTTTGCTAAAGATCTTGTTTATGAAATATGATAATAGTGTGTTCAAACAAACTGATAAAACAGTGTTTTATTAAACATAGTGATTCATAAATTAATCAAAAACTATATTTATAAAGACGATATTTCAGAAAAATACATTTAAACCAGATCAAAAATCGGAAGAAAACTCTATAAAATCAAAGGATGTTTTGAGGAAAGTGCAACCAAGAACAATATATTTATAAACAGATATGCCGAAAAAAGAAATCCTAAAAATTGATGTTAAAATTAATAAGTGCAATGCTACTGTTTCTTGCAGGAAAGTGGCACTATTGCAATAATGTTAACTGATTTCAATTCAAAATAAGTATTAGCCACTCTTACTACATTAGGAAAACTGTGAAACAAAAGGTAATAAAAAATGGCATGAAGCAGAAGAAAGCAATCTTGAACTATTAAATAAAAATTCAAAGTTTAGAATTCATAAATCTTTGTATTTTTAAATATTGTTAATATTTCTAAAAGTTTCAATGTCCGATATGTTTTTTAACTTCGAGGTGCTCAACTTTAACCACTATAGCACCATCCGTTATTTTGCCTTTAGACGAAACTACTTTCTCTGATCTAATTTTCAGTGAATTATCTGATTAAGTTATTTAACACAAAGATTTTACTAAGGGAATATTTCAAGTCTCAGTTTTAATAGTAAATCAAAGCAAGAAATTTGTATAAGCATAATATTTTGAAAACTGTATTAAAACTCTGCTTTCAGTGCTAAAAAGTATTTAGAGGATTTTTTTTTAATAAATATGCAATTTGCCAATCCTAGCAAAAAATGCTAAAATGGCAACACTGATTTAAACTATGTTAGCACAATCACAAAGCAGCTCTGGGAGGAAAAACATCTACTGCAACATCATCATTATCGCTTAAGAGCAATCAGGCTGTACTATGTTTTTTTTGTCTTCGAAAGTTTTGCGTCTCATTCTCGCATTGGCTAATGTTATACGCGTCACATTAAAAGAACGCTCCTTAGGCGTTCTTTTGCCGCAATTAGTGATGGCGTTATGGATTATTTCCCTTCTAAATAATTCCTCTTCAATGGCGCACTACTGTTGAAGGGGCAACTTAAAATAAACAAACTAGCCCTGCCAACATTTTCTATCCAAATTTGCACTAAAGAGTAACCTAAAGTTATTTTTAACAGTCGAATATGATATCATTTTCTTATCCAAGAAGAGTCACCGTACGGGAAGAAGTGTGCAGAAGTTCTAATACTTTTTTAATGACACTATTAAGTGCTTTTTTTATGTGTCAAATTGGAGTCATTTTGAGGAACAGCAAAGGTTACTATTTCTGTCGAAATTCTTACTTAATACTATCAACATTACTATCCAAACTTTGACTAAATAGTATCCATATTTATTTTAAAATAGTAAAAGAAAATGAAATTATTTTCCTATCGAAGAAGAATCATCGTTCGAGCAAAACTGTATCGCAGTTTGGATACTTTTTGAATGACACTATTAACTGCTTTTTTTGTGTGACGAATTAGAGTCATTTAGGGTTATTAAAAATCCACGGGGATAGGGGTGGTATAGGAAATTTACCACAACAAACCTATAGCTAAAAATTTAATATTTAGGAAATAATACACTCTGTTATAACGAAAAATGACTCGAGAAATAACATAGCATACGTTATAGGCCTTCTTGCAATATAGGAATCCATAAATTGTTTTTAAGGGTTAAGGTTGAATCATAAAATTGGCAAGTGATGAAATATTTTCTATGTCAGAGGTGACCTATTTTGAGCCCTATAAGCCCCATATGTCTCATATGCTCCTAAAGGGCATATGGAGCCCCCATCCAAATTAAAAATTATACGCTCCTCTGCAACTTCCATGTGAAATGTTGTGTAAATCCAGCCAGCCGATTAGAAGTTAAAGAAAAAAAATCGAGAAAAAAGAATTGTATCAAAACGTGGTGGAGGAGCAAAATTTTTTACGACAGATATGTTAAAAATATGTTCTTAAAACAACTTACCTTAGTAAAAAAAAAAAAAAAATTATAGATATATTTTGATAAATTGCAACAGGATATTTTTGATTTCGAAGAGCCTAACAACTTTAAAAATTTAGTTGAAAGGTTTGATGAACATGCATATACGGGTTCACTTTCACTAAAAAAATATACATATTTTTATGAGCGAAACGCAAATTTATTTCGAATTTTTATATTATTAAAAGCAAGAAATAAATCCAAATTTATTTGTTGATTTCAAAATGAATTTTCGCTTCGTTTTACTGTATAGCATTTATTTTTTTATTAACATTTATTTTTTAATTAATTTAATTTAAAATTTAAAAATTTTTTTCACAATTTTGTTTTCATTTTATTTCACTTTGTCTTCATTTTAAACAAAATTCACTTTATATATATATATATTATTTTTATCTCACTTTATCACCTTTTTTTGCTTATTTTAATTTTACGAAGCTTTTTTAAAAATTTTATAGAATCGATTGCTTGCCTTTGAAAGTAACACGCCAACTAAGTACCATCGACTTCTTCACATTTTTAGTTTTTAATTTAAAAACAATGTAACTTTCAGAAGGTCGAAAATCGGAATTGCTGCTATTTGTTTTTTTAAAATTTTTTTTATCAGGAAAATAACATCTTTAGAACGCTAATGGGAGACAGTTATTGGTAACTTTATATTTATCCAAAAACTAAGTGACTTTTTCGACATTTTAATTAGTAAAAAATATAGAATAAGTAGATCAAAAATAGAAAATAATGTTATTTGTTTTTGTAAAATTGTTTACTAACAGTAAAATAACATCCTGAGAATACTAGAAAGAGTAATTTTTCTGATATCACCTAATTGCTGGCAGGGAGTTTAGTAATTGAAAACCAAAGAATACAAAGAATGGAACGCTTTTAAAAAAACCTGATTTTAAGATTGTGTTAGTAAAATTTTACTTATATGTATTAGTGCTGAAACCAACCACTTTCACCATACATCATAAGCACACATAGTTACTCAAAATAGTATTAAAAAATTAATAAATATAATTCATCAAAATTGTATTCGCATATTTTCATAAATTTTTAGCTTTTAATGCAGATTAGATTCACAACTGCAAATATAAATATATTTTTTGCTTTTTGTTCATGAATTTGAAAATAATTTAAAATTAATATATATACTTTATTCGTTCAATTTTAACATAGAAAATATAAAAAAATATATATATTTTTTCCAGTTCTTGGAAAATATTTGTGTTACGGGGGTTAAAATGCAATAAATGTGCGTGTTTTTCTCTCACAAGTGTATTGAATTCACACAGAACTTGTGAGGAGAGCGAAATGTTGTTGTAGGAAAATGAGCCAGTTTCTTTTCTTTGTATTCTTTGTTGTAAACGATGAGGAATACATTCTGTCAGTTTTGAATTTTAAAAAATAAAAAAATAAAATTTTATTAAATTCTTGCCAATAGAACCAAATTTATATTTCTATGTTTCTTGGAAGTTATTTTTAACAATTTCTAAAAACCTGAAAATTAATATTCTCTTATCTAAATACAAAGAATTACATTCAATACTATTTAATACAGATAAAATGCTAATATTTCTACAGTAGGGCAGAATTAATATACTTTATAAATAAATCGGTAATTTTTAATAGACTGGTTTAGTTGACTTTTACAATTATACATATAGGTGAATGAGTTTGTATATAGACAGTTCAATATTTTCTTGGAGCCCTACAAAATTTTTAATTTTGACTCACGACAGGTTAATTCTAAAATTCCTATAATGCGATTAAGAAAATAAGGCCTGATGAAGCGATATGAACTAATTTTAAAAACATTTTAGCAGATCTGATTCAAATATGAAATATATGGAAAAAATACCAGTTTTTGGAGTAATTACACTGTGCCAGAGGCAAATTTTAACAAACTGGACAAGCTAATTCGAATGTGCTAAAGTGGCATCCGTTTTTCGAAGTTAGGTATCGTATTCGCGATATTGTGTTTAAACTTTGTGATGGAAGTAGCACAATTAATTGAAAATTGGAAATAAAGAGACATTATTTATGTAAATTGAACAATAAATATATTCAATAAGTACTCCAATCATAAATTAAATCAATTTCTACTCGATTTTTTATACATTTATGGTACTTTTGAATACTAAATAGTATCAAAAAAAAAGTACTTTTCCATTCCTGATTGCCAATATTGTGAATAGTTAATATAAATTATTCGTTACTTTTATTCAATTTTTGTTGGTTGTAATTATAAATATTCGAATAACAAATATATTTACCATTTCATATTTGGTTTTGTTTACATTAGGTCCGTTCTTTTACTTTTCCAGTAAAATTGTAAAGTAAATTGAGTACTTACTGAGTAAATTAAAGATTTTACTCTCAAAAACACTTGTAAAAAAAGTATGCGAACGGGAAAATTGTAAAATCTAGTAAAATAACCATGACAGCTGATTGCCAACAAATCAAAATAAAACAACAACAAAAAACAACAGAGTTCTTATCGAAATATAAACTTTAAAATTAAATTTTTTTCCTATAAATATATTTACTGTTTTTGAATGCACTTTTATAAAATTTGAATGCAAAAATACTATTTTTTTTTTAAATTTATCAGACGTTTTCTTTTACTGTTTACATTTGTTTACTTTTTGTTTTTGCTTTATGCAATCACGTGATCGTACTAAAACTAGTAAAATTTTTAATACTCAATTTATAAACTGCCACTTTACTCTCTCAATTTTTTCTCTCTTTACAGGATTTTGGGTGAGCGAATGCAAATCCAGTAAAAGTTTTTACTGAACGGTAAACATTTTTATGTAAACGAACCCTGCTATTATTTTTGTTGAAGTTTTGTTAAAATTTAACTATTTTAGTAATATTTTCTTTTAAAATGCTTAATTTTTAATCCAGAGCTAGATTAATGGCACCTTAATCTTAGACTTGTACATATTAATATACTATCTTGAATTACGTGGAAACCGCAAACAACAAAAAAGTCAAACTTATGTGATTGTGGCGAACATTTGGTTTTCTTGCGGACAGCCGGAATGTTGGTATTTTAATCCGAAAGCACCCAAAATATACTTTTTCCTGCTCATGTTTAGGATTTTATTACAAAACAGTTTAAATTGAACATATGTATGTGCAGAAAATATTATCCTGTCCCGGAATGCAGTTTATAAGTTTTTAAATAGCTATGTATATTGGTGAATTTTTTAATTTCGGAACGAATCTTAACATACGGTAGTGTGATCTTTTTGTTAAAAATTTTCGCATGAATACAAAAAATATTTTTCTTGAAATATGTATGCAATAGAAATAATCTTAAAGTAGCTCTTAAATAGCGTCGAACCTACTTTAAAATATTTAAAGTTAACAATAGTTTACTAAAGGTACATTAAGCGAATCATCATTTTTGAATACAACTTTAAGGAATTTTGCTAAGCAGTGGTTAGTAAAGCTGTATTATTATTATTATTATTGTTATTATTATTATTATTTTTCTTTTTTGGAAAATCGCTTTAATTTATTTTGTTCTATTTTTGCTTATGAAACGGATCACTATGATGTTTTTAGTCAGCCACCTCCAAAAATGACAAATAAAGAATTCATATTGTTGTTGTTAATTCAATAAAACTGCTTCAATATAACAAAGAAACAAGAACATTATTATGCAAAATATTTTTTTCGCATATATTTTAACAGTTAACAAACCTATTAAGATAATTTGTATTAGATCTCAGTAAGAACGGTGTTCAAATGCTTGAACATGCTTTTTTTATTTTTACATATTATTATAAAATTTATATTTAGAAAACTAATATTATTTGTATTACTTTTACAATTTATTATTATTCTTTTTATCTACAAAATGTAAATTCCTTAAATTTTATGACCTTCTTAGAATAGTGTAAGATATGTTTAATGTATCTTATTATTCCCTGCATTATTCTTAAGTATGTATATGTGCTTAAGGTTTTTACACGCAGAGAAAGAATATGGTTGTGGTGACTATAATCTAAGAGTAACATATTATCATTGAGATATATGATTACAGTTAACAATTATAATGATTATAAACAATGATTATTATGATTCTACTTCATCATATTTTTGGCCGGTTTTATAATTTTATGACTTTTGACTTTATAATATTATGAACCTATTTTATTTTATTATATTCGATTTTGTAACATAAAAGATTATTTTTATCGTATTATATTTCGACTTTATCTTATTATAATCACATTTTATCACATTATGGTGCATTTTTTTCATATTTTGATCCCATTTTATCATATTATTAATACATTTTATCATATTATAATTCTCTTAATTTATATTATATTTTCATTTTATGATATTATTATATCACTTTCTCATATTATAATTTGATTGTATTATATTATAATCCCATTTTAACATTAATTAGAATTAGTAATAATTATGTAATTATTTGCATAAAAATATTTATATATGAACTTAGTTTGGTAATTTTATATTTTCTTTTGAAATACAATAAAATTAGATTTAATAGGAACCCAAAAGTAAACATCCTTGGAAGTATGTTATATATTATCTTAATTTTTAATGTAGTGTAGAATGCCACTTTTAGGTTTTATATTTTTACAATTTTTATTTGCATTTATTTATTTTTTTTTTCACAAATATACACTATTATATCACTATTATTTAATAATTATAAAAACAAACACATAAAAAAATTGATTCCTTACTGACAGTGTTTAGGTTTCAACGAAACCAAAATGGATAAGAGACCACAGACGGCACAGAAAATATGTATTCCATTCTGCTAGTGTCTAATTATGGTCTACAAACTCTGCTTTGATACTGCCAAACAGAGATAACAAGGCAATTTACGATAGCAAACTTGTTTATGGTCCTTCGAGTGGTCGGCTTACGACATTACTGTAACCACATCTATAACAGCGTTCACGGTCCTTCGAGCCGGATGTCGGCTTACGACATTACTGTAACATTCTGCTAGTATCTAATTATAGTCCACAAACTCTGCTTTGACACTGCCAAACAGAGATAACAAGGCAATTTACGATAGCAAACTTGTTTATGACTGTAACCACATCTATAACAGCGTTTACGACGATATTTTCAAACTCTCTATTTTACTTGCCCCAAACGCCTGGTGCTCCTAACTGATTCCCTCAAAATTGCATCCAGGGCAAGGCGGGCGCCATGTTTAGGTTTCAACAAAACCTAAATGGATAAAACACCACGAATGCTGATGAAGTGTGTAGTGGCACAGAAAATACGTATTACATTCTACCGGTGTCTACTTACAGTCCACAAACTCTGCTTTGGTACTGTCAAGCAGAGACAACTTGTTTAGAGAGATTTTACAAAAAATGTGCATCAAATGGTTGTAGAGAAAAAAATATGTCTTAGAAGCAAACTCTTAATAGTTGTGAAAAACAAAAAATGGTATAAAACAAACATTATATCTTTCAGGAAAAGCTAACCTTTCTAAAAACAAACATTTAACAGTGGTACAAAACAGAATATAGATAAAAATATTGGCAACACTTAACGATTGTAGAAATAACAAAATTTTTTCATGTTTATAAATTTTTGTTTCTGGCAAAAATATCCTTCATAATAATATTTTTGTAGTCAACCATATTAAAATTTTGATTGAGGGTAACCATTTAATTATTAAACATAAAGAGAAACGTTTTTATCATGAACATAGTATTATTAAGATCAATAAAACATAACTACGAGCACATTATATATTATATATTATATATTATATATTATATATTATACATTATTGTGATGTTTTTCTCTGCCTGTACACATGTGTATAAACAAACCCTTGTTTTTCACACATGTGTGGGCAATAAGAGAAGGTCTTATGTGTACTATAGACAAGTGGATAGAGTCATATATATTAGATATTTATAAGATTTTCATTGTTAGTTATTAAGAACTTTTAATTTTAAATAAAATCAATGTTCTCTAAACATTTAAAGAGCGATTTACAACAACTCCGTGCTTAAATACACTCTAAAAGAAAAAAATTATACATTTCATAATTTTTTAGGTTGGCCCTTATTATATTTTTTGTAATTTTTTAGATTTGGTCCTTCGAGCCGGATCAAATTATATTTTTTACAATTTTTTTTCAATTTACTTCGGTTATCAAAGAAATTCATAATGTTGATCTCAAAAGACAGATGGACAGAAATCATTATTACATTTGGTCCTTCGAGCCGAATCAAATTATATTTTTTACAAACAGAGTCCGCTCTTTAACTATACTTTTATAAATTACCTCGCTTATCAAAGAAATTCGGAATGTTGTTTTCAAAAGACTGATGGACAGACATCGTTATTTGAACTTCCCTAACTATAAGAAGCCAGAATGTTAACACTATGTTAACACTATCTATTAAAAACTAAAAAAAAAACTTAAAAAGTTGTAGGAAGTTTCAAAATAGTTCATTACTCTTTAAGCATATTTTATATTAATTTTTAAATATTTAGTATGTAAAAAAAAACTGTAACATTTTGAGTTCAAAATTCATAAAAAAAAAAATATTAAACAACCGCCGAAATTCTTTAAATTTCAGCAAAATTAAATTTGATTAATGAGAAAGAATTGATTAATATGATTTAAACAAATTACTTATTTATTATTTTAAACATTTGTTTATTTATTTCCGCAATAAAATATTAATGCAATGAACTTTATGCTTTACAAATTCTTCAAAGCATGTATTACAAATAATAATTCTTGAGAAAATAATTCAATACATTTTACCTGCACTTTGATATAATTTATAACAAATTTCTTGCACTTTTGGAATTTCATATAAATATGTTTTTACAAAGAATATTTCTTTTTTTAATCAAAATACGCATTAATGCTTATTTAAATTCGCATTCAATGTTGCTGCTCTTAAGCAGAAAAAAAAATAAAATAATTTACAACAATTTAATGCTAAATAAAACAAATGATTTTTGAATTTTTTGTGAATTTTAATAAAATTCTTAAATAAATAAATATTAAGAATTTTAAAGGTAGTTTTTCCATTGAATTCTTATTGGTGATAAAAGTACTACTTTAGGTAGTGTTTGCTTTTAAAAAGGAAAACATAAGTTTGAATATGGAGAATCATGATACAAACTAAAACTTTGAAGGATACAATTTTAAATTGATAGTTAATCTTTTTGTCTACATTTTTCATAGCCTATAATATATTTTTGATGGTTTGTTTAAAAAAAATTTTTTTTTTTTAGTGTTGAGACTGTAGGGTATTTATTATGTCTCTTAGGAATTCAAAAATAATCTTAAACATTTTTATATTTAAAAAAACCTCTCATAAATACCACAACAAATAAAAAATGATCCAATAAAGTACTTAAGATCCAAAAAGAAAAGTACACAAACCAAACTTTGTGACAAAATCCCCCTGAAAAAACAAATAAAGATATTTTATTATAAAATTCAAAAGAAATACTAAAGATAGTCCAGAGCTGTAAATGAATCATTTTTTTTTTGATTTTAATTCATTACGAATTAGCTAAATTTTGAATTAATTCTTTTCACAACAAAAAATAATTGAATGAAATTTGAATCAATTCAAATGAATTAGGCAGAAATGAATTGAAATTCATTTTTCAATTCAAATGAATTTGTAGAATGAGTTGCAATTCCTTTTAAGTTCAAATGAATATGTAAAATGAATTGCAATTCGTTTCCAATTCAAATGAATTTGTTAAAGTGAATTGCAATTCATTTCCAATTCGTTTGAATTGATTTTGAATTCATTCAAATGAATTGGAAAAATGAATTGCAATTCAAATGTATGAAATCAATCAAATTCAAGAGCAGATGTAGGGGGAATGAAAAATGGAAATTTGATAAAAATAAAAATTTAAGTTTCTTTTAGCAAATAAACAAAATTTATTAAAATTTAATAATTCAATTCCTATTCTGCCGCTACCTGACAATTCCAGTATATCATGGGAATTTCAAATCTAAGAATTTTTGTCTTTGGACTATAGAGTAATGCTTACTGCCTTTTACATAAAAAATTAGTTGAATAAAAAAACGACAGTGATGCTTACTGTAGATTTACTTACAAATTCAATTAAAATTTCAATCAATTCAATTTAAATGAGTTGGAAATGAATTGCTAATTCTTTTTTCTAATTCATTTGAATTAACTCAAACTAAATTCAATTCAAATGAATTGGAAATGAATTGCAATTCACTCTGACAAATTTATTTGAATTAGAAACGAATTGCAATTCATTTGACAAATTCATTTGAATTGGAAATGAATTGCAATTAATTTTTACCAAATTAATTGGAATTGACTCAAATTTCATTCAATTCATATTTTTGTGTAAAAAGAATTAATTCAAAATTTGCTAATTCAGTGCATAAATGATTCTCGAATTAATTCAAAAATTAATTATTAATTTACAGCTCTGAGATAGTCTTGTATTCTATTAATTTTGTTTTTACAATTTCATAATTACTTGTACCTGTTTAAGATAAATAAATAAATAGAAAAAATATATATTAAAACTTACTATAAAATTCCATATAAACAAGAAATTAAATGTGCAAATCATAAAATAAAAATAACAAAACAGCGCACAGTGGGCCAAACGCAAAAACAAATAATAATAAATTTTCATTTGCTAAACTAGTCGGATTGAATTGTAATCTATGGGAAAGTAATAGAGGAGTACCTAAGTTTTAGGAAAAATGATGTTGTAGTCATACTGTTGTAATATGGCATGCGCTATATGAAGTCATAGTTAACCACCTCAAGCATGAAAAAGTTTTTTTTTTTTTCTACAAACTAAAACCAATTTTGAAAAATTAGGTTTGCCTACAACTTCTACAATTTTCCTATACATTTTAACTCGATCCGTTTAATAGTTTAGAAAATACTGATTTATTGGCAATTTTTCGCGATCGGCTCCAATGTGCGGCGTAACAGAATAAAACGTTTTTTTTTATCATTAAACAAATTTTGAAACAGACAGAAAAAAAATTTGATTCTCTGAATCTTTTTTGAAAAAAATTCCCACAAAATTCTAAAAAACACTTGTCAGAAGAATCATAAATATAAGTACAAATGAACAGCTGTATTTTGCTACTTAACTGCATGACGGGGGAAGAAAGTAATAAATTTACAAGGGGTTCTTGATAAGTTGTGCTTTATTCTGTCTTTTTATTTTAAAAAATAAAAAAAAGAAAAGAAAAAATAAGAAATTACAAAAATATTTATTAACAGCTTAACAATCTCTCAGATAACTGAGTAAGAGAAGCCTGTACGTAAAGGTTAATGTAACAGGTGAAAAACATTTGTGGAATTTAATTAAATATTGAATTTTTTGTCATCAATCTTATAAATATTATACAAGTCAAAACAAATCAATATCAACTTCCGATTAGAATAGAACTTGAATTGACAAAAGAGAAGGAGCTAAAAATTTACAAAAGTTTCAACAGCGATTTATGAAAAAAAAAAATTTTTTTTTAACTTTTAGACTTAAGTTTTTGCATAAAATCTTTTGTATATGATTAATTGCTCCCACTTATTAAAATTTTTATTATTTTATTATTAATATAAAAGTACACCGTGCGACTGCATTTTTTGCACTTGAACAAGACCATATAAAGGGTGGTCCAAAGTGAGTTTTGTCATTTTCAAAATGCAACAACTCAGAAACTAATAAAGATATTTTCATAATTCTTTCATTACATAACTGATACAAGTCCTTATAATATTTATGTGAATTATTATGCTGGTCAAAGTACGTATTTGCTGAGTTATTACAAAAATAGGAAGAAGGAAGAAAACAAAATTTTGGTCATATTTGGATAAAAATTGTGGTTTAATCTAAAATAGAGAAAATTATAATTTTTTAAATTTTCAATAAATTTGAATGGAAAAAATAGTTTGTTCTAACTAATTGTACATTTCACTAATTGATTAATACAAATTTATAGAATATATGTAGAATTTCTTATATTTGTTCTACCGAAATTGTTAGAAAATTAAGAGTTGCGAAATATTTTTGCATAAAAGTAAACTAAAACATAGTCAGGAGATTACTATAATACCAAAAATGTAAATTCCCAGCAAAAACTTTTTGGTTTTCGGTAATAACAACTACTTATTAAAGTAGTTTCTTGGTAATGAGGCGTCATTATTATTTGCCTACTGTGTATTACATTAATAAGTACTCAATAGTATAATAGCGCAGTAATACTGCAATCACGTGGATGAGTTGGCTAGAGCGCCGGATTAACAACCAGAAGGTTGTTGGTTCAACCCCATTCTGAAGCTGTAAGTTTTTTATAACAAAATGTCTAAAAAGATATTTTAAACTAAATAGAGTTTTCGTCGCTTAGGATGCTATGTGCGAGATGGTGTACTGAGTAAGACGTTAATCAGTAAAAACGAATGGTTAGTGTGTGTCCAAGTTCGAATCTCACTGACGGCAAAATTTTTTGTTTTTTTTTATTTTTGTTTTCGGTTAGGTAATATATTTTTGAGTACCCTTAGCGTCAAAAAATAACTACATGAATTTGTGGACAAGTCGAACAAAAATAACTAGTTATTCAGGCAAAAAATAAGTAGTTTATTTTTGTTTCCAATTATACCTGCTAGCTTACCAGGAAAGCAAAGTTTTTGCTGGGTTATCTTAAAAACTTTATACACTTGTATACTAATAAATAATCATCTGAATTAGAGAATGTTATGAAAAGTTAATAATCGAATTTCGATTTTTCGGTCAATCATTTTAATTTCGATTTTTATGGTCGATTAATCGAATACCATAATCGATTTTTTAATCGATTATTTGTAAAATTAAATTATATTATATTTTAAAGGATCATTAGACGTTTAAATATGGAAATCTTTCGATATGTTTAACAACTAAACCAGAAAGTACAATCTTTGAAATAAACATTTTGGCGGTGAATGCAACAATCGTACGATTGTTCGAAGGTAAAAACATAATAAAACGTAAAAACATAATAAAACAAGTAAGAAAGATATAGTCGGTCAAGCCCGACCATATGATACCCCACACGATTGTGTAGGGGTCTTATATTTCGTAGAGGGGTCTTATATTAGACATGTGGACAATTGTGGACCGATACTTTTACTAAGTGTAAAATAAAATACATGAATACAGAATATTATGTTAATACTAACATTTAAATGAATTTATGCACTTTAGAGTGATTCCCGAAAGTGGGCTTATATGGGAGTTATGGTAAATTATGGTGCGATCCTCATAAAATTTGTCGCTATTATTTCTACTTATATAAAACTTATTTGTGTCGATTGTAAATCTGATACTAACATTTGTATGAGATTTATGCACGTTAAAGTGATTTTCGGAAGAGGGCTTTATATAGGAGCTATGGTCAATTATGGACCGATCTTCATGAAATTTGGCACAAAAATTGAAACTTATACAAGACTTCCTTACACCGAATTTAATTATAATTATTATATTTAATGCATTTATGATCGTTACACCCCTATTCTGGGAGGACTTTTGTATGGGTGAAATAATGGACCGATCATCACCAATTTCAATAGGCTTCGTCCTTGTGTCATGAAAGTCCTATTTGCCAAATTTCATTGAATTATCTTAAAAATTGGACAGCCAGCCAACCAGCCAAACGGACGGACGGACATCATTAGATCGATTCAAAAAGTGATTCTGAGTCGATTAGTATACTTTAAGGTGGGCGTTGGAGGATTTTTTCTGTGCGTTACAAACATCAGCACAAACGCATAATACCTATGATGGTGTGGGGTACAAAGAATTAATCTGTTTATTGTTAACCTACTTCGGCAGATCACTCTAATATCGTAATAAATTTAGCACCATAGAATAAAAGGAAATTAATTAATCATTTCTTTAAATATGCAACTATATAACACTAGAACCGAGTCCGGAATATTTTCTGCTAGACAGGGCACTTGTTTAGATAGATATAGAATATCAACTTTTATTTGAACGGTCATGCCACAATTAAGAGGTAGAATTCGTACTAAGTGTAGTCGTAATGTCTACTCAACTGCACTCAATCCCTAACTATACTTCCAGACTAGTCTGGGTAACAGGATGTTAATTTGTGACAGGGAATTTGTGGGGTGGAAATGGCGAATGAGTGCACAAGAAATTGATCGCTTACGGATATAACAGAAACACAGATGGATGATCATATTGTACTGGTCGAACTGTCAAAGAGGGGCTTGAGAAAAGGTTTACTACCGAAGTTATTTTATTGAGGATTAGGAACATTCTCTTACGACTGTTGATTTCATACAACTCATACTCAAAGTTGTTTTTAAAAATAATTACTTGAATTGTATTTTAATTTTTCTTTATCAAAATCTTTAAAAAAAAAAATTGTCGCAATATTTATTCTTTGGAAGGTTTAAAATTTTCCTTTGAAATTTTTACAATTTATTGAAAAAATTTATTCGATTAATTGAAAATTGATTTTTCAATTAATCGAAAGTTAAAAGTCGATTTAATTATAAAATTGGCTCATAAGAATCGGCCGCAAAATAATCGTTTTTTGACAACGAGAATCGATTTTCGACCATAATCGAAATCGATTTACCAGTCACTAATCTGGATTCCTTCTAAATATTGAACATAATTGATCAATAAATTATAAAGTTTTGCAAAATTTCTGTGCACCAAAGAAATTATTCTAAGCTTGTTTTTTTAATTAAGGCAATTCAATTCTCAAGATATATTTAGACATATTTTTTTTAAATTACTTTTTAATTATTTGCTGGTATGTTACAGATAATTTCTAAATGACGCAATTTAGAGATATCACCCCCAATTTGTACCAATTAATATAACCAAAACTAACTAAAATTGTATGATGATATAGATTGTCAAGTACTTAATTTATTTGACTATTTCTGGTGATCAGTCACTGTAGTATATGGGTTATAGGTTCCCAAATTTCAATTAGTGTACTAAAGATGTTGAGATATGTTTTCACTATAACTAAACCATTTAAAAAAATTTTATGCTCCAAATAAATCAAGATTTAGTAGATCTCCGATACTTAAAAATATTGTACAAACATTTTGAATTTAACTTAAAGCTTCTGTGTAGCACATACATTAGTGTGTGTCCAAATTAAAAAGTGAGGTTATAAGATAAAATCGCAAATTATTCAAAAGTGGATAAAAACACAACATTAATTTTTTGTTAATTAATTTATATAAAAAAGTTCGTATATATGCGAATCTAAAGATCTTATATAGTTACTCTGTGTGATTATCATTTCCATTTTCTGATCTTGCACCTTGTAGAAAAGGATTTACTATTTAAAAGGAATTAAAAGTTTCATAAATTATTTTAAACTAGATACTACTATAAAACTGTTAAAAAAAACAAGTTTAGAAAAATTCAAATCCTACAAAAGAGAGTTATATCCAATACCATCTTAGGTGGGGAGTAGAGTATCCAACCGATTTTTTTAGAAAACCGGTTTTTGGTTTAACTGAAAAAATCACATTTTAGAAAAGATAGTTAATCAGTTTTGGACTCTTGAAAAAACCGGTTAACTGGTTTTTAGTCATTTTGCTTTTAATAAGAAAATATTATTTTTATGTAATTTTTTAAAACAAAAACCTAAATTTATATTTGCATATAAGTTTTATTCTGAAAAATAATAAATTTTGGTGCGCGTAATTTCAAAATTAAAGTTTTTAATTTCACATTATAACTTTTGAGAAATTATTATTTATGAAATATGTATTTCATAAATTTGAGCCTGCATAATTTCGAAATGCTTATAGGTATCAATTGAAATACGAGTTTCACAGTGTTATTCACTTATGTTATAATAAGTGCTAATCTGTGTTTTAGTTTTGTCAGCCACTGTACGTTCCTGTGAACAAAATTATAATTTTTTTTTTTTTATTTTAAGAAAAGTCTTCTATAAATTTAAAAAAAAGTAATAAGAAGACTCAATTTCTTTTAAAATAATATATAATATGACTATTTTGTGTTTTCTAACGTTTCTAGTAAATATATCTCAAATAAGTCAAATACATTTATACCATAAATGTAAAAATGCATAAAATCAGTTCTTGTGAACAAAATTATATTTTTTTTTTTTATTTTTATTTTAAGAAAAGTCTTCTATAAATTTAAAAAAAAGTAAGAAGACACAATTTCTTTGAAAATAATATATAATATGACTATTTTGTGTTTCTAACGTTTCTAGTAAATATATTTCAAATAAGTCAAATATCTTTTATACCATAAGATATAATTTAGTACAGTAAGCATAATTTTTCTTTTTCTTAGGAAAATTCACAAATGTAAAAATGCTTAAAATCAGTTCATATTTGTAAAAGTTACAAGCTCCGATATCTTTTTCACTCCCGAGGTGGTCAACTTTAGCCCACTGTAGCGCTGTCCGTGCTCCAGCTACACACTGCAGTCAACCATATTTTAAAAGCTTAACTCCTCCTCTATCGATGTTCCTAGTTTTATCGAAATCAATTAAGCGGTTTAAAAGATTCAGACTTATTACCTTATTATTATTATTATTATTATTATTATTATTATTTTGCAAATGACCCCACTGTGCATGGTGTTATTTATTTTCTACACTTTGCCATTTCATTTTGGCACATGTCTAAAAACAATAAAATTTAACAAAAAAATTAGGAAATACTTATCAAATTATCGATTCAATGTAAATTTGAATTTATTAATCTTATTAAAATTTTACACATGTTTATCAAGAAATATGAAACATTTTGTTATAAAACTTAAATCGTGACGTTTAATGGGAGCAGACACGAAAAAAAATTATATTGAAATAATAAAACAGGAAAAATTATTAAATATTAACCTATACATATGTAAAATAACGAAAAACAAGAAAGTAAAAAAAGTACTGATACATATATAGATAATATTCAAAAACTAGAAAAATAATTGAAGGCGTGATTATTGTCTTAATAAAGTTGTAGACACCCTATACACACACAAAAAACTTTTGTGAAGAGAAATTGGTTGAAATTTTTATATAATAGACGATTTGACGGAAATATGTCAGTTTTATTCACCAGGGTGAACTGATGATATTTTAACACGCTTCAAGTCTAGGAGGGCAAACCGTCAGATTTTTTTTTGCTTAAATTTGTACATAAATACAAAAAAAAAAAATACTTTCATTGATTTCTGTTCATAATATTTAAGCATAATTTCGTAAACATTAAAACTTTTTTATATTTTTTTTTTTCAAATAAATCAAATGTCAAGAAGACTGAAAAAATTTTTTAAATTTTTATTTATAATTTCAATTTGTAAAAAAATTTTTTGAAACTTTCTTTGGAAATTTTTAAGTTTTTAATGATTTTTAACTACATTTTGGGAACAGAACAGAGGCGCTTTTTATCAAAATGATGTGCTGCAGAATGCAAGAAAAATTATGCAAATTTCTAAACATTATTTTTTAAAAGATTTTTATTGGAATTTTGCCATTATAGGCATTAACATGTATAACTATTTTCATTGACCATTTGCAATCAAATCTAATAAAACTAAATCAAAGATTTAACAAAATTTTTTTAAAAATTCCTAAAATTTTCATTATGAACAATTTAATAATATCTATGAACAAAACTATAATTTTTATGAAAAAAGTTTGGGAAAAAAGTCATGTTCGATTTATAATATTTATATAATATATAATATTTGAAAGGCTATTGATAGTATAGGTATAAGAATTTGGGATCATGTACAACATTATGGTCGTTGTGATTTTTGCATGATCATGGTTGGGAGGGAAATTTTGGTTGTGGCAACATCTATCACAACTGTAATGTTAAAGAAACATAACAATTTGTTATTTGAACAATTTGGGCTTTTTTATTCACCTTGATATTTCAGCATGCACATTAAAGTTACCTTCTGTAGAATGATTTATTAGATGAGTTGAAAAAGCAACGAATCCACCCTTTAGCCGACGAGAAAATAGCCGGAAACAAGATGCATGCTACTCGCTGATTTCTACTCTAAAACTGATTAAAATTATTTTCATTATTTAAACAAAGTTACATGCTACAGATAGATAATTATATAATATTCTTCAAATATATGATTTATTTTTCTCTGTGTACAATATTTTGTATATTCTTATTTTAATGTTAAACGCAGCGCTTAAGAGGCATTTTAGAAACAAATTGGCACAATTGTATTTCATGAATGCACAAAATATTATTTATATAAAATTACATTGACATACAATTTAAAAATAATATGATTTAATAGTGGTTTAATATTAGTTACTATAGAAGCGTTTCAATACTATTGTGTATGTAATCTTTGCAAGAAGTTTTAATAATAGATATTATATTAATAGATCAGATGGCAAACTATTAAATTTCATACTACCAATGTAATCAGTACGTTGCCTTGTTCTTTCTAGTCTACATTTTCGAACTCTTAAATTCATAACAATTCTTGTGTTAAAATGTGACTGGTTTTGTATAAATGTTACGGTTCGGTGACCTATATTTTATTAAGATTTATACACACATAATAATACCTTGTACTCATATAAGCAATATATTGGTAAAACTGATTCACTTATATTTTTATATAGTAAAATTGCTGAATACAGTTTAGGTAAATTATGTACTATTTTCTATTTTCTCTATTTTGCATATATTGTAAATTTTTTAAGGTGGTATTATGTTTGTTGCAAGCATATACCATTACCATATAATTTAAATGCGACTGTATTAAAACATGTTATATCATTAATTTAGCTTTCGTATCTAATATATTTTTTAGTTTATTCCTGTAGCAAATTTTCTTTTAAGCTGATTAATTAGTTATTTTTTAATGTAATCCCTAGATATTTTACAGAGCTGATTTCTTTTAATATTGTGCCATTAATATGTACAAAGAAATCATTAAAACTTGAAGAATTTGGTTGAAAAAAAATTATATTATATATTAATTCCTTTAATTCCTATTAGGAGCGTAGGGCCTCAAAACAAATTAATTTTATTTTATTGGAATTAATAACCAGGCCATTTAAATGCGCAAATTTAAATATTAGAGCAGAGTCCCTATCAACATAAGTTTTCAATGCAAGATCTTGCTTAAAAGGGTAAAATAAACACACATCATCCGCATACATAAAAAGTTTTCCAATTAAATTGAGATTATTTATGTCATTCAAGTACATTGAAAAAAAGTAGCGGGCCTAAACCACTCTCTTGCGGTATTCCGCAGTTAACTGGACGGATTGTACTTTTAATCTAACAATACAGTTTCATTTCCGTTAAATAACTTTTAAACAACAATAGTTCCTTACCTCTAATGACATATAATGCCAATTTATGCAACAAAATTTTATGGTCAACAAGATCAAAAGTTTTAGAAAAATCAAAAAATATACCTGTTAGGGTTTTATAATTGGAACAAAAAGTTGAATTTTCAACTTTTCGATTTTTTTCAATTTTTAAATAATCGAATTTCGACTTCTCAACTTTTTCAATTTTTAAATAGTCGATTTTTCGACTTTTTTCAATTTTGGAATAGTCAACTTTTAGACTATTTTCGAGTTTTTCCGACTATTTTCTACTTTTTCCGACTTTTTCCAACTTTTCGATCATAATCGATTTTATACGATATTTTCGAGATTTTTTGCCTTCTTTGAATATTTTATGTTATTTATCTTAAAAAAAAAAAAACTTAAAAAATATATATGCAATATATATACAACGCAATCAAATATGTTGATTAATTAACAGACAACCTATGCAAGGAAAATGCTGGTTACACACAAAATTATGTTTTTACCGTAATATTTGCAACAATTTGATGATGTAGTTTTATAAAAACTATTAAGAAACTATTCCATTTAAATAAAGTAAATTTTTTCGACTATTTGCGACATATCCGATTTTCCAACTATTTTCAACTTTTTCCGACTTTTCGACTTTTTGCGACTTTCCAACTATTTTTACCTTTTTCCGACTTTTTGACTATTTTCCGACTTTTTGATTTTTTTCGACAATTTTCGACTAATTTTCTACTTTTCGACTATCTGGTAAAGAGAAAGTCGATTTTTCGAAAATTTTCTAGCCAAAAAGTCGATTTCGACTTTTTGACCTTTTTCAAAAGTCGATTTGTTTAATCGAAAGTCGTTTTGATGAACCCTAATACCTGCAACTCCACTAAATCCTTAATCCAAACTAATGCAAAATATATCGAACTACATTTAAAACTAAATCTTCTGCACTACAACCTTTTCTGAAACCAAATTTAAAATTATATAATAAACTTATTTCTTCTACATAAAATAAAAGCTTATCATACTATAAATTTCTCAAAAATCTTATCTATTGCCAAAAACACAGCAATTGGACGATACTACAACTCAACACTATAAGCATTCGCTTCCTTTGATATTGGAACTATTTTGTGAATTTTTAAAATATCCCCAGTAAAAAATGAACTGAAAAAGATCTGAAAAATTCATGATTTTAACATTGTGTTGTTATTGGAAGGAATTACTTAGTGCTGAAAAAGAGCTGCAGAAGTTCTTTTTTTGATAGGATGACAACTTTTTATGCTTCTTGTTCATTACTTTTAAAGTACTTCTCTTAAAACTATACTTTTTAAAATTTTTTAATAAAAATATAGATTTAGCTTTTTAATTGATTATATGAGATACTCCATATCAAGATCAGTTAACAATTCAGAAAATATCCAATGTTACAACAATTATCTTTTTAAGGTGAAAAGAAACTTTAAAAATAATCCAAAATATATTTACCAGTTTGTAAATTCTTAGCGTCGAGTCTGTGGATATCCGACCATGATGAAATTTGGAGATAAAGTATCCTTAAACGATGCAGGTATTTTCGATATGTTTGCTGCTTCCTTCTCATCCGCCTATTCTGATAAAGAATTACAACAACTTTCCAATTAAATTGACCAACATTAGATAAATCGATGACAGCTGTACAGAATCCAAAATATTCTGACAAATGTGGATCTGACGGTGTTCCAAGCTGTGTTCTTATCAAATGTTTACATTCTTTATATATACTTATTCAACATATAAATATTTAGTGGTTATTTTCCTAAAGTTTTGAGGAAATCTTATATTATACCTTTGTTTAAATCCGGAAGCTGATCCAACATTTCCAATTATAGAGGTATTGCTAAATTAAGTGTTATTGCAAAACTTTTCAAAAAGATAGTTACTGAAATCTTTTCGCATCAAGTTGTTTGTTATCTTCCGCCATTTCAGCATGGATTTATAAAAGGATGTTCCACTACTACTAACCTTTTAGAGTTCACAAACTCAGTTATAACTGCATTTGATTCCGCTTTATAGACAGACACAATATATACAGATTTCAGTAAAGCTTTCGACAAAGTAAATTACGATTTCCTATTGTTCAAATTGGATAAACTCAGATTTTCTCCTGTTTTTCTTAAATGGATTTCTACATATCTTAAAATTAGATGCCAATGTGTATTACTTAGAGAACGTATATCGAAAATCATTCCTATTTTATTCGGTGTTCCACAAAGTAGTCATCTCGGACCCTTATTATTCCTAATATTTATAAACGATTTACCAGCTTGCATTAAGAATTCTAGAATATTAATTTATGCTGATGATGTAAAGCTGTTCCAATGCTTCAACTATTCCTATCAATGTTCCTTACTCCAGTCAGATCTTGGCAATCTTTATGTTTGGTGTATGATGAATCTGCATTTAAAAAAGTGTAAAGACATTATGTTATACAGAAGAAGTCCTGTACTCTGTAGATACACAATAAATGAATATCAACTTGATCTAGTCGAAGAATTTCTTGATCTGGGTATGTTGCTTGATTGTAAACTATCCTTCAATTCCCACGTTTCGCAAATCGCTAATAAGACAAAAGGAGTTCTAGGTTTCCTCAAGCGCTGGAGAAGAGAGTTTAGTGATCCTTACGTCTCCAAACAATTATTCCCATCTCTCGTAAGACCAATCCTGGAATATGCTTCCGTGGTCTGCGATCCTCAATACGAAGTTCATATAAAGAAAATTGAAGCGGTCTAGAAACAATTTCTCTTATTTTTTCTTCGTAATCTTCCATGAAATCCTAATATTAATTCACCATCATATGAAAGATTGATTGATCTCCCTACTCTTGAAAGTAGGAGAAAATATATGAATATTTCATTTGTAGTTAATTTAGTAAACGTTTCAATTAATTCTGAATTCCTGCTTCGTAAGATCCAATTCGCAATCCCAAATCGTCCAACTAGAAGTTATACTCGTTTAAAAATCAAATATTTTCGAACCAATTACGTCCCATGAGACGTATATGCAATCAATTCAACAGTTTTTATCGATATATTGATTTCTCAGTAAATCCAATCCGCATTAAGAGGAGTATTTTTAACTTAGTTAAATAATAAGACTTTATTATTGAATGACTATGAAAAGCATTTTATTGTAAATAGCTTTAAGAATAATATAATATAAGCTAGCCTGCATGAAATTGTAATTTCATTGGCTGTTGAATAAATATAATAAATAATAAATTTGTGGAATTTTTATTTTCTTAAAAATTATTCAACTTTTCTTCTGCTAAAAATACATTTATTTTCACTAATTTTTATTAAATTTAAAAAAGTGTAAAACAAGCATTAATTCTATTTTTTAAGTGGTAAAAAAAGTTATTATTTGGAAGCACTCTCTCATTTTTTTTTTTTAAACCTGGGTCAGGATATATTGACGTCATTATCATTTTGTTGAAAATTGTAGTTAAAATTGGGCCTATATTAAATAAATTTAATATAGCTATAAAATAATAAATATAAAGTAAAATATAATGTTAATTATCAAAATAGTTAGCTTTGAAAAATATATTTTTATTAGGTAAAAATTAAAGTTTTTATTTTGCAAATTTTTTTCATCCTCGATTATTTTTTAAAATATAAAAATTTTCCAATTTTTTCTCGTTATTATAAGAGTGAAGTAATTCCATATCAAAGCGGACAGAAAATAGACATTTTCGAATTTGACATCTCCGATTTCAATGAAATTTACTACAGACATTAGCTACTGGATAAGTTTCTTAAAATCATAAATTTTTAGATTCATGAATCTATGGCCCATGGCCCTTTCTGGTCCAAAAATATGACGTTTTGAAAAACGCAAAAAATTTAAAAACTTCACAAAGGCGCACTTTTTAAAATGCTAATGACTACTAAAATACATATAGAAGAACTCTGGTTTTAGTTTAAATTTAAAGAAGAAGACATAATTTTTTATATCAAAAGTTGAAAGGTCAAAGTCGGACACATAAAAATCAAACCATTATATCTCAAATTTTTTTTTTTAAATTCTTAAAAACTATTTTATGTTGACTAGAGGTCTGCAACGAATTAATTTTTCGCTGCACATGTGAAGATCGACATCGAATATATTTACTACTCATTCTCTCTCTCTCTCTCTCTGAGTACACAAGAATAACGGTTGTTTGTCCAATAACTATGAGCAAGTAGCAACAGAAAAATGTGTTCCGAAAAAAATTTATACATACAAGTGTAATAAACATAGAAAAAGTACTAAAAGTATATTGTTCACTTCACTTGGTACCTCGAGTATTTTCTCATTAAAGGGCAAAACAGAAAATAACACAAAAAAATTATCAATCGAAATATAAATTTTTAGGGAAACTAAAATATGTTAATCATTGATTTTAAATAAATTTATCTATATTATTATAATAAGATATATTTTGTTAATGTTTTTTTTTTATAATAAATAAATTACTTAATGAATTTTACTTTAAAAAATAATACATTTTTAATTTTTTATAAGCAATAAAGGCTAAAAATCGGATAAAAAAATTTTTTTGTCGAATGTAGTTTTTTAAATTTATAAAAGCAGAAATAAAAAAAACTTTTCCAGGAAAAACTGTATTAGTTCTACAACTAGTTCCAGAACGCTTGAAAATAGCCAATGATTTTTGTCCAATGATTTTTGTGCTGAATTGTCACCTCCAGAACTAGTTCTGTGGAGTTAACTAGCCAGTAACCATTCTATGGTACGGTTCTTTAATCAATGATTTTTGTTTGAAATTTTCACATTCAAAACTAGTTCTATAGAAACATTAGGGAACAGGTTCAAGCACCAGTTATTAACATTTTTATATTTGTTGAATTTTTTTAAAGAGTTCTAAGAAGTATTTTTTTTTCTGGGCTAAAGTATAAAAATTAAATATAAATTCAGAATTTATTTATTTTTTATTTATAAAATTAAAAAGTTTAAATATATATATATATATATATTTTTTTTTAATTTAATATAAAAATATTATTGCATTTTTTGCACGTCTATTCTGTTTTTATATAAAATTCCTGCATATAATTTTTCTATTTTATATTTTATTATATTGCTGTTTAGTATTCATGAAAAATAAAAAAAAAAAACGTTTTAAAGTAATTATTTGAAATTTATAACTTCCCAGCAAAAACTTTTTGGTTATCGGTAATGGCAACTATTTATTAAAGTAGTTTCTTGGTAATGAGGCGTCATTATTATTTGCCTACTTTGTATTACATTAATAAGTACTCAATAGTGTAATACCACAGTAATACTGCAATCACGTGGATGAGTTGGCTAGAGCGCCAGATTAACAACCAGAAGGTTGTTGGTTCAACTCCATTCTGAAGCTGTTAGTTTTTTATAACAAAATTTCTAAAAAGATATTTTAAACTAAATAGAGTTTTTGTCGCTTAGGATGCTATGTGCGAGATGGTGTACTGAGTAAGACGTTAATCAGTAAAAACGAATGGTTAGTGTGTGTCCAAGTTCGAGCCTCACTGACGGCAAAATTTTTTGTTTTTTTTTATTTTTGTTTTCGTTTAGGTACATATTTTTGAGTACCCCTAGAGTCAAAAAATAACTACATGAATTTGTGGACAAGTCGAACAAAAATAACGAGTTATTCAGGCAAAAAATAAGTAGTTTATTTTTGTTTCCAATTATACCTGCTAGCTTACCAGGAAAGCAAAGTTTTTGCTGGGTTACTTCAAGAGTATCCATTTTTTGTTGAAAACCAAATGCCGATAATACAAATAAAATTAAAAACAGTTTTTTTTAGCCTACCAAACTGAATATTTTACATGAATACTATGTTTAGTTTCACTTTTGCATCATACTCGATATGATATGATCTCTCTTGGTATGTTCGAATAAAAACCCTGCCAACATTTTCTATCGAAATTTGAACTAAAGCTGACTGTCGAATATGATATCATTTTCTTATCGAAAAAGGGTCACCGTTCGGGAGGAAATGTGCTGCAGTTCTAATAATTTTTAGATGACACTATTTTGTACGTTCTTTGAGTGTCGAAATACTATCATTTAGAACTGTTAAAAAATTAATAAAGAGGGTATCAAAATATAATCGCTTTAGTATAATAGTTTTAAATTCAGTTGGAATATTTCTAGTAAATATTTTTTATTATAATCGAGCTAGATATATTTAAACACACTATAATAAATTAATAACTCACTATAACTTTAAATTAAATATGAAATATTCAAAAACAAAAAACACTAATTAAAAATTAAAAATTTTTTATTCAACACTATAAACAACAACATTGATCACTTTAAAAATTATACATTTACTGAGCGAAATTATGTCGCGTTTGTTCTTTTTCTTTGCGCTGAAATGTAAACAGTTGCCCAAGACAAGTTTTTTAGAGCAAAATTCGATACTAACGTGTTTTGTTATTGTAAATTTGCATATTTTCTACTTTTGAACATCCAAGAGTGTCAAAAAAGACACTTTTTAGTGTATGGATGAACAACTCTCTTCCAAATGGTGGCAGGGATAGAACATATCAACAGTGTTCATTATTAGCGAACATAGGGAAATAACAACAAGTAGTTATTCGACAGTTTTGTTGTTCATAAATCTGTGTACATTTTTTATTTGCGACATTTCAAGTAAGTGTACATGCTTCACGAGTACACGTGTACTCTACATGTATAAATATATTTATGCACATCTCTAATCTTGACATAATTTTTCTCCGTACACGTGCAAGATTTCAAGGTGGACACTTATTTAGATTTGAAGTCATGGAACAAAATATGGTAAAAAAGTAATTTTTTTCTTTGTAAAATTGAAAATATTTATAAAACTTTATTTCAAAGAATATTTTTTATGAGCTCATATTTAAAATAAATAAAATAAACAATAGAGAACTGTTAACATTATATATTTTTTAAGAATTTTAAAAATATCATTTTTGGAGATATAATAGTTTAACTTTTATAAAAGTCTAATTTTGACCTTTGCACTTTCGAAATAAATTATAATAACTTAATATTAAATTTTAATATCATTATGTTATTAAAATTTTTATATGTATATTTCAAAAGTTATTAGTAATTAGGTTTTTTTTTGGTCTCTTCTATAAGGGTTAATGACTCACTCCTATGTTGCAAAGAAATTTCCATGTCTGAAAGGGACCAGTGGTCTAACCAAGACTGGTGGAATACAAATTCCGATCAAGTCTAGTTTACTGGCGGCTCCAAACAGATAAATAGTGACACTGGGACAAGTAATATGGGCCCAAATTTTCAAAGTTCTCTACCCATGTGTAAATATGGCGGAAATTTACTCCATTCTCATTTACGCCAAAGAGTGTTTGACGAGAGGGTCAAGGGGGCTGAGAATATTTGTAATGTCCGATAGTCAAGCTGTGTTAATGGTTTTATCCTCTAATGAAATTAAGTCTAAGATTGTCTATGACTGCCTGAAAGCGCCGATAGGCTTGAGCCCTTCTTTGGCATTCCCGCGAAATATTCTAAGAAAAATATAGGATCGTGAGTTGCTTCTGAGTTCACTAGGTATTGGGAAACCACACCTGGACTCAGACAGGCTAGGCGACTCATTACTCTTTCCAGGAGTAAGTCCCAAAAGTGACTGATGTTAAATAAAAACAATGTAAGAGTACAAATGGTATTTTTAACTGCAAATTGTGTCATTCGATACCACCAATATATATTGGGAAACGTTGGAACAAAGTCTGTAAATTTTGCGAGTTGCACGATGAGATCTCAGAACATGTGCTCTGTAAGACCCTTGGGTCTTATAGAGCTATCTAGGAGCCATCTTACTAACCCCACCCGAAGTTTATGATCTCTTAACATCCAGTGTAATTAGTTTCATAAGAAAACTGAATGTAATATGGTGAAAATCATTGGCTGCTAAAAAGATCCGATGAGGTCGCAGTTCGCATAGCCATTTCTATCTAATCTAGTTCCCATTCTTTCTGTATAGCAAATATTTCAACCTGAAATACACAGAAATCATTCGAAAGACGATATGAGATACTTATCTCGACTTCTTCAGAGAAGATATCGGATCCAAAACCATAGTTTATCTTAGAGCTATCTGTATAGATCCTGGTATCATAGTTTTTCACAAGTATACACCTACACAACTAAAAATCTGTATGGGGAATAACAGTAACATAGTCAGAAGATTGGTTCAGTATAGAAAGCAATGTGCATTCTAGTCCAACGTATGACCTATTTAGTATCACCATGGGATTAATTGTTTATAAAGTTTAAGTGAATATTATCTTTATTGCCTTCTCAGTTCGGGATTGCCGGTAGTTCCATTAATGTTATTAATTAAAGTTTGAGGTATTCGTTAATATTCTTAACGAATCTAGAAATTGGGTGCATGGATTTGTTATTTTCAAACAGACATTGAGTGGTGAATCGTAAATTTGTGGCTTCATTTAACCAATTTTTAACTTTGAATGGAAATTATCTTTTAGACAAAGGATTGCATGCCTTTTATTATGTGAAATTTAAAACATGAATCTTTACTTTATTGAGTTTCGATGACAGCTGTGTAACTGACTTAAATGTTTTTTTTTTTTTTTTTTTGAATCGTTACTATTAAAAAACAATTCAGTAGTTTTCAAAAGTCGAATATCACCCGATACATTTCTTAGATAAAGACAAAAGGAATTAACAATGCATTGTCTCTAATTTTATAATGTTTGGAAAAATTGAGTTGACAGGATTAACTACTAAACAAAGCTAATGGAAACTATTCCTCTTAACCCATCTTAATATATTTCTAACCTTCAAGGAAACGTACATAGAAAAAATTATTATCTAATATTTTTCAATTAATACAGTTGTTACATTTTACATCAAAATTTAATTAATATATTCAAGAAAAAAATAAACTAAAATAAAAGAAATAGTAAAAATTAAATTCAAGTAAGTTTTTGTTTTCTCATTTAAAATTTTAATTCATTCAATCATCTACTTGATTGATTTAATTGATTGATTTAATAAATTTTTTAATTGGAAAAAAATTTCTGTTTTTCATTTTTTACAGTTATTAATAATTGTTATAATCATTTTTATGAGAGGTATAAATTTAAACAATTTTTAATTGAATAAATCATTTTAGCGATTGGTTAAATTTTTTTTTCTGTGTACTTTAAAAAATACCAAATCTAAAGTGCAACCACCTACATAACTTAAAATCACAAAGAAAAATTTTAAATTTAAATCTTAAAATTTAATTCATATTTTTTTCCCTAACTTAATTTGTAATATTATGCACTCCAAATAAAACTTTATTCTTTTTAATCCTTAATGTCATTCGTTGTTTAAAATATGATTATATGATAAAAAATGCGCTTACAATTCAAGCCAAAAAAAAAAAAAAAAATTATTAAAAATCAGCTAAAATACAAGTTTGTGAGTTGGTGGACTTTTTTCAACATTATTTTTAAACCTTTTGTTTTGTTTTTTATACCCTACACCACCATAGTTGGTTGGGGTCTTATGTGTTTGTGCTGATGTTTGTAACGTATAGAAAAAGTTATCCAGCACCCTCCTTAAAGTATACAAATCTACGCAAAATCACTTTTTAAATCGATCTAAAATCCATCCGTCTGGCTAGCTGTCCATGTAAATCTTGTGCACAGTGCGGTCGCAATTTTAAAGATAATTCAATGAAATTTGTCACGTGGGACTTTTATGATACAAGGACGAGGCCTATTGAAATTGCTTGTGATCGGTCATATAAATGTCCTCCCGGAATTAAGTTTAAACACTCAAAAATGCCTTAAAAATAAGAATATTTTAATGAAATGCGATAACAAGAATTTTTGTACTAAATTTTATAAAGATCGGTCCACAATTGACCATAGCTCCCATATAAACTCCTCTTCCGAAAATCACTTTATCGTACATAAATCACATACGAAATGTTAGTGACAAGTTAATATTCGACACAAATAAGTTTTATGTAAGTAGAAATAACATTGCCAAATTTCATAATTTACTCGTACCATAGCTCCCATATAAATCCTCTTTCAGGAATCGCCCTATAGTGCATAAAATCATCTATATGTTAATATCAACACTTTATTCTGTATTTGTATACTTTATTTTACATTTAGTAAAATTGACCGAATTTTTATGTTCGTACACAATTTTGTAGGATATATAGGATAGTCGGTCTTGACCGACTATATCTTTCTTTCTCGTTTTTCTATATATTACAATGAAAGGTTATTGCTTTTTTCGCCACATATTCTTTCATATTTTGCATTTTTGTTTTCTTAACAGTTCACACGCCTTTGGTCATTATTCTTTTTTATATTTTATTTTGTATGTATGTGTGTGTCTGTGTGTGTGTGTATGGCAAATATTTTTGTCAGGAAGTCTTAAGGTAAATATTGTTGAGATTTTGTTCCCATTATCAATGTACGCCAATATGAATGACATTGAACGTCAAAGCCGTCATTATATAGAGGGAGGTGTTGGTGTTGATAGTAACAAAAAAAGAGCAAGAAATGTTAAAAAAACAAGACAAGAACTTTAAAGGCAACAAATTTCTATTGCATTGGAAAGCTGATTGTGGTTTTTTGACCTTTAAAAATCATGTTTTTGCATTAGTTAAGCGAGTTAACAATAGTTTCATTTCTATTGCAGGTCATTAACTGTCAATTCGTTATTTTTCCTTTAAACTTGAAAGCTTGTTTTTAATTTAAAAATAAATTAGAAGTAAAATATGTATAGTTTCTATAAAGAAAACATGTTTACACTATTTATAATAACTTAATGAATTCAAAAAAATTTAGAATTTCCAAGTATGTGAATATTTTAGTGACGTTAACATATCTTGATTAAAAAAGGGGAGAAATGAAAGGTATTAGGAAGGTTTTTAAATGTTTTGTTTATTAAAAATAAAATTACTTGATTTAAAATTCTGAACAATCCCAGCGTTCATTCATGGTATTACACTGACGCCATAGAACTTTTTGTCAAACAAATTTTTCTAATACCTTTTTGTGGGATCCTGTTTCAAGCAGCTCTAAAAACTTTGATTGGATATGCTGTAAAATGTAGGTTGATTAATGACTGCAGAAGAGCTCTAATTGAATTAAAGAACCTCTATAGGGTTACATTATGTTGGTCCCTCCTTACTGCAACATCAAAGGCAATAACATTGCGGACAAACTTGCAAGATGCGGCTCAGAGCTAGAAGTATCACTGGGAGAGGTATCAGTAAATTAGTTGCTTTTTTAGATTGATGAGTGAATGGTTTTTGGAAAAAACAACAAGGGCCTGGCGTAATAGAAGCAGAATGTCAAGGGCTCTATGACCCACAGCAGGAATGAAATTAGTGCTTGGCATAACTATTTAGAAGAATCAAAATTTAGAAGGATCAAAATAGAAGTGATTACAGGTCATTGTTCAGTAAGAGCTAGAATTAATATTTGGGACAACGCTACTTTGAATTACTGCAGAATGTGTGAGGATGAAAGTGAATGGGAAACGGTTGAGCACGTCATAGATATAAATGTTTAGAAAATCAATTTCATTACAGGGTTCTCAAAATTTCAGGATGCGGATTGGAAAACATCGTAGCTTTTATCATACAAATTAGTTGGCGACACATGATAATATAAATGTACAGTTTTTGAAGGGATTCACAATGGACCAACACGATTTTTCATGTGTAAGTGATGTGTACAGATGTGGTCGAGATTAACGTGGGCACCTGCTATGACGGCCTAATCCCACCACCGGGTGAGGTACAATGCGCCAACCAACGCCCCCATGTGCCTGTTAAGAACACACAGGCGGCAATTTGAGAGACTCATTGTCTGGATAAGTCCACTCCCCTTGCTTAGGAGTTGGAGCTATCTAACCTCCTGCCGCACTATTGGCGACTCGTGTTGCTATGCAACACCACATCGGGACTATAAACCCCTTCCTGCGATTTAGGTTTAAACCGACAACCACCACGTGAACTCCCCGAAGGGCCTCATCCAACAGCCAGTCCAGTGCAACAACACCGAATCGATGTTGCCGCACCAGGGGCTACTGGCTCCCGTGGTACCAGATTATGTTAAGTCTCTGGTCAGGCCCCGAAGGTCCTTTTCTCCCATTATAGACCCCAGACAAGTCCAGGCAATGGTGCACCTATATATACCTGCCAAACTGTTACGCTCTCTAGGACCGAAGCTATCCTAGAGTGTAACATGACAGGATTTTCTCTACCACGTATGAGCTATACATCAAGGAAAAGATTTTATCCAAGAAGACAAGCCGCCGTGGCGGAAGTGATGTGTACACTAGAATCAGTACCGAACTTAACTCTCTTGATTCAATTAAAGATTACACAGTGCAACAAGAAAAAATTGCCTAAATAATTCCAACGCTAACTGAAAGCGTACCAGTAGTCTAACAAAACTCGCAAAGGCTTTTTCAAAGTTGGTTCAAATTTCGGTTTTATAGCATATTGAATTTCGAATTATTCGGAACCCTTTTTTCAATTTGATTGGAAATAAAAAAAAACATTTAAATTACTTAATTCAAATGTTATTATATGTTGTTCTGTTATAGACTACTAGCATTATTATAGTAGATTTTTTCTGAATGCCACTCCCTTTTTGCGCCCATTTTTATCATAATATTGTTTACTTTATTTGACTTGACCTTATGTCTAAACTACTGAATCGATTAAAGTGAAACATGGTACGAAGTACTGACTGGATGTCACGCTCACTTTTTTGTTGCTTTGTTTCATAGTAATCAAATATCAAATTTCATAAACATTTTGATGAAATTGGTAAAAAAATATCATAGTATAATAACAGTGGGCGAAAAAGAGGCGTGTCACAAATGTAGAATATTTATTCCTTGTGTATGTCGAATTGTGAATTGTCTTAATAGCATCAAGAAGGTAGCAAAATTTAATTTTACTGAAAGTGGGTTAAAAACTGGGCATAGCATTCAACTTATATTTTAGCCCACAGTTTCCTAAAAAAAAAATACTTGTATATGTGCTAAATTTCATTTAAATTTTCAAAAAATAATTATTAAAAAAGTGGACGTGGCATTTTTGTTAATTTTATATCATATATTTCCTTTCGGAGAATGCACCATATATATACGTTCAAAAATATCAGTTAAATCGGTGAGTAATGCGACTACTAACATGTTATATATAATCTTGTTATGAAAAGATTTCCAATTCGCGTTGGAACAATTGAGGCAATATATGATGACCCAAAATTGGTCACGTAGTGCTACGAAATAAATAAAGCTGACTATGCTTATACCTTTCGAAATATATTTTTCTGGGAATAATTTGTGAGTGAATTTCGATGCAGGTTTCTCCGCAGTGTTACACGGATTGATTAATCACTAAGTTATTTAGCCACACTCCTTGATGATACTAAAACAATACGTAACAGAGGATGCATTGGAAAGTCTCGATGAGAATATCGCCATAGTGGCAAAAGATACCGCAAATAAGTCAACGATATTCCATGAAATAGATCCTTAAAAAATAACTGAAGTTATTTCCTTTATTTTTTTTTTTCAAGGTTTGATAGTTTCTAAGCTACCAACATAATCCTCTGAATCTTAAAGATGAAATATTCGTAACTGAACTGTGAGCTTGACATGTATGTAGTTCCAACAGTATTCTAGTGTCTCGTTTTGGTGAGTTAGAGAATTTTGGCTTCGGATTTATTTTTTCGACCTATGACTTAAGGGCTTATGTGAAGAAACCAAAGATTCTAAAATTTTCACATGAGAATTTTTTATGTGAAAATAACCCCACCTCAGTTTTGCATGATTAAACGGAACTGAAAGGTAGGCGGACCACGCCCATTTCTTGTTTCCGAGTTTACATTGGTCCTTCAACTATTTGTCCACAATTTCTTTGATGTTTTACTTTGCATAGGAGGTGGGCGGTAGAATGGGCGGATCATGCCTATTTTTGATTTCCAACATTGTGTCTATCCTCGAATTATCTGTGCCGCACATGCTTTTGTTTAAGAGATATCGGTCGAAAAGTGTGAACGATTTTGCCCATTTTCAATACCAAAAAAAAACTTATATAAGACAAACATTTGAGCCAAATTTCGTATCCCTCCCGAGCTGTATCCTGCTTTCAACTGACAGATGGATGGATATAGTTAGATCGACTCAGAATCTTATCCAGAATATATATGCTTTATTTGGCGATGAATGAATATAGTGATATCTTTTGCCTTTAAATACTGAGAAAAATGTTAGTTTTACGTAAATAGTTTAAGATCTGTTAGAAAAATTCTCATTAGACTTGTGTGTTAAATTTAAGGTTTTTAAAATTAAAGTGTACCAATATTCTGGATCGAAAAACACATTCTAGACCAAGATTTCCCAAATGGAGTGTTAGCGAAAGTTTACATAATAATAATAAATATATTTATTATTTTTGATTGTAGGTAAATGTGGCATCGCGATGTGTGTGAGCAGATTATTCTGATAGGACCGCTCTCTAGGAATAAAAGAGAAGAGCCTAACCAAAGTCATACACTGGTGAGATGAGTGACTAAGATCACAGTTTTCGCTCTAAAGTATTTAATAAATATCTAATATGTGTCAGTATGTTTTGTGACTAGTGCTTCCCATCCAGCCAGTACTTCCTTCAGGGATATGTGCTCAAGTCAAGTTAAATAAAGTAAACAATATTACTACAAAAATGGGCGTCAAAGTGTGTGGCATTCAGAAGAATATAGTATAATAGTGGTGGTACTCTATAAAATAACAAGGACACAATCACATTTGAATAAAATAATTTAAATATTCTTCATTTCCAATTAAAAAAGGGGTCCGAAAAATTCGAAATTCAAGAAGCAGTAAAACCGAATTTCGAACTAACTTTGAAAAACCTTTTGGGGGTTTTATTAGACTACTTTTTCAGTTTCATTATACGTTCGAATTGTGTGGCATTTTTTTTTTTGGTTGCACTGCACAGTGAGGCAAAATCGAATTATTTTGGAAATAAATCTGTAACTTCTAATCTACAGGATGGATTTATATAAAATTTAACATAGGCGTAGCAATCCGCTCTCAGGAGTGGAGTTAAAAAATATTTAAAATCGAATTTGACAAGCGGTTAAAAACTTTCTATGTCAGAGGTACCCTATTTTAAATCCCAGTAGTTGCGCTCCTGAGCGATATGTGGGGATCCCCTACCGAACTTAAAATTGTACACTCCTCTGCTACGCTTATATGAAATTCTATGCAAATCCAACCAGCAGATTAGAAGTTACAGATTTATTACCAAAAAAAAATCTATTCTCTCCTACTGTGCACTGTGTAATAACTTCGGCAAGATTAAATTAAAATAAAGAGTAAAACTTGAATGACATTTCCGGCCCCTGTTTAACGCTGCTAAGATAGAGACAATGAACTGTATTGGCTATGAGGCACTTAGTTTGGATTTCAAAGTTCATATATAACTTTCTCAAAGTTATTTAAACCAAAAACTCATAACTAAACTGACAAAAAGCTGACAGAGTATACGATATAAATCAGAAACACACCTGTATTTGATCTATAAATCTATAGCTGAGGCTTATAAATTACTAGAAGAATTATATGATGTAGCTGCTTTAAGTGAGAAAAATTGTCATAAAGAGTTTCATAAATCTAAGAGCGGTGAGTTTGGTGTCAAAAACAAATAAAGTGGAAGGCCAAAAGTTGTGTATTTTGAGGAATCAGCTGGAAATAGTGTATTATGAGTAAGTAGGTAATGCTCATCCAAGTGTTGAGGCGCCGATCGAAACTTATCCAAAAAATTAAAAATCTACTTGGAAACATTCAAAATCTATTTGGAAGTATTCAATTAGGAAGTCATTCAGCCGTATTCGTCAGAAATTCAAATCATTAGAAGTTAAAAAAATTAAAAAAAAAGATTTATACAGCTGTGATATTCTTATGCTTGCAGAAGGATAGAAAAAATTAGAGGGTAGCTAGGCAATATATTTGTAAAAACTTCGGATTGTTATTAATATGTTCAATACTATAAGTAATTTTAATTTAAAATTATCTAAAGGTAAAGTATTTTCCCTTTTTATTAACTTTTTATCGACACCTGTACACAATTACAATTTTATTATTATTATTTTAATTATTTAATATTTTTTAATTAAATGTCAAATCATTCAAAATTAATTGGTAATCATATGTGGTAAATCAATTTAAAATTAATGTAAATAAAGTTAGCAGATATGTGGGTTTTCCACATATACAAACAAAAAATTTTATATTAAGAACTTTAATTTTGTCCAAATATGTATTTATTCTACAACCATACGTTTCCAACATAAAGAATTTCCTAAAAGAAAATCTAATTGCAAACCCTTTTATCTAATAACAACACATATTTTTCTTCAATTAATTGCAACTATAAACGTTACCCAGCAAAAACTTCCATCGCCAAATAATGAATCAAAATGCTATTATAATAACACTACACTATTTACACTTTTGCAACTTAACTTATTATTTATTAGAGGCAACTAGTTACCATATATGCTACCAAATAGGTCTTAAATAATTAATTGCTATAATATAAATGCATATAAATCTGCTCAATAGTTACACAACTAGTTACATGTAATGCAGAGTAAGGTTAACTGTTGATACAAAACAACTTCTAGGTATTGCAGACGGTATGTCTATGTTGGCGTTGAGTTGAAAAGCATGTCGTTCGGTAACTATATATCGTTATCTAGTTTTTGCTGGTTTATACTAGAATTTAAAAATAGATTTTATTAAATAGCATATTTTTTCTTTTGTATTTTAAAATCTGTTCAATTGTAGATGAAATAAAGGTCAATTGTTTTAATATTTTATATTAAACAAATTATCATTGAAAATGGTATTCAGCAATAATTTATGACATAAACTTATACACACCACATAAGCCTACATTACTAACAATACATACAACTAAATGCAATAGTAATTTATATAACAAAAAATACATAATTCCCAAAAAATAAAATGATTCAACAGGTATAAAACATACATTTTTAAATAATTGTTGCAAAATATTGTTTAAATATCTTATAGATATTTAGATATTAAATAAAAATGAATGAATTTTTTCATGTTTTCTTATGTATTTTTTTTTTTTCATATTATTCATAACAAGTAGAAACGTGTATCTATGTATAGTAATAATGTGAATAGACATATGTATTATAAGCAGTGTTGCCAGTTTAGCTTTTCGAAGGCTAATTCTAGCATTTTTATTTTGCTTTTAGCCTCAAAATTTTCGTTTTAGTTTCTAGCTTTTTTCTAGCATTTTTTGATTTTTAAAATTGCCTTAAAAAGGCTAAAATGTTAGTATGTTCTTGAACAAAGAAGAAAATAATTTCTTATTAACTATTAATAAATTAATTTTTAAAGAATCTTTTTTGTGTATTTATTCGCACAAAAAATCGATATTATTTATAATTATTTTTTAATATATGCATAATTAGGGTCGACCAAAATTGTGTGAAGAAAAACAAAGTATATCGCACATTTAAACGTACCTAAAATTATGACACCATTTAAATCATCTTGGCCAAATTTCAATTTCCTACGATGATTGGAACAGGATGCTACACGACCATTTAAGTTGATTACTCTATAAAAAATCTCCAAACAATTTTTCTCACCAAAATTAATGATATGTTCATATAGTTAATAAAAAATTCTTATACCCATCTGTCCTTTATTTTTGAAAAATTAAAAAATATGGGTATATTTATTTTTCTTTAGCTATCGTTTGATGTATATTCATCATTAATATTGGTGAGAATAAAATTTTAAGATTTATTCTGGGATCATCGATATACTGTAGCATCAATCACCATAGTAGTAAATTGAAATTCGATCAAGTTGTTCGAAATGACATCCGCTTTTATAATTTTAGGTACGTTTAATTGTAGCTCGCAATATGAGTAAAATTAAAAAAAAAAATTCTTATAAAAGCGAAAAATCACGTAACCATTTGGAAATGCTTAATTAAAAAGGAATTATAGTTTAGAAATAACGAAAAATTACTTCAAAAGTTTGGGTCACTTTTCATATGAAATATAATCCAAATTTATATGGGAGTAAAATTATGAGTAAAATTTATGAGTAAAATTAAAAAAAAAAATTCTTATAAAAGCGAAAAATCACCTAACCATTTGGAAATGCTTAATTAAAAAGGAATTATAGTTTAGAAATAACGAAAAATTACTTCAAAACTTTAGGTCACTTTTCATATGAAATATAATCCAAATTTGTATGGGAGGGAATTTTTTGGCCGTCCTATATTTTATTTAGAAATTTATTAGAATATCTTTAAAAAACATATTAAAAAACTGGTGAAGAGGAAAAAAAGTTGTTTTAATAAAAAAAAACTGATAACTTTTTTTTCTGGACTTAATTTAGCTTTTTTTTCGATCTTTTTATAGTTCAATTTAGCCTTCTTTTTTCTCATCTCCTGGCAACACTGATTATAAGTATTACGTGTTTATATTATAGTATACAAATAGCACCTGTTTTCCTATGAAGTTTATTTGCTAAATATTAAAGAAAAAAACAACAATAAAATGTAAGAGAAACTGTCTATAACATCTATGAAATGTCACACACAGTAGGGATAAATTTAAAAAAAAGTAGCAAAACTTATTATCAGATATACATATATGTAGTCCTAAATTAACTTTATCGAATGTATTTATATAATTCCAGACAATTTTCAATCGTAAGTTGTAGTACGGTGATATGAGTGATATAATTTTAATTTAATTTGTATTAATATCTATCGAATGTTTTTATACCGCAGTGGAACAGTATCATGATAAAAATTATTTTAAATGTCCAGCTTCAGTTTGTAGTATCTACAATTTTCTCCTTAGACCCCCAAAAATGATATAAATTACAGAATGATATATGTTACAAGATGTTCGTCCGTCCATGCGTGGTTAAATGTACGTCATCAAAAGATAAGAACTTTGTTCCTGAAATTCGCTAAAATAAATTGTGTATAAATGGTAGACATATCACAAAAAAATCGTTTTTTCGACTTTTTTCAACCCCTATATAAGCTAAAAATTTCGTTCTTTCACAGAAAACTCGGAAATTTATTCAAATTTTTTTCGATAAAAAATTAATTAAATTAGATATCGGCATTTTTATACTTTTTGAAACTCCCATATAAGTTTCGTTCTTGTACAGATTTGTCACAAATATTGTACTGATTTTTTTTTCCAAAGAAATCAATCAAGTCGAATCAAAAACTTTTTCATCATACTGAAAAATGTCGCCAAATTAAAAAAAAGAAGAAACTCGAAAATTCGGAAGAAAAACAAATGGATAAAACGAGAAAAAAAAAGTAATCAACATGGGTGAAGGACGTATTCAGCACAGCTGAATAAAGTATTTTTATTTGTTTTACTGAATATAGAAAAAGCCTCTTATAAGTTGATTTATTTTTAGAATATTAGAAAAGATATTCGGTTATTATCTTAGCAAGATTATTGGTTTTAATATGTTCATGTAGAATAAAGATAGTCCTTAACATTATTTTTTTCTATATTTTTCTACTTGTTTTCCCGTTATTCTGCCGACGTTATTTCTAATGTTAGGAAATAAAAATATCTTCGTGTAGACACGTAGAGTAACACTACTGTATATATAATGTGTTCAGTAGTCAGTCGTGAGTTAAATAGTAAGTCGGTAACTTGCAGTATAGAAGTAAAGTTTGACAGTCGTTGTATAATACAACGTGTATGTTTTAAGACGTCAATAAAGAGCTGTATTTACATTTAAAAGCAAATTGCAAGTAAAAGAGCCCCCGGTTTATTGAAAAGAAATAAACTAAAGTTTTTTAAAATGTTAAAAATGTAATAATACGATAATAGGAGAACATGATGATTTAGCACTGTTGGACTCTAATGAGTGAACAATACAAACAACTCAATTCAATCGCTTTTCATTTCTCATTTATCACTTTTTGTTCAACAAAATGACCAATTCTCGAATAGAGAAAAAATAATTTTTGTTCAATATCTCGAAAACAAGAATTTTGAAAAAAGGAAGAAGAATTAAATTCAGCACTTTAAATAATCTTAGAAACTACATCACATATTTTTAATCTTAATTTGACCCACTGTGCTATCTCACAATGATTTTAAAGAAGAACAACAATAAAAATACGCATTCATAACAAATAAATATACATTTGTGTGCGTATTTCACTGCTTGATAATGTCCATGTGTGTCGTTATGTATGAGAAATGCAAAATGTCTTACAAGTTGATTCACAGAATTCACTATCAATTGTGAATATGTGTGTGAAAGTAGACACACTTTCATTCATTTATTCACCGCTACAAATGAAAGAAAACAGCTGTTTTTTGTTGGCCAAATGTGCGTAATGTTTTGCTAAGAAAAAAAGGGAAATTTTTTCTTAATGGTATTATTATCATTTTGTGGGGGTTAATATGATAGAGAGTAAGAATGTGGATTTCGGATTAATGCGCAGACGTTAGAAGACTTTACTCACTATTTGGGGAAATTTTTGTGGGCCAAAGTGTAAAGTATTATGAATTTATTGAGGAAAATAGTTGATTTTTAAGGAATAAATTAAAATAAAAAAAAAAAATAAAAAATGCAATGCAAAGTTTTATTGAAAACTTTAATGGAATTTTTAAAATATACTTATTACAATATCGAAATATTTTTTTAAACGTCAGAAATAATGTAAAATTTTTTAAGAGATGATTATTGGGTTTTACTGATATCTTTAACATTGACGGAAGTAAGTAAAAAATGTTTAATTTTTTTGCTCACAACTCAGCTATGTATTAGCCAGGACCGTATTAAATAAGATCGAAAAAATATAAAATATTAACAATGATCTCCGCCAAAGCCCTTTTGAATTTGATCCTCCTTGAAAATATGTACCCTATTTTTTATTAATCACTGTTAAGCGTTTTTATTCCAAAACTCACAATACACATTCTTTATGTGGATTCTAAATATGTGGAATGTATTCTCTACAACTCTGAGGCAAATATTTCTATCGAAAACAAAAATTTCCCACACTATACAACCCACCTTTAAAATCCAAAACAAATACATCTGATATAAGATGAACGTACATATTTTATCTTGACTATATTAACAATAATCAGAGGCAAATGCCGACCAGTTTTATATGAGATATCGTCGGAATAAGATTTGTTAAAACGGAAACAAAAATAATTAAAAATTAAAATAAAATCATAAAACCATAAAAGAATTTCAAAAATAAATTTATTAAATAATTCAGCAAAGTAACCAACAAATGAAATTAAAAAAGTAACGGTTAAAAGAAGTTTAAATTTTGAAAATTATTAATTAACAAGCGTTTCGTTTGCAAAATAAGCTTATTCAATTTTTATTCCCTACAAAATTTCAATACTTAATGTATTGAATTAAAAAAAAAACACGGAATAAAAACGAACGTATGGATATTTTGTATAAAAAAGTTTTTGCAAATGTGTTGTATTTATATTTTGTGGCATTTTCTCTAAAATAGTTTAAAAGAAAGTGTATAACCACTAAAATTACAAATAAATAAAAAAAAAAAAAACGCCGAAAAATTATTAAATTAAAACCTTTTAACCTTTTAACCTAAGGAAATAAAAACCTTATTTAAATAAAATTCATTTATAAAGGAATTATCGACTTTTAATAAAAGAAAACTAAATTAAATAAAAAATTTTTATTGAAAAATATTTTAAACAATAAAAGCACTGTAGTGTTTCTACCAGGAAGTTGAAAATAACTTTTTTTAAGTGCTTTAGTACTAATTTGGTGCTAAAGTGAAGTGGTACTTTATTGGTACATAAATTACAAAATAAAAACAAACAAGAGATATATAAAAAAAAAGATAACTATTAGACAAATTGGCTGCTAAATTGCAATTTAAAACTGTAACAACACTTAGTTGTTTCATATCAAAATTGGAATATCAATTAAAAGGTGAGTTTTTTATATATAAAAAAAAGAAAATTATAATAAAAGTTACAAAGCTTTTAAAACAATTTTCTAAACAAAAGTCTTTTTTTTTTAGATAAATTGAAACAAAATTAGTTGTTTATTGTATTTTGGTATGTTTTATTTCAATTTGTTATAAATTCAAAACTATTATTAATCTCAAAACTAAATTAAACTTCTTGAGTTCAACTTGAGTTTTAGTTCAGTTCTACCACAGTTCAGCTCTATTTTAGTTCAAGTTCAGTTCTAATTCTGTTTTAGTAAAGTTCTAGTTCAATTCTAGTTCAGTTCTAGTTCAGTTCTAGTTCTCTTCTAGTTCAGTTTTTTTAAGTTCTAATTCAACTTTAGTTCAGTTCTAGTACTGTTTTAGTTTAGTTATATTTCAGCTAAAAATTAATTCTAGTTCAGTTCTAGTTTAGTTGTGAATCCTTCCCAGTTCATTTCTACTTCAGTTCTAGTTCAATTTGAATTACTTTCTGGCTAATTCAATTATAGACTAGTTCTAATTAAGTTATACATCACTTGGTTGTTTCATATCAAAATTGGAATATCAATTAAAATGTGAGTTTTTTTTATTAAAAAAAAAAGAAAATTATAATAAAATTTAAAAATCTTTAAAAAAAAATTTTCTAAACAAAAGTCTTTTTTTTAGATAAATTGAAACAAAATTAGTTCTTTATTGTATTTAGATATGTTTTATTTCAATTTGTTATAAATTCAAAACTATTATTAAACTTCTTGAGTTCACTTTCAGTTTTAGTTCAGTTCTACCACATTTATAGTTCAGCTCTATTTTAGTTCAAGTTCAGTTCTAATTCTGTTCTAGTCCAGTTCTAGTTCAATTCTAGTTTAGTTATAGTTCAGTTCTAGTTCTCTTCTAGTTAAATTTTTTTAAGTTCTAATTCAACTTTAATTCAGTTCTAGTACTGTTTTAGTTTAATTATATTTCAGCTAAAAATTAGTTCTAGTTCAGTTCTAGTTTAGTTGTGAATCATTCCCAGTTAATTTCTACTTCAGTTCTAGTTCAATTTGAATTACTTTCTGGCTAATTCAATTATAGATTAGTTCTAATTAAGTTATACATCAATGCTAGTTCATGTTCAATTCAGTTTTAGTTAATTTATAGTTCAGTTCTAGTCCAGTTCTAGTTCAGTTCTAGTCCAGTTCTAGTTCAGTACTACTCCAGTTCTAGTTCAGTTCTATTTTAGTTCTAATTCAGTTTTAGTCCTGTTCTAGTTAATATATAGTTTAGTTCTAATTCTGTTCTAGTTCAGTTCTAGTTCAGCTTTAGTTCAATTCTTCAATTATAGTTCTGTTATATTTCAGTTGCAGTTCAATAATAAAAATAATTCTGTTATAGTTCAGTTCTAGTTCATTTGTGGTTCAGTTGTATTTTAGTACTTTTAGTTCAATTTAATTTCCAGTTTTTTAAAGATTTCACTTAAATTAAAAATTATTTGAAACTTCATAATATTGCTAACAATAGTTAGAAAAAAAAAAGAAATAATAATATCTATAACAAATTTACAGTAACATTACCAAGAATTGCAATATTTAATCCCCTTACGAAAAACAATTGTCCTTGTTCGTTAAACAAGATTTAACGCAATAACTAACATTTTTTTTTTCTCTTCTTATAACTTTCACAAGTAACAAATCTGGCTTAAAAACTTGTTAAAATAAAAATAATACAAACTCACGATTACAATTTCTTTCATAGTTCTTTCAACTTTATTGACTAAATAATTATTCAATAATAATACCTAAACAATGGTTCTTATAATATATTGATTATGTCAACAAAATACATGACTGAGTGAGTAGAAATATAACCAAATTGATATTTATTATGCAAAAATTTTATACAATAGACAGATGAAGGAAACAAACATTTCATTATGAATAAAATTAAAATTATACAAATTGTTATAAATGTCTATTTATGAAACCATTTAAAAGTGCATTTAGTCTTAAAGAATTTTATTTTAAAATAAAGGATACACACAATAGCAACAACAAGATTTAAATAAAAATTGAGCCAGTATAATTATATTAATTTGAAATTTGTCTGACTTTTTGATACAGACTACCTGTCGTTAAAATATAATCAAGATATTTTTATAAATAAAACACCATTTTTATTGAATATTTTTTATTTTCATAAATTTTTTGCTTATTATTTTTTTTTTTTACTTAATAAAAATAGCTTTAATATGTTTTTTTTTTTATATTAATTTGGTTTTTTATTTACATATAAATAAATATAGGTAAAAGAGAACAGCATTTTTGCAGGAAAATCAATTTATTAAAATCAATACGTGGAGCTCGTTAAAAAATAAGTAATTTTAAATCAAATTATAAAATTATTAAGAATTTGTAATTGATCCATCAAAGATAGAAAAGAAAAAAAAATTTTTTTAATAAATTTCCAGCTTACTGTTGCTTTATTTATATTTATAAAAAAATGGAAAGTACTTTATTAAAATACTTAGAAAATATTACAATAAATTTTAATTTTAGAGATTAATATTTACATAGAGCAGTAATTTCCAGGTAAATTTGTCATCAAGGACATCAGTTGTTTTATTATAAAAGTTTTATAATTTTAGTTTAGTTTCATTTCAGTAATAGTTCAAGTCTATTTCAGCATTAGTTCAGTTCCACTTTCAGATTTCGTTCTAGTTAACTTTCAGTTCAATTCTAGTTCAGTTCCAATTCAGGTCTCGTTGTAGTTAAGTTTTAGCTCAGTTCTAGATCAGTTTTATTTTAGTTCTAGTATGGTTGTAAATCATTTCCAGTTCAATTCAAGTCTAACTCTAGTTCGGTTCTACTTCAGTTCTAATTCAGTTCTAGTTTATTTTTAAATCATTCGGAGATCAATTTTAGTTCAGTTCGACATCATTTTTAGTTCAGTTCTACTTCAGTTCTAGTTAAATTCTAATTCAGTTCTTACATCAATTCTTGTTCAACTTCTTTTAGTTTTATTACTATAGGGTGATCCATTTCGAGGTTCCCTACTTTTTTAAAGAAAAAAAAAAAAAAAAAAAAAAAAACAGAAAATTCAAATTTAATGGGTAATGTTTATTAGCATTTGAAAGAACATTCTTTGGCATTTATTTTTTGAAGATTATGTCTATCAAATGTTGGCCGTTGCTACGTCGCAGATAGTCCATCCGTTGAGTCCAATTTTCGATGACTCGTTCGAGCATTTCGACTGGTAATCTCAAAAATCATTTTGAGGCTCAAACGAAATGTTAAGGGATATTATATTGTCGGGCATGACCGACTATAATCTTTTTACTTGTTATTATCGATTTTTTTTAAATTTTTGGTGAAAATTTAGATTTTTAGTGAAAAATCAGATTTCAAGTGATGAATCAAATTTCTATTGAAAAATCAATAATCGGATTTTTAGTGAAAAATCGCATTTTTAGTGAATAATGGGTTTTTAGTGAAAATTTGGATTCTTTGTGAATAAACAGTTTTTAATGAATTTGAATTTTTGGTAAATAACCGGATTTTTAGTGAAAAATTTAATTTCGGAATTTTTGTGAAAAACAGAATTTCTAGTAAATAATTGGTTTCTTGTGAAAATTTAAATTTTTAGTGATATTCTGAATTATTGATGAAAATTTGAATTTTTGTTCAAAATTCGAATTTTTGGTGAAAATTTGATAGAAAATTTTGTAAAAAAAATGTTGAATAAAAAAAATTAAACTTTTTGAAAGAAATCAACAAATTTTTAAACAAAATCATTTTTAAAATTAATAAACACTGTTTTCACAATGTTATAATACTATAGGGTGATCCGTTTGGAGGTTCCCTACTTTTTTAAAGAAAAAAAAAAAACACAGAAAATTCAAATTTAATGGGGAATGTTTATTAGCATTTGAAAGAACATTCTTTGGCATTTATTTTTTGAAGATTATGTCTATTAAATGTTGGCCGTTGCTACGTCGTAGATGGTCCATCCGTTGAGTCCAATTTTCGATTACTCGTTCGAGCATTTCGACTGGTAACTGGCGAATGACACGCGTGATGTTTTCCTCCAAGGCCTGAATCGAAGCGGGTTTGACCTCATAAACTTTAGACTTTACATATCCCCACAGGAAAAAGTCTAACGGTGTGATATCACATGATCTTGGTGGCCAATCGACCGGCCCAAAACGTGAAATTATGTGCTCACCGAAGTGTTCTCTCTTGCTGAAACCAAATGTCGCCGAGATCACGAGCTTCAATTTCAGGCATCAAATAGTCGGTTATAATAGTCGCCATTGACGGTTACGTTCGCACCGGCATCATTTTTAAAGAAATATGGACCGATGATTCCACCGGCCCACAAACCACACCAAACCTTTGTTTTTTCTGGATGAAGTGGCAGTTCTTGAATGTCTTCAGGCTGCTCTTCATCCCAAATGTGGCAATTTGGTTTATTTACATACCCATTGAGCCAGAAATGGGCCTCATCGCTGAACAAAATTTGTCTCGAAAACGTCGGATCTTCTTGGAACTTTTCAAGAGACCATAAAGCGAAGCGATGTCGCTTGCGAATGTCGAACGGCTTCAGTTTTTGCACAAGCTGTATTTTGTACGCTTTCAATTTAAGATCTCGACGTAAAATGTGCCAAGTCGTTCCATAAGTCAGTCCGAGTTGCTGCGAACGGCGCCGAATCGACTCTCCACGGTCTTCGTGTACACCCTCAGCTACGGCCGCTATATTTTCTTCACAGCGTACTGGACGTGGTCTATTCGGTCGAATATTATCCAATAATGAATGTTGGGTCTCCAAATGGGTGATGGTGTTGCAAATAGTGCGCTGAGTAGGCCGATTATGTTGACCATAAATTGAGCGTAATGCACGAAACACATTCCTCACAGAACGTGAATTTTCGTAATGAATTTGAACGATTTATAAACGTTGTTCAGGCGTAAGTATTTCCATTATGAAATGCCAAACAATACTAAACAAAATTAACATGACAGCATGACACGATTCACACGTGATCTGTCAAAAAAAAAAGGCTATTGAAAAATGTATCTCTACTTGAATCACCCTTTATTATTCAGTTCTAGTTCATTTTTTAATCAAGTTTCATTCTAGCCCAGTTCTTTTTCAATTAAATTTTAGTTCTATACGGACTCATTTCGAAATGGATTAAATATTCCATAAATGTTTTATAAACAATTCGAGGCATTCAACTTACTTTGTTTAAAAAAAAATAAAATAAACATTAATTTAATTCTATTTACTTTTATTATTTTTATAACCTTTTTCCATTATTATCTTATATGCACAAATGATCAGTACAAGAATACTTTTAAACAAATTAATATAAAAACATATTGTTTTAAATAAAAAAAAAAAACAAACAAAAACACTTGATAGGAATTTCCACTGAAATCATGTTTTTAAAAAGAACTTCTTTTTTTATTAGAGTTCATTTAAATTTCAATTAAAAAAGTTAAGACTAAGCAAAAAAAAAAAAAAATATTAATATTAATATTAATAAATACTAAAGAGAAAAGATTTCAAACAAACGATGGTAAGTGTAGGAAAATATAACAAAACTAAATCAAGATAAAATTCTGCGTGTTCTACGCCTTTTTTATAGTTGCTAACTAAACAATTTGTCGAATGTTAAGATTTATGAAAACTCAAGAAAGAGTGACGCAAAAGACGTTAAACATTGATGGGAGTAAGACAACAATCTCCGTAACAGACAATCGGTAGCAAGAAACTTGACAACTAACAGGCAGCAACAGTAATCATTTTCTAAAAATTCATTAGTTTTTTAATGAAATCTTCATATAACTTTTTATACATATGATTCCCAATCCTTAGCTTAAAAATATGGTAAAATTTCCTCCTAAATAGAGTATATAAATGAGTTAATATATGAGATTTTTTTTTTCATAACTTGTTGCTAAGTTGCTGCTGACATGTTATGTGTAGTAAGTAATATTATGTGTTGATGTTAATATCGTGTCTCCCGTCAATTAAGTGGGTAATTTTGTTACTCATAGTATTTTCCCAAGTATCTGTGCTCAGTGTTGCCAGAAAATATTTAAAGTGTTATGCTATTCTCAAAAATGATATGCTAAAACCTGCTAAATCGAGAAATTTTTATAGAACTGGAAGAAAACGTCATAAGAACAAATATTTTTTGAAAAATGTGCGACCAAGAATTAAAAATAAAAAAAAAAAACAAGTAAGAAAGATATAGTGGGTCAAGCCTGACCATATGATACCCCACACCATTGTGTATGTCCATCAAAATTCGTTTAGGGGTCTTTTATTAGATAAAGTATAAAATAAAATAAAATATACGAGTACAGAATATTACGTTAATACTAACATTTATATGAATTTATACACTTTAGGGAGATTTGCGAAAATGGTCTTATATGGGAGCGATCTTCATAAAATTTGTCACTGTGATTTCTATTTATATAAAACATTTTTTTGTCGTATATAAACTTGATACTAACATGTGTTTGTGATTTGTACACGTCAAAGGGATTTTCGGAAGAGGGTTTGGAAGCTATGGTCAATTATGGACCGATCTTCATGAAATTTGACACTTATACAAAACTTCCTTACACCTAATTTCATTAAAATATTGCTATATTTAAGACATTTATGGTCATTAAACCCCTATGTCGGGAGGACATTTGCATAATCTATTTTAATAGGCTTAGTCCTTGTGCCATGAAGGTCCTATGTGCAAAATTTCATTGAATTATCTTAAAGATTGTGCACAAGGTTTACTTGGATAGGCAGCCAGACCGACTTTAAGGATGAATTTTTCTGTGCGTTATAAACAGCAGCACAAGCGCATAATACCTCAACCACCTATGGTGGTGTAGGGTATATATATGCCGGACAAATTAATTTCTAAAAATTATTTTTAAAAGCAATAGGTGCAATGTACAGTGAGGCAGAATCGAATATTTTCGGTTGATTGAATTAACATAAAAGTAGGGTATCTCTGTTTCTTATCCGATAAAGCTCTCCATAAGGACTACATTAAACTTTAAAGTATCGTAGTTTTGGTTCTATAAAATATATCGACTTTAACATTTTTGTATATACATAATTAAGAATTACATTACCTGGACGAAATAATTTAATCGAAAAAAAAAAAGAAAATCAAAATGAAGCCCATAGATGTTTTGATTTAAGAAGATATTATTATAGACTTTATAGATAGATCAAACATAAAAATGCAAAAAAGAATAAAAAAAAAAAAAAAAATAAAAAAATAAAAAATAAAAAAATTTGTTAGACTCCATTTTTTAAAACATAGAATTTGACATAAAAAAAAATATTTTAGGAAATCTGCAGATAGCCCTTATTGAATATAAGCCCTCGATATATAATTTTGCTGTATGTTTTTAGGGTCAAAATTTTTATTATTTAAAATATGGGTTATTTCATGTGACTAAGTTTACCAATGGCTTGTCACAATTTTTTGCAAAAACCTCAAAAACATATTGTTCTCTCTAACTTAATTCGATAAAGTGTCAAAAACTTAAACTTTTGCACAAAAATTTATCATTAACGACTACTGCTTGACGTAGGCTGTACGTTAAAAATTTTCGAAAATTGCATTTAATTAAAAAAAAAATGGAAAATTTTTTAAAATATGTTAGAATTTTTATTTTAAAAGTTATAGGACAAAAATCAAAAATGTCAAGGCCAAAAATGAGCAATTAAATTTATGAATTTATATATCCTTTAAGTAATAAGAGATAATATAATACATTTTGTTTTTGCTTTATCTTGTTTAGTAGAACTCAGAAAGGCAAAATTATGTAAAATTGGTTTATATTTGTAAAAATAAAAGCACCGATGTTCTTGACACTAGTGGTTGTAAACTTTTCTTACAGATACACACTCTAGCTAGCAATATTCTGAAAGCCTAATTTCTTGTCTGACAATGTCCTAAATTTCATCAAAATCGGTTTAGCAGTTCCAGATTTATTAACATTTATTTTGTGTAGTATTGATAATTTTGCCTCAGACTAAATGAATTTTTTTACCACAAAGTTTTTGTTTTTGAGGGAATTTTAAGTCACAGTTTTAAAATTAATTAAACATAAGAAATTTATTATACCAGGTTTCTCTTCTCATGTGTTGAAAATTATGCTAAAATTCTGCTTTCAGTAAGTCGATTATGCTAAAAAGCATTTAGCAGATTTTTTTCAAAATAGAAAAAAATGCTAAAATGGCAACACTGTCTGTGTGTAAGTTGAAAGATGAATCTATGAATGAAACCAACAGCATAAGCAATGAAAAAAAGAAATACCCTGCATAACGCTCCAGACTCCATAAAATCAAATTATCCTTGTTGACTTTCACGTGCTTAAAATTAGTGCAGTTTTTTTTTTTTTTTTTACTACTATATACTTAGTTTTGCGATATTTTCTGCTGTTTTTTTTCCTTCTTCATTAATAATGGTTTCCTGCTGAGTTTGTTTTGTAGCTCAGCAATTCCTTTTTACACTTTTGATTTAATTTTATTTATTCATGCATATAAACAGGCTGACACGTGCTACTAACTAATATTACAGCAGAAATAAGTTATTATTATTTTATTTTAATAAAAAATGAGAATAATAAAATAGCAACTAATGAAATTTATGAGAATAATGAATTAATGAAGCTGCTAGTTCATAAAAACAAAAAAATGTTATAAGAAAAGCTTGCAAATACTAAGGAGTTTATGTAGATAATTTTTTTTTATATTTATTAAATATGAAAGTACTTTTTTTTAATGGTAGATTTTTTAAGAGAAATTTGCTTTAATAAATCAATTAATGGGCTTAATTTGTTGTTAATGAGCATGGATTATTAACATTGTCAAGGTTATTTAATTACATTTCAATGGAAATTTTAATTAGTAGTTGTAATAAAAAAATTATTAATTATGAGAATTTTCAGATAAAAAATTTGTTTATTAAATTAGTTTTTTCTTTTTTTTTTTGAAATTTAGTTTCAGCTTAGTTCTAATTCAATTTCAGTTCAGATCTAGTTCAATTATAGTTCAGTTCTAATCCAGTTTTAGCTCAGTTCTAGTTTAGTTCATGTTCAGTTTTAGTTCATTTCTAGTTCAGTTCTTGTTCAGTTCAAATCATGATTAGTTCTAGTTCAGCTATAATTAAATTTTAGTACTGTTCTTGCTCATAATTTCAAAGGACTATTTTATTCACAAGTAATTTTTTATTAAAAAATTCTAAAAATTAAATATTATATTTACTAAAGATTTTAAAATTTTTATTAGAAAATAGCTACATTTTCAAGTTTACTGAAATATTTTTAAAAACTTGTTCTTCTAATCTAATTCTAATCTAAAAATCATTTGCCACTTTGTTATTTTAATTAACCTGACATGCTTTCAAAGCGAGACTAATATAGAAATAATAACATAAATTATTTGAATTCACATATGTAGATAAAATTTATGGGAAATCGTGTAGGGAAAAAAATTCCAAAATTTTGAAAATAGCAATAGCAACGCAATTTTTTGTCAACAAGAAATTTTTGTTTTCTTAGGATTCTCGAACAAATAAATATACAAGTTTTTGTCGTTGCTACTAAAAATATTTAAAAGAAAATCCAAAGAAAACAAATAAAAACACACACAAGTAAAAATTGTCACCAAAGCAAAAATATTGAAGTGTTGACAGAGAACGAAAGAATACAAAGAAAAAAATTTCAAAAATATATTGAGACTGACGCATTTTGTATAAAAGAAAAATTAAATAAAGATTTTGAAAAAAGAAAATACAATTGTTTTAAAATACGAGGGTTAATAGAAAATTAAGAAGAGCTAAAAGAGTTATAGAAATAAACCAGAACGGAACTAAAACAGAACTAGAATTGAACAAAAAACTAGAACTGAAATAGAACTAAACTAAAACTAAGATAAAACTGGACTGAAAAAGTACTGAACTACATTCGTATTAAAAATGAACTTTCATAGAATTTCTATTACCCCTCGTTCATTGGTCACAATAATAGCCTGCTCTTTTAGCGCAGCTATTTAAAAAACAAAGAGCTAAAACATTTTCTCTATTTTATGCGAAATATGGGCGCCACAATGACCGCTGTTTTATTTTTTTTTTATAAATTTTCTTGTGGGTACATAAAAATAACTTTGGAATTTCAGAACGGATTTGTATAACTATAAAAAAAGAAACACTTTATAAAACATTTTTCTTGATAAATTATTCAGCATCAGCTGTAAGGCTAAAAACATTTAAGGAATTTTTTAAATGTTACAAAATAAGAACTTGAAAATAAATAGTTTGTTTAAATAAATTTTACAATATCTTGTTAAATTTTTTGTTTTAATATTTTGTAAAAAGAAAAAAAATTACATTTCTTTAGAGAAGATAATTATTAATATTTTTATTCAAATAGCTAAAGTTTAAGAAACATTTTTTAATAAGTATATTTTATAATAAATTTATAAAGAAAAAGTATTTGCAATATCTACATGTGTTTTTTATTTGTTGGACTAACATTTCTCTTTTTTTTTTTTTACTTCCTTTGGCTTTTAAAAAGAGGGTCATTGTGTTAAGTAGTGTAGTCTTAAATTGTGTAAATCATTTTGTTAAAAAAAAAAAAAAAAAACACACACAATCAAGTGTAGTTGGCCAACAAATTTTGTTGTATGTTGAATATCAACATGTTGGTTGCACCATTATTGTTGTGTGATCTGTTTTACATTTGTAAGGGATTTTATATTTTAGCTTTTCTAGAGCAAAACATCATATTATCATCATGGTTCAGCTGATGTATTTAGGTTGAAAAGCTTATGAAATAATTGTGTCAAATATTTTAAATTCCAAAAAGTGAACGAAAGAAATTATGAAAAATATGTTCGAGGAACTACTATAAATGAAGAAAAAAGAAATATGATTTAATTGAAATTTGTGCTATTTTTTTTTTTTTTTTTTTTGGAAGTGTTGTAGAATGAATTCATGAGTTTCATTTAAAATTATTTAATAAATAAAATAAATATTGAACATGAAAGATAAATTGTCAATAAATTATATACACAGAAGAAAAGTTTGTGCATAAATATAAGTATTTACTTTCGTTGATTTTAGTTCATAATATTTAAGAATAATGTCTTAAATATTAACACTTTTTCCACATTTTTTTAAATGAGTCAAAAGTCAAAGTAGTCATATGGGGGCAGAAGAACACAGCAGATGCGTTTTTTATTACAATGATGTATGTGCTAAAGAATGGCAGTAAATTTAAGCAAATTTCTAATCCTTACTTTTTAACAGCTTTTTATTGGAAAAATTACCGTTTAAAGGGATTTATTGTTAATATTTTCATGCATAAGTATTTTTATTCAAATTCATAATATTAGCGATTCATAATATTTATGAAAAAATTTTCAAATACATGATTTTTTTCTCTGTGTATAGACATTTTAAGAAATTTAATATTTTAATAGAACCAGTACTGAAAAAAAAATTATATTTAATAAAAATGAACTAGAACAGAACTATAATTCACCTGGAATTATATTAGAAGTAGAATTGAAGTAGAACTGAACTAAATGAACTAGATGATTTGGAAACTTAACTAGATTCGATTTTAAAACTAAACTAGAACAGAATTAAAACTGAACTGGAACTAAATTAAAACTGAATTGAAGTGAACTAGAACTAAACTATAACTGAACTAGAACTTGAATTGTACTGAAATTTAACTAAAACAGAACTGACTTGAAAACTGAGCCTAAACTGATTTGGAGACTGAAGTAGAACCAAATAAGAACTGGTTTTGAACTTTAGCAAAAATGATTTGGAATGATTTGATTAGAATTAAACTAGAACTAAACTAGAACTGAACTAGAATTGAACTAGAACTGAATTAAAACCGAATTAAAACTGGACTAGAAGTGAACTTGAAGTGAACTAAAACTGCACTGAAGTAGAAACTGAACCTCCTAGAAGTGAAATTTTCAAGTTAAAACCTTGACTTTTTAAACAAATTTTCTGTTATCCTTCATTATATTTATCATTGTTTGGGTTGTTCGGCATTATTTTGGACTCCAAGCTTTCATGGAAGCTAAACATTCAACATAGGGTTAGTAAGGCTACGGTAGCATACTACACCTGTAGAAAGATGTTTAGTGTGAAATGGGGTTTGAGTCCAAAATTGACAAAACGGCTATATACTGCGATAGTACGGCCCATTCTTGTATATGGATCTCTTGTTTGGTGGACCACTACTAGTAAGAGATATATGGTGGATCAACTTTACAGGATACAAAGATCCGCTTCCATTGGCATTGCAATTGCATTACGTACTAGTCCATCAGAAGCTCTGAACACTATATTGCACCTAACACCCATAGTCCTACACATTATTGAATCATCAGTCAATAGTGCGATAAGATTATCTGCAATGGAAGGCTGGAGATCAAGAAGATATGGACACGCGAGGATATTAAGTTTAATACTCCCTCAATTCAATCAATCTACCGACTATATGATTCCCCGGATGGACTTCAGAAATACTATTAAAGTCCTATTCCCCACCAGGAGTGAATGGAGAAGGGGAAATCTTCTTAAACAATATGTAACTAAGATATACACTGACGGCTCAAAGATGAACAGCGGTGTCGGCACTGGTGTCTTCTCTAACGATCTTGGAATTAGACACTCATATAGACTCCCTGGTGAGGCAAGCGTATTCCAAGCGGAAATACTAACGGTCAGGGAAGCGTGTAAATTAATTAGAGATAGAAATATTCAAGGGAATATTGTCGACAGCCAAGCGGCAATTCTATCTCTCAAATCACCCAAAACTACTTATATTCTTATCAAACAGTATAAAGAGGAACTGCTAGGACTAAGCCGACTGTATGACATTACTATAGTCTGGCTTCCTGCGCTTAGGGATTACTATGGTAATGCACAGGCAGACGAATTAGCCCGGGCAGGCTCTGCTATGAATGTCTCCTTATCGGTTTCTGTCGCAATCCCGTTAGTATCAGTAAAAAGCAGAATCCAAAAACACTATCTAGAGAAGGCGAAAAATAGATGGCGAAATCTGCACAAATGTAGAGTCGCGAAGGAAACCTACAACGAAAAACACTCAATGCAACTCCCTTACAATGAATAATGTCGTAGTTGTGGCAATCGCGAGAAGGAGGAGACAGTATATCATCTTCTGTGTGAATGCCCAGCCTTGAACGCAATCAGACATAAATTTCTGGGATGGTACCAATTAGACAACCTCTCTGAGATATCGGACACTACACTCAGTGACATTATTAAATATCTCAATGCTACAGGCTGGATCTAATTAATTTATGTTCTCATTTTTCTTCCCTACACTTCTATCTCACTACGGACTCAATCCAACTCATTCACCTGGGAGTAGTGTGGTCCTATCAAAACGGATTCTAACGAATCAAATTGATTGCCCTTAACGATACGGTCTACCACGTAAACCAAACAGCAAATTGTTACTTTGAAAAGTTTTACGTTTCACTTTTTATGTTTAAAAGTTAAAAAGGCAACATTTTTTTAATACACTTTTTTAAAAAAAAATGCTAATTGTTTATAATTTAATACCAAAAAAGGTTTTTGTTTATTTACTTTTTGTTGAAAAGAACTCACACCTGTATATAATTAAAAAATTGACGACATTTGACATTTAAAAGTTAAAACAGTAGAAAAGAGTCTTAAGTAGAATTATTAAAGTTATGTGCTGTTACCTTATTAAAATTAGCAAATTTCCAAAATAAGTGATGTTAAGATTTTTGCTAAGAAAAAACAACAATAAAGAGTTTATAATCATGAGGGCAAATAGAAACAAAACGAAATTAAAATATTAAAAATAAAAAAATGTATTAAAATTAACTATTTTAATAATTTTAAATTACAATAATTTTTATAATTTTAAATCACAAAATTTTCGTTAGTATTGAGAACAATTTGATTGATGCATTTTCATGATCCTTACTTATATAGGACATTGGCAATGATGATTTCAACTTACAAAGGGAATTTCAATTTCTCTGCGTATAAGGATCAATAGAATATATATTTATATAATATTTTAAATTAATATATTTAATATATTTTGGTAATTCTTTAGGTAAATGGATTATAATATTAAATGTAGAGGTAAGAGGTTTTTCTCTAGACTAAATGAAGTAAAAGAGAACCTGGAAAACTGATAACCATTTGGAGAGATTTTTACTTAAACTTTAAAATTAAATTGAATATTTAAAATTAATACTTTTATTATATTCAGGTTCGACACTGAAGACGAAGGTAATAAAAATGGAAATAATATTGATTGAAGAGGTAAAAGGTTCTTGTCTAGACTAGAGAGGTTTTTACTTAAAAGTTTTGAAATTTAAAATATAATTTAAATGTTTTCTATAACATTTGTCTCAACATAGCATAACTTGTATTTAGTAATATGATAAATGACTCCATAATAGATTACTAGGTGACAGTCAAGTAATTAGTCTCATAAGAAAATTTATAGCTACTGCTATAAATTAAATTAATTAAAAAAATTGGGGTACAGAAAATGTTAACTCCACACCTTTACAGATAAATAGGAATGAGTTAGGTAAGTAGGATCTTAAAAAAACTGCTGTCTATTATTAAAACTAATAAACAAAATAACAGTGTTTATTTTTTTCCTCTATAGTTTCACCAGAAGACATCTAATATGTATTTTTTTGACAATTTCGTTGCTTTAAAAAATATTTAAATTAAAGATTTGAAGACATAAAAAATATGATTGTTAAACATGGCAAAAGCAATATGTTTAATAATTATTATTATACAAAAAAACAAGTTCATTTTATTCTAAACATTGTTAGATGGCAAAAACAGAAGCATAGAGAAAAAAAAATACTAATTAAATAAAAACTACAAAAGAAAATCATAGCTTTGTTCGAAAATTAAATTTAAGCAGAAGTGATGCAAAGAAACAAAAAAGAAAAATATAAATAAATAAAATTTAAAATGACAATGATTAGTTGTTAGTTAATACTTTTAATTGTAAAAAATTAAATAAGCAAAAAAAGAAAAAAGGAAAAGATTTTCAAAATTTAAAGACAAAATGCAGAAAACAGTCTTAATTCAAAATACAAAATATGCAATTCTTCAATTTGTTTGTTATTAAGGGAAAAATATGTTGTAGCGTTTTTTTTTCTGGCTTAAATATTGCATTAATTGTGCCCTTTGCTTTTTGTAGCAATCGCAAATGCCAAAATAAAGGCAATATTTTAGGCATGAACGAAAATGTTATTAGTTTATTAAAGAAAAATTGTAACAATTAATGAAAAACTATCTAGGAGATCATAAAGTTTATATGATAAATATTTCATATTTAATTTTAAATATTTTATTATCTCTTCTATATGAAACTTTGTTTCAACAAAAAGTTTCCAAATATTTAAACAGATTGTTTTTTTTTTTACAAAATATTGTGTAATTTGTTTGATTTTATTGTTGTATGATATATATTTTTTTTAAATACATTGAAATTATTACAAATAATTTATTTCTAAGGTATTTATTTCTAATGTATTTATTATAAATTCTTGTTTGTTGTTTTTTTTTTTCAATTCAAATTGCCAAAGAACCTATAAATTTTTTTAAAACATTTCAATTAAAACTACATTAATGAAAATTTTGTATTACGAATAACAAAACTGACCTTACATTTTTTCATTACAACAAAAAAAAAAAAAAAATCAAACAAAACTATTAAACAATTACAGCAAAAATATACAATTTTTTACATCAAATTTTTTTATATTTCTTTTTGGAAAATCTCAATTTCTATTATTTGTAATTACAAATTTCTGCTCTTTTTTAAAACATATTTTTTTTCCATAAAAACACAGCTGTTTTTATTAAATTTTAGTTTAAGTTGAATAATAAACATTTTAATGTTTTTTTTTTTAATAAATTATTTATGTTTTGATTTTGAAGCAAAAAGAAAAAAAGTAAACAAACGCATGTTTTAATTTTTTGTTTAAACAATTTGAAATGAAACCAAATATTTTCTAAACTTATTCAGCAAGTATTTAAAAATATTGTGATGAAACAGCAGCTAGACAACAATATATATATATATATATATATATATATATTTTTTTTTAATTTCAAATAAAAAAATATTTAGAAAAAATTTTTAAAAGATAAAAAAAAAATTAAGCAAATATTTTTGAATTTTTTAAGAGTAAATTTAAATTTGTTGGAGGAATTTAACAAAAAAATAAAATAAAAAATAATTCAATGGATCATAAATAAAATGAATCAAATACTCTTTTAAAGCTCAAGAAGATAAATGATAAATTATCAAAATTTTCACACGAATAAACATTCATTTAAATTTTTATTTCAATTAATATAAAAGATTTTAAATTACTCATTATTCTAGTTTTTTCAAAATTAAAAATGTTTTAAAGCATCTTAATCTAAAAAAAAATAACAAATATTTTTAATTAATTAAAAAAAAAATTAGCAAAATAAATTATTAAATAACTCATCTATATTTGAAAAAATTTGCAGATCTTTAGCAAATATAGAAACTTATTTTAAAAATCATTAAAAATATATTGGTTAAAAATCTTTTTGAAAAGAGAACTCTTTAAAAAACAATAATAACTTTAAGCAGTCTAATGTATATATTTTAAATGAATTACAAATAGATTTGAAACTGTCCTAAAAATTGAGACAATTTTTATATTCATTAATATAAAGATTTAAGTAAAAATTATTTTCTTCAATTTAAAGAAATATTAATTTTTGCTAATTTTATTATTTAAATTAATTGCAAACATTTGTTATTTTTCTTTTCAACGATATAAATTGTTTCAAAACTTTTCTTTTTTTTCCTTTTTAGCTCTCTATAAATATATTGAGTAATAAATTTTTTTTTTAATTCTTTTAAAGATAATTGATTTTTTATGACACCAATGAACTTGTATTTCAATTCTTTTTTTTTATACACTTTCTATAAAATGAAGGGTATATGTAAGTTTATCATTTTATACGAAAGTCTTTAGATATATATCCAGGCTCTCAAATTGAAAAACATTCGTGATTGTTATAATTAAAAACTAACTTTTGAGAATATATATCTGTCCGTCTGTATGTTGAAATGGATTTTTTGAAGCCCATAGTCCTATAAATACATATCACTTTCCACACGTATATGGCATGTAGTCTCAAAAATCTTGGTATTGCAATACAGCAAAATCCGTTTAGGAATGGCGGAGTTATAAACGATTTTCTAGAACAGCCTCAAAAATTTTTCCGATTTTCTTTGCCTAAATTTCTATTCCACATACAATAATATATAAATGTTTTTCTACTGAATTGTTGTGAGATTGAATACTCTAGAGAAAGTGTTCTTGACAACAAACCGTTAGACCTAAGTTCGTATCTCAGGGACTGCTTCTATATTTATGTTTTTCCTAAAAAAAATATAAAAATTTTATATTAAAAAAAAAAATAATAATAATAATAATTTGACAAGAATTTTTAGGCACGTTTTGATGGGTTTTTTTTTATAAAAAAATATTATTTAGATTTGGGTTGCATTTTAGGCTTTTTATATAAGCAATAAAGATTGTAAATTTCAACACATCGATGTGGTATACCGCACATCATGTTGCAACTGAAAGGCTTTATTTAGGTCCTGAGTTCGATCCTTAGCCAAGACTTCGAAAAATAGTTTTGTATATAAATATATTTTTAATTAATTAAAAATGTTTCTTTGAAAACTATTAAATAAAAATTACATTTCTATTCACCAGAATTCGAACCCATACGAACACCTTAAAACTACTAACTCTGAATTTTGACTTCTTAGGCCACATGGTATTTTGAAATTCTGAATTAAAAAATAGTTTTACATTAATTTGTGCAAAAAAATTATTTATCACTTAACTGTAATTGTTCTTTAGGCTTTCAAATGTAGATAATAAGATGATATATCATGTTTGTTGGATTTGTGTCTTAGAGCCCCAGAATTAAAAATTCTAAAAAGCTCTGAAAATTTCAAAGTATCTAATTCAAGTTTAAAATATCGAAAAAAAAAAATGGCAGAAAACTGAATAGAAATTTATAATTTTGCATATCTCTTCTTTATTCAGCTATTCAACACAGATAGTCTGAGCGATCTTTTTAAGTCATATGCCCAATGAGTTTTCGGAGACTCTTTACTTTGCAAGTTTCCGATGTCATGATTCACACCAGTTTGCAAATATTTTGATAAGAAATAATTCCAATATGTTTATATATTTATGAAATATAGATTTTGTGAAGGGTATAAAAGATTCCAGCCCAATATAACACTTCCACTTGTAGAGCTTTTTTTTCAAACAAAATAAAAGAAAAACAATAATTACATTTGTTGGCAATGAAAAATATCCACAAGAACACACATTTTGAAGGCTAATTTTAAAGGAGAAAAAAAAAACACTAAAATTTGTGCAAAGAGGACAGAAGAAAATATGCGATGCTAAATGACAATAATTTAAAAAAAAAAATATCTATAAAAACATAAGAATTTTAAAAAAGGCAATAAAATTTTAAACAGAATTAAAAACAAAAAAAATATATTTATATTTTCCAAATGGATTAAAAAAATTAAATTTTTACTAGCAAAGTTTTAATTCTTTACTTAAGAAATTTATTTTTCTAATTTTTAATTTTTTTTTATTCGAATAATTTTCAATCGATTATTTAAATAATTTAATTAAAAAATAAATTTTTATAAGTAAAGTTTTAATCCAAAGATTAAGTTTGATTTTTTTTAAATTAATCGAATAAGTTTTCAAAAATTATTCGAATAATACATAAATTTCTAAGTTTTAATCCTTTGTTACAGAAATTATTTTTGGAAAAATGGTACGAATTTTTAAGAGATTATTCGCAAAATTGATTAAAAAATAACAAATTTCTGTAAATAAAAATTTAATGTTAATAATATTTATTCATTATCATTTTTTTAACTCTTAAAATTATTCGAATAATTTTTAATCGATTATTCCATGTTCTTTTTTTTTTTTCATAAAAAATAAATTTTTATTGGTATAGAAGTTTCAATTTTCCTATAAAAAATTTCTTTTTTCAATGAATATTCGAATATCTTTCTTTTTAAGTTTTTAAAAACTTTTATACAAAAATAATCGATGATTCGAACAATCGTATATTTCTACAACCTACAATTTTGGTAGTAATTTTAACGATTATTTGAATCAATTAAGATATTATAAACAGTTGTTACAAATTTATTCGAATAAATTAAACTATTATTAGAAATGAATTTACGATTATTTCAATAAATTTAACGATTATTTCTAAACAATTTAACGTTTAATCGAATTATAGACGTATATATTTCATTCGAATAAATTCAACGATTATTCGAGTAAATTTAACGACTATTGGAATAAATTTAACAATTATTCGAATAAATTTAACAATTATTAAAATATATTTTATATTTATTCGAATAAATTCGACAATCATACGAATATATTTTATAATTATTCGAATGAAATTAATGATTATTCAAATAAATTTAATAAATTTATTTCCAAAGAATTTAACGTTTAATCGAATTATAGACGTATATATTTCATTCGAATAAATTTAACGATTATTCGAGTAAATTTAACGATTATTGGAATAAATTTAACAATTATTCGAATAAATTTAACGATTATTCGGAAATATTCAAGTGCTATAAACAGTTATTCGAGTAAATTATGGTATATTTCATATTTATTCGAATAAATTCGACAATCATATGAATAAATTTTATAATTATTCGAATGAAATTAATGATTATTCAAATAAATTTATTTGCAAAGAATTTAACGTTTAATCGAATTATAGACGTATATATTTCATTTGAATAAATTTAACGATTATTCGAGTAAATTTAACGATTATTGGAATAAATTTAACAATTATTCGAATAAATTTAACGATTATTCGGAAATATTAAAGTGCTATAAACAGTTATTCGAGTAAATTATGGTATATTTCATATTTATTCGAATAAATTCCACAATCATACGAATAAATTTTATAATTATTCGAATGAAATTAATGATTATTCAAATAAATTTAACCATTATTAGAATTAAATAAGGCATATAAAAAATATTTAATTCTAATAATTAAATTTTTCCAGAATTATTTAATGATTATTGGAATAAATTTAATGATTATTCGAATGAAATTAATGATTATTGATGATTATTCGCATAAATTTAACGATTCTTTCAATAAATTTAATCCTGATTCGAATAAATTTAATGATTATTAGAATATTTTTAACGATTATTTTACAAATTGAAAAATTTCATGATGATTTTTATAAAATTGTCAATTAAAAATTGTGATAGAATTAAAAAAAAAACAAAAAAAAAATTAAAATATTTATTTGTATAAAAAACAAACACCTGCTACAATATCAATTTCGCACAAAAATGCCAAAAAACTATGAATAGCCATCAAACAGGAAGGGTTATGCTTTAGAAATTCCAAAAATTTTAATATACGAGTATGTTACTATATTTTTATTAATTTTATTTATTTAGTTCTTTTGTTAGTCAATTTAAACAATTTACATTAAAATCATGAGTTTATAAAAAAGAAAGAAAAATCGTATATGGCTTTTATTGAAAAATAAACAACATAAGTTATTTTTAGTACACAATATTTATAAATAGCAACATATGAGGAGGTGCATGAGTAATAACGAGTACTTATACGCATTACAAGTTTAAAATGAACAAAACAATCATACCTCTTCCATTATCCTGATGATGATTATACCCCCAGCTAAAAGTGATTCAGTAATAATGATATTTCATTCATCTATTATGGCAAAACATACGCCCCCTCTCCCCTTATTCATTTAAATACTCATTTGTATGATAATTTTCACCTTATATAGCAATCATGGTAATAAAAAAGAAGCCAAATATCACCAAACGTACAATGACCTGGAATTCCTAGGAAAATTTTATGATTGGATGTTTCTCTTGCTACTTTTTGGTAATGAAATCATAATAATTTAGGCAGGTAATTCCCTCAATATAATCATATCCATAATATAATCATTTTCATATCGCTATGTATAAACAATAAAAATAAAAATTTGTATAACATTTATCACGGTTAACTCATATAAAAGTAATTGATAAATAAACATTATGATCGATTTTCTTACTGGCAGCATAATAAAAATTTAAAAGAAATTGTTTTGGTAAACAAAAATATTTACATATTTGAAAAGCATTTGTTATTATTCGTTTTGAAACTTTTACCCCATATACAATAAGTATTTTCTTTATTTACTAACAAATAAAAAGAAGTGCATTAAAAGTATTAATGGGTAAAGGCCATATGTTGTCGGGAACAAAGGTAAATATAATTAAAAGTGAAATCGGTATAAAAAAATTTGTTTAATTCAGGGCTGAAGGTATAAAATTTATATTAAATAAATTTGGTAAATAATCTTTTACAATAATCGAGTAAAATAATTGAGATATCAATTAAATTTGAATCGAATAAATATGTAAACAAAACGATTATTCGAATAAATTAAGTTTTAAAAAGATATCGCACAAACTATCCCATAATTTCAATAAATTTAACGATTATTGTAATAAATTTAAAGTTTATTCAAATTAGTTTATTTATTCTTCGAACAGATTTAATAATTATTCGATTATAATTAACGATTATTTGTATAAATTTAACGAATATTCGAATAAATTTAACGAATTTACGAATACATTTAACGTATATTCTAATAAATTAAATTGAATCCAGCAATTCTATTAAATTTAACTATTATATCAACAAACAGCGATTATTTCAATAAATTTAACAATTGTTCGGGTAAATTCAACGATTAATAGAATAAATTTAAATGCTACTTAAATAAATAAAATTAAATCCAACAATTCTAATAAATTTAACGATTATTACAATAAATTTAATTATTAATCGAATAAACTTAACGATTATTGAAATAAATTTATTTATAATTCGAATAAATTTATAGATCATTCGATTGAAGTTATCGTCTATTCAAAACGATTTTTTCTTTTAAATAAAATATTATTACCATTCGAATAAATTTTACGATTATTTTAAAAAAATTAAACGATTTTTCGAACAGATATAACGACTATTCGAATAAACACTCGAATTAATGTGATTGAACCCAACCATTTATATAAATTTAACAAATATTCGAACAAGTTTAACGTTCATTCGAATAATTTGAAAGAATATTTAAAGATTATATTTATTTGAAATTTAATTTTATTTGAATAAATTTAATGATTAATTAAATAATTTAAATTTTATGATTATTCGAATAAATTTGACGATTATAACAATCAATTCAATGAATATTCCAATAAATTTCTTGGGAAAATAATACTGAATCCAATAATTCGAATAAATTTTAAAGATATTAAAATAAATTGAACGATTATTCGAATAAGGGATATATTTCTTCTAATTCTAGTAAGTGTAACAACTATTCGAAAGAGTAACGATTATTCGGTTAATTTTAACAAAATTTTGCGAATAACTTTGCGGTTATGCGAATCAATTTAATTTTTATTAATAAAAATTGAATTCTTTTTTTCTAATCGAATAAATATAGTTTAAACATTATTTGAAATTTATCCATTATTAGTTTTAAAGATTAACTGAATCAATTATTTGTGTAAATAAAATTATTAAATTATTAACACAAGATAAATCATATATGTTGTGTTAATAATTTAATAATTTTATTTACACGAATAATTTATTCAGTTAATCTTTAAAATTAATAATGAGTAAATTTCATTTAAATTGATAAAAAAAATCGTGTTTTCAAACGGGTAACCAAATAATTCAAATGAATGCCAAGAAATAACTAAAACGTTAAGAATCGAATTTTGAATGGATAATCTATTAATCGTTCGATTAATCGATTAAATTATTCGAATATATATAACCAATAATCGTTTATACGAACTTTTTTATGTTGAATAAAAATCAACCCAAATATAGTTTTTTTGAACAAATTTCCTGAAAATCAGTTAACCGATTAATTTAAATGAGTAACTGAGTTTCCAAGTAAATTAAAATTAAATTAATTATATTGGTTAACAAAAAACCCAAACCAAACAAATTTTTTGAAAACTAAAATTTTTGTAACTGAGTAATCGAATAATTTAAAAGAATAGCGGAATCAATTTATTTAAAAAAAAAATTACTAAAATAATTGGAAATTGCAATTTTTATTTAATAATTAATGAAATTTGACAAATATGTGTAAAGTTAACTGAGCAACCGAATATTATTCGAAAAAATCTAAATGATATAATAAATAATGAATTGTTTTTTTTTTTTTTTCAATGAATTCGAATAAGAAATCGATTTAATGTAGAAATTTTAACAAATTTATGTTCATTGTTTTGGTGGGTGTTATATTTGTTTTTTCACATAAATTTAAATATTTTCACATAGTTTTGTAATGAAGATTTTTCTTCATTAAAAAGCCTTTCTATGTTAAATTATAAATATGTCACAAACAATTTTGTTTCTAATGTTCTAATGGCCAGCAACTTTTTTTTTGTGGGTGTTTAAAAATTATTTAAATAACCAAGCTAATCATGTATTAAACTGTTATATTTTAAATTATCTGTAGAATTTTATGTGAATTATATTCTAATGGTTATAGCCCACATTTAAATCACTAAACAAACATTTAAATTTAGCATTAAATTTGCTACAGAAAAGCCACAAATATGTATTAAACAAAAAAATTGCTGAAACAATGAATGAATGAATTTAATAGGAGAAAAAGTAAAGAAATATAAAATAATAGATTTTTGTTTAAAAATTTAAATGGCTATAAATTATTTATAAACATGAACAAAAACAGCAGGAGAAAAGAAAGAAAACTAATTGTTCGAAAATAATAAGAAAATAGTATAATTTCTTTTTTGTTTAAAATTTTTAATACATATTAGCTTAGTAATTATTTTAAAAATATCTTATGATTAACTTAGTTTTTAACTTCATTTTTCTTAATAAAAGTTTCCAAAACGTTTTCAATTATCTGTTTTCTTTTTGTATTTTAATTTTTATAATTCTAACACAAATATTTAGATAAAAAATTCCTGACATACCAAGCAAACTACGTAAATGAAATTTTAATATGACAAAATTCATATGTACCAACACATACATAAATAAAATATAACAAATAATAAACTAAAAGAAAAAAAACACACACACACACACATTTAAATTAAAAAAAGAAAATAAGCATCTAGAAAATATATAAATTCTTCATAAAAATAAAATAAACGTGCAAAATTTTTTTGTATTTACATTTTTTTTTTTTTGACGAAATAAAATATTTGAAAATATTTGTTATCTTTTGGATACATTTTAGCTAGAGATAACAAAATAATTGTTAAAGAAGATTTAAAAATGATTTGTTTATATTATTCTTTTCAAAAAAAAAAAAAAAACTAGTCTCCAAGACAGTTTTTTTTTTGTGCTCCGAAGAGATGTATGGAAAGATTGATAGATGGTTGGATGAATGGTTAAGTGACATTAGACAAGAAACGTGCTTAGGAAAAGTGTGGACAATTTGCGTATACAAATTGTTTTCTTATAATCCAAATGATTAAAATATTTGCTTTGAACTACTCTGCTAATTTTTCCATATTTAAAAAGTTTTGTTTATTTTCTTTTAACCAGATAAAAATTTAAATATTTATCTTAAATTTATTTCGTTTAATTATTCAAAACAATAACAACTTTAGAAAAAAAACAGAAAAAAAAGTTATTATCACACATTTATCAAGATTATTTTTATAGTGATAACTTACTTAAGTTTTTTTCTTTTCTCCAGCATAATCTATAGTTTATTTAAATTATTTAAATTTAAATCTCTTTTTTTCTATAATATTTCTAGTTAAAATCAAAATGAAGGCTGAGGAAAAGACTGTCATACCCAGAGTTCGTATCGCAGTGATTGGCAAAGCAGATGTTGGTAAATCCGGTAAGTTGTCATAAAAATTTATCAAATAAATTTCAATAATCTGTCAACTGTAATTGGCAGGTTACATCAAAAACAAAATGCAATAGATTTTCTTATTATAGAAATTATAAGATAGAAAAATAGAAACTAAGACAAATGAACAATTAATGCGTCGTACTAATGTAAAAGTGTACTACGTAGGTACTTTGCAGTATTGCCAGGAGATGAGAAAAAAAGAGGCTAAATTGAACTTTAAAAAATAAAGCCCGAAAAAAAGTTAAAATGTTAAAAAAAAAAAAAAAATTAAAAAGTTATTTTTTCGCTCTCATTAGTTTTTGATATTTTTTTAAAGAAATGGTAATAAATTTATAAATAACCCCCAGTAGAATGACTCACTAAAAAATCGTCCAAAAAAATTCCATACAAATTTGGTTTATATTTCATATGAAAAATTACGCAATGGTTTTTCATCATTTTTGAAATATAATTAATATTTGATTAAGCGTTTCCAAATTTTTGGATAATTTTTTCCCTTTAATTAGATTTTTTTTTAATTATTTTGATAAATATTTACTGTTCTAATAATTATATTCTAATAACACTATGACTAATAACAGTCAAAATCGGGATGGGATGAAACCAACGGGAAATGTTATATCGTTTCGCTGGGTCACGTCTAGGAATCAAGATATATCGATTTGAAGTTAGTAACTATCATATAGGGGAAATTGTGACCTTTGGTGGTCTTTTTTTTTGACATAACTCGAGAACCACCAGTCCGATTTGCATGCAGGTAGCCAACGGAAAAAACTCAAATAATTAAAAAGGTGCACTTTGCTTTTAATTGTCCACGCACATTTATGACCGTTTTTTAGTTTGTTACCGCTACCATTTGTCGCACAGTGTAATTATTATAATCATCTTAGTAACTGTACAAAATTTGTTAAAGCACTTTTAATTTGGAGAATGAAACGCCGTAGGCGAAACTTTTTATTAAATATTTATTTTTTTTATTAAATTAAATAATCTCGATTTTTTGTGAGAATAAATACACAAAAATGCATAAATGAATGATTCTATAAAAATAAAATTAGTAATAACAAATAAGAAATTATTTTATCCTTTGCTGAAAAAATAGTACTTCAGCTTTTTTAAAACTATCTTGAGAAAAAAAATCCAGATGCTAAAAAGAAAATTTTGAGGCTAAAAGCAAAAAAAAAACTAGATTTAGCCTTAAAAAGGCTAAACTGGCAACACTGGTAGGGTTATCAAATTAGAACTTATACATTTTTATTGAAAAGCATGTACGTCGTACGTTCAAAAAGATTTAATTCTAATTTTTACAAAAACCGTATTTGTCATTTGAAAAACAAAAATTAAAGTATTTTTTAAATTAATTTTTTTATTTTTTCTTAAAGAAAATTCAAACAAAATAAATAAAAAAATTTTCACAGCTTGTTAAGTTTTTCCAATATTTATTTCAAACAAAAGGGTACGTCTACGTCGCATTTGTGGATAAAATAAAAGCAAATTAAACACAAATACGGTCGTAGTACGTTCCTACAACGCAATTTTGTTCCTAGCATTAAGCGTAGAATTTTAAACTTATGAACTATTTTAAGAGGATTTAAACATATTAAAAAAAAACGTTAAAAAATTCTATAAAAAAAAACAATTAAAAAATTTTTAAAAAATACCTTTAAAACTCTTAAGAAAAAGTCAATAAATAACACCAAAATCAGAAATAATTATATTCAGTTCTTTTTTAAACAATCACTCTAAAAATAAAAATATTTTCTTGCCTATTATGATAACTACTCAATAATTAATCGATTAATCGTTAATAAAAACGATTATTCATAAATTTTTTGAATATTTAAAAATTAAATTATAGCATTCCCTTACTTAAATAGCAAAAACACGAATATTTTTCAACGATTATTCATTCAAAGTAACAATTAATCGAAATTTTTTAATATATTTTAAATGTTTTTATAACGTAGTATACGTTCTACTACATTTTAATGCTAAATTCAATCAATTGCCTTAATATTTTTCAACGATTAATCGATTAAAATAACGATTATTCGTTTAATTAACTTTTATTCGGTTGTTAAATGATTTTTTTAAAGATTTATAATATATTTCTATTGATCTGTCTTGAGTATATTACAACGATTATTCGATTAAAAACTCAATTAATCGATTATTTAAATTTTATTCTATTAAAAAGAATTAATTTCTTGCACTTTAATAAATTTTCAAAACTATATATACTATATATTTTAATAATTATTCGTTAAAAAAAAGAAAATAATTGTTCGAAAATTTTTAACATATTTCTAAATATTGAATACTGAAAAATTCCATCGTCTACTCAAAAAATTTCCAACGGTTATTCGTTTAAAAACCCTATTAATTGATTATTTAATTTTTTTTTTTTTTTTTTTTTTTTTTTTTTTGTTTAAAAGATTTTTTGACAATTTATAATTTATTTGATATGAGTTCTCACTACTTAAATACACTTAAATATAAAATACAAGCAGTTACCCGAATATTTTTTTAAGAATATTTGTTTAAAATGCCTACTATTCGATTATTTAATTTTTTATTCATTATTATTATTTTGACAATTTATAATTTATTTTCAATATAAAATTAAAACGTATGTTTGAATATTTTTAAACTATTATTCATTGAAAGAAGTGAATTAAAAAAAAAAAAATTAATACAATTCTATGGGTTTTATGACTAAATAATAGTTTCTCACATTTTAGTGAAAAATTCTATTGACTACTTGAAAAATTTCTAACGATTATTCGACCAAAAAATAGATTTTTTTTTCGGCTGTTTAAACAATTATTTGAAACTTTTAGAGATATTTTTTAGGGATTTTATAACAAATTAATTGTTTTTCTACATTTTAATAAGAAATTAATCGGTTACTCGAATATCTTTTAACGACTACTCGTTTAAATAAGCGGTTAGTTGGAAAATGTTAATACATTTCTTATCTTATAAAACTATTAATTCGATAATAAGAATTAATAGTTTTTATATATTTTAATAATAAATTCTGTTGATTACTTCTAATAATTATTCGACTAAAACCCAGATTATTCGACTATATAATTTTGTTTATAATAAAATTATGAAATAATGATAAAATAATAAATTTTGCACACTTAAATAAAAAATTCACACTTAAATAAAAATTTAAAATACTCGTACAACTTTAAGTGATTATTCGTTGAAAGAAGTGATTATTCGTTAATAAAAAATATTTTAAAACTTAAATTGTGCTTTTCATGAGAACAAATGGCAATAAGTTGTAAAATGTACAAAATTATTCGTTCATGAAAACGATTATTCGGTACTAAAAACGACTATTCAGTTATAAAAACGATTGTTCGAAAACTTAAAATACATTTTTATTGAATTTATAATGATAAAATGCTGTTTCCACAATCTAGTAAAAAAAACTCGAATGGTTACTCAAATACTTTTCAACGATTATTCGTTTAAAATGTTGAAAATTATTCATTCATGAAAAAGATTATTTGGTACTTAAAACGACTATTCGATTATAAAAACGAATATTCGAAAATTTAAAATAAATTTTTATTGAATTTATAATTATTTAATAGTATTTCCGCACTTTAGTAAAAAAATCAAATGGTTACTCAAATACTTTTTTTTTGCATATTAAAATAACTTAAAAGTTTTACTTTACATTTCATGAGAAAGAATACAAATAAGTTGGGAAATTTTTGTAATTTTTCATATGTTAAAACGATTATTTGTTTAAAAAGAAGGAAAATTTAAAAATTTAAAATACATTTTTATTAACCCAGCAAAAAACGATTAAATGCTTCCAAAAAGAATATTTTCACAGCTTTAAAAGTAGAACTAAGTGCATATTTTAAGCTTTTTTAGAAGTTATTGATAATTACTAAAATAATATTTTTCATTCACTTTAATAAAACCAATCAAGCGGTTACTCGAATATCTTTTAACGATTATTCGTTAAAATAATCAATTATTCGTTTATCAAAACGATTATTCGAAAATTTTGAATACATTTTCACTGATTTTATAATGAAATAATAAATTTTATTACAATTTAATAATAAGGTTATCGTTCACTCGAATATTCTTAACGATTATTCGTTTAAAGAAATTATTCGTATTACATCAAATTAAGTATTACATACTTTATTTGAAGTAATTTAACTCCCTGATAATTTAAAATAGGTTTATTTTATTTACAATTTCTAATAAAATTTGTTCAGCTTTAATATCTTACAAAAATTCTTTTTATCAATCAAAGATAAAAATGTATAAATAAATAATAAATATAATAAAATAATAAATATAATAAATAATAGCTACCAAATCCATTTGTGTTATATTTTTAAAACAAAGAAAATATTCGGTTTAAAATTTTGTCGCCAATTTGACAGTTTATTTTTCTCTAAGTGTAAATAAAATATATTTTAGATGTTGAATGTTGGTTGGCGTCAATTCCTTAAAAAAATGTAATTTGGTTAAACATTTTTAACACTTCGAAAACTTTATGAAAAAAATTATTTTATATCTGGACTTTTTTTTAATTCTCAAAATTTTGTATGATTTTTTCTTATTTTTTTTTTTATTTTCCTTAAGTGTTTTATTTATGATTCTATATTAATTAACTGATTATTTATGGATTTCTTTATTTATTTTTTTATTTTTTATAAAAACAATTTTTTGTTTATTTTTAATTTTATTGCAATTTATTCTTACGTCACTCATATATTTGTCACCTTTTCTTTTATTTATATTATTTGTAATAATATTTATTTCTTTTTTTAATCTTTATTTACTTATCTTTTATTATTTTTTTCATTTGTGGCAGATTTTTATCATTTTCTATTATTTAATTTACGTAGATACTTCCGCTTGCTTATAAGTGATTTATTAAGAAATTTTCTTTTTCTTTTAATTAATAAAAAAGAACTTTAGGATTTTTTATTTTTTGGGAAAAACCCTAAAAATTTAATTAAGTTACAAAAGTTATTAAATTTAAATAAAATCTAAAAATTATATTGTAAAATAAATTAAAATATAATTTGGGCAAGAAACAAACATTTAATTGATCAAATTTGTATTGATCAATTAAAAGTTTAATTGATCAAATTTGTATTGAAAAATGATCTATAAAGCTTTAATCAATTTAAAAATTATATTATAAATAAGACAGTAAATAATTTAGTTTTGAAAAAGCTCAACTAATTTACTCTAAAGCCTCAAACTTTTTATGAGATTTTTGATTTTTTATTTTTAATTTTTAAATTAAACTTTAACCTAACGAAAAACTTTAAAATAAGTTCAACGTTTTTTTTACAGTAAAATTAAAAAAAAAAAAATTAAAAGGATTCCAAAATAACTTTTAAATGAGGTTAAAACTTCTAAGTTTTAATAAGTTTTTTCCTGGAAAAATTAGATCTTATATCTTTAAACAATTTTTTCTTTCAAATATTGAATAACTTAACTTAAAGACTAATTCATAATAAAAATTTTAAATTTAGCTTAAAAGAAAAATTTTCCATACAAATTTTATTAATAAAAAGTTTATAAATTTAAAATTTTTATTATGAATAAGGCCTTTTGAAATTAATTAAAATTCTTTTTTCATTTTTATATAAGAGCATGAAAAGAATATCAAAAATTATATGTTTAAATAAAATAAAGCACAAAAAAATCTTCGGTTCCCCCCCTTAAAGTATACCGCACGACTGAAAATCACTTTCTGAGTCGATTTAACGATGTCCATCCGTCTGGTCGGCTAGCTGGCTGTCTGTTCATTGAAACCCTGTGAACAAAGTAGCAATTTTAAAGATATCTTGATGAAATTTGGCATGATTAATTATTTGGGCACAATGACGAAGCCTATTGAAATTGGAAATAGGAAATAGGTGTTTAACGATCATAAATGCCATAAATATACCAATATTTTAATGAAATTAATTGACCATAATTCCCATATAAACCCCTCTTCCAAAAATCACTTTAACGTGCATAAATAATATTCGACATAAATAAGTTTTATACAAGTAGAAATCATAGTGAAAAATTTTATGAGGATCGCTCCATAATTTACCATAGATCCCATATACATTAAGGTGCATCGATTTGTATGAAAACAAAAAATGTTGCAAATAATTAAAGATGAATATGTTATGATCTAATCGCCAAAATATTTCGGTTCAATTATTTAGTTCTTGTGAGGAAGACCATTTTTTAAAATACCTTTAAAAATATGGTTTTCGTTAAATTGTGAACACAATTTTTAACTTTTTGCCAAAAAAAAAAAAATAAATAAAATCTCGTGAAATGAAGATTTCATTAAAATTTTCTACGGATTTTTTTTAAATGCTATTTTATTAAAGATTGAGTATTTCGAACATTTTCCACCGTAGTATAGATTTTGGAATGGAATTGAAATGGTCTTATTCAGTACTACTGATATATATATTAAAGCCTTTAGTAGCAAATGTAATGTTTTGGGATCTTCGGTCCATAATAGGTTAAGTTAATTTTTATGGTAAATAAATGATTATTTAAGAAGAAAAAAAATATCACAAGAAGTATAAATATTGCAAAAAAAAAAACTATATTCATGTAAAGTAGGGGCTAAACTTCTTTTATTCGATTATTACTGCGGTTTAAAAAGAATTTATTATATTTATATTTTTCATAAATTCATTGATATCTAAGTATAATAAATACTTCCATACAACTTATTTGCAAAAAGTGCTGATTTAACCTTTTGGAAACCAAATGTATAAAAGTGACCCCTATGCTTTCAAAGGGTTGATTATTTATAATTTTCAATAGTATCAGAATAGACCTTTCCAATAGCACCTTAGGAATTCAATATATGATTAAAAATATCCAAAATAGATACAATTTCATGTTTATAATGAAAATAGGACAAAAAATGATAATATATTTATATTACACTAATGCATATTCCAAGTGCTAATATGTCTCTATAATATTTTAAAGTTAATTTTCCTACAAGGAAGATTTTTATAATGATATTGAAAAAAATCCATATTTTTAGAGGTGTTTTAAAAACTGAAAACATTCGGACGTAATAATTTCAGAATTATATGCACAAGAACATACTAATCTTCATTTCTAGAGGGGTACGTTTGCAACTTTTTTTTTCGTAAGGCACTTTAATATGCATAAGCCCTCTTTCGGGGATTACCCTAAATTCATATAAATGTTTGTATTAACGTAATATTCAGTATTCGTATATTTTATTTTACACTTAGCAAAAGTATCGAACCACAATTGAACAAAGACCCTTTCACGAATTTTGATGCACATACACAATGGTGTAGGCTATCATATGGTTGGACTTGACCGACTATATCTTTCTTACGTGTTTTTAATATAAACCTTTTACATTTTTTAATATAAGATAAAGCTTTTAAATGAGGTCAGAGGTTAAAAAAAATATATATATATAGTTTTTGTAAAATTTCTTTACAAAATAAATTTTTCTATTAAATATTCTTAACAAATTGCGTACAATTGTTAACAAAGAAAAAAACACCTGTTGCCCTTAAAAATTTCCCCAACTTTTTAAACATCTGATATTTCTTTAATTTCACTAATCAAATACATATTCTAACAATTTCAAATAGACAACAATTAGTTAAATAATAAATATAAAGTTTTTTTTATTTTCTCTCTCTTATTTGTAAACAATTGTGGTCCGTTATTTGTTTATTTTTGTTTATAGAAAATTAAAACCTCTTCGCAGTAATTAATTAACAAAATGTTCTTTTTTAAAACAAATTTGAAATACAACTGTAAGTGTATAATTATTTAATGATTTGGAAAAGCCCCAAAGAAAACTTTATTGTAATTTTAGCTGTAAATTTCCTATAGCAAACAAAAATTGTTCCATATGCAATTAAAGACATAAAGTAATCAAATTCCAACTCAAAATAAAAGTGTTATTTTTAAAAGAAAACACAAATAATACACATTAAGTTTTAAGGCATTTTCCAATCAAAAAAGTTTTGTTTTTCTTTTTTCGGTCATGGTTATGTGTTTGACTATTGAATACCTAGTATTCTAGGAATTGCTAAGGATTAGAAGCAAGATTGACAAGAAAACATTAACCAAAATAGAAAAAGTAACTATAACAAAAAGTTTAAAATGCCATAATAGCAACGAGTTTTCTCTTGTGTGTTGTAATCCTTTGACTTAGGGGAATATATAATACAAGGAAAAAAATATAATGTACATATATAATACAAGAAAAGTAATGTATATAATACGAAAAAAAAAAAAAAAAATTATATGTAATAATAAAGTTCTGTTTAAGGTTTGCTACAAGTGGGTAGTTTATAAAATGATAATAAAATTCTTCGATTATTTTTTATTTTAAATATTGTTTTGTTTATAGTTTTAAAAGCTTCAAAGAATTTATGTATAGAGACATTTTATTGTTATATTAATAGAAATCTTATTTGAAAATATATATTGGAAAAGTATTTGTTTAAGTTTATTAAATATTAGCACCATTACGTAATTTCAAACTTAAGTTAAATTCTAAGCTCTATGGAAAAGCTTTATATAATATATAAGCTTTCATGAAAAGAAATCTTTTTATAACACTTTTTGTAAAAACCTTTTTATTCAAAAACAATTTCATTTATTTTAGAATTAAACAAACAATACAATTTTATCAAAAAAAATTGAAATCACTTTTATATAATCAAAAAAAAGCTCTTTAAATTATAAACCAAAAAACTCAATAAATAGATTTTAGTTTTAATATTTTTATTAATTTTTTCTTTTCTAAAAATTTAGGTTTTAATTATTTATTATAATATTAACAAGCTAAGATTTCATTAAAAGAAAGTTTACAGCTTTAAGACATATTAAAAAAAGCACTTTGTTTAATGAATGGATTTTATTTTTAATATATAAAAACTGGCCAAAATTAATCTAAGCTTTCATATAAATCAAGCTTTTTTATTCAATTCTAATTGTAAACACTCTAACTGGAAAAACTTAAAAAAGATAAAAGAATTTATTAAGTCCTTTTAATTTTGTTACAATATTAAACTTAAAAAAAGCTTTAAAAATAAGTTGCTATAGGAAGAAAGCTTTTAATTTTTATTTCAATATTTCTATTTTGGAAATTTTTAAATTTATAAGTAATTGAAACAATTTTTAATAAATTTAATGGTAATTTCTCTTTACTTTATTATTTTAAGCTTTTTAATTAAGCTGAAGTATATTTATAATTAATTATATTTATAATTCAGTTTGACTTTAAAATCTTTAAAATTAATATAAAATTTTAAACATTTCGCCCTTTAATAAAAGATCAGGATAAAAACTTTTATAAAATTCTTTTAATTGTGCTACAATACTAAACTTTTTAAAATAAGCTTTCAAAATAAGTTGTCAAAGGAAAAAACTTTTAATTTTTATTTCAATTACTTTTTTAATTTTTTAGAAATTTTTAAACTTATAAGAAATTAAAAATAATTTTAATAAAAGGTATTTTTTTTACTTTAATATTTTAAGCTTTTAATTAGGCTGAAATAGTATACTTTGAAAAAATATTAAAAATTTATAATCTAAGTTAAACTTAAAGCTTTAAAATTAATCTAAAGTTTAAACATTTCGACCTTTAATGAAAAGTCAGGATAAAAGCTTTTCATTTGCTATGATAATCAACTTTAATTTAATAACCTTTTAAAATAAGCTGCCATAGGAAATTCATTACTGTAAATAAAAAGCTTTTAAGTAAAATTCCTTGAAAAGCTTACTTTGCTTAAGATGTAAATTGTTTGTAACATTTCATCAAATATTACCTCATTATGAATGCAGCTTTAAAAAAAGGAACTGAAATTTAATGGAGCTTTTTAATGAATATTAATGATATTTAACTGATTTATATATATAAACATTTCAAGAAAAAGTCCTTTATACTCCCAAATTTATTATTCCTTTCGACATATTGGTCACCATATCCTTATAAAATTCTCAGATGAATAATGTGAATGTTAAAGGAACAAAAGGGTTCTAAACATAGGCCTTGATGCAGGCAATTCTGCACAAATTTTTGATGTTCTATATCTATTTATCAAAAATATATAATGGAGCAAACCATTCGAAAGTCATTATTTCAATCTGTATTAGATTTAACATATTTTTTGTATTTATGTTCTTTAACCAACAATCAAGTAAATTTTAAATAATATCCTAAAATAAGCTTTAAGTTATGGACTAAAGAAATTATTAAGTAAAATATGTTTTAAGTTTTATTTACCAATTCTTTGTTAATTAATAAAATTTTAATTAAAAAATTACTAGAAATAAAGTAAAAAAGCTTTATTCTTTGCAATTTTTAAACTTATTATTAAAAGCTTTAAATTCCTTAAACCCCTAAATGTTTTACTTAATATATTAAAGTTCCTCAAATTCGTAATTTCTTCTACGTTTCATATTACAATTTAACCTTTGAATTTATTGTCCATAACAATAAATTTTAAGCTAAAAAAGAAAAACATTTTTAACCCTTTGGTAAACATAAAATTGCATCATGTCATTTCCGGTAATATTTTCGTTTCAAATATTTAAACATTTCAAAAATTACAAATTGTGCGCATAAATTTAACTGAAAAAAAACAACAGTTTGGGAAAAACGTTTTATTTATTTTGGGTAACAATTTATAGCTAATTTATTATGCGAATAATTCATTTAAATTCAGCTGGGTACTAAACCTAGCATTTTCTAGATTACTTAGGAGCGGTAAAGTAATCTAGAAAGTAAATTATTTAACTCCCCTCTCAAACTACTAGTTTTTTTTTTAACTAAAAAAATTGCTCTTATTTTCTCTTAAAACAAGCTAAAATTAAAAACAGGAATTCCGTTTAAGCTCTGTAGATTATTAAGAGCATTTTGAAAGAGACATTGAACCTATTACTTTCTAGATTATGTAAATGCAGTAAAGTATCCAATTGTTTTCCTCTAACATTTTAAATAGATTTTGCAGAGCACAAATATTACAGAAATATATAAATTGATGCCAGTTAATAATAAAAGGGAATGAATGGTAAAGCTTATTTACAGACAATAAGATTTACAGGACCATTATGAGAACTGTGGGAATTCGTTTATAACAAATTCATGTAAGAAAACGAGACGCAACAAACCCATCGATTACATTAATGTTACGTTCTTAAAATTTAAAGGATTATTAAAAAATCTGTTATATATTAAAAGGATATAGAGCAAACAAATATATGGTACATTATCAAAAATTTTTAACCTGGCTAAAATTGACTTTAATCTTTAATAAGTTTTGTGGTAATACTATTGTAAACAAACGGATTACAGATCTGAACTTATAAGACTTGAAACTAATAGATTGCAAAATTTTAGCAACATAAGTTTCATTTTATATTCACAATTGGTGTTCTAAGTTCAAAAACTTTGAAAAAAAGCTAAAAACTTTTTCCAATTCTTCCACACTTTTTGTTCGTTCATTTATAGTTTTTGATATCATGCAATCTTATATAAACTAATCGGACTTTGTGGATAAATTCTAAGCCTTTTTTGTTATTCTGCAGTCTTTTTACATTTACATACATACATTTTAATGACATTTTAAAATTTTTTTGGTTTTTTGAGCCCCTCAACGGAACATAATTTTTGAAATATGGATTGATAGTTGTTGTAATTAGGCGTATTTTGCGCTATATCTCATTGATGTGCCCGAAATAGTCAACGAAGTAGATAGTCTCAAAGTTTGGAAATCAAGAACGAAACATAGATTACTGCGTGAACTTAGTTTTTTGTTATATTACAGAATAAAATCGGAGGAGCATTAAAATAAATTTAATAAAATATTTTATGGACTGTTTTTTTTATTTTTGCAATTTGTACAAATCTTGGATATATTGATATAAGAACGGCGATAAATATAATTGATCAAGACCATAAATTTAAGTCAAATGTTGTTGATGATAGAAAACGGGACACTTTTATCAAAACAGATTATGCTAAAGCACATCGCATGGACAGCACGAAATTGACCGTAAATGACATAAATATTCTTAAGGGAAAGGGGAATTTGAAAGATACAAATTTTATGAACCAAAAAATATTTTCTTGGGTTAAAAGAGGATCACAACAATAAATAATGTAATAAAATATAATAAAATCTAATAAAATATATTTTCATATTATATATGGAGAAATAACTTACCCTCGATTTTCATTTTTTGTAAAATTTTTAAAAATTTGCTATTTTTATTATAAAGAATTTTTTTTTTTAATTTTACTAGAGAAACCCTAAAATGTGTCGCACTAATACCATCAAATATTGAAAAAATCATAAATTTTTTTAAAACTGCTATAACTTTTGCGCCCCCAGTACTAAAAGATTAATGCGAAATGATTCTATAGGCATTCGAGTCACTTTATTTTTATACAAGTGGATTTTAATGTGACGTAAAAAAATATTTTTTTTTTTTTTAATAATATTTTTTATAATAACCCATATAACAACATAATAAAAAAAAAAAAAATCAGCATAATATTATAAACTTTCAATAATAAATATTCCATAATTTCTATATCCTTTCATTCAGAATTCATTTAGCCTTCTTTTAAATTATTTATTACTTAGTAAATAATGAAGGTTGTATTATGTTCAATAATATTTATTAAATATTATAAACATTATGTTGATAATCATTGTGGGAAATTCATCATAATATTTGTTTTTCTCTTTTATTTAATTCAATTTAAATATTTTATTAAACATATGTATATTGACAGATTGATTTGTTTGTTCTATTAGTTTATTTTGTTTTAAAATAATTTTCGCCAAATTTTCCAAGTTCAGTGGCATTTTTGGTATGTTAATGTTGCCTTATGTGTGTCTTTTTATTATTTATTTATTATTTTTTTTTTTATTATTGAGATTTGCAAATTAATTTCTATCATTGATTTATTTAAATTAAGGTTAAGAGGTCATTGCTTTGTATATGGGATTTTTTAGAAATTTTATATAATAAGGTTAAAAGGTCAAAAGCCTTTAATGTCTAGCAATGAGTACGGTCTTAGTTTTTATTAATTCTAAAGAAAATATTAATTGATTTTTCTTTATCAAATAGCCTTAACTGAAACCCTTAAGCTAAAAGAGTAAGAAGTAAAAAAAAATATAGCATACTTTATAGACCTTTTTAAGTACTTCATAAATAAGTTTTAAAAAATTGTAATAAAGCCTCGCAATTTTGAGCTCTGCTCTAAAAATTTTTACACCAAAATTTATGCACCAAATAACATATAGAATAATACTTTGTCTTCAAATATATAAACAATTTTTTTGATAAACTTTAGAAAATATTTAATAATTTTTTCCAATTCTTAATCGACTTTAATAAGAAATATCTCATTTTATTCTAAACAAATTAGAATTTTAAACTTTATATAAAAAAATTTCTCAAAATTACAACAATCGAACAAGTTAAAAAGTTAAAAAGTTATGTTCTTTTGATTAAATTAAATTAATTTGAATATTATATTAAACACTTTAAACATTTTGAGCAATTTGTTTTTTCTAATCTCAAAAAAATTTTTTCATTATTTAAAATTTTTATAAAAATATTTGACTTTTAATATACTAATAATAATATTTTAACTCCTAAAGTATTTTTTCTTAAAAATCAAGTCAAATGGTTTAAAGTTTTTAATGATTAAACAAAAAATTCTACAAAACCTCAAAAACTTTTTTATTTTTATTAAATCTAAAGGTCAAATTAGCTTTTATATATTTGAAATTCAAAAGAATTTTATTAAATAAAAATTTCAAGAAAAAAATTCAACATAAGTTTAAAATTTAATAAAATAAAAAAATAATTAATCAAATTCATAAAATTAAAATATAATATAAAACAAATTTAGAAAAATATTTGAAGATTTAACAAAAAAGTTGACATAACCTCAAAAGTTATTTTTCAACTTTCTGAAATTTAAAAACAAATTTTAAGATTTTTAAAATTTCTAATTTTTTGTTTAAATTTATTAATCACAATAAATCTAAAGAATTTAAAAAGATACGCAAATTTGAAGAAAAAATTTAAACTCGAAAGGTAAACCCTTTTAATTTAAATTAAATAATAAAAAAATATAATAAATAAAAATTGATATTTTATTAGTCTTTATAGCAATTATTTGTAAAAAAAAATAATAAAAATATTTTAAGATTTTTAATGAATAAAAAAAAATCAACATAACCTCGAGTTATTTTTTGATTTTCCGAAATTTAAAGAGAAGTTTTTAAATACAATAAAAGATTTCTCTTTTATAATTCTTTTTAAATTTATTAATCACAATAAATCTAAAGAATTTAAAAAGATATGCAAATTTGAAGAAAAAATTTTAACTCGAAAGAGTTTAAAATTAAATAAAAAATAATAAATAAAAATTGATATTTTATTAGTTTCTATAGCAATTATTTGTTAAAAAAAATAATAAAAATATTTTAAGATTTTTAATGAATAAAAAAAATCAACATAACCTCGAGTTATTTTTTGATTTTCCGAAATTTAAAGAGAAGTTTTTAAATACAATAAATCTAAAGAATTTAAAAATATATGAAAATTTCAAGAAAAAAATTCAATATAACATAAAAAAATTAAATTAAAAAAAAATAATAATTGATATTTTAAAAATGTACAGCAATTATTTGTTAAAAAATAATAAAAATATTTTAAGATTTTAAATGATTTAACAAAAAATTCATACCAACATAATCTCAAAAACTGTTTTTGTCTTTTCGTAAAGCTAAAAATAAGTTTAAGGATTAAAACAAAAAATCTGCATAACCTCAAAAAAAATAAAATAGAAAAAAATATTTAAATTTTAATTTAAAGAAAAAATAATAAATGAAATTCAAAAAAATAAAATGACACAGCAATTATTTAAAAAATTAAAAAAAAATAAATGAAAATATTTCAAAAAAAAAATAATGATAAATTCCGACATAACCTCAAAATAAAATCTGAAATTGATTTAAAATGGTTATGTGATGTCCTCTAGAAGAAATACAGTCCATATTATCTTGTTTTGCGAGTGAAAGCAAAAAATTCAATATAACATCAAAAAAAATTAAATTAAAAGAAATAATAATTGATATTTTAAAAATGTACAGCAATTATTTGTTAAAAAATACAAAAAATATTTTAAGATTTTAAATGATTTAACAAAAAATTCATACCAACATAATCTCAAAAACTGTTTATGGCTTTACGTAAAGCCAAAAATAAGTTTAAGGATTTTTAGATTTGTTAAATTTTTTAATATTAAAAATTTATAATAAGTCAAAAGAATTAAAAAAAATATAATTAAATAAAATCTGCATAACCTCAAAAAAATAAAATAGAAAAAAAATATTTAAATTTTAATTTAAAGAAAAAATAATAAATGAAATTCAAAAAAATAAAATGACAGCAATTATTTAAAAAATTAAAAAAAAATAAAAGAAAATATTAAAAAAAAAAATTAAAAATTCCGACATAACCTCAAAATAAAATCTGAAATTGACTTAAAATGGTTATGTGATATCCTCAAGAAGAAATACAGTCCATATTATTTTGTTTTGCGAGTGAAAGCAAAACGTGTCTTTTTGTAGTAGAGAGTAGAGTGTAGTTAATGTCAATTTAAGAAATCTTTATAAACTGTTAGAAAATTTTGAAAAAATTGAGGTTAGTGCTTAATTTATAATTTCCTTATTTTATCAAAATGTTCCTTAACATTTTCTTTATTAGCAAAGTCTTTAGTTTTCTCTCAACCAATCTTTTTAGTTTTAGTACAATATCCAAAACACCACAATTTAATAAATTTTCCCAATAATTAAAAAGTTTTAATATTTAGTTTAAATCAATGGTTCTTAAACAGGGGTCCGTACAAACATTCTACAGGGGTTCGCTAATAACTTTTGTTTGAACATAAAATTTTTTTTGATTGGTATTAATTTCTTTGTACTAATAAAATACCTTAAAGTTATGAGTAAAAATTATAGAGAATTAAAAGATATTCATATATAGTAACTACTATTTTCGACTTCTAAAGATTATTCAGGTTTATGTATGTGCTTGAATTTTATTAGCATCCTGTTAACTTTTATCAAAAATTATAATGTCAGTGACACTACTGAATCATAATAATCTTTCCTCAAATAGTCTTCAAGAACTTTAATATAGTTTTTTTTTCCAAATATTTTTTAAGAACAAATGTTTTAACTAAAATGTATAATTATGTGAAATCAAATATTTTCAGTAATGTTAAATGTTTGGCAATAATTTGAAAATACCCAGCAAAAACTTTTTGGTTTTCGGTAATAACAACTACTTATTAAAGTAGTTTCTTGGTAATGAGGCGTCATTATTATTTGCCTACTCTGTATTACATTAATAAGTACTCAATAGTATAATAGCGCAGTAATACTGCAATCACGTGGATGAGTTGGCTAGAGCGCCGGATTAAAAACCAGAAGGTTGTTGCTTCAACCCCATTCTGAGGCTGTTAGTTTTTTATAACAAAATATATAAAAAGATACTTTAAACTAAATAGAGTTTTTGTCGCTTAGGATGCTATGTGCGAGATGGTGTACTGAGTAAGACGTTAGTCAGTAAAAACGAATGGTTGGTGTGTGTCCAAGTTCGAGTCTCACTGACGGCAAAATTTTTTTTGTTTTTTTTTTATTTTTGTTTTCGTTTAGGTACATATTTTGAGTACCCCTAGAGTCAAAAAATAACTACATGAATTTGTGGACAAGTCGAACAAAAATAACTAGTTATTCAGGCAAAAAATAAGTAGTTTATTTTTGTTTCCAATTAACCTGCTAGCTTACCAGGAAAACAAAGTTTTTGCTGGGTAATTAAAGAACAAAAGCTTTCTCAAATGTATTTCAAAATTTTTGTTGTGGAATTTGTGAACTCAAAAAAATATTTAAAGCTGATATTTATTAATAGAACTTCAATAAATCATGAATAAATCTTGAAATTTAGACTAATTTAGCAATAACATTTGACATCAAATTGAAAGAATATCATTTAAAAAAATTTTTCTTTTAAATGTGAATTTTTTTTTTTTAGGTTTAAGAATTATTTAAGAATAGCACTTGATATTTAATTTAAATACAAACTAGAAACTCAAATTAACAGTTTGAATATATTTTGTGAAACATATTAAAATTAACAGGTTTCAAACACTTGAGTTTACTGGAATGTAGCTAATTTATTACCTCAAAATTGCGATGGATCGTTCTCAAGTTGGAACGTTGAAAGTGGGTCACGAAACAAAAGTTTATGAGAACCCCTGGTATAAATGTTTGAAAGAAAGTGTAGATTTATTTTCTAAACAAATTAAAACAAAAAGTGCAGCCTGTTTAAATAAATAAACAAAAAATAAAACAAATGCACAATAAATTGAATGAAAGGAAAATCAAAATAAATGCAAATAAACAAAAACTGCAGCAGCCTCATGCTGATTGTAATAGATTTAAAAATTTTCTTATAAACCCAAGGAAAATTTGTCTAAAAGAAATCAAAATTGCAACATAACCTCAAGAAAAAAAAAAAAATACACAGCAGGTGTTATATATTCAAAAAGCTATAACACACAAAATACCTTAACATATTTTTTGAAAAGATTTCTTGTTACAATAAAATAATTAGTTTTCAAAATTGAGGAAGGGCACGCGTCTGAAAAAGAATATAATTTTTTGGCTGCGATCAACACATATGAAAATAATGTTGTTTACATCTTTAATATCATATTAAATGAGTATTCTTTTTTAATTTTCTTAAAAAACACACACACACACACACAAAACATTAAAAAAAACTGGGTCGTTTTGTGTAGAAGTCTTGTAACACACAAAATATAATTCACGCTACTTCTTTATTCATTTTCTTTTTTTTTTTTTTTTTTTTTTTTTGAAAAACAATTTCATGTTTTTTTTCGAATTTTAAGAGTGTGTTAAGAGTTGTTCACATTTTTTAAAAACAATTTAATTCTTAAATATATTGAATGTATGGTAGCTGCTTTTATTAATATTCAGGTCACTATTTAAATTCTTTTTCTTATTTTTTATTAAAGAAAAATGTATACATTTTTATGCAAATCTTAAACATATGTAATTTTTTTTGTTAAAAAAAATGTATAATTATTAACATAGCAAATGTTTAGTTTATGGTTTTTGTTTAATTAATATTTTTGGATGATTGAATACCTACAATGATAATTTCTAAAGAGATTAGGGAAAAAATAAATAAAAATGTTTAATTAAAAAAAAAAAAAAAGTTTAGCAAACATTTGCTTAGATTTTTTTTTTAATTTTAAAATTATATTTAAATATTTGTTTCAAATTAACTTGAGAAACATTTGGTTTACAAAAAAAAAAAGGTTAAACAAAATATTTTAAGAAATAAAAAATAGCAACAAAATATTTAATATAATTAAAAAAGAGAAAAATATAAAGGACAAAAAATAAAACTGCAAAAAAAAAAATAAAAATTTTCAAACAAATCAAATTTGAGAATGAAGCAAAAAGGAATTTGTTTAATTATTTTATTTAAGATATTAACCACCTCAATTTTTTAATATTATAACAACTTGGAGGATTTACCTTGGAAATAAATATCTTTCGAGCATATGAATTTTTGGAAACAAATTAAATTTTGTTCGCGAACGAAGTTGAAACAAAATTCTTGGGAAAGAAAAGTCACCTTAATTATTTCCCAGCAATAAATAAAAGTAATTTTTAAGGAAATACTTTTTCATTACTTCCAATAATTGTGCATTTTCTTATGCTTAAGAGGTTATATAAACATATAAACATGATGTTATTAAAAATCGATTCACATAAATTTTTTCTGTTATAAAACGTTGAGAAATTACAAATACCCAGCAAAAACTTTGATTTCCTGGTAAGCTAGCAGGTATAATTGGAAACAAAAATAAACTACTTATTTTTTACCTGAATAACTAGTTATTTTTGTTCGAGTTGTCCACGAATTCATGTACATAGTTTTTTTTTTAGAATCTAGGGGTGCTCAAAAATATGTACCTAAACGAAAATAAAAAGAAAAAACAAAAAAACAAAATAATTTTGCCATCAGTGAGATTTGAACTTAGACATAAATTAACCATTCATTTTTAATGACTAAAGTCTTACCCAGTACATCATCTAGCACTTCATTTTCTAAGTGACAAAAAAAAAACTAGCAGCATCAGAATGGGGTTGAACCAACAACTTTCTGGTTATTAAACCAGCGCTCTAGCCAACTTATCCACATGATTACAATATTACTGTGCTATTATATTATTGAGTGAGTACTTATTTATGTAATGTAAAGTAGGCAAATAGTAATGACGCCTCATAACAAAAAAAACTATTTTAATAAGTAGTGGGCATTACCGAAAAAAAGTTTTTGCTGGTATGTGTCCAAATTAAAAGGCGAGACAAAATCGCAGTTTATTTTAAAGTGGATAAAGACTGGGTATCATTAGTTTTTTTCCAATTTGCGCAAAAACTAGTCATCATATAGCGTTTCAAAAATAAGAAAAATCACTTGAAAGATATTAAGATTTTTAATGATTGCAGAAAAAATTCAACATAACCTCAAACACTATTTTCTCATTTTTCTTAATATTAAAGTAAACTATTTAAATTTTTAGCTTTTTAGCGTTTTTAACCTTATATTTTTATATTTATTATTGAAAATAAACCAAAGTAATTAGAGAAAATTAAAAATTTCGAGTAATAATTTCAACATAACCTCAAAACAATTTTATATGAAATTTTAAAAATAGTTTAATAACTTTTAAAAAGCTAAAGGAATATTAACTCTTTAACTGTTTATCTTAAAAAAAATCCAATGAAATATTTTAAGATTTTTAATGATTTAAGAAAAAAAAAAATTCGACATAACCTTAAAAATTATTTTCTAATTTTTCTTCATTTTAATGGTGTATATTAAAATTTAAAGCATTGCTAACATTTTATTATTTTATTTGTTATTAAAAATCAGCAAATTGTATTAAGAAAATATAAAGATTGTGAAAAAGAATTCTTTATAAAGCTTATAACCTCAAAAAAATAATAACAAAATCTTTTAATTTAACTTTTTTTAACTTAAAACAAATATTTTCCAAATTTTTCAAGATAATTTTAATATTTTAAAAAAATATTAAAATATAAACAGCTTTCTATGGAAATATAAAATGAACTAGAGTTCTTTAGAAAACAAAAATTTCAAGCTAAAATTCGGAATAACCTTAAAGCTCTAATTTCTGAAATAAAAAATTTCTTTAGTGTAAAATCTAGAAGAAGCTATGTAGTAAATAGTTTTTAGTACTTTTTTAATATCTGGTGTATTATCATTGTAAATATTTTTTAAGATCAATTGAATTTTTAAATAAATTAAAAAAAAAAAAATAGGAAAATAATTATTTTAAAAGATATGTTTTGTATCTGTTTATAATAACTGTCATTCCTGTCATTTGTACATGTTACAGTTGTAACATGTTGAATCTGTTATAATTAATAAATTTATTATTATTATTATTATTCTTTTTTGATTTTTTTAATAATTTTCCCTATTTTTTTCTCACTACAGCTCTTACAGTGCGTTATCTGACGGGTCGTTTTATAGGAGAATATCGCTCAAATACAGACCTTTTATACAATAAAACAATAACATTACAGACCGGTCTGACGGAAGTTGAAATTGTTGATGTTTATGCCGGAAGTGTTGATGTTGATGAACATGAAAATAATGAATTACCCATGGAACAAGTAAGTAGAATTAATAATAGTAAAAACTCTCTTGAAACCTATAAATTAAACAATACATTTTTATAGAACATATCCCCCCGTAAAAAAAATAATTGAAGTTTATTTATTTGCTTTTAATTATAAATATTATTGTTAAATATTATTTTGTTTCCATTAAAAAAAAACATTTTTGTGTAAATCAAGATAAGATTTTATATTTTAATTTTTTTTTTTTTTTTGTTTTTTTTGTAATAAAATTTACAATTTACTTTAAAATTCTTTTAAAGGTTTTTGACATTGAATTTCTTGTTTGGTTTCTTTTTGCAATTTTATTTATTAATTTATATTTATTTGCTTTGCGAAAGAATTTTTCCTTTCTGTTTAGTTCACTGAACCTTGATTTGAGTGCTTATTTTCTTGTTACAAAAATATGAATTTCTTAATTTTTTTTTTGCTACCTATTGACTGTATTTAAAAATTTGCATATTTGTGTTTGTTGCTTGTCATTTGTATACGTTTGATTTTTTTTACCTTCAAATCCCTCGACTGCTACTTTTACAAAAATTATATATTTTTATTGGTTAATTTTACATCAAATAATCTTTTACATTTTCTAAGATCTTAATGGATATTTTTGGTTGTGGTTGTCTTTAGTGTAAAATTCTATTTGTTAAAGATTTATTTCTTTACTTTAATTGAAATTTTTAGATTTTGAATTAATTTATTATAAAAGATAAGTGGAAAAAGATTAAAGTTCAAAAGAAAACAAAGAACTTTGTTTAATAAAAGAAATTATTTAAATAAACAAACTTTTCTATAAAATCTATGCAATCACAAACTAAATATTTTAAAAAGTAATTTTTTGTCAGCAATTTTAATTCTGCTAATTTGGTCTAATTCTCTTATAAAAAACAATTATAAGATTACATTTTTAAATCAAACTACTTCGGCGTTTACTCACAAAATGTCTTACATTTTGACTATGTCTAAATATTAGACTACGTTATACTGTTAAACTATGTCTTATTTTTAAACTACGTCTTAGACTACGTCTGATATTCAGATATCGACTATTCATAACACGTTTTATACAAAAACGGCATCTTATACTCAGACAATGTCAACTCTTATACCCACGCCACGCTTTACACTCAGTCTACGTCTTATGTATCATTAATATTACATCTTATACTCAGATTACATCTTATATGAATACTCCTCTCATTTTGGTTATGTCTAAATGTTAGACTACGTTATACTGTTAAACTATGTCTTATTTTCAAACTACGTCTTAATTTTTACACTATGTCTAGTACTTAGACTATTTCTAATATTCAGATTTCGACTATTCATAACACGTTTTATACAAAGACGGCATCTTATACTCAGACTATGTCAACTCTTATACTCACGCCACGTGTTACACTCAGTCTACGTCTTATGTATCATTAATATTACGTCTTATACTCAGATTACATCTTATATGAATACTCCTTCTTGTATTCAGACTCTGCCTTATACTCAAAATCCATCTTATACTCAGAATTCCTCTTATACTCACACTCCATCTTAATTCAGATTTCGTCGTAGAGCCTTATAATGATATTTCAGTCTTGTATAGAGTTTTTGAAACATAACCGCAGGCTAAATATCAATTCTTTGTATGAGTCTCGACTCACGAAACAAATTCAAACAAATCTTTGTTCGCGAACGAAATAAAAAAGCAATTAAAATATACGAATAATATATTTTAATTACCATTCTAATCAAAACAATCTAGAAATATTAAATTTTTCATACCAACCAAATCTTGTTCACGAACGAAACAAAAACAAAAATTAATTTCGGAAACAAAAATATTTTTCTCCTCGGGTTATCATTAACATAAAGAGGTACAATTCAGATTTAAATATTATTATGAACTCTTCTCTACGAATAAAAACTAAAAAAATCGCTCGAGAACGATGCAAAAATGTATCAAATTCTACAAATAACAAAACCTTTTCGTCTCCTTATTTTTATCGCTATGTGGAACGAACAATTCCAAAATAATTTTCTATGTGTGTGTGTGTGTTTTTTTTTCCTTGAGAATTAAAAAAATATATATCGTGATTATTCGATTATAACATATTCGCTTTATTTTCCTTAGAACAGCGTGAAGCAACTAATTCTGAACTAAAAATTAAACGAGTTTATAAGATAGGAATTTTTTTAGTATGAACCAAATAAAAATTATTAGCGAACAATACAGAAAGTTATTCGTTTCTTTTTTTGTCAGAAAGCTGGTGCCTAATGGTATCGGAAGAAATAGGGCAATCAATTCGGAGCAAAATATTAATTTATTGGAATATATTTGGATATTGAACTTTTCCATTTAAACTAAATCTTACAAAATATATTCGCGAAGAAAACAAAAAAAAAAAAAGAGAAACTACGAAGACTTGTTACAGCTATCGCGAAATGAAGCGAAAAATTGTAAACCAAACATTAATATATTTAGTAATTAAAACATAGCAGAATTAAAAAGAATTGTTCGCGAAAGAAAAAATAATAGTTTTTTCAAACGAAATCAAAGAATAGATAATCAAATTAAAAAAAAAAAAAAATTGCGAACGAAAGAAAATCAAACATCTGAGTTTCATAAAAATGGTTTATTAGACTCGTTTTCATACGAGCATGAAAAATTGATTGATACTAAATATCAATTGATAACATGTTAGTTTTTTTATATAAAGCAAATCTAGAAAAAAAATTCGCGAACGAAAAAGACAAAAGGCTGCCATTTATAACAAGATAAAGAAGCAATCAATCAGTTGCCTTGACTTAATGGCATTTTTATCAACGTGGAGCGATTAAATATAAATCTGACACCAATTACTGCATATGGGATTTTTCTTCAGAACCAAATATTAAAAAATAGAATTCGCGAACGAAGAAAATATTTAGGTGTTTCTTAAAATCGCTTTGATACGAGCAAGATAAATTTATTAATACTAAACTTCAATCGATAATATGTGAATGATTATATATGAAGCAAATCTAAAAAGTAAAAAATTGTTCGCGAACGAATCATATGAATAGCAAATTTTTGCGAAAAAATTAGCCATCAGTTAGAGTGATCTAATTTGAATTAAACATTAGTCGATTTATATACAAATCAATTTTAATAACAATTGTTCGAAAACGAATCAAATTATTAGAAAATTTTTAAGAAAAAATCAGTTATTTGGAGAAAAATGAAATGATCTATTCTAAACTAAACATCAGTTGACGCTTACATAATGTTGACTGATGTTTAGTTTCTTTTGATACAAATTAATTCTTATAAAAAGTATTCACGAATGCTGCAAATTATAAAAGAAAAACTAGGTTCTTGGTCTCATTAACATCAGAGCAAGGTAGAATGATTAATTATAAAGTAAAATTCATTCGACTCAGAGCAAGGAAAGATCCAGTAAAGTGGTTTCTATTTTTTTTTTTGCATGACACAAATTTTCAAAATTTTTTTCAATTTCGTTTTCTTCAATTGCACATTCTTTTTCTAATGCTAGACTTTTTTATAAAGAAAATATACACATTTCAAAATATTTGTACACAAAAAAAACATAACAACAAATATTTGTATTTATTTTGCTTAAATTTTCCCCCTCAAAAAAAAAAAAAAATTCTAATTTTCTCAAAAACATTTTTTTTTTCTACTTTTCAACAGGTTTTATGGTCAGATGCCTGCATGATTGTTTATAATATAACACGACGTAGCAGTTTTGAATATGCGGCCGAATGTTTGGCTAAATTTAAAGCTTTACAAAATGCACCCACAGCATATTTGGTGGGGAATAAAGCCGATTTGGATCATTTAAGAGAGGTAAGAGAAAGTTTTTTTTTTAATAAAAATAGATAGGAATTTTTTAGTATTTTTTTTTTTTTTACTTTTAAATAAGGGAACATTAATTAACACTTTAACAGCTATATTGTTAAAATTTTTGGTCTTTGCTTTTTTTTTTTAGAAAAAAGTCATTAATCTCAAGTGTTTAATAGATTTAAAGATGAAATTTATTAATTTCTTATTTCTTTAAAAGGTGAGGGGGAATTAAAACATGGGAATTTTTGTATTATTAGTTTAGTAATAATTCTTTTCAGATTAATGTGGTTCATTTAAAATTAAACATAATTGCTTTTAAGGTTTATTATCGAGTAAAGAATTTATGTTAGGGATTTAGTTGGATTTTAAGATGTTACTGAACTTACTACTAATTTGAATAAATTAGTTTAATTTGGGTCAAAAAGTTGAGAGTGTAAGAAAGAGATTTGTTATTTTAAAGGTCTTTAAAATTAAAAGAAAAACATTAAAATTAAATAAATTTATATAATTGCTATAATAAAATAAGCAGAACTTCTTTAACTAAAAAAGTAATTAACTACAAAAGTAATAAAAACTTATTTTAATTATGAAAGAATGCATCTCTTACTTTTAATTGGAGTTCAATTTATTAAAAAAAAAAATTCTATATAATTACTAATATTGACTAATTGCTTCAATTATGAAATAAAATTGATTTGATTTCTTATGAAACTTTTAATTAAAAAGTTTTTAAGCAATAATTTTAACAAAATTTTATATTATTTAATATAGGTATGAATATAATGATTTTAAAACAAATTTTCTTTTCAAAATTAAATTTTTAAATAAATATAACATAATTTCAAATATTTGTATATATATATATATATATATATATATATATATATATATATATATATATATATTTGTCTATATATATTGTGTTGTAATTTTTGCATTGAAATGTTCATTAAGTATGAGTCTTTTTAAGGTGTTCCGTTTTGGATTGTGTCAGCAATATGGGTGGAAGTTGTTCATATCTTTCTGATTTCATTAAATGTTTTTTCTTTTAGGAATGGTTTTCGGTGTCTTCCATTGTAATATAATTGGTATGGTCTTTATTATGTTTGCTAAGTGTGGTACACGGTCTCATATCTTTTATTTAATGTTTTAATGAGCTGAGGTATATCCTCATTTCTAGTAGCTGTTTCTTTATTGGATGAATTATGCGGAAATCATTCAAAATTTTGTGAATGAAAAGTGGTACCTCTTGGGTATATATTTTGATTTTCATTAATGTTTTATAACATAATTTGGTCTGTTGGAGTAAGAAGATTTTTCTGGTTATTAGTTTTGGTACTTTGAGCTTATCTATTTATCAACTCTCTGTTCCTGTTGGGTTTATGCGGAATCGGCTACTTGTTTTATTTTTTGAATGGGTTGTTTTGCTCTTCTCATGCATTTTCTAATAATTGGACTTATTTTTTTTTTCTTTTTGTTTAGCTTAATGTTCTTTAATTTTCATCAGAATTTATAATGTTTTCTGGAACTTTAGATGTTGGTCTAGAATTCATTGATCAATGCCATTAGTTTCAGTAATTTGTGTCTTTATTGAATAGTTGTGTGCAAGATCTGTGGGTTGTTTTTTACATCATTTGTTGCTTCTTTGCATTATAACTCAGGGTATTTTGTTAAGGTTTGGTGCTTTTATTGGTTTTGTGAGAGAAATTGTTACCTGTACTGTGATCTGTTGTTCATGGGACTGCTTTATGTTATGGAATTTCAAAGGGTATCTTATTCAAGGACTGATGCTTACGCAAGCGTGTTAAAAAAATTAAATAAAAAATAGAAAAAAAAATCCTTAATTTGTAGTGACTTTTAGTACTAATAAACTTCCGGTCGACTTTGTGTGTGCTACTTTATGCTTGTTGCAGAGTTTATACAAGTTTCTTTTGCGATGCGTTGGTGTGACATGTTTTTCTGGGTATATACCACGTTTGTAGTAATTACTTTTTTTTGCCAAGCTTTTGCTCATATAGATACATGATTGACTTCACTTTCTAACATTTGTTTTTATTATTTTTTGGTTGATGGGGCTTTCTTGGGTTGACTTGTAAAATAAAATAATATATATATATATATATATATATATATATATATATATCTTCAAATATATATATTTATATACATATTAAAACACTTGTGTTTTAAGAGAAAAGTTTATGTGACAAAAACATTTTTTAATTAAATAAATTGGGTTAAATGACAAGATTTTTTTTAAAGAAAACTGTTTTAACTAATAAAAAGAGATCTAGAATAGATTATTAATGAACGATATATATATATATATATATATATATATATATATATATATATATATATATATACATATTAAAACATTCATTTTTATAAGGAGAAAAGTTTAAAATACAAATTTAATTGAGTTTAATTTTTTTTTTTTTTATTAATTTTTTTTATTAAACATTTAATTAGTCATTTTTTTTAATAAATTTTCGTTCATTAACAAACTATTCTTGAAAATTTTCCGTTCATTATATTACATTTTCTGTAATTTTGATCTCTTTTTAATAATAAAAAGAGTTTTCTTAAAACACAAAAAATCTTGTCATTTAACTAAATTTCTTTAATTAAAAAACGTTTTTGTCACATAAACTTTTCTCTTAAAACACACGTGTTTTAACACGTGATTTAAAGATATACAATCATATTTATTAAATATAAAACAATATACAAAATTTCCCACATATTTTCTACAAATTAAAACCTTTGTTTTCGAGAATATTAAGTTACATAATGTAGTTATATCAAAAGACTTTAGAAAATAAATAAAATATTATTTAATAAAAGAGATAGACAAACCATACGTAAGACATTTAAAAACGTGATAAAAGATATGACTAAAGACAATATTCCAAAATAATTTTGCTATTTAATATAAAAAGTAGTTTGAAGAAAATAATATTTGTTTGTTTAACATGGTTGAAAGCTTTTAAAATTTTAGCTTTAAAATTTATTTGGTCTTTAAACATATTTAAAAAAAAAAGCTTGAAAACTTATTTAAATTACGTTTAGTTATTATACTTAATTAAAATTTTAAATTTTTTAGCTTTTAAATTTATTTAAAGCTTTCAATTGTTTAACTTTTAGGTATATTTAAAATACTATTAATTGTTTACTTCTAAAGCTTTAAATTTTGAAAATCCTAAAGCTTTAGTATATAATTTTGAAATCTTATTTTACCTTTTTTAGAATTTCTATGTATTCTTTTTAACTCTACCGACCAAGTGACACTCTAATTCTAATTCGTCAGCAAAATATTTTTTTTTTTAATTTTATACAATATTTTCTGTACCAGCATACTTATAATACACATGACATTCTCAATTGTTTTGTCAAAAGTCAACAATAAAGAAACGTCATTTTTCTTTTTAAAAACATTATTCTACAGCTAACAATTTTTACCAAAAAAAAAAAGAAAAATACATTTGTAAAAAATATTCATTGAAAGTTATCATGAGAAATAAAATTTTATATTTCAAAAAAGCTTTCTGCTTCAAAAAAATCTGTATTATTTTACAAGGGTTTTTTGCTTTAAAGGCTCTCATATTGGAAAGATCTTTAAATTTCGTAAATTAGAAACTATGTGCAAAATATTTAATATGAACATAAAATATAATTTTTTTAACTTTTTTACAAAAAAAAAATTTTTTTTTTTTTTTTTTTAAACGTTTCTAATAAGTGGCAACTTTTGAAGAAATATAACTTAAGTTACTGAAAAATGCTTTCGTTTTAAAAAAGCTTAATTGTTAGAAGGAATTCTTTATGATTGAAAAAGACTTTCTAATTTAAAAAGTCGGAAATAAAAATTTTGATTTACTGAAAAATTTTAATTATTTTTTTCTTTTTGAAAATTTAATAATCGTTTTTAGTTATTGAAAACTTTTTTTTTTGGTTTTCTATCCAGCAAAAACTTTTTGGTTTTCAGTAATGACAACTACTTATTAAAGTAGTTTCTTGGTAATGAGGCATCATTATTATTTGCCTACTCTCTATTACATTAATAAGTACTCAGTAGTGTAATAGCACAGTAATACTGCAATCACGTGGATGAGTTGGCTAGAGCGCTGGATTAACAACCAGAAGGTTGTTGGTTCAACCCCATTCTGAAGCTTTTAGTTTTTTATAACAAAATGTCTCAAAAGATATTTTAAACTAAAAAGAGTTTTTGTCGCTTAGGATGCTATGTGCGAGATGGTGTACTGAGTAAGACGTTAATCAGTAAAAACGGATGGTTAGTGTGTGTCCAAGTTCGAGCCTCACTGACGGCAAAATTTTTTGTTTTTTTTTATTTTTGTTTTCGTTTAGGTACATATTTTTGAGTACCTCTAGAGTCAAAAAATAACTACATGAATTTGTGGACAACTCGAACAAAAATAACTAGTTATTCAGGCAAAAAATAAATAGTTTATTTTTGTTTCCAATTATACCTGCTAGCTTACCAGGAAAGCAAAGTTTTTACTGGGTATTAACAACTTTTGATTCTTTTGATCATATTTTTAATTTAATTTTAAATAAAAATGCTCTTAAAAGTGCTACTTTTGATTTAATTTTTTTTATGAGAAAGCTATCTTTCTTGAAAAAAAAACCTTAGTTTCAAATAAAAGCTAAAAGTTCTTTAAGCCTTTTTAGCTTTAAAAAAAAACTTTCTTTAAAAAGGCTAAATTCAAATTTAAAAAATTTTAGTAAAATCTTTTGTTTCTCTATGAAAAAATTTGTTCCCTAGTCATCTACTTAATTTTGTACTAAAAAAGCTGTAAACAATGCTACTTCTTTTGGAATATTTTTTTCAAATATAATAAAAGCTTCTTAAAAAATGGCTTAATTTTAAAGCTTCAAAATTTGTTAATCGTTTTTATATATTAATAAAAAAAACTCTTAAGAATGATTATTTTTAAATTAAATTTTAATCTTCGATTATTTTTAAATTAAAGCTTTATTTATTTAATTTAAGCTTTATACTTCAGGAATGAAATATTATTAAATAAAATGAATTGTTAGTTCATGCTTAATTGCTTTATTGTATAAAGAAATATATAAATATTAATCTATTTTATTATTAAAATTATTGCTACTTTATTTATTAAAAATAACTTTCTTATTAAAAAATTTCTCATTTTCGAATAAAAGCTAAAACCCGATATTATACTCCTCACTTAGTGACTAAATCGTACTTAAGTTTTTAAAATTGTTTTATAATTGAAAACTTAAGTATTCTTTTTCCATCCTTAAGTTTTACCTAAGTATGCAAATTTTTTGATGTCTTAGGAATTATTTATTGGAAATAAACAAAAATAAATAAAACTACAAAATCTAATAAAATTACTTTAAATTTGAAAAAAATTTCAAAATGCGCTCTAAATTTAAATTTCTTTGTAGTTATATATTTTGCACCAATACATTTTTTAATTTTACATCCCATAAGCTTAAGATTTTTTTACATCTTCTGAGTTATCTCAAATTTTTTTTTAAATTGTTGGTTTTTATTTATTTTTGGTACTTCCATAAGCAAATAGTAATCTAAATTAAAAGATATTCATTAAAAAATCTAAACAACTAGGTTAAAATATTTTAGGATAAATAAAATATATTTATGATTTTTAGTTAAAACAAATATTTTGAAAAAAAAAAATGGTGAGACTATGCTGGGTGCCTGGCCACTGCAATATTTCAGGCAATGAATTGGCTGATGAACTGGCAAGGCAAGGTGCGGCAGGGAACGTCTCGAAGAGGGAGACATATGTGAAACCACCACTAAGTTTCTTCTATGGGAAGATCAATGATTGGATCTTGGTCAGAACCAATTCGGCTTGGGAGAGTAGAGAGGACTGCAGAGTGTCGAGGGCGATATGGCCGGTACTGAACAATGCAGGCACTAGCACTCTCCTGGACATGAATAGGAAGAGCTTGAAGATCATGATAGGGGCCATAACGGGTCACTGTTTGATAGGGAAGATGAGGTCTAGATTGGACGCTAACAGTTCCGATTTTTGTAGAATGAAGTGGCTGGGTAGCCAGTTCCTCGGCGGGCTGAGTGACGTTCGGGACGCAGATCTTGTTGACGTCATAGGCTTCGTCATGGGAATCAGCTGCTTAAGGGAGAATCAGGGGTATAACCCTAGGGGGATTGGTAACATTGCTGGTCCCCCTATATGATTCGTCACATTTCTATTCTTTTTATCTTTTACTCTACTTTTTCTGTACTCTCTGTATTTTCTATTTTCTGTATTCTATATCTTTATTTCACAGCTATTTTATTGAAGGGACTCACAATGGACCGGGATCGGTCTCTGGATGAAGATGTGGTACTATCTGGTGTCACATCTACCTTCTCTATCTATCTATCTATCTATCTATCTATCTAAATATTTTGAAAGTATGGACTATCATATAGCTTAAAGCTATTTGTTTATTTTCTTGTCAACTGAAGTTTTAAACTGTTAAACGAAACATTACTTAAGCATGAGCTTTAACTTAAATGTTTCTTAACTAAGGGAATAGTATAAAACCGGGCCGAAAAAAAAAACAATAATTATTTAACTTAGAAAGCTTTTTAAGACAACGAAATTTTATTGGGTTATATACTGATTTAGAAAGTTCGTGATGATTCATTAATGACTATCTTAAAGCTCTTTAAATCTTCAAGTTTATTCGATTCTATCTAAAAGATATTTAAAAATATTTAAAGGTAAAATACTACATGAAAAATCTTAAAAGTTTTTTTAAAACATGGTGTTTCTATCTATAACAGCCTAAAATAACTTTTAGGCTGCTGAGATCTGTAATACTAAAAGCATTTTCTATACAATTGTTACTTGATTTTTATACATAAAAATAAATATATTTAGGTAAATTTTTTATTATCATGAATTTTGTTTGGTTATATAAAGAACTAATTCAATTTATTTTAACCTTCAAAGGAAATCACATGCAATTATTATTTATAGCTTAAATTTATAAAGAAATAGTTACAATTATTTTGCCATTACTTATTGAGAATTATTAATGATACTCATTTAAACGTTTAAGTTTCCCATATATACGTAAATGACAAATATTTGGAATTAATAGAATTTGTATTGATTTTGTTGTTAGAAAAGCAAATAAATATTAATAGTAATAAAATTAATTCTTTGAATAAAATTTGTTTCATAACAATTTTTCTAAGCAATTTAGATAATCATTAAAGAAAATATTTAGGATGAAGGTCATCTGTTAAAAATGTTCTTACATAAGCAATAAAAAGAAAATTTAGATTCATTAAAAAAAAAAAATACATATATTTCTTCGTTTAAAATTTTCTGAAGTATTTAACTCATAACTATTTTACTGCAGATTGTCTATACCAATCAATCAGCTTAATATAAAATAAATAAATTTAAGTAAAAAAAAAAAAAAAAAAACTTTAATTAAGTATTTTGTAGGTAAAAGTGTTTCCTATATTATTTAATTTAGGTACGCATATAAAGATTTCGAAACTAATTTTCTATTCCAAATAAAAATTTTAATTAAAAATCGATTTATTCAAAAACTAACAACTTAATTTCTAATTAAATGTAATTATGTAAACTGAAAAAAAAAATACGGATGAATGCATTCTTTTATATAAGGAGAAAAGATTTAATTAAAAATTTAATTGAGTTCTGTTTAATGTTTTTTTTTATTAAACATTTAATTTGTCATTTTTTTAATAAATTTTCTTTCATTAACAAACTATTCTATAAAAATTTCCTTTCATTTAATTAAATTTTAATTTTTGTAAATTTAATATCTTTTTAACAATGAAAACAGTTTTCTTTTAAAAAAATCTTGTCATTTAATTAAATTTCTTTAATTAAATTTTTTCTTTGTCATATAAACTTTTATCTTAAAACACACGTGTTTTTACACGTGATATACAATTTTATTTGTTAAATATAAAACAATAAACAAAATCTACATATTTTTTACAAATTAAAATATTTGATTATCGGGAATATTAAATTACATAATGTTGTTATATCAAATGGCTTTAGAAAAGAAATAAAAAATTATTATTAATGAAGGAGATGGACAAACCATAAGCAAGAAATTTAAAAACATGATAAAAGGGATGACTAATAACAAAATTCAAAAATATTTTTGAAAGAAACAGTTTAAAGAAAATAATATTTGTTTTTAAGTTTAATATAGTTGAAAGCTTTTAAAGCTTTACCTTTCAAATTTATTTGCATTTCTTTTAATTCTTTAAGCTTTTACACTTATTTAAAACTTTGAGCTGTTTAGCTTTCAAATATCTTTAAATTAATTAAAATTACTTTAATTTAATCGTTTAGCTTTTAAATTTATTTAAAGCTTTCAATTGTTTAGCTTTTAAATATATTTAAATTACTATCAATTGTTTACTTCTAAAGCATTAAAATTTTTAAAGCAAGCTTTGAATTTTGAAGATCCTAAAGCTTTAGTATATAATTTTGAAACTTTATTTTAACTTTTTTAGAATTTCTGTGTAATTTTTTTTTACCAAATGAAACTCTCTGATATTCTAATTCGTCAATAATAAAAAATTCAAAATCATTTTTCTTTTAATTTTATACAATTCTTTATATACCAGAAGACTTATAATATCCCAAACATACTCATTCGTTTTGTTAAAAGTTTCTCATTAAAAAATAATATTCTAAATATTCATAAAAAAATTATACATTTAGAAAAAATGTTTGTTGTCAGTTATAATGAGAAAAAAGTTGATGTTTCAAAAAAGCTTTCTTCTTAAAAAAATCTATATTCTTGTTCAAGTTTCTTGCTTTAAAGGCTCTCATATTGGAAAGAAATTTCGAAAACATTTACTATGAACATAAAACATAATTTTATTATTAATTAATTTTTTGACAAAAAACTTTTTTGGAAAAACTTTTTTAATAAGAAACAACTTTTGAAGAAAAAAGCTCTTTTGAATGCAACTTAAGCTACTGAAATATGCTTTTCATTTAAAGGGAAGAAAATCTTTATGATTGAACAAGGCTTTCTAGTTTGGAAAATCGGAAATAAATTTTTTTCTTTTTGAAAATTTAATAATACATTTTAATTATTTAAAACTTTTGTTTTTCTATTAAAAACTTTTATTTCCTTTTTCATCTTTTTAATTTAATTTAAAATAAAAAACTTCTTAAGAATACTGCCATTTTTTATTATTTTTTAAATTTAATTTTAAATAAAAATGTGCTACTTTTGATTTAGCTTTTTTTAATGAGAAAACTCTTAGTTTCAAATAAAAGCTTTAACTTATTAACTTTTGAAGCTTAACTTTTTAGCTTCAAAAAAAAAAAAAAACTTTCCTTAAAAAGACTAATTTCAAACTAAAAAGTTTTTTTATTAAAAGCTCTTGTTTTTATATGAAAAAATTTGTTCCTTAGTCATCTACTTAATTCAATTTAATATTTAAAAAGCTCCTAACAATGCTACATCTTTTAGATCATTTTTCTAACTTCTTAAAAAAGGCTTAATTTTAAAGCTTTTAAATTTGTTAAACGTTTTTATTTATTAAAAGATAATTTTAAACCCAAAAAAAAATAATGACAGTTTCTTCGATTATTTTTAAATGAAAAAGCTTTATAAACCTACTTTTTCAAAATGTGTTTTTTTTTTCATAATATTGCTTTTGTAACCAATTTACATCTTCTGATACAAAAATAATTCTAAAAATCTGCCAACTTCACCGTAAAGATTATATTAATGACACGATTTTATGGAATTTTAATTTTTTATAATAATTTTTTTTTTCTTAAATTTTTAGGTGTTTTTGAATAAATATACTACAATCCAGTATTAGACTAATACATAAACTTTAGAATATGAAGAAGACACTTAAAATGTATGCTATATTTCTGTAAAACTTCCCGAAAGTAGGTTTCATATGGGAGCTATAATCAATTATGGACAGACTATTATAAAACTTTGCACTAGGTTTTCTACCCATATATTTTTGTTAAGCTAACATTTTTAAGTGATTTGACGAAGATGGGCTTATATGGAAGCCATGGTCAGGATCAGGAATATAAAGCATTTATAAGCATAAATTACAACTATTGTTCTACAAAAATATACAGATATAAGCCCTTATACCATTTTAAGCTATTTTCAGCCACAAATAAATCTTATCAAATATCGAAAAAAGATAAGAAAACGATTAAGTTTTATGATTTTATGAAATTTTTATCGTCTCTTGTAAAATTTTCTATACGTATGTATGCTTTAGTTGTTATTATTATTATTTTTTCTTTTTAACAAAAACATTTTATTGGGTATAAAAATAAATAAAAATATATTTATTACAATATTAAAATTATTATAAATTTACTTTTTCAAAACAAGCTTTTGGTCCCAAAAAAATCTTTCTTATTAAAAAATTTTTTCAGTTTCGAATAAAAACTAAAAAGAAAACAATAATTGTTCAACTTAAAAAGCTCTTTAAGACAACAAAATTTGTTTTGTTTATAAACTGACTCAGAAATGATATTTCGTGATGATTCTTTAATGATTAGCTTTAAAGCTCTTTAAAGCTTCAAGTTGATTCGATAGGAAAGAAAGTTTTTTTTTAATGTTATTTATGTTTAAACATTTTTTGAAACTTTAAATTCAAATTATATATTTATTTGCGTTAAATAAATTATTTAAGGGTAAAATGCTACATGAAAAATCTTCAAAGCTTTAAAACAAATGTTGGTTCTATGCATAATGGCCTATAATAACTTTTGGGCTGCTGAGATCTGTAATACTAAAAGCATTTTCTATACAGTTGTTACTTAATTTTTATACATAAAAATAAATAAATTTTTATTATCATGAATTTTGTTTGGTTATATAAAAAACTAATTAAACTCATTTTAAGCTTTAAAGGAAATTACATGCAATTATTTTTTAGAGCTTAAAAATATAAAGAACTAGTTCAAATTATTTTGCCATTACATATTGAGAATTATTAAGAATTACAAAATAATACTATGAAAGACTTTTGACTGTCGCCCGCAATGAATATAAATAATTCTTTGAACTAAATAAATTAGTTCGAAAGCTTGTTTAAAGATTTACTTCTTAATTATAATTTAATTTAATATAATTTTTTAACCATGAAAAATATTTGGAATTAATAGAATTTATATTGATTTTATTGTTACATAAACAAATTAATAAATATTAATAGTAATAAAATTAATTCTTTGAACAAAATTTGAGAATTTGTTTCATAACAATTTGTCCAAACAATTAAATATTTATTAAAGAAAATATTTTGGATGAAGATAAATATTTAGAATAAATTAAATTTATAAAATAATAAGTAATTTTAAGTAAAAATAAATTACTTTAATTAAATATTTTGTAAGCAAAAAGAATTAAAAATTATAAATAAATTAAGTTTGAAAAATAATACTTTTTTTTCTTTAGAATTTTAAGAATTTGAATTGTTACCAGATCTTTAATCCAGCTCTTCAAAACAAAATTATTTTTAAATTTTTGTTCTTTTTTTTAATTTAACCTCGAAATTTTGTTTTATTACTTAATTATTATATTAAACTTTTGTTTATTTATTTTATTATTAGTCATTTTAATGTAAATATTTTTACAACATTTCAGTGGTCTTTCCTAATAAAAATCATAGACAACTGAGAGAAGAGCTGAGTGCTTGAAAATAATCATAAAACCGAAAAAAAATCCCAAAAGTAAACAAAGCGTAAAGATATAATGAAAAATATGTGGTCAACTTTTGAAATATTAGATAGAAGAATATTTTTTTTTTGGAAAAATGTTTTACAATTCTAAATATTGGACATTAACCTTCAAGTAATTATTACTTTACAATAGTAACAAAAAAAGAATGGAGGCAAAACCATTAAAATGCTATCAATTTTTTTTTTTTTTTTTTGTTATTTTAATAGTTTTGGAAAAAGTAGAATAAAAAAATAAATAAATACAATTAATTTGCCCAAACTACTTAATAATGTAAAATAAATTAACCTTGAGTTTAGTATTTATTTTTTGTTTAAGGCCCATAATGCTTTATTATGCTCAGGTGTTTTTTTTTTTAATTTTTAATACTCAAGAAATTTGAAGGATATTTCCTCCCTTTCTCTTTTTAACAAACTATATTGTCATATGTTGTAAAAATATTGCTTTTTTTTCTCTTCGTAAATTCTTTAAACAAAATATTGAAAAATGTCGTTGAACTTATAATGCTGCGCTCCAATTATTAAAAAAAAAAAAAAAAAAAAAAAAAAAAAACATTTACCATGATAATTTTCTTTTTTTAAAAAAATAATAAAATATTTTTTTTAAATTTTCGTGTGGCTGAAAAAAACACAACTGCAAAGTAGTTTTTAAAATATTTTGTTTTAATTTTTTGTATGGTGCCACTTATTTCCTCCTTGAGACTTGAGGCGCGTGGTAATTTTTAAAACAGCAGCAAAATGAAACAAAAAAATTTATGTATAAACAAATTTAATAAAGATATTGAAAATGACTTTTGGCTTTCAAAAAAGTGTGTAAAAAATATATTAATATTTATTTAAGACATTGAAAGTTTAATTTGTTGCTGTTTTACATTAATTTAGCTAATAAATTATGAAAGCATTGAAAAAAAGAGCAAAAGAAAAACAACAAATGAATAATTTTTCTTTAATTTATTTAATTTTTAAAAACAAAAAATTTAAAAAAAATCAAAAAATTCTTATAGTAAAATAATAAATATTAGCAAATTGTATTAATGTTTTAAATAAATGACAAATTTCTGTCAATACATAAAGAATAAGCACTTCATAATTTAATATGCATGGCAAATTATTTTTAAAATTAGTATTGATGGAAACTACATTTTAAACTAAATACATTAATTTAAATAATTAAAAAACTATGTCAATAACTATTGGTTTAAAAAAGTATGTAGCCAATATTATCTCAATGACCTAAATTTTGTTTTAAATGACGAATGATTTTCTTACGGAAAGAAAGTAAAATATTTTTTTTTTTTTTTTTTTTTGGTTTCATTAAAAAATGTTGTTCTGAAAATATTGTCAAGCTAATACTGAAAAAGAAAGGCAATTATTTATGTACAATAAATCATATTAATCCTACACTATTAGAAATATTTAATAAAAATAAAACAATATATTAAAATGAGTTCAGTCTTTTAGTATCTCATAAAGATTAAAGACGACATAACTAAAAATAATTTGACTCCATTAAATATTTAAAATTTGATAAAGAAATTTAAAAATGAAAATCAAAAGTTATATGGCGAAATTATTGATACTAAAAAAATATATTTACACTCCTTTATGACCTTGTACGACTTGTAAATAAAATACAAACTTCTGAGATTTTCTTGGTTCATTAACGAACGCTAGAAATGAGCAAGAACAACAATAGAATTAAAACTCAGCAAAGAACTGATTTGGAAACTGAGTTGGAATTGAAGTGGTACTGAACTAGAACTGGAAAAGAACTGATATCGAACTGAAGTTGAACTGAACTAAAACTAAACTAGAACTGAATTAGAACTAAACTAGAACTGAACTAGAACTGTACAAGAACTGAACCTGAACTTGAACTAAACTAGAACTGAACCTGAACTGAACCAGAAATGAACCACAACTGAATCAGAACTGAACCAGAACTGAATCATAACTGAACCAGAACTGTACTAGAACTGAATTAGAAATTAGCTAGAACTGAACTGGATCTGAACTACAACTGAACTAGAATTGAAATAGAACTGATGTAGAATTAAGCTAGAGCTGAACTAGAACTGAAATTGATTTTAATTAGAACTGAATTGGAACTGGAATAGAACTGTACTAAAGCTTAACTAGAATTGAACTATAAGTGAACTAGAACTGAACTAGAATTGAATTAAAACTGAACCAAAACTAAACCAAAACTGAACTAGAACTGATTTAGTTTGATTTAGTTTAGTTCCAAACTAGAACTGTACTTGAACTGAAACTACAGAATATAAAAAAAAAAAAAACATAAGAACTGCAGCGCATTTTTCTTAGTTATATTGAGTCGTAGGATGCCTTAAAACTATTCACTCTCAGCTGACAGAAGAAAATACAATTTTATAGCCAGTTTAAGAATAATTCGACTACAATTTTTAATTGTTTCAATTTAGTTTATTTTCTATTTTTGCAATTTTATTTATATCATATTATTTGAATTGAATCTATTATTATTTAATCAACAGAAAAACAATTCTTAAATAAACACAAAAGTCTCGTTACTAAAATAGTATATTTACACATTTATTTATAAATAAAATTTTTAATCCAAAACATTTAAAAATAAATCTTAAAAATTAAATTTAACAACAATAAAAGCAACAAAAAAAGGGACAATGAAAAGAATTAAACAAATTGAATAATAATAAATTTGATTTATTTATGTTTACAATATTATTTAAATACAATTAGGGGATTCACATAGTATAATGAAATCATATGTCCTATAAAAATAGAATGAAAAAATACGACTGTTGTGAATTTTGAATATTTTGTATTTAATTCAGTCAAAAAGTTCATTTTAGATATTTTTAAACCATTATAAAATTTTAGAAAATTATGACAATATGACATGATAACACACCATGTGAATCCCCCAAATGTTTAAATTTAGTACTGATAAATGCTTGAACGTAAAAACAAATTCTTTTGGTTGTTATAGTTTGTTGGCAAAAATATTAAAAAGTTTATTAGAAAACTTTGAAAATGTAATTAACAAATTTATTTTTGTAAACATCTACAAATTATATTCTAATTATTATTTTTTTTATTATCTCTCATTTTAGGTCGAAGAAAAGGAAGGTGCTGCTTTAGCGGCTGCCCATTCAGTTGGCTTCTGTGAAGTTTCGGTAGCCGAATATACACCTACCCTCTACAAAGCATTCGAAAAGCTGATTATCGATTCCAAGGCCAGACCCCAAAAACAAAATCGCAAATTTTCTGTGAGCAAAATGTTGGGCACTCTTATAGGCAACAATAGTTACAGCCAAAAAACCATGGCCATTAATCAAGGTACCGTAGTGCCCTGTCACAAAGGAGAATTGCACAAGTCCAGGGTATTAAAAAGGCGTCAAGGTTTCACAGCCACCACTAGTCTGTGACCAGCAGCAGCCAATGATGGCTGGTAAATTAAGAAGAAAAAAACACTTAAGCCAAAGAGTAAAGGACAGGACAAAGGATTAAACAGGAGATTTTTTTTATTAATAAATTGTAGGAAAAAGAAAACACCATAATTGATTTTGTAATTATGGAAAAACGCTAAATTAGCATCATTTAATAGTAAATAAATTAAGGTTTTATATGTTAGAATTAGATTTAAAGATTTTTATAACCACAAAAAAACTGGAATTGAAAAGTAATAGATTTTGCAAATGTTAATTTTAAAAGTATTTAATGAAATTGCTCTAATATGTACTTGGTACACGCTTAAATATTTAACAAAATTTATGGCAAATTTATTTAAGTTTCAAAGGCCAAGTAACAATACTATTTTACTCATTTAAGATATTTTGTTTAAGTTAAACTTAAAAAGAAAATAATGTTTTTGTTTTCTAAGTTTTTATTAGAAAATTGAAGAATATTTTTTTGTTTTTGACCTAAAGGAGAAATCTAAAAATGAAAAAGAAAAATTATTTATTTGTATTTAAATGGAATTTTGAATGAAGAAAACAAAAACCTCTAAATCCCAATAATCTTAAAACATAGTTTAAAATTATAAAAGTATTTTTATAAAATTAATAAAACTTAAACAGCAAAAATTAAGAAAAAACATTCCTTAAGTAAATGTAATAAATGTTAAATTAAAAATTTTTTGTAAAGAAAAGCCTTAAGCCCTGCATACCAAAAATAGCTTAAATTTAACCCCTCCCCCCTTTAACAGAAAATAAAAATGCATAACCTTTCAAACAGTTCGAAATTTCATTTGAAAACAAATTCAAAAATTTTTAATTTCAATAACTGAAATTTTGTATTTTTTGTTACAAAAATGAATTACAAAATTTTATTTAATAAAACAAAAAATACAAAATGTAAAGAACTGTGATATAAAAGGTTTTAATTTAAATTAAACTAAAATTTAAAAAAAAATAAGATAAAAAATATATAAAAAAATTGTAAAATATTTTAAGGGTTTAAATAGAAATAAGCCTTAACAAAGGCCTTAAGAAAATTAAAAGGATTTAACAGATTTACAAAACACATGAAGAAAATTTAAAAATTTAAAACTTCAAAGAAAAAAAATAGTAAAAAATTTTCTAAACCTCTTAAAAATCAAAACCCTTAGAAAAAAATTAAAAAAAAAATGTAACTAATATTATTTAAACAAACGACTAACAAATACCCCCTTTAATATTTGTTTAGATCTATAAGAAATTGTAATAATTATTTAATTATAATTATTATTTGAACCTATTAATTTCATTTTCCCCTTTTATGTTTTTTAAACATTTATATTTTTATGTTTTATATTTATTTACTTTATAAATTATAAAAATATATTTGCCTTAAAAAATCACGAATTTGGTTTTCAATTTAAATATTTTTGCAAAATATTTAATATATGATAATTCAAATAATTTTTAACGAACTTTTGAAAACAAAAAAAAAAGGCAGTAACTTAGTTTTCCATTAAAGAAAAATAAAAGAAAAAACTATTTTTCAAAGGAAAACTCTTTAAAAAGTTTTACTGTATTTCTAAATAAAAATTAGAAAAATTATATAAAATTGTTAAAGAAAAGCAAATTCGCATTTATATTTTTGTTTTAATATTCCTTTTTTGTTAAATTTACTTTTTTATTTTAATAAATTTTCTTAAATTTAATTATATTTTAATTAAAATATTTCCTACTTGTATTAACTTGTAAGCAAAAAATTAAAGAAAAAATTTTAAAATAAAAAATAACAAAAAATATGGAATAAATTTCTTAAAAGAAATTCTATTTGAATAAATGTAAAAAAAATGTTGTTTTATTTAAAAAAAATATTGAAAAAAATTCGTTCAAAATTGGCAGAAAGAGAAATTTCATCTTTTCCTCTATCTAATTTTTAATGAAGTAGATTCCAGTCGACTGGCACTTTTTCCCAACACCCAGTAAGAAACTTTCTGAACTATCTGAACTGCTCTTAAAAGTCCCCAGCGGAATTGCGACTGACATACAGTGGTACCAAACGCAAAATTTTTGTTAATAAATTTGTATTTCCTAAACTACTGGTTGGATTGAATTGAAATCTATGGAAAAGTTATAGGGAAGGACTGGGACTTTCTAAAAAAATTAGTTTTTATTCATCCTGTAATAACACGAAATAAGCTACAGGGTGTTAAAGTTGATTACCTCGAGTGTGTAAAAGTTTTAAAAAATCGTAAGTTCCACATATCAAGTCCGATTTCAAAGATTTTTATATTTCTGTAAAGTCCTCGGCGGGATAAATATACAGTTAAAGAGATATTTACGCTTGAATTTTAAATGTTTTGAGTTTTTTTTTCGGGAATAAATCCTAAAGTATAAAAGAAAAAATCTTTTTAAAAATATTCTATAATTTCTAAAACATTTCAAAATAATATGCAAAAAAAATTTTTTGACTATGTCAATTTGTCTAGCAGTGAAAAATGTTCAAGTTCAGCACTTAGAAATTAGTATGAAAAATAGCATTTCTTTTACCAAAAATAGAGAACAATTCTTTCACTTTTTTCTCAAAGTTTTTTTTACTAAAAAAAGTTTTCCTTTATATGATGATTTATAAGTAAATCCATACATATGTATTATTATGATGATGATTATACCCCCAGCTAAAAATGATTCAATAATTATGATATTTCATTAATCTATCATGCCAAAACATACGCCACCTCTCCCCTTATTCATTTAAATATTCATTTGTATGATAATTTTCTTCTTATATAACAATGATGGCAATAAACAAATCCAAATATCACCAAACGTGGTAGGTGGTTTTCTTGCTAATGTTTGGTAATGAAATCTTAATAATTTAGGCAGGTAATTCCCTCAATATAATCATATCCATAATAAACAAAAATAAAAACTTTTATAATATTTATCACTGCTAATTCATATAAAAGTAATTGATTAATAAACATTATGATGGATTTTCTTACTGGCAGCGTAATAAAAATTTATAAGAAATTGTTTTGGTAAACAAAAATATTTACATATTTGAAAAACATTTCTTATTATTAGGTAATGCATTCCGGGTTCTAGGAAAATTTACAATTTTTCATGTTCTGGACGAAATTCGCGGGAATTTTAAAAGCACTTAAATGGTAAAAATGGCTTGAATTTTAACAAAAACTTATATATCTTAGTAATTTTTAAGAGAAAATTAAGCTAAAAATTTAAATGGACACCATATCTTAAAAACATTTTATCAGTAAATTTGTGTTAACAATTTATTAGATGTTTTATATGGGATGAATCTATGGCATGAATTCAACTAAACATCTTAATAAAATAAAATGTGGTATATTAAAGATAAAATTCTTAATTGGCTTTCGATTTCACAAAATTTTTTAATTCGCTTATTTTATTTATTTATAAAAATAAAGAAAAACTAGCATCTAAAGCTTTTGGCTTAAATTTCATAAAAATGTCAACAATCATTGCAGGAAGTTGAAATTTGACCAAGATATTATATACATATGATGTCACCTTTGATAATTTTAGGCAGGTTTAAGTGTGCGATACCCTTTGAGTATTTTCGCACAATGTTGGACCATCCTTGAAGTTACAAACAATTTAATACCGACCGACAATTTAATACCGAATACCGAAGGGGTTTCGAAAAAAACGATGATCAGCCAATACTAATTATTAAATTCTATATTTTTTAGTGAATTTCTAACAAATTTAATTTTTCATGATATTTCTTAAAAATTGTTTGAATAATATCAATGTCTGAGTAAATATTTTGGCATGTAATTTTCGCATTATATATATTTTCTGTCGCAAATACGACATTGTTTTTTTATACCTTTTAAATAAGTATAACAATATTCCATAATACTGTGTCGATATCCAAAAACATTTTTTCACGGTATATAATATTTCAGAATTCATTCGAGTTTATTATTTATCCTTTTTTCAGTTTTCCTTTTTTAAATCTGCTAATGAAGACTCATAAAAAGACTCATATCCTATTTTGTCTCAGTTGTTCAACTTATGAGTATAGCGATAATTACAGTTTTTAATTCAGTATACCGGAAAGTCAAAAAATGTTTCCCGTTGTCCCGGAAAGTCAAAAAGACCGAAAAATTACGATCCCTGGTTGTTATACGTTTTGAAAATTTTCCCTCATATACAACAAGTATTTTCTTTATTTACTAACAAATAACAAGAAGTCAATTAAAAGTGTTAGTGGGTAAAGCCTACTAGCTTATCTCTAAATCCGATAATCAAAGAAATTTCCACTCTTTTGTACCAAAATATCCAAAATCTCAATCCGTGAAAACTTGTTTCAAAAATTAATTTCTTTCATGGAAATCGTCACCCTGCCGTTATAAAAATCGTCTGTGTGAAAATATTTTTTGTGTGTTTAACCAACTTACGTTGACAATTTTACAAATAAATTTAAAAAACTATTAAAAAATTGAGAAAGTTTAGATAAGGCTTGTGGGGAGACCATTGCCCAAAGGTCCTTCGGATTTACTTCACATACATTTTTATTAAGATTTCTACTGAACACGTTAAAAAAATTCTATAGAACAACACAAAATAACTTTTTAGAATATATATTTTTTTTCATCTTAATTTATTTATTGAATCTTCACAAAATTAAGTGAACTAACAATAAATATTCAAATCTTAACTCTAAATCTTAATTTATATTAAGTCCAACCACTATCGGACGAAAAACTATATGTATTCAAAGGGTTTAGCTTAGGCGGAGGTCTGTTGTGTTCCTTCTTCTCAAACGGTTATAGCCATCGTTTCTCATTATGTTTCGAGCAAGTTGGTTAGGCCGTACTTTAAGATTGCTCAAATACGATTTTGCGTGTTTTCTTATTCATCTTTGACAAGAGGAACATTAAGGTACTTGTGAATGTTTTAATTTTTTACATACCAGGGAGCTGCAGTTATCATTCGTTTTATTTTGGAGTCTTTGAATTTTTTCAACATTTGAAGCTGAGGCCACGCCCTATAGTTAGATACCAAGGCTTTATAATTGAGTTATAAATCAACAGTTTACAGTATAAACTTTGAAGTGATTTTAACTTCATTTGGGTTAATTTTATATCTATATGTGATTTCCACGTAAGCCGTCGATCTAGATGCACACCAGGATATTCTACTTCCGCTTTTTGGAGTATAATCTGATTATTTATCAGGATTGGGGGCCACGAATATCTCCGCAACGTGAAGGTAATATGTATACATTTCTGTTCATTCACTTTTATTCTCCATTGCTTTAACCATTTTTCTAGATAAAGTATATGATCTTGCAAAAGTTTAGATGCTTCTTGGGGGTTTTCATGAACGCCTAGAATGCAAATGCTGATATATGGATTCGACTATTAGTTGGCATATTAAATATAAAAAGGGAGCCAGTATACTGCCTTGGGTTATACCAGCTTCAATGGACTGTGGTGAGCTTATAAAATCTCCCTATTGAAGAACAAACTTTCGATGAGTTAAATAGCTTTTCAGCAGCTTATGCGTATTTGTGATTAAATACTGTTTAATTTTAAATAATAATCCTTCGTGCCATACTTTATCGAAGACTTGAGAAACATCAATGAAGAGAGCAGAACAACATTTCTTTTCTTCAAACGACTTACATATAACATTTATAAGTCTGTGAGTTTGTTATATAGTGCTATGCATTTCTCTAAAACCAAATTGATGTGTTGGAATACAATCGAAACGATTCACTATAGGTTTCAACTTTTTCATTAATAGCTTCTCAAATAGCTCTGATATATTGGATAAAAGATGATACCACCTTTTTGTAAAAAAAAAACCAAAAATGTGAATTTTAAAGTTTCAACTTCAGACTAATATAACCATATGTTTATATGATCCTTGCAGCAATATTATTTAGAATTTTATAAGGAATTTAGTGGATAATTTGATAAAATTTAGAACTTAAATCAAGACCGTCAAGTTTAAAAAAAACATTAAAAAACAAGGCTAAAAATGAGGGACAAATGTGTTTCGACCTAAATATCTTTTAAACTAAAAGAGTTACATGTAAGTGTATTTTTGTGGAGATTTACAAGGACTATCTATGTAAAAAATTTCTTTACAATAAAATCATAAATGAATTCTTAATGATTGTAAAAATCAACTTTGGAGGTTCATCAATTATCCCTCTGATCTGCTAGGAATCTGTGTCCCACCTCAGCTCTCACCATGACAAATTTTATTCAGATATCTTTATCGTATTACAAATTACAGAATTATTTCCAAAAAAGAACGTTTTGGAACCACCATGAATCAGTTAAAGCTCTATTTCTTAAGAATATTTATATGCGTGCTAAGTGATATAATAATGGGTGATTCAAGTAGAGATACTTTTTTCAATAGCCTTTTTTGACAGATCACGTCTGAGTCGTGTCATGCTGACATGTTATTTTTGTTTAGTATTGTTTGGCATTTCATAATGGAAAGACTTAAGCCTGAACAACGTTTACATATCGTTCAACTTTATTATGAAAATTTACGTGTGTTTCGTGCACTTCGCTCAACTTATGGTCAACATAATCGGCCTACTGAGCGTGCTATTCGCAACACTATCACCCATTTTGAGACCCAGCATTCATTATTGGATAATATTCAACCGAATAGACCATGTCCAGCACGTTGTGAAGAAAATATAGCGGCCGTAGCTGAGAGTGTACACGAAGACCGTGGAGAGTTGATTCGGCGCCGTTCGCAGCAACTCGGACTGACGTATGGAACTACTTGACGCATTTTACGTCGAGATCTTAAATTTAAAGCGTACAAAATACAACTTGTGCAACAACTGAAGCCTCTCGACCTTCCCAAGCAACATCGCTTCGCTCTATGGGCTCTTGAAAAGTTCTAAAAAGATCCGACGTTTTTGTTCAGCGATGAGGCCCATTTCTGGCTCAATGGGTATGTAAACAAACAAAATTGCCGTATTTGGGACGAAGAGCAACCTGAAGAAATTCAAGAACTGCCACTTCATTCAGAAAAAACAACGGTTTGGTGTGGTTTGTGGGACGGTGCAATCATCGGTCCATATTTCTTTAAAAATGATGCCGGTGCGAACGTAAACGTCAATGGCGACCGTTATTGTGCCATGATAACCGACTATTTGATGCCTGAAATTGAAGCTCGTGATCTCGGCGACATTTGGTTTCAGCAAGACGACGCCACTTCCCACACATCGCATCAATCAATGGATTTATTGAGAGAACACTTCGGTGAGCACATAATTTCACGTTTTTAGCCGGTCGATTGGCCACCAAGATCGTGTGATATCACACCGTTAGACTTTTTCCTGTGGGTATTTGTAAAGTCTAAAGTCTATGCGGACAAACCCGCTTCGATTCAGGCTTTGGAGGAAAACATCAAGCGTGTCATTCGCCAGTTACCAGTCGAAATGCTCGAACGAGTAATCGAAAATTGGACTCAACGGATGGACCATCTACGACGTAGCAACGGCCAACATTTAATAGACATAATCTTCAAAAAATAAATGCCAAAGAATGTTCTTTAAAATGATAATAAACATTCGCATTAAATTTGAATTTTCTGTGTTTTTTTCTTTAAAAAAGTAGGGAACCTCAAAATGGATCACGCTTTAGATCAATAAAAAGTATTAATGTAGTTGAACTTTGCTGTTAAATAAAAAAAGCCTAATGAATTAGAAATATTCACCATCTACTTTGCTCTTAATAGAAATGAAGAAAGAATTTACAACGTTTTTTTAGACAAGGAAGCCGAGATATTCTAACATTTTTCAAATAATCTTAATCCAATACGAGTTAAATTTTTTGGAAAAGAAACAGAATGAAAGTGTCTGAATAGTAAACTTGTTACCCGTTCTCATAGCCGATATATTATTATCCTGATTAAATTGTTAAAATGCAAACATTTGATTCCTATTTGTTTTCTTTTTACGCTTTGATTCATTAATTAACATCATTTATGAATATTTATAAAAAAAAAACAAATTATGTATTCTTAAATTCAAATGTAAATATTTCATTTTTTTATAAAATAAAACCATAAATAAACACTAAAAACGTGAATAATAAATAATCTGCGATTTATTTTAAACTCAAAGAATAATTTTAGCACGAGTCAACATTTCAAAATGTGATTACGTATCATTAATCCACCAACATTTAATATTGTGTGTAAATTTATATACTTCATTCATGTGGGAGTACAATTATTGCAAAACAAACAATTTAAATGATAAATCATTAATACAAATTTCCTACGCTTATTTTTCTACAAAATGTCATGTTTAAGTAGAATATTGTCCCCTTTAACCAATTAACACTACAGGCGTAATAGTTATAAAATGTGTACGCACTAAGTTCAATTTAATTTGATATTCCCGTTAAGGTATTAAAAAAATAAACATATTTTATAATTCTTCAAAAATTGAACTTATGTATAATAAAAACAAGGTTGCAAGGTTTTTACAAATGGTTTATAAACGTGACTTTTATAAAAATTACAAATTAATAATGTGTAAAATAAAAGGTTTTATTATAAAATTAACAAGGATTTACAGAATTAAAGAAACCAATAAATATTTTAAGAAGCAAAATATGCTTTTAATTCTTGGAATGCATAATTATTAAATTCCATATAAATCGCTAAGTAAACAATATACATATTACAAAATCTATAATTATAATTATAAATTTTCCTTCTGAAAAATGCTCTTTTTAGAATATTTGTCTTTAGAAAAAAATTACTGTAAAAATTTTTTCCTTTAAAAAGATTTTCTAAATAGTTTTCTCTTTAGAAAAACTTTCATTTTAAAAAAATGTTTTATAGAAATTTTACTCTTAAGAGAAAATATTATAGAAATTTTACTATTTAGAAAAACTCTAATAGAATTTTTTCTTACTTTAAAAAAATATATAAAAAATTTTCTGCTTATACAAATTTTTCTACAGAAGTCTTCCCCTTTAGAAGAAAACTTTTTAAAAAAATTTTCTTCTTAGACAAAAATCTTTAGAAAAACATAATTTTCTGCAATTCTTTTTCTTAAAAAAAATTTACATTCAAAAATAAACATTTTTACAAATTTCTTTAATATTTTTTACAAATGTTTCCTTTTAGAAAAAAATCGCTTTAGAAGAAAAATTTTTTAATTAAATTTTTCTCTTTGGAAAAGATTTTCTATATAAATTTTGCTTTATAGAATAAATTTTCTATAGAGAAATTTATCTCTTTAGAATAAATATTCTATAAAGAAATTTTTCAATATAGAATAAATTTTCTATAGAGAAAATTTTCTTTAGAGAAGTTTGTCTCTTTAGACAACATTTTCTATAGAAAAATTTGTCTCTTTAGACAACATTTTCTATAGAAAAATTTGTCTCTTTAGACAACATTTTCTATAGAAAAATTTGTCTCTTTAGACAACATTTTCTATAGAAAAATTTGTCTCTTTAGACAACATTTTCTATAGAAAAATTTGTCTCTTTAGACAACATTTTCTATAGAAAAATTTGTCTCTTTAGACAACATTTTCTATAGAAAAATTTGTCTCTTTAGACAACATTTTCTATAGAAAAATTTGTCTCTTTAGACAACATTTTCTATAGAAAAATTTGTCTCTTTAGACAACATTTTCTATAGAAAAATTTGTCTCTTTAGACAACATTTTCTATAGAAAAATTTGTCTCTTTAGACAACATTTTCTATAGAAAAATTTGTCTCTTTAGACAACATTTTCTATAGAAAAATTTGTCTCTTTAGACAACATTTTCTATAGAAAACTTTGTCTCTTTAGACAACATTTTTTATTATTGACTTTACTATACCTTTATAAAATAATTAATGAATTACATTGTTATGAGGATTTACTTAAAAATTTTACAATATTAATATTTAAATAATTAAATGAGGAAACTACTAATATCAAATTATTATTAAGAAAAAATTTTACAAAAAACTTGTACATACCTATAAAAAAAATTTTCTATAGCTTTTTTATCTTTAAAAGCATTTTATAGTTATTTTTTCCTTTAGAAACAATTTTCTATAGATAAAATTTTCTCTCTAGAACAATTTTTTTCTTATAGTTTTTCTTAGTAGAAAAAAATTATCTTTAAAAAAATATCTATAAATTTTTCTCTTAAAAGAAAAAAATTAACATATTTTTTTCTGTAAAAAATATTTTGTTTTGACAATTTTTTTAGAATTATTTTACAAATTTACAATTTAGAATTTTTTTTTTTTTTTATAGAAAAGTTTTCACTTTAAAACATGTTTTTAGAAGTTTCCTTTGGAAAAATTTTCTTTTTGAAATATTTTTCCTAAGAATTTTATTATATTTAGAACATCTTACTTGGGACAGTTTTTCTTTAGAAAAATTGAAATTTTATTTATAAAAGTTTTGTCTTAAAAACTTCTTTAGAAATTTTCTTTAAAAAAAATTATTTTAAGAATTTTCTGTTTTTGAAAAGGGAAATATTTTCTTTAGAAAATTTCCTGCTTAGAAAATATTATTTGTTTTGCTATAGAATTGTGCTCTTTAGAAAAAAATTAAGTTTTTTTTATCTTTTTGAAAACGACATTTTTGGATTTTTCTCTTTAGTAAATTAAAAATTTTCTTTCGTAGTTTTCTCGTTATAAAAAAAATTTTAAGAATATTCTCTTGTTGAAAAGGAAATTTTTATGATTTTCTTTTTAGTAAATAAAAATTTTTCTCTTTATTAAAAAAAAAATCTTCAGAAATTTTTTCGAAATTTTCTACTTGGAATTTTATCAATTTAGAATATTTTTATATTACATAAATGTTTCTCAGAAAAATTGTCCATAAATTTTGTTTACAAAATTCCTTTTTTATTTTTCTATTTATTTTTGTATTTATTTATTATTTTTATTTTACTTTTTTTTTTTGAAAAATTTAAAATCATCTTTAGAAAAGTTTTCTTTTTCGAAAATGTTTTTCTTGGGCAACTTTTTTCTTTATTTATTTTATTTAAATTTTTCTCCACACCAATATTGTGATTAATAAATATGTACTTATTTGAATTAATATTAAATTAAGTTGCAACAAATAATATTTGAAATAAAAAGAAAAAAAAACGGATTTGCTTAGAAAAATAAATAGAGTAAATCAATAAATGAATGTAGTACAACTTTATGGTAATTAATTATAAAGAATTTTTAATACCATCAGCAGCAGTAAAAAATACACAAACATAAAAACGTGGTTAATCACAAAAAAATTACATTATTTTTTATGTTTTTCTTAAGGAAATGACGTGATTTTAAATGTTTTCCCGTTTAGTTGGTTTGCATTGTAATTAAAAATAAACTTATGATATAAAGTAGGTGTTAAAATAAATAAATGGCAATTTACAGTAATTATGGAAATTAAATAAAAAATAATAAATAACATAAATTTGTTTAAATTCTTAAAATGGGTATAAGTTTATTTTCTTACTTTCCATTACTATCTCATATAAAAAACCTACTCTACGTATGAGTGATGTTATCAACCATATTTTATAGAAAAACAAGTACGTATACGCACTGAGGTGCGAAATGTCTATGATTTAAGTCTAGAAAAGCAAACAATATTTTTATTATTATTTTCCTTTTTTTTATTCTAAAGGAATTTTGAATTATTAATACATAGATAAAGAAAATATTTTGCCAACAACTGACTCACTCCTTTGAAGATAGATGGTAGACATAAATTACATGAAATATTATTTTATTACGTATTTTGAATACTTTTAAGGTGGACTGATTTAATCAGCAGGCTTTTGTACATTATTTGTATTTTTTTTTTTTTTGCTTTTCTTTTTTAAAACGATGAAGAAAACAATGACAATATGAAGAAATAGTTAAATGATAAAGCTTTATCATGATTTCAGGTCGTTCAACCTGAATTGCGTTGTAGATTTTAGCTTTGAATATTTACTTTGAAGAGTATATCATAAAAATAGGATTTTTTTCTAAAGAAATTCATTTGCGAATACCTTTAAAATCTTTTTTTAATTGAGTAGCTTAATTCCTAAAGCTTGGGAGAGCTGAAATCTTAAGACCACCATATTAACAGCTAAAACTAAAAGCTTTTACTGGCAACTAGTTAGTATATTTTTCATAATACAACTGCCCAATTCTCAACTTCGTTATAGTGTTATTTGTTAAAATCAGAGACCAAAAATAATTATTATTTATGTAATTTTGTAAAAAAAAAAAAAAAATCAAAATGAAGGAAATTAATTAAAAATATCCTGAGTACACCATTGTATAACAATGCAAATAATTATTGATCATTTTTTAATTTCTCTCACAAAAAAAAATCCTCTATGATTTTTATTATTTTCTATAAGAAATAAAGATCATAAGAAAGAGATTTTCAAGGAATATCTGAAGATTTGTTGAAACTAAGTAAAATAAATCTAAAATGATAGTTTAAAAGGCAATATACACAAAACCAAAGATATCAGGGACAGGTAGTTAATGTAATAGTTGCAAAAATTAGAATTTTTAACTCAAAATTAAATCTTTCGCTTCAAATTAACTTCCATTTCATCTATGCACAAATATTTTAAAATATTCATTAGATTTATCTAAAAACATTGCATTGCCAAATCTTATCCAGATATAACAGAAACCGTGTAATCGTCGAATTGATTAAAAAACCTCGCCTACACTAGTGCATATTCCTATAAACGCATTTAAAATTTTTGTTTTTCTTTGAGATATATTCGTTTCTCTTAACCTAACCAAACAATCATTGAGGTCTATAATTAGAGATAATAAAATTACCTTTAAAATGAGAGTCCCAGCACGATACTTACAGAGAATATACACTGGTGCATATTTCTATAAACGAATTTAAAATTTTTGTTTTTCTTTGAGGTATATTCGTTTCTCTTGACCTAACCAAGCAATCATTGAGGTCTATAATTAAAGATAATAAAATTACCTTTAAAATGAGAGTCCCAGCACGATACTTACAGAGAATATACACTGGTGCATATTCCTAAAAATGCATTTAAAATTTTTGATTTTCTTTGAGATATATTCGTTTCTCTTAACCTAACCAAACAATCATTGAGGTCTATAATTAAAGATAATAAAATTACCTTTAAAATGAGAGTTCCAGCACGATACTTACAGAGAATATACACTGGTGCATATTTCTATAAACGCGTTTAAAATTTTTGTTTTTCTTTGAGGTATATTCGTTTCTCTTAACCAAAAATAAAGTTGTATTTTTACAATAACTCGCGATATAACGGTACATTTTTATGAAAGAAATATTTGTTTCTTGCTTTTGTTGTTTTCTTTAATTTTGCAATCGAAAAAAATTTGTCTAAAAAGTTATTGCAAAAAAAAAAAAAAAATATTAAAAAATTTTAACAGTTTTAGATTTTTGTTTCACTTAAGGTAAGTTTCTGATGACAACATCTCTGTTTACTGGAAATATTTTTATTTTAGTTGGGAAATTTCATCAGCTTAAAGGATGCCCTAAAGAACTTTTCTTACAAACCAAGAAAAATACAAATTCAATTTTTTCGTGATCAAAGCTGTTCTAACAGAGAAATTGAACGAAAAATTAACTGTTCGAAAAGAGTTATTGTAGGCCTTGTTAAGAAAAGGCAGAAATACGGAGTACGGAAACCAATAAACGGTAAAAAAATGAACATAAAGGCAAGTTAATAAAATAAAATGTAAGCCAATGTTAAAACAGCATCATAAGGAAGATATTTAAAATTTGTGCGCCAATACAGATGAGTGGAATAAAGTAATCTTTTCTGATGAAAAGAAATTCAATTTGGAGGTATCCGATTCATATTCTTGCTACTGGCAGATTTAAGTTCAAACGAAATTCGTAAGTCGAAACGCAATTTTGGTGCAGACAGTGTTATGGTTTGGGCAGCCTTGCCTGCTGCAGGAAAATCAAAAATATGTTTTGTTACAACTAAAATGAACAGTGCAATTTATAATGAACTGTCGGAGAGCGCTCTTCTCTCATTTATGGATGAAAAATGAAGATTGAATATTTCAAGAGAATAACGCTGCAATCCATGTCTCGCACCAATTTAAGCCGTGGTTTAATAAACATAGTATTGAAGTGGCCGGCTTGCAGCCTGGATTTAAATTCAATGGATTTAAATTCAATGGTACATGAAATCCACAGAATGAAACCATAATGACAATAACGGAGTTAAAACTAAAAATTAAGCAAGCCTGGAAAGAAATTGACAGTGATTTTCTTCAAAAATTAGTCGAATCAATGCCAGACCGAATATTTGAAGTTATACATCAACACATTAATAATAATGCTAAATTGGTTCATTAGTTTAAGTGCGCACATAAGAAAATGCCATAAAAATGGCATTAAACTACTAAAATTACAATGAAAAAAATTTAATGTACATTTTAAGTTTTTTTGTTATTAATTTTTAAAGTGAAATTATTAAATAATTTTAAAAATTAATTTGTATCACCTTAAATATTTTTTAGCCGAATTTTTGGTAAATTGATTAAAAAAATGTGCGTTTATAGGAATATGCACCAGTGTATATATTAATAAAATAACCATTTTCTATACATTTTAATATAAATTTGAATAAATATCATTTACATTATTGGAAAACAAAAATAAAAATTTTTAAATATTTTTTCTTTTCATTTGAAAACATAAAATCATTGTGTGATTTTTATTTTTCATTTATATTTTACAAACACAATATTCACAAACTGATTTTTATTTTTGATTTTAATTTAAAAAAATTCAAAAGTAATTTTTAGTTTTGTATGATAAAATAAAAATCAAAACAAATTTTTATTTTTCAAACAATAAAATAAAAATCAAAAATAAAAATTAAATTTTGATTTATTTTTTTTTTTTTTTAACTTACAACACTTATGGTTAAAATATTTTATGAGGAAAAATAACATTTTTGAAGAAGTAATACACTTTGTGAATAAGTATGTTATTTTCGAATGAATTAAAATATTGTAAATGAAAAATTTGTTATTATATTATTTTTTTGCATTTTCTAAATACCCGGTTTTATACTGTTCCCTTAGTGTATACTTAAGTTCAAACGTAGTTAAGAAACATTTAAGTGGCACCAAAAATAAATAAAAAAACCTACAATTTTAACAAATTTGAAATAATTTTAAAGATATAAAGAAATCTTAAGCTTATGGGCTGTAAAATTAAAAAGATGTTGGTGCAAAATATATAACCACAAAGAAAATATAAATTTAGACCATATTTTTAAATCTTTTTAAAATTTAAAATTATTTTATTAGATTTTGCAATTTTACTTATTTTTGTTTGTTTTCAATAAATATTTTTAATACCTCAAACAATTTTCATACTTAAGGGATGGAATAAGAATACTTATATTTTCAATCATAAAACAATTTTAAGAACTTAAGCACTGATTATCTTAGAATCTCTTGAGGTTGAAGATGATTGAATCTAGGGAATTGGGGAATACTACCATTGAGCCCCAAAAAAAATCCAAATTGATTTTGTTTCTCAGTAATAAACAAAAATATTCCAGTTCAAATGAAAAAGAAACACAATATTGAATTAGAATTTGGAAATTTATTTTTTATTATAAATTCTGGAGAATGAAAGTTCTTACCAGTATAAAGGTTAATAGTACAAGAGGGTGGTTTAATTTTATGTTTTAGCGGAAACAAGTATCTTTGTCTTTTTTATGTTGCACAGTGGGGCAGAATCAAATTTTTTGGAAATAAATCTGTAACTTCTGATCGGCTGGTTGGATTTTCATGAAATTTGGTATAGGCATAGCGGAGGAGTGTACAATGTTAAGTTTGGAAGGGGGACACAACAAACCCCTCAGGGGCGGAGCTAAGGGGGCTCAAAGTTTTTTTTAATTTATATATAATGTTGTAGGCCCTGATAAGACCTATAAAAAACATACTTGCATGTCCTATTTATCTCTTAATAATATAATAATAACATATAATAATATTGTACACTCCTCTGCTATGCCTGTACCAAATTTCATGAAAATCCAACCAGCCGATCAGAAGTTACAGATTTATTTCCAAAAAAATTTCGATTCTGCCCCACTGTGTGTTGTTTGACACTTTCCTTATTGCATTTTTCTTTATAAAGGGATAGTTTTAGTGTTATATTTGCTATTTTGATTTCGTATATTGCAATATCCACTTTAAAGTATACCAATAGACTCAAAATCACTTTCTGAGCCGATTAAACGATGTCCGTTTGTCTGGCAGATTGTCTAGCTGTCCGGCTGGCTGGTAGTCAGCCCATATATAACTTGTGAATAAAGTACAAATCATAATTTTAAAGATTTTTTGATGAAATTTGGAACGTATGACTATTTTGGTATAACTTAATAGACTATTTAAATTGTTTATTATCGGTCCATTTCATTTAGCCCCATGTAAATGTCTCCCCACAATAGGGTTTTAATGCTCATAAATACCTTACTATGTCACTATTTCAATAAAATTTGGTACCAATAAGTTATATATAAGAGTGAATCAAAATACCAAATTTCATGGATTCATAATTAAGCATAGCTCTCATATAAGAACCAAAAATTACTTAAACTCGCATAAATAACAAATAAATGACAGTATCAAGGAAATATTTGACACAACTTTTATACACGCAGAGAAAAAATATAGTTGTAGTGACCATAATCTCTTAGATATTGTAATCACAGCGAAAAAGAGAAATTATTATAAGTAATAATTATTATGATTCCATTTTGTCATATTGTGTCCGATTTTATGGCTTGTTTTTTCATATTATGATTCTAGTTTCACATATAATTGAACAATCTTACTACATCATTATCCCATTCTATCAGATTATGATTTGATATTATTCTATTATTATTCTATCTTATTATATTATTATACCACATTGTCATATTATGATTCCATTTTAACATATTATTGTCCAATGTTATCATATAGTTATTCAATCTTATCGTATTATTATTTCATTTTGTCATATTAATATTCCATCTTATCATATATTAAAATAAAACGTATTAATAAAAAATTATTTTTATACATTTTTTTTTTATTGAAAATAATAGAGAAAAGTGTTCATTAGCAAAAAAAAGGTATTTACATATTTTTTGTTCATTAATTATATTCATATGTACCACCATATGTGGTCCAAATACAATATATGTTTTTTTCTAAACCCTTTAATAGTTTAGTTAAAAAACATATCAATATCTTATATTGCTTAAATTACACCGAGTATAACCAAACCTTGTATATTAATTCACATATAAACTAAATGAGAATTACAATGTAGTTGGAAAACAAACATTAAAAGCAAAATAAAAATATTTAAAAACAAACAAGGATAAGTATTCTATTTATTTTAAACATTTTTTTGTCACGGGAATAATATTAATATGGTTTAAAAACGGAATGCAGTTTAAGAATAAGGAAAAATACTGCAAATATTTAATGGTTGCAGAAGTAATGATATTTTTAATATTAATAAAATTTTGTTTCTGGTAAAAATATTTAAAAACATATAATTTTTGTAGTCAACCATATTAAAATTTTTATTGAGTGTAAACATTAAATAACAAAATTTAAAAAAAGAACATTTTATCATGAACACAGATTTATTAAAATTTAAGAAAATCAACAATGAGAACATAATATTGTTGTAGTGATAATGCTATGACCATGTTTTTTCTCCGCGTATATAAACAGAAATCATAGTAGCAATAATTCATAAGGATCAATTCATAATTGGCCACAGATTTCATATAAGCCATTTCTGAAAATCTCGAAAATCATTTTGAGGCTCAAACGAAATGGTAAGGGATATTATATTGTCGGGCATGACCGACTATAATCTTTTTATTTGTTATTATCGATTTTTTTTTTTAAATTTTTGGTGAAAATTTCGATTTTTAGTGAAAAATCTGATTTCAAGTGAAGAATCAAACTTCTATTGAAAAATCAATAATCGGATCTTTTGTAAAAAATCGCATTTGTTAGTGAATAATGGGTTTTTAGTGAAAATTTGGATTCTTTGTGAATAAATAGTTTTTAATGAATTTGAATTTTTGGTAAATAACCGGATTTTTTGTGAAAAATTTAATTTCGGAATTTTTGTGAAAAACCGAATTTCTAGTAAATAAATTGGTTTCTTGTGAAAATTTAAATTTTTAGTGATATTTTGAATTATTGATGAAAATTTTAATTTTTGTTCAAAATTCGAATTTCTGGTGAAAATTTGATGGAAAATTTTGTAAAAAAAATGTTGAATAAAAAAAATTAAACGCCATTGAATGTTACATTCGCACCTTCATCATTTTTAAAGAAATATGGACCGATGATTCCACCGGCCCACAAACCACACCAAACCGTTGTTTTTTCTGGATGAAGTGGCAGTTCGTGAATCTCTTCAGGTTGCTCTTCGTCCCAATTGCGGTAATTTTGTTTGTTTAAATACCCATTGAGCCAGAAATTTGCCTCGAAAACGTCGGATCTTCTTGGAACTTTTCAAGAGCCCATAGAGCGAAGCGATGTCGCTTGGGAAGGTCGAGCGGCTTCAGTTGTTGCACAAGCTGTATTTTGTACGCTTTCAATTTAAGATCTCGACGTAAAATGCGCCAAGTCGTTCCATACGTCAGTCCGAGTTGCTGCGAACGGCGCCGAATCGACTCTCCACGGTCTTCGTGTACACTCTCAGCTGCGGCCGCTATATTTTCTTCACAGCATGCTGGACGTGATCTATTCGGTCGAATATTATCCAATAATGAATGCTGGGTCTCAAAATGGGTGATGGTGTTGCGAATAGTATGCTCAGTAGGCCGATTATGTTGACCATAAGTTGAACGAAGTGCACGAAACACACGTGAATTTTCATAATAAAGTTGAACGATATATAAACGTTGTTCAGGCTTAAGTCTTTCCATTATAAAATGCCAAACAATACTAAACAAAAATAACATGTCAGCATGACACGACTCACACGTGATCTGTCAAAAAAAGGCTATTTAAAAAAAGTATCTCTACTTGAATCACCTTTTATTTTAAATTTCCATACAAATTTCCAAAAAAATGTTAAATAACCTGTTATTTTAAATAAGATATAACACAATAACTCAAATAACATATTTTGTGAATTGGGAAATGATTTTATATTAAGTCTATAAAATGTCATACAAATTAAAATTTCGCAGAAAAATAAAAATTCGCCAGGAAAATGTTGTAAGTGTCTAAATGTTAAATTTGTTTAAAAATCATACAATAATTTCTGATATTTCAAACAATTTAAAACATTCAATTTTTATTTCTAAATTTCGTATATTACAACATGTATATACACTCCTCGCCATTGGAATAGCCCACCTAACATAACTTACCTTAAGGCTTGAAACTACCTAATATATAAGGAGGCTTTAATAATATTTTGACCTCGAGTCTTACTGATTCCTTGAGACAGTTTGACCTGAACCGTGACACAACTTCTTGAATATGTCATATGCTAGAAAACAGGTGAATATATTGCAAATTACATAAAAATGAAAGACAGAGTTTGTCAAGGAGATATTCTATCCCCACTATTATTAGTGACCACCATACCCATTCTACTAAAGAAGAAATCCTAACTAATTATGCTAAAGGGCAAAGGAAGCCCTCAACATGTGTTATAACTGAGGAAAAGAGTGATAGCTCATTGTAAAACCAAACAAGACCGAATAATAAAACGATACAAATAACAAGAGGAGACAAATGTCTGGGAGTAGTACTTGATTGAAGACTATTCAGGAAAGACCATATTGATATCAGAATAGAGAAAGCTTACAGAATATGCCAAATGGGTCATAAGCCCAATAATAACACACTGGCTATATGACTAGTACTTACGTATGCCTCCTTTGTATGTTGGACATTCTTGGAGAAGAAAGTTAATATAAAACCTCTTCAAAAAATTTAGAGACAGTGCTGTATAGAAATTTGATGCGCAATGAGAACCGTATCGACAAAAGCTATTGAAAATATACTGTCAATACTACCGATCGAAATACAGGTTAAATATGAGGAAGCTTTAGCTGTAACTAGATTAATGGGAGAATGGCTTACGGATGAGCATATGACCAAACACCAAAATATAGTAAATATACTACCAATGGAAAATATCACCATGCAGGTGTATGACAGAATTCCAGTAAGATATGCGAATACAAAGTGTGTTACCATAATCCCCAAAAGAAAAAGTGGGATGGAGGAAGTAATTAGTGTACGGAACAATGCAGAAAACCACCTAAATATGGATGGTTCTAAAATTGATAAAAGAATAGGAATAGGCTTCTATGAATTGAGCCAAAATATAAGTTCGAATCTCGGCTCATATTATCGTCTTCCAGGTTGAAATCAAGGCAATTACGGAAGGTATTAAATGGTTGAAAGAAGTAGATAACAAAGTTTTAATCGTATTTGTATGGACAGTCAAGCGTTTATTAAAATTCTGAGAAGTGACAAGTTAAAGAGCTAAATAAATTCGTACCTCGGTTTTAGGGACATTGAGATAATATTGGTTCCAGGACATCATAGTATTATAGGGAACGAAAGAGTTGAGAAGCTAACCAGGATGGGTACAGGCTTGAATACAATCACACTAGGAAATCTTTCCAAGAGTTTAAAACTAAACAGAAGAAATTGACAAGAGGTGAACACGTCAGAGACTGATATAATTCAAATGTCGGGAGGAGGACTGACATCTTATGGGGAAAACCAAACATCGAGAAAGCAAGGGAGATCTTTATGCTAAATAGGCCAACAATCACAGGGCTAATTAGTATAATAATGGACCATACGGAGCAGAAAGTTCACCTAGCTTGCATTGAAATAACGGATAAAAAAATCTGTAGAGTGCGAGGAAAAGAACGAGTTATTGAAATACTACCTATGTCAATTTCCTGCGCTCGATAGCATTCGGAAACAGAAACTTAAAAGGAATATCTCAGGCATATCAATTGGATATCTATATCGAGAAAAAGAGGTTTTTAACCTAAATAAACTAATAAGGCTTATGGATAGGGGAAGCTTTCCCTAAGAGCGCACAATACTTGTATACCGGGAATGGGTTTGGGACATCATTATTTTTAGTTCAAAATATATCATTGTATGTGATTTTTCTGAAACTCTTTATTTTCTATATTAAACTTGCGACTGTTTTAAATACGATTGCATTATTTATAAAGTTTAAATAAATATCGAAATCTTATCGTGCTGTTTTTTAATAAATTTCAAATAACTTATTCGACTTTGAAGGGGAAAAAGTATATTTTGAAAGTATTTGAAGGAAAAAGTATTTGACCTATGTTGACCTCTTATCTACTATATGCATATAATGCGCTAACATTTTCTGAGTCTTTTTTAATTTATACGTTTTATTTCTTTTGCCAACAATTAGGTCTAACAATAAGTATTTAAATCTTATAACTAAGATTAAAGTAAAATATTAGTTCTCATTTGAGAGCTATGAATGCAAATAAGTCTTAATTTTGTAGATTGATAGATCTCCTATACGAAGCCTTGGTTGAGGTTTGCGTTTTGGTAAGTAATCCTGCCAGTGGATTAGAATGAAGTAGTAGTTTCATGTTGTATCCTTCACGAATTTTAGTAAATTCGTCTTTTACCAATGTTATTTCTAAGTCCTTGTGGATGTTTTCATTCCATATATACCATATATTTTCTGAGTCTAAATGCGTTTATATGTTTTGCCTCTTTTTGCCCCACGGAATAATACACTTGTTTTTCTAACACTCTATTTAACAATATGAAATTATTTTACTATTTTTTATGATTCTTTCAAATTTGTTTGCATAATATTATCATGATATTACTATTAATATGGCTTTTATGCATGTTATTGTTAATTAAAAATTTTGACCTGTACAAGATTTACATTGGCAGACAGCCAGACGAAAGGACTGACATATTTATCTCGAATCAGGAATTTATGTAAAGTTGAATGTTATACTTTGAGACATAATGCCCCAACCTCCTATGGTGTAGTAAGTTATACAAATTCCCATGTTAACAATATAAAATATTTAGTTTTTCAAATTTGCAACAAAAATTAGCATTAAGCGCAAACTTCTTATTCTTAATTTCACATCCAAAAAATTTCTTCCTTTCAATGATAACAAACACTTATACTAAAAATTGCTAGTTTAGCTAATGCTAAGTTGTGGAAAGTTAGAAAAAGTTTTAACTTTTGCCAAGTTCAAGCCTATCTGGAATCTTACCGTCTCTCTGGAGAAATTAACTCTCTCTATTGGTGGTCATTCTCAGGTAGACATGCTCTCAGACCTAGAGTCATGTGTAAAGATTTCTGCAGGAGTCCCTACGACAAGTAGAAGGTAGAGTCTGTCACTCACCATCTTTGCTCATATCCTAAACTGTCGAAGAGAAGGTAACGTTTTCCTTCTTTGATGATCTTGAGGATTTGAGTAGTCTGGATGTTAGCAAATCTTTATTAACAGTTCAGGATGGTTCATTGCATAGATCTGAGATTTTTTAAACTATGTACTTACAGTTCCATAAAGGTCACAATTGTTGGACTAATTGAATTTGAACTTCAATCCAATAGCCATTACAACCTAGCATAACAGTTTCTCTTAAAACATAAAGATTAATGTATACGCTGGACGACACTCGATAAGTATGGATTTTAATATTGTATCACAGTTCAACTTATTATTTGACCAAAATTATAATATAACTTTTTGGCTTTTGCACACAGAGAAAAAAATATGGTTGCGGTGACCATAATCTAAGAGCAACATATTATTATTGGATTATATGATTGTTTAAAAAATTATTATGGTCATAAATAATAATAAATTTAATACTTATAATTATAATTATAAAGTGATCTAACTTTATCATATTATTAAAAATTTTATCATGTTATGATCCGCTTCTATCACAAAATTATCTGATTTTCTCATATTTGTATTATATAAAAAAAATTATTAAAATTATCAAAATATCTGATAATATACGTCAAATTTATGCTATTATGATCAAATATTATTTTTTCATCAATTACTTATTTAATTAATTATATATATTGTACATGATATTTTTGTATTAACTAAATTAACTAAATAGTTAATTAATATCTCATATTCATTGAATCACTCCAAATATATCAAAACCTTGTCTATTTGTATTTATTCATACGAGGGCGGATCAATAAGTCCTTGACTTTTGGAACTTCCCTCGTAGTTATATGAAATGCAACACTATTCCCATCAAGTACCACCTGTTAATAGACTACTGTAAATTTTGAGCAATTGTCGTCATTTACTTTGCGTTTAACAGCTGTTCAAAATATACAAGCTCGTGTATTTTTCTAAAAATGGAAAAAGTGAATTTCGAGTGCTTATTAAACATTATTTTTTGCGAAAAAAAACCGTCAATCAAACCAAGGAAAATCTCGATAAATACTATCGGGACCATCGATCTCAATGGTAAAAAAGTGGTCTACTGACTTTCGTTGTGGTCGCACAAGTACAAATGACGCTGAACGTTCTGGACGGCCAATTGAGGTCAGTACACCCGAAATTGTCGAAAAAATCCACGATATGGTATTGGCCGACTGAAGAGTAAAAGTGCGTGAGATTGTTGATGCCATAGGCATTTCATATGGCAGTGTGGTTTCTATTTTAAATGATCAGCTGGGTTTAAGAAAGTTGTCTGCAAGATGGGTGCCGCGTTTGCTTTCAATTGACCATAAACGTAAACGTATGACAACTTCAAAGGATTGTTTAACAGCAATCCGAATGAGTTTTTGCGGCGTTTTGTAACTGTGGATGAAACATGGATCCATTACTGTACTCCGTAGACCAAGCAGAAGTCTAAACAATGGATTTCTCCGGGTGAACCTGCTTCGAAGAAGGCCAAGGTAAGTGTGTCGGCCAATAATTTGATGTCAACAGTTTTTTTGGACGCACGCGGGATAATCCACATCGATTACCTTCAAAAGGAAAAACAATAAACGGCGAATATTATGCCAACTTATTAGACCGATTTAATGAGGATTTAAACAGAAAACGACCCCATATAGCCAAGAAAAAAGTTTTTTTTTCATCAAGATAATGCACGGGTGCACACGTGTGCAGTCTCAATGGCAAAACTCTATGAATTGGGCTGCAAATTGGTACCTTATCTACCATATTCTCCGGATTTAGCCACTAGTGACTACTTCCTATTTCCAAATTAAAGAAATGGCTCGGTGGAAAGAGATTCAGCTCCAACGATAAAATTATTGACCAAACAAATGTATATTTTAAGGACCTCGAAAAATCCTATTTTTTACGCAAAGTAAATGACGACACTTGCTCAAAATTTGATAATAGTCTATTAACAGGTGATACTAGATGGGAATAGCGTTTCATATAGCTACGAGGGAAGTTCGAAAAGTCACGGACTTATTGATACGCACTCAGAGAAAAAAAATATGGTTACGGTATTGTCACTACAACAATATTATGTTCTCATTGTTAATGTTTATTAATTTTAAAAACAATCTGTTCATGAAAACAATGTTTTTGTTTACACAGAAAAAAGTTTGTACATAAATACAAAAATTTACTTTCAATGATTTCAGTTCATAATATTTTTTTATATTTTTTCAAATGAATCAAAAGTCAAGAAGACTGAAAACATTTTTTAAATTTTCATTTATATTTTCAATTTGTAAAAAATTTTTCTTCGGAAAATTTTAAGTTTTTAATGATTTTTAGTTAAATTTTGGGAACAGAACAGAAGCGCTTTTTATTAAAATTCTGCGGAATGAGAGCAAAATTATAAAAATTTCTAAACTTTATTTTTTAACAGATATTCCTTGGAATTTTGGCATTTTCAGGCATTTGTTGTTAATATTTTCATGTATAATTATTTTCAATTACCATTTGCAATCAAATCTAATAAAACTAAATCAAAGATTTAACAAATTTTTTGCAAAATTCCTAAAATATTTATTATGAACAATTTAATAATATCTATGAATAAAATTTTATTTTTTATGAAAAAAGTTTGGGAAAAAAGTCATGTTCGATTCATAATATTTATGAAAAAATAATGTTTTTGAATATCCTTACCAGAAACAAAATTTTATTAATATGCTTTTTATAAGTATGGTTGAAAAATTCATAACTTGTTTGTTTTTAAATGTATTTTGTTTTTAATGTTTGTTTTTCAACTTCATTATAATTCTCATTTAGTTTATTGTTCTATTTTGATTTTTCAATTATAAAAATTCACATATTCTTATAACCTTAAATTTTGTATTTTCCTTTTTTAGCCAAAAATAATGTTTTTTCTATTCAAGTGACGTGGAGTGTATTTTCCTTAGAATACAAAGTTCATTACAATTGTTTATGTTTAATTCGACAATTTTGTATTGCAAATTTTATTTAACCACATTTCAATTTTTCTTTTTTTGGAAATTATGAAAAGAAAAATAAAATTAAGTAAATATAAATAAATATTAAATTCATCATAAATACATGAAAATTATAGCCAATAAAGAGTGCGTGACGAAAAAAATTTAGCACATACATTTTTTTGATAAAAATAGCCTTGAAGGGAATGAATGAATGGAAGTTAAAAATAAAACAAATTAATATAGCATTCTTTGCACTTTTGGATTATGTTTCATTTTATATATAAGTTTAATTAATGAATGAATTTTGTTTTATTTGGTTTAATATAACATTATAAATGCTGTGCATCGATCTTTTTCTAATTTCTTATACATTTGAACTAATACTTGTTATTCGGCCGCTATTTTGTATCATTCTATAAATCCAAAGTGGTTTACAGTAATGACTTAAATCCTACCAGAAAATTTTTAAAAAGTATTTTATCTGGGAATAAAAGCACTCCCTTTTCAAAGCACTCATTGGTTTAAAATGACCTAAAAGTGGCAATACATTTAAATTTTAAAAATAAGTTTTTTGTTGTTGTATAACTATATAATTCTAAGCGGGAGGTTCTGCTTAAAGGTTAAGGCCTACAAATTCGCTACTTTTATGGTATGAGTCCACAAATCCATTGGAATGATTAAAGTAGGTTTGGCCGGACAGCTAAATATATGGAAAGTGTCATTAATACCCTGTCTACATGAGCCCATATTAAAATTGAAAAAAGTAGAAGGAAACTACGTATAACGATGAAATATTGTATATGTGTAGGCATAACCGTCTATTTATAAAATGTTTTTAAAAAAAAATCTTAATATTTTTCTTATATTTGATCAGTAATTTACCCAAAGTACCCTCTTCTAAATATTAAGTTTTATAAGAGTTCATATATCGTTCTGGTTCCTCTGAAGGAGGTCAACTCAAAATTTAAAAATTTCAGTAGAGGTAAAAAACTGTTTTTTTAATATCGCAAAGAAGGATACAACTAACTGCATGTTTTTTTTTTGACGAAAGAATAGAGAAAATGATGTAAGACTTTTACAGTGGGTAGGTAATGGGTGATTCAAGTAGAGATACTAAAAATATTACTTTTTTCTGGCTAATTTTTTAAATATCTACTAAAATAACTTGATTTTTATCAGTAATTACTAAAAGATATTTTCTTTTCTTTTCAAAATATGCCCAATTATGCTGTTTAGTGTAACATATGCAAAATTACGATCTGAAGTATAAAATATGCAAAAATATGTCATTTAATTTGCTAAAATATGCTCTAAAATAATGATTTTTTACGAAAATGCTTGTAAGCTCAAAATATACAAAAATATGCTGTTAGGACCAAAATATGCAAAAATATGCTGTAACAAATCGATTCCAAAATTAAATAAATTTTTCTGAAATGAATAAATAAATAATAGTTTGGTTCATTTGAAGCCCAGGAAAAATATGATTTTGCATGTTTTTGATTGCCCTGGTTATAAGAAATATATTTTTTGGGAAAAATATAGCTTTTTACAGTTTTTAGAAAAAAATAGCTATAAAGTACATTGCTTTGCAACAAAATGTTAAAGAACCATAATGTACACACAATTATCTATCAAACAAGACACAAACTGAAAAGATCGGTTAAAAAATTTTTATGTTATAAGGAATTCCCCAGACCATTACTATATTTTAGACTTTTTAATTAAAAAAAAAAATATTTAAATGAAATGCCATTTTTAATTAAATTTTAACCATAATTACTGAAAAATGTGTTTTTGTTTCTCCAGGATAATTCAAATTTTTAAGATCGATGCAAAATTAAAATTTCAAACTTTTAAAAATTTTGTTAAACAAATTTCAAAAAAGTTGGAATAAAACTACGCAAATTTATAGACAACACTTCAGGAAATAAAATTAAAAAATAATTAGGTCAATACTTTGTACCATTAAGCCGTACCTGCGATTTGAATTTTGCGAATTTCGGCAAAAAGTAATTTTTGCAGTTTTTTAATTAGTCATTTTTTTTTTTGATATTCAGATAAAACAGAATTATTACACAATAAGATAAAACATGTCTCATAAAAATACATTCTGAAGTATTTACAATAATTGAACAAGGATAATATTTAAAACTCGAAGGTCAAAGGTCAATAATTGGAATATTTTAAATCTTTAAGGAATGCTTAACAAAAACTTATTTATCTTTATGTGTATTTCTATAAAATTGTATGGAAATATAACTGAAAGACCTTCGTTGATATAATTAGTAAAAAAGGCAAATTTGACCCTCAAGTAAGCTTGGGGTAAGCATATTTTAAACGAACCTTTTCTTAAATATTTGTTAGTATATTTTATTAATAATTATCACAGACAAATTAAAGATGATTTCCTCATTCGGACAAGTAAAGTCATGTTAAACCATCAAAATTTCTCATAGAAATCATTGCATCCAAATCTAGATAAAAAAAAAATATTTTTCTGTGATGTCTTCCTTAAAAACTTTAAACATTTGAAATTTTAACTTTTAACCTTCTTATTTCAAAGGTAATCGCTGTCTAACTTTCTTAAAAGTATGAGAATATATTTTCTGAAATATGTTTTTTTATTATTGTGCTGTAATTTTTTTTTAGTATGAATATCAGTTCAAAAGAATTTACTTTATAATTAAATAACTGCAAAGAAATACCTTTTTGCTGAAATCCGCAAAATTCAAATCGCAATTACGACTTAGTCATACAAGGTATTGACTAGGGTATCCATTTTACTCGACTTTTTCATTTTTCGATTAATCAAATAACTCGAAAATGATGTTTTTAAATTAATCGATTAATCGAGTAAAGTTTTTAAGTTTCTCGTTTTAAGATTTAAGTTTTGCTCGTTTTTTGAATGTTTATCAACAAATAAATCAAGGAATCTATGTTTTATTAAAAAAGAACACAAAAATAATGTTAACAGTTAATTTTAATAAAATATGTCTGCATTAATTGAGATCACTTAATTTACAAAAAAGGGTTAAATTTCCTATCTGAAATTGTCTTTCAAAAATAGTATGTAATAAAAATGTTAATTTGCGTCTCTTGTTTTTAGGCCTCTAAATTTACTAGATTTGTCATTCGAAAAGAAATTATTCGATAATTTGAGGAACAAATTTTTTATTCTTTTCGAAGAAACAAAATTTTCAAATTTAGAATAAAAAATTATTCGATCAATTTTTAACGATTAATCGAATAATTTTTCAAAACGAGTTTTTTTAAATTATTATGCCTTTTTAAAATTATAAGTACAAAAAGTTTTTCTTAGTTAGAAAACCTTGTTGAAAACGATTGAAAATTTCGTTAGGATATATAAATTTGTAAAACACATTTTAATAGATTTATGATACAAGGACGAAGCCTATTGAAATTGGTTGTTATCGATCCATTATTTCACTTAGCCCTCATACAAATGTCCCTCCTTAAAAATAAGAATATTTTAATGAGATTTGGTACAAAGAAGTTCTGTACAATTTCATGAAGATCGGTCCACAATTGACCATAGCTCTCATATAAACCTCTCTTCCGAAAATCACGAACACTGAAGTCTCAGTATTTTTTGAAAAAAATGGAATTGTTTTTCTAAAGCGTCTTAAAGTTAGAATAAATGGAAGATGTTATTATTAAATTCTGGAAAATTTCCAGTGAATCAAAAGTATATGCAGATGCCTTATTTTTGAGAATTTTCCATTTATTATTTATTTCAAAAATTATTTTAATGATTCAAAGGATGTGGAAATACCCGAAGATCCTGAAATGTATAAAGATAGTTTGTTATAATATTAAAAATTAAAAAATAGATTTTAGCAATATTGATCTATAAAGAACAGAAAACTAGGTTTGCTTTTAGTGCTATATATTTCCACCTTCAATAGTAAGCGAAAGAATTTTTTCCACTCATCTGTTTTTATTAAAAATAAAACAATAATAATAATGATAATTTTAAAACAAATTTAATTTCGTTATATAATTTGCCTGTAATTTTATTATGGTCTCAATTTTTTCGATATTTTTTTTTTTTTTGTTCCATGTAAATGAATTGTAATTTCTAGGTTTGTTTTATGTTAATAAAACCAATTGATTTCAAAACGAGAAAGAAAGATATAGTCGATCAAGACCGACTCCATTGTGTACACACCATTGTGTACGAGCATAAAAATTCGGTAAGGAGACTTATATTACACCCGTGGCCAATTTTACTAAATGTAAAATAAAATGTACAAATACATAATAATGCGTTGATAGTAACATCTAAATGATTTTAGGCACTTTAGAGCGATTCCTGGAAGTGGGTTTATATGCAATCTATGGTAAATTATGGACCGATTCTCATAAAATTTGGCAAATGTTGTTTCTACTTAGATGAAACTCATTTGTGACGAATATCAATTTGATACTAACATTCGTATGGGATTTATGCACGTTAAAGCGATTTTTGGAAGAAGGGTTTAAATGGGAGCTATGGTTAATTGTGGACCGATATTCATAAAATTTGATTCAAAGATTGATACTTGTACAGAACTTCTTTGCACCGAATTTCATTAAAATATTCTTATTTTTAAGGCAGTTTTGAGTGTTTAAATTCTATTTCGGGCGGACATTTGTATGGGGGCTAGGTGAAATAATGTACCGATCACAACCAATTTCAATAGACTTCGTCCTTGTATTATAAAAGTCTCACGTGCCAAATTTCATTGAATTATCTTTAAAATTACGACCCGTTCTTTCTGCACAAGAATTACATGGACAGCCAGCCAGCCAAACGGACGGACATCGATTTAAAAGGTGATTCTTATTCGATTGATATACTTTAAGGTGGACGTTGTATAACTTTTTCTATGCGTTACAAACATTAGCACAAACGCATAATACCCCAACCACCTATGGTGGTATAGGGTATAAAAAGGCTAGAAGCTAAAAAGAAATTTTGAGGCTAAAAACAAAATAAAAAGTCTAAATTTAGCCTTAAAAAGGCTAAGCTGGTAACACTGTCTTTACAAATTATTATGTATAAATAGCGATTTAGAGTAAATCAACTGAAGCTCCATGTAGGTACTTTTTCAAAAAAAGTACACGTAAAGGATAAAAAAATTATATTTTAAATAAAATTTTTAATAATTATTAAGAAAAATGTAAGTTACTTTCTTTTCATATCGCAGTCCTTAATAGCTATAAAATAAAAATAGACACAAGTATTATTTGCATTTAATTTTAACCACACATTTTTTTATTTTTTATTTTTATTTTTTTCTTTGCTTCATTTTTTGACAAAGTTATTCGGTCACAAAAAACCCATAACCGCTTAACATGTGTTTCCTAATTTAAAAAAAAAAAAAACAAAAATAAAAAATGTATATTTATTTTGTTGATTTTATTCGGTTGCAAACAAATCAAAAAAAAAAAAAAGAAGGCATGTGCATGATAAACACAGAATTATAATTCAAACACGTTCTATGAGAATCTACGGTTTCAATGGAGAGAAAATTAAAAAGATTATTTAAAAAGAAAAAAAATCTGACGTATGCAGTTTATAAACTCATGCTACTGGACGAGATAAACAACCACATCATTTTTACTTCCAATAATAACATTATCATTACAAATAAGCATTACATTCATAATTCAGTAAATATTTAAACCAGTTAGTTATTTATATTTATTTTAATATTTATAATTTACTACTCAACTCAATTTCTGACAACAGGAAATCTGTATAAAACTACACACATATACATTTATACACCCACACTATAAATAACTAATACATACATACAACAATATTAGTTGAAATTTGTTTATGCTACATGTATCTCAATTGTTTTATGCAAATTATTATTTTTTATGGTTGATCATTTATTTTTCAAATTGTTACAATTGCAGAAAATGTGTGCAAAGTTCATTCGTCTCATTTTACATTCTATATGTATGTGTGTACATAGATGCTGTTTTTATTTATTTATTTGTTTGTATTAATCAAAAAATAATTATTTCTAATGAAGAGATCACAGTTATCGACAAGTATTCGTGTGTCCTATATATTTAGAATGGTGGGTATACGGAAAGTTTTGGTACAATTTTCATTTTAATTATTGATGTTGCATTTAGTATTTAACTGTAACTGGTTAGGAATATTTATTGTGTCCAATCTTTATATATAAAAGAGTAACGTTACTAAATGATTGAGTGTTAGATTCAACATCCCCCAGACCAAGCGGCAGAAGCTAGAAATATAAAACTTGGACTATAGGCAAAGCTGTCAGATGTGGCGATTTCTAATTTCTTTTTGGCGACTGAATTTTCCATTTTGCGACATGATTTGTCAACAAGGTAGCTATTTGTTTGGCTAGTTTTTAAAATGGTATTAAATTTCATTAAAATCTATTGAATTTTCTTACTAAAAGAAATAGACTATTTTCAGTATATTGCAAGTAGTATTTTTTTATTCAATTATTATTAACTACTGCAATTATTGTTGACTTTGTTAAAGCTGAATTTACATTTATAAATTATATTTTAAATTTTAAATACTAATTTAATTTTTTAGTATTTCTTTAATAACCAACTAAAATTTATATTTGGTGATTTCTGATTAACTATTTGGCGACAGAGGCTTTTAAAAGTCTGACAACCCTGACTATAGGTATCTCACGGATTTTCGGAAATTCTAATGTTTAGTGGGTAAAAACGGGTAAAATTATTAAATTAATATTTTCTAAACTATAAACTATGCACATTCAAAAATTTTTGACCTGGCTGAAATTGACTTTAATCCTTAATACGTTTTTTGTTAATACTTTTTTAAATAAATGGGTTTAAAATCAGAACTCACAGGACTAGAAACTGCAAAATTTTAGCACCATAGCTTTCATTTTATAATCATAATTGTTGTTCAAAGTTCATAAATTCTGAAAAAGGGCTTAAAACTACTTAACTCTTTTCCATTCCTCTACACTTTTTGTTAACGCGTTTATATTTTTTGATTTCATTTGATGTTATATAAAATAATTGGACTTTGTGGATAAATTTTACACCTCTTTTGTTATTGTGCAGACTTTCAACAGTTAAATACAGAGTAGTCGAGTTTTAATGATCGTTTTTTAATTTTAAAATTTTTTTGTTTTTTTGGGCGGGGTGCGTGCGCCCCTCAACGGAACAGAAATTTTGAAGCACGTATTGATACTTGTTGTAATTTTGCGTATTTTGTGCCATATCTTGTTGATGTGCCCTACACGTAGAGAAAAAACATGGTTGGGGCATGGTCACCACAACAATATATTTTGTTCCCGTGGTTATGTTTTATTGATTTTAATAATACTGTGTTCATGATAAAAAACATGGTTGGGGCATGGTCACCACAACAATATATTTTGTTCCCGTGGTTATGTTTTATTGATTTTAATAATACTGTGTTCATGATAAAAACTTATCTGTTTAGGTTTAATAATAAAATAGTTACCATCAATCAAAATTTTAATATGGTTGACTATTTTTAATATTTTTACCAGAAACAAAAATTTATAAATATTCAAAAATTTAATTATTTCTACAATCATTAAGTGTAGACAATATCTTTATTTATTTTTTGTTCTGTACAACAGTTAAATGTTTGCTTTTATAAATGTTTTGTTTTCCTCAAAGATAGAATGTTTCTTTTAGACCATTTTTTGCTTTCCATAACTATTGAGTGTTTACTTCTAAAACATATTTTTTTCTCCGCGACTATTGAATACACATTTTTGTGTCAGTAAGCAATTAGTTTTTTTTTTTTTTCATTAAAAATTCATTATAAAAAAGTGAATATTTGTGAAAAAATTAAATAAAACTAAATATGTAAATGCAAATAAAAATGGTAAAAACATAATACTTCGTGTGACATTCTATACTAAATTAAAAATTGAGATAATATATAACATACTTTTGAGGGTGTTTATTTTTCGGTTTCCATTAAATTTAGTTTTTCTGTATTTCAAAATAAAATATAAATATGTTCATATATACATATTTTTATGAAATTAATTTCTAATTATCACTAATTTCAATTAATATGTAAATTATAAAAATATAAATTAATTTTAATATTTAATAAAGATAAAAAATAATAATTTCTAATTAATGTGTTTTATTTTAACAAATTTATGACATAAAATATATAGTTTTTGGTCATATTATAATAAAATGGGATTATAATATAATCAAATTATAATATGAAAAAGTGAGATAATAATACAAAATGAAAACATAATATAATTTAAGAAAATTATAATATGATGAAATGTGATTATAGTAAGATAAAAACACACTTTTGTATTATAAAATCGGACATATTATGATAAAATAGGATCATAATATTATAAAGTCAAATCATAAAATTATAAAAACCGGACAAACATATGATAAAGTGGAATCATAATAATTATTATTTATAATCATTATAATTTTGAACTGTAATTATATATACCAATTATAATTTGTTGCTCTTAGATTATAGTTACCACAACCATATTTTTTCTCTGCGTGTAAATACTCAATGCAGTGGATAGTCATAAAATTTGGAAAACAAGAGTGAAAATTAAAAAAAATAAATTTTTCTCGCATCACATTCATAGTTTCTAATGGAATAGCATGAATTACTGCGTGTCCTTAGTTTTTTTGTTATTTTACACAATAAAATTGGGGGAGTATAAAAAAAAATTAAAAAAAAACTTTATGGAATTTTTAAAAATTATGCAAAAATTGCATTTTCTTTTTTTTTTTTTTTTTTGGATTTTTATATAATAAAATGAAATTTATACAAATAATGGATGTAAAGATATAAGACCGGCGATAAATACAATTGATCGGGACCATAAATTTAAGTCAAATATCATTGGTAGTTGAAAACGCTATACTTCGTGTCAAAACAGATTTTGCTTAGGCACATACATAGATAGCATGAAATTTACCATAATTGGCCTAATGTAAGCTTAACGGAAATGTGAAGGAGCATCAAAAAATTTCGAAAGATAAAAATTGTATGGACCAAAAAAAATTTACTTGGGTTAAAAAAGGATTACAGTTTTAAATAGCTTTTCTTTGCAATAAACTGTAAATAATATATTTGCCTATAATATACGGAGAAATAGCTTAGATTCGAACACTATTTTTCGCAAAATTTGTAAAAATCGCAATTTTTATAATAAAAATTTTTTTTAAATTTTACTAGGAAACACTAAAATATACTACACTAATACCATCAAAATTTGAAAGTATCATAAATTTTATTTGAATAACTCAGTAGGTTTTGATATTTTGCGTATTTATTACCAGAATTATATACATAAACTTCTAGTTTGTGAAAATTTGTATATATTCAACTTTCGTACACCCCCTGCACGAAATGATTAACGATAACTGATTCTACGCTCATTCGGATGTGCGAATAATCGATTATTCAAAATTTCTATTAATCTGTATACAGATTAATCAGTTAATCGATTAATCAACAATTGTAATTAATCTAAATACTGATTAATTGATTATTTTAAAGTTTGATTAATCAAATTTGAATAATTTTATTCAAAGTTCTTAAATTTATTTTACAATTAAAGAAATGAAACAAAAAATGCTAAAAACTATGTATGGTGTAAGATATGTGCTGTTTGGTATTTTAAGGACCGATATTTTATATTTTCCTGACGATGGTATATCACATAATTTAAAATAATAAAATAAAAAAATAAATTTAAAATTATTCAATTATTTAAGATTTTACTTGTTTGAAATTATGATTAATTGATTAATCATTATTTTGATTAATAGATTAATCGCACATCTCTAATACAAATTGATTTTGATGTACCATGAAAAAATTTAAGACCTAAAATAAAAATTTTTCTACCAAAATTCATTCTACGTTAAAAATATTTTATATTTGTTTGTCTTTATAACATAAATATTTCCAATAAGCATCGATTCGATTGGAAAATTTCTTTTAATAATTCGCATATTTCTCAATTGTATTGATGAAATAAAGAAGAAAATTTTTAAAATTTGTCTATAAAATTATAATGTTAGGCATAGAATACAACTAGAAGTTTATGTGAGGGGCGCTTCGAACTAAATTTTCAAAAAAAAAATACTTATTTTTTTCAAAACACAAAAACAAAATACATGTGATTACATATATTTTGTTGTTGCATGAATTAGGTTTTTGACAATTGAATAAGGTTTTTTTTCTATCACATAAATATCTAGTTATTAATCTATGATGGTTTTATGAAATTTTCTAGTGATTATAAAGCATAAAGTTCAGTTCTTTTTTAAAATCAGTTTTTTTCTTTTTCTACTATTATTTAGACAATATTCAAATGTGAAATATTTTAATGTTTCAAGAATAATTTCAGTTTTAAAAATAGTTTAGAAAAAATATTTTTTATGTGTAATTCAAGTATATGTTAAAATTAAAAAAAATGTTTGAAAACATTTTTGAAACATTTGTTTGTTAAGGAAACATCCAGCTCAGTTTTAAATTATGAAAGCATTTGAAAAATACAATTGTTATATTAGAACCTTTTTATTGGAAAAAGCCATAGTTTTAAATTGAAAAGTGAAGGAAATTCAAGACTATTCTAACATCTTGTACAAGAAATTTTAAATAGTTTTCAAATGAATAAATATTTAATTTCAAAGGTTTTTGCTTATTTGGTTAGTAATAAATTTTATTGAAATTGTTTTAATAAATCAAATATTATAAAAATATGAATTTTTTCCATTAAGAATGAGCAGAATTCATAATAGAGGTATATAATTAACGTAATTCATTAATATTACTCATACGCTTATACGGCTAAATTTTATATTAAGCACAAAAATATATTGCAAGTACATATGCATTAATTCCCATCGTTTTACACTAGATTGTGTTAATAGTTTTTTTTTTCAAATGGTCCATTTTTACAACTATGTCACGTGAAAGTAGTATCATTAGGCTTTCTTATTTAGTATGTGTCATTTTGCTGAAACATAAAAATAGGTTATTGGAGCTATTTTATTGATTTTTTTAGGAATGAAAGCTTGATTTGTGTTTTATACATTACATAAGAAATAATAATAAATATATTATGCTAATATGCTTTTAATATGCTTTTAAAAATAGTCGTTAAAAAAACTGACTTTTAACATAAAATCTCCACTCCTGCATTCGTTTTTGGCCGGGCGGGAAGCAGTTTAGTGTTAAATCATTCTAAATCTATTTCTATAAAAAATATGGGTACCAAATTTAAAAAAGCTCGCGTGACATTTTTTTTTATTAATCGATAAAAATGAAACTATTTTTTAAAATTGAAAATTTTCGGCCAATGCTGGATGTAGGGTGCAAACTTAAATCAATTCAAAATTTCTTTATTAACCATTTATGAAGCCTTATCTTTTGAAATTAACGAGGAAAAAATTTTTTTATTAACGGAACTTTGAGAAAAAAGTGAATGAATTGTACTACATTTTTGTAAAAAAATAGCCATTTTTCATGCCAATTTCAGAGTGCTGACTTTGAATATTTTTCACGTCTAGACGAATTGAGATAATCCAAAAATTCTTTCAACATATTATTTTGAAATATGTAGCAAATTACAGAATATTTTTAAAAAATTTTTACCTCATATAATTCCGGACTTATTCCCGAAAAACGAAAGAAAGTCGAGCCAAAAAATCAAAAATTCAAAATTCAAGCGTAAATATCTTTTTAACTGTAAGAGATAACTTAGATGAGTAAGCTTATTTTTTCTTTATCTTGCCAAGCACTTTCCAGAAATATAAAAATCTTTAAAATTGAACTTCATTTGTACAAGTTACGATTTTTTTAACTTTTACATACTCGAGGTAGTCAACTTTGACACCCTGTAGCTTATCTCGTGTTATCACAGGGTGACTACAAGATGATTTTTCTGAAAGCTTAGGTCCTCCTCTACAACTCTTCCATACATTTCAATTTGATCCGACCAGTAGTTTAGGTGATTCAGATTTATTACCAAAAAATTTGCGTTTGACCCCACTGTGGAGCATGAGAAAATTGGGTGGATGCCTTACGAACTGAACACAAGAGACGTCGAAAGACAATATTTCATGTCTGAAATGCTCCTTTAGCGTTACAAAACACAACTTCATTTTTCTGCATCAAATTATTCCGGGCGATGAAAAGTGAATCCATTGTGATAATCAGAAGCTCTAAAAATCATATGTAAAGCCCGACTAACTAGAAATATCGACTTCAGTCTAATATTCAAAACGTCAAGGAAATGCTGCGTATTTGGTGGGATCAGAAGGGTTTCATATATTATGAGCTGTTAAAAACAGGTAAAACGATCAAGAGATACTTGTACCGAACACAATTGATCCATTTGAAGAGAGCATTGAACAAAACTTCACTTTAGAACAACATATTTAAAATTGGCTTGATTCGTTTCGGGCTTTAAGAGATGAGAATTGGTTTTGGAATATAATCCAGAACTTTCCTGAAAGATGAGAAAAAAGACATAGCTTCCGATGGACAGTGCATTGGATAAAACACATTGTACCTTTTGCATCGAAATAAATGTAAATTTTTCATTAAAAAACTACGTGAATTAATGCATGAAATATTGTATTGAATACACACTACATTTGAATTACAACACTTTAAAAACATCCTTCGTTTATTTACAAATGTGTGATTTTTTATTAAGAATTTTTATATATGAATGTGTATAATAACAGAGCACAGACACGTGTCTATTTCCGTCAGTTTTATTTTGTCTCGAATTTAATACGATTAAATTTTGTCTCGAATTTAATACGATTAAACGAGAGTAATCTGAAAGGTGCCTAGAATATCTAGGGAAAAATTAAAATTCGTTGTTACTCTTAAAAACGTCTAAAAGGCGAAAATTATTTGGCGAATATGTATAGCACCATCTAAAATGCTAGACTTTTTTCAAACTGATCGGTGAAAAGGACTGCGCGCCAAAAATGAGTGCATACAATTCAGCTCATAAAAATAAAACCAATGGGTTAATCGTTTTGAAATTTTTTTTTTTCTAATATGAAGTCCAATATTTATCTAATACATTTCCCATAATATCTGTGATTTGGAATTCATGACCAGGATGTTGTAAAATGTTTTAGGCAGCATTTATATGAAAAAAAAATAATAATAATCTCAATAATTTTCGTCCTCTCTTTTGCTTTCACATTTTATCAAGCGTTCCCATTACGAACTTTTTATACTTGGTGGGTCTTCAAATTTTCTAATAAAATATACAGAGAAATTTAAATAATGAGTCACATTTCATTCAGAGATGTAGAAATTTTCACTTAAAATTTGTATTATTTTGTCTGTGATCCTATAGTCTGTGAATCAACTTTTTCTTCGGTTATCAGGATTATTTTCCTTTGTATTTTTTTTAGACCCAAAAAACTGTATTTCCCGACTCATCTGCGTTTCTAACAATTGTTTTATAAGTTCGACATGTGTTTCGAAAATATATTTTAATTATGTGTTTGAATGAATTTTGTTTAATTTTCATTTTAAGAAGAAATGATTATGTTATTATAACCAAATTTAGCACATAGTTACTGAGAATAATAATAAATATAAAGAACGGTACTAATTTTTTCATGTATAATAAAAGTTATAAGTCAAAAAGTGTGCACGAAATATTTCGAGCGCAGTCCTTACTTTAATGGTGGTACAAGCAAGAAAAGAATAGCCAAGGCAAAAAATAATATTGTTTCTGGCTAAAACTGGTTTAACTAATTAGAGGAACTTTAAAATCCATGCTGGTAAATTAAAATTGATTTAATTTGATTTAATGTATTTTTGTTCTATCTCAAAAGAATTTTACTACCTAACCTCGTACATGCATATATTTTTCAACATCATACACAAGCAAACATAAAAAAAATTGCATTATGTCCTTGATTTGATGTTAACAATAATATTAAAGAGTATTTGTTTTAATTACAAATGTATGTCCTGTACATGGACTCACTCGTATGAACGTGAACGTTTAAGTAAGTTAATGAATGAACAAAATGCTAGCCAATACAAACAAGTTTCATTAATTTTTATTTTTTTAAACTATTATATATAATATATAAGATTTAAATCTTCTTAAGCTTCTCATGTGATATTTATAAATTCAGATGTGAGTTCATAACAAATATTTTGGTAAAAATATTTACAATAAAAAGGAAGCAGAAAAAAATGATACCCAGCAATTTATTTAGTGACAATTAGTGAATAATATGAAAAGTTAAGAATCGATTTTCGATTTTTCGATCAACCATTTTAATTTCGATTATTTGTAAAATTAAACTAACTAAATTATGTTTTAAAGAACCATTAGACGTTTAAATATGTAAATCTGTCGTTATGTTTGACACCAAAACCAGAGAGTATACTCTTTGAGATAAACATTTTGGCAATGAATACAATAGTCGTACGACTGTTCAAAGAAGATTAAAAGATAAAGAGCGTTCGTTTACCCAAAAATTTTTACTGTCCAGTAAAAACTTTTACTCGATTTTAGTTCGCGTATCCAAGATCCAATAGTGAGAAAGAATTGAGAGAGAAAAATCACAATTAATAAATTGAGCATTTACAAATATTACTGGTTATTTTACTGGATTTTACAAAATTTCCTTTCGCGTACTTTTTTGTTTACAAGTTTTTTGAGAGTAAAATTTTGAATTTACTCACTTTACTGGATTTTACTAGAAAAGCAGAAGAACGGACCTATAATAAAAGAATTGATCTATTTATTTTTAACCTACTTCCGCAGAACATTCTAATAACGTCAATAAATGTCTTAAATTTAGAACCATAGAATTCAAATACATGTATTTTGTAAAAATATAGGAAGTCAATTACATAAAATATTACATATAAAACTGACACTAGAATCAAGTTCGGAATATTTTCTGCTAGACGGGGACTTGTGTCGGAAGATAGACTATCGATTTTTATTTGAAAGGTCATACCACAATTAAGGAGTGTAATTCATTCGTAGTGAAGTCGTAATGTCTACTCAATACTTCTTAGACTTGTCTGGGTAATAAGGTATTCGTGGAGAATGAGTGCACAAGAAATTGGTAGCCTAAGGATATAATGAAAACACAGACGGATAATCATATTGCTCTGGTCAAACTATCAAATAGGGGCTTGAGAAAAGGATTACTTCCGAAGTTATTTTGTTGAGGATTTGCAACATTTTTTATGTGACAATTTCTTGAATTGTATTTTTACTGAATTTTTTTTTTATTAAAATCCTTTAAAAACTTGTCCCGATATTTATTTTTTGGAAAGTTTAAAATGTTCCTTTGAAATTTTTACAATTTATTTTTACAAAAAACTACTTCACTGTGCAGGGTTGATTTTTCGATTAATCGAATGCTAAAGGTCGATTTCAGTATAAAATTGACTCGTATGAATCGACCACAAAATAATCGTTTTTTTGACAAAGAGAATCGATTTTCGACCATAATCGAAATCGATTTACCAGTCACTAGTGACAATTGACCCTTTTTAGACCGTAAGTTTCACTAATATCTACCTACTTAACATCTACGAGCACGGTGACAATTGCCACTTTACGAAACCTATAGTAAAAGGAAAGAAGTTCAAGAAGAGAATAGCAATAATTTTTCACTTACTCATTGTAACCAGTAAAATAATAATGGATACATAATAACGCCGCCTCGTAGACGTGGATGTGAAAAAATTGCTGGGTTATTTTACATAAATATGTACATTAAAGTGCATCGATTTGTATGAAGACAAAAAATTTTGCTATATATGTTAAAAACTAATAACCAAAATATTTCGGTTTAATTATTTCGTTCACGTGAGCTGGACCATTTTTAAAATACCTAAAAGAATATAGTTTTCGATAAACTGTGTACAAAATATTTAATTTTTTAATTACAATAAGTAATAGGACACATGTAGACTAAAAAAAAAATTTTTTAAATATATTTTCATTCTAGTGAAATGGAAAATTTGGTAAAATTTTCTATGAATTTTTTTAATACTATTTTATTAAAGTTTGAATATTTTAGACATTATGACCGCGGTTTTAAAAGAATTTATTATATTTTTCATAAACTCATTGATATTTAAGTATAATAAATACTTCCATATAACTTATTTGCAACAATTACTGATTTAACTTTTCGGAAACCTAATGAAAAATATAATTTTCAATAGTATCAGAATAGACCTTTTCAATGGTACCTTAAAATACAATATATGTTGAAAAATTTCCGAAATATATACAACTGCATGTTTATATAATGAAAATATGAAAAAAAATTATAATAAAATCTTGATATTTCGCGAATAAAAGGAGATGTAAGAATTATTTAAATGCATATTCCAAGTATTAAATTGACACATTCAGACGTAATATTTTGGGAATCATAGAAGACCATATTAATCTTCTTTTTTTCTTAAGGCACTTTAATATACATGTATATTTAATATATGTATGGAATTTAATGCATCTGTAAGTATTGATCAAAAAGTGCATAATACATTCCTTATAGTAATGTTACGTTTTATTTTGTACTGTTAGGCAAATTACGAAATATATCCAGAAATAGAAATTCTATGCAACAAGTATAAGTGTGTGATTTGAGTTCTAAGAATTGTACTTTTTTTTTTTGTTAGACAATTTCCCCAAAATCTCAAGTTATCATAGATTTTTATTAATTTTCCTCGAGCTCCTCTGTTTTCCATATGAAATGCAATTTTAATTTCGTATAGAAAAAATAGATTTTTAATAAAAATCTGAAATGATTTCCTTCTTAAAAAAAGTAATAATAAGTGATCTAGAAAAGTTTTGACATGCTAAACGTACTGATTTTAATGGCATTTCTAAAATTTTCCCAATAATAGGTGGTTAACGGAGTATGTTTCACCATAACTCAATTTGTCTGATTTAGATAAATGAAATACCAAAAGATGCGGATCAAAATTGCTACCATGCTATATATATATATATATAACTTTAACTTTAACTTTTTTAACTTTAATTTTTAATTAAGTATATCTCCTAAACTAAAGTTCAGAAAAAAATAATTTTTTGTACAACCAAATTTCAAAGTGTTGGCTTTAGTTTCCTGAAGAAATAAAAAATATACATATTTTGTTATACTAAAATTATGCATTTATTTAAAGACATGTATTTCTGTGGTACTTTTTCGTGTGTCACTTGAATAAGGAATTATTTTAATATTAATCAGGAAAGGTATGATTTGAATGCCACAATATTTCTTTTAAATAAAATTGCGTTACCAAAATTCATCATCAGGCTTCTAGACAATTAAAAAATATTGAATGTAATAAACTGTCTTCGTTTTCACTAACTTTTTAAAATTGGAAGAAATTTTTGACAAAGCACATCATACTTCATTTTTAACATCCAAACGTGATCTAAAATTCGATTTTATGAACTGAAGGGCAGAAAAACTAATTTCCTGGTGGAAGGCAATGATAATAGGAAGTCGTAGAAATCTTTTGTCTAAAGCCCAGAGATGTGCTTCGATTGGCATAACAGGTGCCGTAAGAAGTACACCTCAGGCGGCACTTGACGTCATTCTGCATCTCCTACCCATTGATGAGTTCGTGATGGGAATGGCTGCATGGAGCCTGCTTAGCCTTAGTGAACTAGGACTTACAGGATCAATCAGAATAGGACATTCCAAACTTTTAAACGAGGTTAATCTCGGTGGACATGCCCTGGTTCCCTCTGGATCCACGGACTATATGTGCACGGAGGTCGATTTCGGGGAAAATCCTATACTGATTATCAAGAATAGGAACCAATGGTCAGGTAGGGAGAAACTATTCAGTGGAGCATCGGTATTCACTGATGGATCCAAAATGGATACAGGCACTGGTGCAGGTGTGTATCTAGTTGAGGAGAACATCAGGAATACGTATAGACTCTCGGATAGTTGTAGTGTGTTCCAGGCGGAAATTCTAGGTATTCTTAGGGCCACAGAATTGATTGCAGGGAACATTGAGGTAAATACAGAAGTAACTCTGTAAGTAGATAGCCAGGCGGCGCTGAAGGACATTTGAAAGGACATTTTGTCAAGTCTAGACTAGTTAGAGACTGTAAGAAGGCTCTTAGGAGATTGATGGGAAATTATCATATCAGACTCTGCTGGGTACCGGGTCATTGCGAGATAAATGGCAATGAGGTAGCTGATGAATTAGCTGGGAACGGCTCGGCTTTGGATAGGCTGTAAGTGAAAGTGGTGTGAGACCACCTCTAGGCTTTTACTTCAGGTTAATTAGGGAGTGGATTCGGGATAGAACCAATCATGGATGGAAACGTAGAACGGACTGCAGATTATCAAGGGTCCTATGGACCCAAACTTGATAAAGCAGATACAAATCTACTTTTAAGCATGAAAAGGGAAAACCTGAAGACTATGATAGGTATTCTGACAGGTCATTGTCCCATAGGGGGAATGATAGGGAATTGGGATAGAGGTTGCTCCGGTCTTTGCAGAATGTGCGAAGATAATGAGGAGCCAGAGACGGTGGAACATATCATATGTCACTGTCCATGTCTACAACTAAGTAGGCAGAAATGGTTAGGCAGTCGATTCGTTGACGAATTGGACAATATATCGAGAATAGATCTCGATAGATTTATAGGATTCGTCATGGAAACAGGCTGGCTAAGAGGGGGTCGTTGGCTAAGAGCGAACGATTTAGGGCAGTAGCACTTTTCTTTTCAAAATTTTTCTATTCTTTTCTATACTTTTCTTGATCTCCGTTTTTCTCTATCATTTTCCTTCCAGGTCTTTTCTATATTTCGTCTACAATTTCTTTCTATATTCTCTACGAAGGGACTCACAATGGACCTCTAGGTCTCCGAGTGGATGCACAAGCACTCTTCTGAGTACTGTGTAACCCTTCTCTACCTACCTAAGTACCATAATTTGCTATTCTTTCATATAGACTAAAAAAATATGAAATCTACAGATAATATAAATATTAGCAAATAATCCCACTTTGTATTAAATTTTGCTATTTTTCTTAACTATCTTGGAAAATTTTCCATAGAAATTGATATTTTTGGAATTATTTTTTTTATTAGTTTGAAATCTCACAAAAGTTCTTAACTTGATAATTCATAATTATACAAGAGCTTTGGACCAATATAAGGCGACCAGTTTCGACATAATTTTTCGCAATGATACATTATTGTTTAATGCCCGATAACGCAATAATGTTCAAATATCCATTGATTTTGATTTTGGAACAAATTCTAACACAGGGACAAACAATTAGGAATTATACCTATTTTGATATTCTTCCCATGTCAAATAATTAGAATTTCATCCTTCGTGATTATTGTAATGTTGCACTTTTCCAGTATTGGAAATTATTTAAGGAAATATGTTTATCTAGACAGTCTAAATTCGAAATATATGCGTTTAGAGTCAAATTAATTAGAGTTGTCGTAATAGGATCTCATTTTCATTAAACAGTACTCGTTAAAATAATAAATGACCGGCTTATAAAAGTAAAGTTGCTAGTTTAATTTTATTAATTAATATATCGTATGTTATAAGAGTTTCCTATTACCATATTAATATTATTAAATCAACGATTGGTGGCGGTAGTAGCTTTAAATGGCCACATGTGTTCATCTGTGTAATATCAAATATCTACTGTTCCATGACTTTTATCAATCTTTTCATGCATGATCGTTTCAATATTGTGTATCTAAGATAATTTTTAAGAATCCTCATATTGGAACTACACATCAATATTATTTCAGTACCATCATAATGTTTATTCCTAATTGTTAAAAAAAAAAAATAGAGAAAGAGTGTCTTTTAATATCATGAACGTAGTTAAAATTACCTTAAATTTTTGTATATGGATAGTAATTGATGGTAATGCAATCAAATTATAGTTTTCAGTATTTCAATCATTATTTTCATCAAAATTTAAAAATTTCTGTTTTTTTTTTTTGCTCGTATTAATTTACAACCGTTTTAGCAAAATTTATAATAACTATTCCTATGTATAACAATTTATAACAAAATAACATACAAAAGTTGGTTAAGACCAACTAGAAGAATAAAATCACAACAAATTTGGCTAATTTAATAACGTTAAAAGCCCTAATCAATGCGATCAAAAATCATATAGCCTAGTATTGAATTTTTTATACTCAATACTGTAAATTCAAAGTGTGCTTTGGCACACGAATTATTTTTTAGTTCAATTTCATATTCTTAAAAAATTATCAGGTATGTCATAAATAGCAATATTGAATAGATTACGAAGTAAATTGGTTTAGCAAGAACTGGTTTTAAGCTCCGGATAATATCGGGAAAATTCATCGTGAAATAAATCTGAGTATATTATTATACTTTTCATATGTTCTTTTTGAACATCAGATGAAACCAAGATATCATTCAGCAGTGAAAATAAGGAATATTTTGGTAGAGGGGATTAAAGGCGTCTTTTCCATAAAGAAAATTTGCGCTTAAAAGCATTTATTAAATCAAATTAATTCATTTAATATATTTGCTTATCTGCCTTGTCATTTGATTTTAAGATTATTTAACGTCTCGAAAATTTTAGAGATTTAAGCAAAGTAATATAAAAAAAAAAATAGTTTTCTGCAAATTTTTTATAAAGATCTTAAATGTCTACTTCTATCTTAAATTCATATAAACTCTTTAGCATATTTCTCTTCAAAATTCAACCAACATTCAGATGAAGTAGTAATTTCTTATGTTCTGCATCTAAATCGATACATAAGGCTTTAAGAATTCTATTTCTTAGAGCACTGGTTTTTATAAAATTTACTACGGCTATAGTAGTTTCAAAAGCACTTTTAAATATATCAGGTAAGGTTTTCGCGGCAAGTACTTGTCAGTGGATTACGCAGTGAGATTTAAGTGATTTACAATTCTGAACGCGATCCATTTGTCCATCATTACGCTGCAGGCCATCAATTCTTTTTTTTCAGAGTTAACTGACAGAGGGATTGCCATGACTTTCTTTTTCGGGATTATCTAATATTATAGTCCCAACGACAGCAAAACAAGGCTTTATTAAAATTTCAGCAATTGTATAAGGTTTCTTTGCTTTTACATTGCACTGATATATTGTACGAAGCTTCAATAAATTTTTTCCCCATCCAATTGACAGACACCTATAAAATTCAACTTTGTCATAATTATACATATGTGCCGAAAAATAAAAAATATATCATATAAAATAATTCCAGACACATTTTCGGTTTCTCTTGCGGACTCACATTTGGAAAACCTTGCATTAGAGCACCCATGAAATGTAAGGATTTTACAAAAGTTTTGGTTTTGCTTGCTAAACCGGCAGTTTCTGGTAGATGAGGCTAAAAAAATAATATGTGTGCAAAAATTGGATTGATCGGTCGTAAACCGGCCAGTCGACTTTGATTTTTGTACTAAAAAAGGTCTTAAAAGACCACATAACCTTTTGCGCAAAAAAAAACTATATACGATTTTTTATTCAGAATAAAAGCAGAAATTTTTGAATTGTTGTGATGTTATAAGCAATCAGAATAAAAATTTATAAATGGACTTTTTTTAAAAAGACTCTCCTCGTTTTAATATGGGCCTAACCTGTTAGAAACTGTTTTTAATATAAAATTTAGCACATATGCAAACTTTTCCAACACAGATGGACTTAAAATTTTACTTTGTGATATTGATTTTCTACTTGTTACAGAAATATTGGCATAAAATGTAGAGTACAGCATGAATTTTTGGATCATTATAACGAGTATTTTTAGATTGTTATTAGATTAAACAATCACAAGAAATTCTTTAATTCTGTAATTTGTTTTTTTAATTAGTTTAATAGAAGGAAGTCGAATTTTTGGATAAAATTGCAAATTTTGTTGAAACTTCAGATTTTTGGCGAAATGTCTAATTTTTTGTCAAATTTAAAAATTTGGTAAAATTCCGAAAGTTTGGTGAAATTTCGAATTTTTAATAAAATTTTGTATTTATGGCGAAATTTCAAATTTTTGATAAAATTTAAAGTTTTTGGTCAACTTTTGAATTTTTATTGAAATTTTGACTTTTGATGAAATTTCGTATTTTTGTTGAAATTTTGGGTTTTGGTGAAATTTTAAATTTTTAGTAAATTTTCGTAGTTTTAGTAAAATTTCGGATTATATGAAATTTTGGATTTTTAATGAATGTTTGAATTTTTTTGAGATATTTCACATTTTTGGTGAATTTTCGGCTTTTTGGTGAATTTTTACTAAATTTTTTGATTTTTGGAGAAATTTTGAAATTTTTGTAAAATTTAATTTTTAATATTAAAAACTCACTTGATTTCACAATATGGATTTTGATGTGCGAAAAACGAATCTGCCTTTAGTTTTTTCCATCAGGTCTGAATTTATTTATAGGCGTTATTTTTCCCAAAATAAGGCCATTGTACGTTATATTTCACCATAACCCAAGAACTGTGTGAACGATTTACATAAATGTTAGGCCAAAAGATGCGGACTAAAAATGTTTTCAAACCAACCTAACATAATTTTTGTATATGCTCAATGTTTAGTTGTTTAGAAATTGGCGTCCGAAAAAATTTTTTCTCTTACAAAATTGAAGATTTTTTTCTTAAAAGTTCTTCTCTTTTTATTTCTTCTGTTTTTCATTTTAAACATAAAGCTTGTAGTGTTACGAATAAAGGAAGCCATGTATCATCAAAATTGATGCAGAAATCTTAATTTTATTCACAATTAAGTGAAAATACCCATTTATACCCACAATCAAGTGGAGATTCAATAGTGGACAAAGAAAACTTTTTTTTCTTCGTTAAACAAAATAGGTGGACTAGATGTAATTTGACGAGCTAAACAAGAATCTGCTTTCGCTTTTTGTCATTCACGTACTGATTCTTTTTTGGCATGACTAATAGACCTCCTTATTCAACGGTCACACTTGTATAACACTTGTATAGATAGATAAAACTCCAATAGATGTCGATTAAAATTATCTTCAGGTCATCTTAACATTGTTCTTTTATCCGGTCAATATTTTCGGAGTTAAGGAGCAAAATTCTTCCAATTTTTCATGAAAAGTATGTATTTTATTTTTTTCGAATAACTACGAAAATATTGAGCGAATAAAAAATAATGTTAAGATGGCATGAATTTAATTTTCTTTTGCATATTTTGGTATTTTAATTGTCTAAATCGGACAAGCCGTTCTTGAGTTGTAGTAAAATGTACTTGACTTATTAACAGGAAAATATTATTAGGTAGAAAAAACTGTAAGCGGATTCGTGTTCAGCATGTCAAATTCCATCTATTTTTATTTAAAAAAGCAAAAAAAAATATATATCTTGCCATCTCGTGTCTCCACTTAACTGTAGGATATTTTCACTTAATTGTGAATAAAATAAAATCTATCAATTTTGATAATGCATGGCTTATTTTATTCATAGTAATACCAACTTTTTATTGACAAATTGTTTTTTGACACAAATTTTTGAATAACTCCGAAACTACAGATAAAAAAAACAATGTTGAGGTGACTTAAATATAATCTGCATCTTTTGGTGTTTCAATTGTCGAAATCGGACAAATGTTTGCCGTCCAGTGTTATTGACCTTTTTCATTATAAAATTCAATTTTATTGTTCTATACAAAAACCGATTTTTTCTGAGTCATTTAAGTGTCCTTTTTGCTCTAGCTCATAAAAGCCTTATAAAATTAAATTTTTTGTTTCCTTATAAAATGCATTTTTAGTTTTCTATAGAAAAAATCCATTTTGTTTTTTACAATTTAATTTACAGCAACCAAAAAAATTTCCATTTTGGTCCATCAATTTTAAACCTACCGAACAAATTCCAAAAATGATTAATAATTTTTCCTAAAAATCCATATGGGAGGTTAATAAACTTTCAAAAAAATGTTTGCCATAATTAAAATTTGTTCATAAATTTCAAGCAATGCATTAAGTCATTTGCTAACAAATTTTATTGTGTTATTTTAAAATAAACGTATTCATATTTTTCGCTATTCGGAAAAGAAAATAATTTACCTTACAAAAGTTTGGCACACGTTTCGTACAAAAGTCATAACAAAAATATAGAACAAGAAATTGAAAATATAAAAAAATACCACTTATAGAGCTAATAAACGATGACACATGTCGATAATAAATATTTAAACAATAACAAGAATAAATAAATCATCTAAAATAAAGATAAGAAACAGAAACAACCAAAACGTTTAGCTTTCACTCGTTTATTCAAAAAAACACACATTTACTGAACAATACTATAGTAGATTTGGGAAAAACAGAAAAATCACAAAATTGTAATTGCCCTTCCAAACAATCCAATAAATAGCTAAAGAAGACAAATACGTTGAGTTAATTTGATATTAATTTAGAAATTTCCCTATAAATTGTAAGGATGAGTCACTATAAATAGTAAAAGAATACAAATACTATATATGTAATAGAAGAATTCATGACTTGGAAACGTGAACAGTTTAAAGGCACGTGGAAATGTAAAAAAAAATTATAGTAAAATGAGTTTATTTATTTCTTTTGTACATAATGTGTGTTGATTTATAGGTCAGTTAAATTACAAACAAATGCTAAAAATTCAATTAAAATTTTGGTAACTGTAATGAAACTAATATTGTATATTAAGATAAAAATATTTATAAAATAAAAGTAAACATAAAAATAAAACAATTTCAAAATTCATTATCCGTTTTATTAAAAAATAATTAAATTAATCATTTATTTAAAAATTCTTAAATTTACAAATTTTTTATTACATTAAATAAAAGTATTCAGTAGATAGTAAAGGAATAAAATGTATTTAAAACTCAAAACTCAAAATCTTAAAAAACAAATTAAAATTATCTAAATTTTGTTAGACCAAAAATGTATTGCTAAATTTTAAAATTTTTTAAAATTTAATTTGTGTATAAGAGCTTTAATTTTCTTAATTTTATATAAAAAGTCTATAATTTCATTACATTTTTAATATAATTCAAAACATCTTTATTGACCAGTATACCCATATGATCGACACCAGCTAAAGCTAAAGTTGAAATATTTGAAGATTGATAACCAACCCAGTGATGACAAGCCTGCAGAGAACGTCTATTAACGGTACCATCACCAATTCCCATAATCAATTTGGGTATATCATCGGAAACGTCATCTTTTTTATAGCGTAATCTATAAAAAAAAACATGTATAGTATATATAGTAAAAGGTATAATAAAACAAATTATTAGCTTTAATGTTTATTTTGTGTATGATAGTTCTTGAAGTTATAATAAAAATATTCTAAAGGTTTAAATTCATACACACCATATTATTTAAATACTTCTCCGCTTTTGTGGTTTGCTATATTTGGACTGCTGCCCAATATAGACTCGGATCAAATTGATATGAAAACAATTAAAACTCAAAAAGACCAACTGATATCTAACCTTACTGATTGCCACCTAGCCACTGAATTCTCCAGCTAAAGGTTACTTAGTTCTCTAGTTTACACATTGAGATATTGCCCTGTGCTTTCTTTTTCACCAATCTATTCGCTGTCAAGATGTTTACAGCAAGTTCTTTAGTAATTTCATTACTCAATTTTATTCAGAATTCTATCAAACCTAACTAAACCAGATTCACTGCATCTAAGAAATCCTTATATGTGCTCCCCATGACGCCTATAATACCATTTAAGTCACATCTCTAGGCCTTAGCTACAATACCCCTATGGTTTAGGGTTCTTAATTTCCCGGACTTATTCTGTTTCCGGAAAATAAAATATAAATTTCCCGAGAATTTTAGTAAAATAATATAATTGAAGGTAAAGGAGCTAAAACTACATAAATATTAAATATTAATACTGCCCTGCGATATTATTTCGGAGGAATGCTTTAAACTAATTTAAATTCCCAATATAAATTTCAAGAGATTTCTTTTCTTTAATATTTCCCGGAAGTTCCTGGAAAGTTTTTCCCGAATAGAATCCCTACTACGGTTCTTTTTTTACATTACCTCCCACTACACTGCACAACAAATGAGGAAGAATTTATCTTACCACCGATGTATAAATCCAGTAAGCCCCGATTCTTTCCAATCCTGCACACGTAAGTTAAACCTTTGGCGCCTCTCCCATGTGATTACCTTCCGTGATAATTTGCTATCTAGAAAATAAATCCAGATAATGTTTCTTCCCCTATCAATAACAGTTCAGCACCCTAGTATCGTTAGCCTTAAATTTTCTATACATTTTGTACTTTATGGTGAAAAGAACTAGCTCTAATTTGTCTGGTTTTTGTAAGCATGAATGAACTAAGAGTTTTGAAGTCATATTTAATTAAACTAAAGTCATACTTAATTAAAGTCAAAGTACATGGTAGCAGTTCGTAGGACCTGAATGCCTAACGCCTGGACATGGTTTGATTTTAATTTATTGCATAGTCCGCATGCGCATACTCATGGGCACTCAAATGAACTATAAGAATATTGAAAATAGAAAATAAGAATAGAACAAAGAGAAAATTACAGATAAGGACAAAAAGAGACAAAAGGTAAACATTTAGAAGAAAAGTTAAAAGAGTGGAACAGGCAATGAGTTATAAAGTCAGTATAATTCAGGAAGGACACAGGTGTGATGAACCGTATTCTCGAGTTACCAAATGACTCCATTATAGAAATCAGCGCCACTCAGAAAAGGTTCGATATCATAGTCGGAACTTAGAGCAGTGTTCTCCTGATGTTGTGAAAAAGACGGATTAATAGAGTTATTTGACGACCAAAGAAAACCACTTATATGACTGAATAGGAGACAAAATAGTATAGCAAGATTAGGTTTTGGGATGCGGGAATTTCCGGGCGGGAAATCCCGGGATATCCTGTCAAAATACTCTCGGCAATTCTTGGCAGTTTTTTTTTTTAATTTCCGGAAAACGGGAAATTAAATATTGTCGTATCTTTAAAATTCTATAGCAAACATTTTACTATTTCTAACATCTTATGTCAATGAAAAAATGACGTTACTCTAAGCATAGTACTTGCAAGAGTTTAAAGCATATAATAAAATTGGAATGTTATTTGAGAGGAACGCTAGTTGTGCATGAATTAGGTTACTGACTATTGAACTAGGTTTTTTGTTTTCCTCTCAGATATATATGTATTTGTTTATCTATGGTTTAATGATAATAATTTGTTCTACATGAAATTTTAAATCAACTTTATTTTCATCATGTTAAAATTTTAGATACTTTAGTTTTATTGTAGATTTCATAGCTGTGAATATTTTAATTTAAAATATTTGTTAAAAATAAATTATTTTTATAGTTTAAAATCATTTTGTATTCTTTATAATACAATTTTCAGTTACTTGAAATTAATTTGGTATAAAATTATCGGGTATATGTGATACATTTATTTTTTCGTTTTCTTTATTGGTAAAAATTACAATAAACTCACTTTTTATCAGGCTTTATTATAAAATTTTAAGTGTTCCACGAAAATTATTTTCTTCGCTTTCAATAGTGCTGTATCTTGTAAAGGAAAAATAAAGCATTGTTCCAAAAATTATTCTTAAAATCGATGGATATTTATCACAACTTTTCAAACCGTTCGAATTGAAAACAATCGATTTCCATCACATACCTGTATTTAAATGTTATTCCATTTGTTAACAAGTCAGATTAGAAAATATTTCATCAAAAGTATTCGTATATACTTTTATAAAACTTAAATCGAATTCCATACTTCAACTAATTTTAAAATAAATTTTATTTCTTTAGCTTGAATACAATTATTCTTTATTTTATTTCCTATATTAAAAATGAAATAAAATCTGATTTGAAATCTTTAATTTTTTTATTCATAGAAAATCTTTGAATATTTTTATTCAACATAAATTTGTTTGAATAATTTTAACTGTGTTTGGAAAAATAAAAATAAGTAATATTCTTATTACATTATTTCCACAAGAAACATTATTTGCTGAAAAAACTTCTGAAACAATCGCTACGTTATTCTTTTAAACTTAAATAATTGAAAAAAATATATGATTTTTTTTTGCAAACCTCTTGTGGCTGAATAATTTTATTTTTTGATTTTTTTTTTTTTTTTTTTGAATAAAAAATATTTATTTTTTCTATTTGAATATATTGTTTTCAAATAAAAATCCTAAAAACTTGTTGAATTATTTTGTCAAAAAAAGAAAATACATATGAATATTATTCAAGGTTGGAATATTCAAATATAAAAAAAGCTTAGTTAAATTTTTATAAAAAATATGTGTTTCAATTTTGGTTAAATAAAATACATATTTTCTTTTTTAATTTATTTTGTTCAATCAGAAACGAAATTATATAAAAATTCGTTCGATTTAGTCTAAATAGAAATCTTTAATGTTTTTATTTAAAAATTAATAAATTGATTAATAAATATTTTAAATTAGAAATAAAAATTAAAAAGTATTTTCAAAATAAAATGAAAAATATTTTAATTTTTTATTTTACTCACAAGTAACACCTATGATAGATTTGTGGAAACGAATATTAAATAAGTTGAACTTCGAAAATACTCACTATTATAAAAAAAATTACTTGGTTGGGAGATTTTTCATTCTAAAACAACATTTTCTTTTGAAACAGCATCTCTTATTAAAACAATGGATCTGTAAATATTAGATTTAAATATTATAACTTTAAAATACGTATAAAAACCTAAACTCATGCTGTATTCATGCGTATATGAGGTTATTTCTGAACACTATGATCCAGAAAACGTTGCTGTGAACAAATTTTTAGAATTTTCCAGATTTATGTTTAATTTAGTAAGAATTAGTCAAATAAAAAATAATAATAATGTAAATTAGAAAAATTACCGGCAAGCTATTTATAATGAAATTTATCCAATAGATTAGGGTATATTTTTAAAAAGTTTTAGCGTCAAAAACACAATAACGTAAAAATCTGATACACAGTTTTTAACATAAATTACGAAAGGTACTAACGTTATTTGTATAAAATATTTAATTTTTTTAATTCTTTTTTTTTTTTTTTTTTGTTAATTCAGTACTATTTTTGTTTTTTTTTTTTTCTTTTTCTTTTTATTTAATAAAAAAACAATTTTCTAAATCATGATCTTATAACTAAAGTTTTAAAATCTATTTCCTCGAACCCTGGGAATGGAATTCGAGGAAATTTTTTTCCCGTTTCCCGGAAAAAGAAATATTTCGGGAAATCTCAAATTGTAAGCAAGATGCTCAGGTATTGACAGCTTTCATGCCACGTGATTTAAGCAATAACGTAACGAGGACTTCTTAGGCTATCAGTACAAAATCAATTGACAATATTCTACGTTGTTCATGGCAAGAAAGTGTCATCTTTTGAGGATTTGTAATATTAACTTGTTGCTCTGATAAAAACGAAAACTAACTGTAACGTACCGGCTAAAACGCTCAAGGCAAAAAAATTCGGGAGATCCTCCACCCAGGAAGTAAAGAAAGAAAAGAGAACTAGGTCTGAAGATAAATTACGTACAATGTTCGACAGTCTTTTCATTTCCTGTGCAAGATAAAGAAACCTTTGATACTACTCCAGACTAGGTACCATCGCTGACTGATATCTAGTAGAAAAACATCCAAGTCTGCCAAAATACCACCTTCCCGAGCAAACGAATGTGTTACAGAAAGAATCCTGCGGTTCTTTCTATCGGTTCTAAACGAAGTTCAACATAACGTACTGGGAGGTTCCCCAACACATATTGCTGATTCCGAGAAAATACTGCTGGTTTTACAAGAATACTTGCCCATCATATGTCCGATGGACACCTATGATACATCTGGTAGAATTAGCCATTAAAATAGAACATTAACCAAAATAATAACTATTTGAACGGTTACAAGAACAAAAAAGGCGAAGAAGTCAATAATTTTAGTGGACCACTCTCAGACGGATGTTTTGATATCTGCTCATTGATAATATTGGCATCTTTAAAGGTAATGTAAAGAACATTTTTTCAAAGACGTTCATGTGTGGAAACATAAACTTTGTCCAATTCCTAACTCTTGACACTTGTCCAGTGGCGAAATTGAAAATGATATGTACATTTGAGCTACCACAGACTGATAGTGAAATGATTCCAACACCCCCAAGACTAGTGGAAACCATATTGACAGATTTAGCTGTTAAATATTTTATCAATTCAATGTTTTGTAGGGGTATAAGGAAAGATATTTTTTGAAATATTAAATACATTCGATAATAAATTGTATGATCTAAAGAAATAAAACATAAATCACTTACCTTTCTACTGTATCCAAACCATCACCATACAGGCAATGTAGCTCAACACCTGGTGGACTAAAGTTCAAGATATATTGCAAAGTATCTTTACGCATTTCCCATGCTGTTGGATAATAAATATCGTTGAAAAATTCTTGTAATTGTGACATGGTATAAACACGTGATGGCGTTTCAACCAAAACTTCAGAACTTTTCCAGAACAAAGGTGAAGGAAGAAGCCACGCCGACGAGGGATTAGTAATTTGCTCAGCTTTTAAAATTTTACCACTCAAGAAAAATGAATCAAGATCATCACCCATGGCAAAAACTTTTAAAGCTTTAACACTACCAGCCCAAGCACCGCCTAAACTTATTTGTCGTGCAACATATTTCTCTTTCCATTCAACAGTTTGCTGTTGCAAAAATACCAATGTCATGGGACTACCCATGCTGTGGGTAATAAAGGTAATAGGTGTCTGATAATTAGCCTCATAAGTATCTTCAACTAGTTTCTTTAAATCAATAAAGAATTGTTTATTCTCATCTGTGAAATTGGCAAAGTAAGCAATTAGTTTTGAGAAATTAATAAATACATGTTGACTTACTTGGTGCTTTACGAAAATCATATGGAGCTCCATGTAAGTTTTTCTTCCTTTCATAGCCCATATCAACTAACATACTAGCAATATCCTTGAAATAAGCACCAGCTTTATTGTGTGTAGGATCTATCCATTCGACTACTTCGGGATCACCCCACCCTGGTATACGTATCTCAACACCAGGTGTATTGTGGGTAGTACGTGTTATATTGTCATAATACAATTTAACATTGTCGACCCAACAATAGACAGCTGGTATGACTATCAATTCTAAATTCAGCCATAGATTAAACCAATCCGATTTACTGGCACACCAAATAGGCGATGAAGATTTATTTAGTTTTGCATCTACTTGACTCCCACCATCGCCGGGAACTTTGTTTTTTAGAAATATTTAAATTATTTATTTGCTATTTTTTATTATTTTATTTATAAGGGTTAAATCGTATGTGAAATACTGTTAGAGATGTTAGTTGACTGATTTTGGAAATATTTTTAAACATGCACAATGATCTTTTGTTATTTATTTTTCGATTTTTTTTTTTTTGTTAACACACTATTTAAAAATGCAAAAATTTAAATGATAAGGTGCACTTTTTAAAATAAAATTAAAAATAATGTCAGTTAATATGATAAATTAAAATATTAATCACAATTTGAATTTAAAAAATATGTTACAAAAATGAACACTTAAAAGCCATTACGTCCAAAATTTTCTAATTACATAAATTTTTAAAAATCTGATTAATTGTAAGTTAATATTAAAGACAAAAAGGCACATAATAAAGTATCTAAATGACTAAAATTAGGCCAAATATAAAAGGAAAAAAATTATAAACAAAGACAAACAAAAACATTCAAAATTTACCAAATTTAAATTTTTTTCAGTATTCTTTTATTGCTACATCAAAAGGAGTGCATTTTTGTTACGTTATGCCTTATAAATACGGAATTTTATATAAAAAAAAATTCTTCAAAAAAAGATTGAATTCATTTATAAGACTTATATCGTTGGTTTAATATACAAAACAAGTATCACGATTTTTTTCGAAATCGCGTTTTTAATTAATCTGGCAGAACTAGAGTTTTTCCGCAAAATTTTCGGTTCCGTAATCAAGGGAAATCAAGCGAGAATTCCCGTGATTTCTTGTGTATGCAAAATGTTTGTATTTTCTAACTCTTATACGGTTATTTTAGTATATAATGTGATTTCACATTTGTTTTTATTTATGTTATTTGATTTTGTTATGAGTTTAAATATCTTTAAGTACATATCTTAATATATTTGATGAATTTTTGTATAAACGATAGAAAATAAAATAATTATATTTATGGGAATGTTTTAAAAAGAAAAAATTTGATTCAATTTTGTGGTCAAACATAATATGTCGCAAAAGGACTATTAACTGTATATGTATTTTTTATGACGTACATTACAAAAAGTTCACTTATAAGACCATGTAATTTAAAAAGTCAAATTTTCGAAGAAGTGAACATGATGTAAATTAATTTGAGCTCAGGTTTTCCTTAGCTTAATAGTGTAGCATAAAAATAGAAAGAACTGAATTATACCTTTGTATGAAAAAACCATTATTCATAAAAAAATCATTGGGGCTCTCTTAACAACAAGCTTACTTCCGTAAAATTATCGGGGGAAGTTTTATTCACAGAGCAATATGAAAACCAAAGTAATGATTCAACTTTCGAATGAATTGTCATATACCAAAATAATTTTCAAAATGTCAACATTTCAAAAAGAACTGAATTAGTTTATGGTTTTATCTTTAATTAGTTTATTTTTAAATTGTTTATCCTTCATTTAATTGAATTATCTTATAAATATTTAAAAATCATTAATTATTTCTTCTTGTCGGGAATTCTCGAGATCCCGGGAAATTTAAAAATCAAACCCGATTTCCCGGAAGCAGAAAAAGTCCGGGAAAAATTCTAGGTAAGACACACATAAATACACTTCTTTTAAAAAATTTAGGAAGTATGATTGCTAATAACTGATTTATAATCTTTAAAAAAGGCCTAAATCATCAAGTTTTTTATTTTGAGAGAAAAAGCTCTAACTCATCTGAAATTTATATTTATAATTTAAAATTAAAAAAGGTTTTTTTTATTGAATAAGTTTATCAAAAATTTGTTTGTATGTAATCACAATTGTTTACAGTTTTTCGTTCTGGGAGCAAAACCAGAAATGCTCTATATGTTACAAAAAAGATGGACTTATCCAATACACTTGGAAGTTGATGGCAAGTTTGTTGGTACAGGAAAACATGGTTCTAAACTAAATTAGCAGAAGATATGACATGTAGTCCCGATAAAACTTATTTTTTTACAATTATGCTAAACAGCCATTAGCAATAGGTCAACATATTCTAATGGCGTTTTCTTTGCTTACTTAAATGTTGCCCTTATTCTCCCCTTTAACCTCTTTATGCTTTATTCTGAAAAAAATGTAAGCAAGATATGACATGTCCCGATAAAACTTATTTCTATTTTACAATTATGCTAAACAGTCATTAGCAATAGGTCAACATATTCTAATGGCATTTTCTATGCTTACTTAAATGTTGCCTTTATTCTGCCCTTTAACATCTTTGTGTTTTATTCTGAAAAAAAATGTAATAGTGTAAAAGGAACAGATGATCTTTTCTAATAGTGTTACCCTTAAATTTGAAAAAAGTGTTTTATATTTTACCCTCAATTTAAATAGAGGAGTAACATGCTGCACTTTATTAACGCCAAACTGAAAAAAAGAATTTAAAGAAGAATTTATGTTTGAATTTAGCGCTTTAAAATTGATGTTCGACATAATTGTAAAAATTTCACAAAAATTCCGAAATTTGACTAAATATATAAAATTTTATCAAAAATCTAAAATTTCGTCAAAAAAATTAAAATTTTACAAAAAATACAAAATTTTACAAAAAAAAAATCAATTTTACAAAAAGCCAAAAATTCGCCAAAAACCCAAAATTTCACCTTAAAGTCAAAACTTCACCAATAATTCGAAATTTCAAAAAAATCGAAAATTTTACAAGAAATTTGAAATTTCACCAAAAATCAGAAAATTCGCCAAAAAACCAAAATTCCACCAAAAATCCAACATTTGGGAATTTCACCACAAATTTGAAGTTTCAGAAAAATTTCCAAAAATAAGATTTCCTTCGTACGTACTTTAAATAACACAATAACAGAATTGATCACACTTTGTTCTATTGTAGTCATAAAAATAGTACCATTTTATAAGTGTTAGAGTAATCTTTAAATAATGTTACACAGTAGCAAGATATCATTTTTCTTCAAAAAAGAAAACACTATAAAAATAGTTAAGAACCCACCAAACATTAAGTACCATTATTGTTAAAAATTTACCATAAAGCCCTAACTTTACATTTTCTTAAAGCCCTATCTAAAATAACTGCCTAAAAAGCAGAAAAAATCGAAAAATAAAAATAGCTTTAAAATTGTCCCAAGTTTTGAATAAGAATTGCGTAAAAAATTATTTGCATCTTAAGTTTTTTAGGTTTTAATAAGTTTTTTTTCTTTTTTTTTCTCCTGTAAAGTTACGAAAAGTCGTAACTTATCTGTATCTATGGCTTATATATAAAGCTATAGATATACTGTCTCCTCCTTTTTCTCTATAGATTTAAAATCATAGAGCTTGGAAAAATGGCAATTCATTGAAAGTTATTGAACTTAGGAAAAAGACAGTCGCTGTGACAATAACAAATTGTATATACAATTTGATGGTTAGTACTAAATGTGAATTCGATGTTCTATGTATTGTGTTATAAATCAGATGGTTTTTAATGTTTCTTCTTGGAGCTTCTTAGCTATTGTAATTTTTCAAATTCCAAAATTAGTTCAGAAATTGTACCAATACAGTCTCATTAGTTACCCATTGGACTACTCATCACATATTATGTGATACTATTGTATATTTTTACAGAATGACAAACAGTCTTCTCAAAAAAATTTACCTAAAAATTACTTTTTTGAAAACATTTTTTATTTTTAAATTTCAAAATTATTTCGAAAACTCGTGTAATATGTACAATTACGGAGCCCTTAAATTATTCTTCCAATAAAGTATAATAAATTAGTAATTCGTCATTTGTGCAAAAAATGTTGCTTACCTGGAATCAATAACAACTGATGGAAGCAGTATATTGCTTACTTAATTGCATAAAGCTTTCAAAAATGCAATAGCGTAAGTTATTGACTGTGTGCGTGATATTCTTCCTTTTCATAATGCTTGGGGAAGCACTAAAATCCATTTCTATTGCTTCTAGGCGGCTCATCTCGAACAAAAACTATGCATTACAAAAGCGCTTCAGTAAAGGTGTTCGTTCATATAAAACATATGTAGTTTTTAATAAAAGATATTCGTTTATCTTATATTGTTACGGAATTGTACTTGAATTGAAATATAACGCCTTTAACGGATGGTTTAAAGTTAAATAATGCTTCTCAACCTTTCTCAATGCTTCTCAACCTTTCTATTTATGTTAACAGCAGTTAACATATATGTAGAAATTATTAATATAGCTGTAAACATACAACATTGAATGAAAAGCTTTCAGCATTATTTGTAAGTATAGCAACACTAAATGTTGAAGCTGCTAACATTAACATCGAAAACTCTAGAAATCGAATATACTAGTTTGTCCGTTAAGATCATTGTAGAAATAGAGCTTTCGGGAAGTATCTAGAAGGTAATGCAGTGTATATAAATTGGCCGTGAGAACAACATTGAGTCAGTCTAATTGAAAGCATCATTAATTAAAGACAAATTAACTGCCTTGAAGTTGGCTGTATATTCCTGTACATTATTAAAGTGTGCTGTATAAAGTGTATAATTTTAGTGTGTATATTAGAACACATAGTGACTATTTAAACTGTTATTGTTGTACATAACATTCCCAATTCTGGGTGTTTCTACTGAAACGACAAAATTCTAAATCTGGCCAGAAAATGTTAAAAACACTGTTACATGTCACGAGTGTCATCAATGTCTTTTTATAAAACTTTTTGTTATGATTATTGGAGTTTATTCAGACTAAGAAACAAAACAATTACATATCTTTTCGCATTTTGAGTAAACTTGTCATACGACAAATTGTTTTGTAAATTTTTATTGTTTTTAGTTCAATACTATTCAGGACCATTTACTCGATTATTCAGTATACAAAACGTGCACCTTGGAACATGAGAAAAGTCAGCAATAACATAGGTTTTCCTGGATAATACAAAATATTTTAAATATTTTTATTTTTTTTTATTATTGAGGAGCTTTGATCATTCTTTACCTCAGAGTTCTTCCCAGCTTTGTTATTTACATTTTTTATCTATGATTAAATAAAGCTTAGACATAGCTATAACATGGCTATTATTTGATTTTGAAGAAATGAACACAACTTGCCATTACGCAGCCTAACATGTTTGCTATAGCTCTTAGGAGCTTCTCCACTTTTTGGGCTTGGAATTCATTCTAGTGACTTTTTCTGAATCAAGTTTCATTTCATACCTTAGGTCCTTATTAAGTTTTTTATTACCCTGAAATGTAATATATTTGTCAAAATTTACTCAGCCAATATTTTCTGGTAAGTTCCAAAAAGTTAAAAAAAAAAATCAAATTTTATTTTATACATTTTTCTATGACTTCCCATCTGCATTATATTATAAAACCTCATCTTTAAAATATAAAAAGAATAATATAAGTATTACTGAAGCTCATATATAATGTATGATTTTTGTTCGAGATGAGCCACCTGGAAGCAATAGAAATTGATTTTAATGTTTCTCCAAAGCACTATGTTAAGGAAAAGTGTCTTTCGCGCACAGCCAATAACTTACGCTATTGTATTTTTGGAAGCTTTATGCAATTAAGAAAACAGCTATGGTTTTAAACCTAATATAAGATTTATAAAAATAATTTTTTAAATGGTGTTTTAGGATAGTTATTACTTTATTTATATTTATAGTGTCTATAGTAGGTGAGATTTTTAAGCGGTTTATGTTTTTATAAAAGTGATTGTAATTAGTCCATTCATCCAATTCATTCTGTTTAAGAGAAGAGCTGATGATTTTAGCAATATCATGTTTGCTGTATGAAGTATATTTTATAATAGGAGCGTAGGTGGCGTATTTAGCCGCTTCGATTTTGAATCAGTGCATATTATATATTTTCCTCGAAAATTTTTGTATTTGGTTCTTTGAGGTTTTGGATTTATTTGGAAACATTATCTTTTGTTTTAGTTCAGAGGTAAGTTCGTCGAATCGTTTCTCCAAGTGTCGGAAATCCAGATTCAGCCATTAAATTTTTAGTAGGATTTGCCTTGAATGCTCCTAAAACTAATCTTATTGTTGTGTTATAAAATGGTTTTAGTTTCTTCAGCTGGGATTTAGGTGTTTTACTATAAATAACTGGGCCATAATCGATTTTAGGTAGAATTACGTTATGTGTATCATTTAAAATAGATGTTAGATGAGCGTTGCTTCTTTTTGCTGCAATACATTTGATTAGGTTTAGTCGAGATAGAAGCGATTTTCTTAGGTAATCGATATGGGTACACCATGAAAATCTGTGATTAAAAAGCATAACAATAACTTTTAGATTATTAACAGTTTCAATCTGATTGCCTGATTGTGCAAGAAAATTTTTTGCAGATTTGGAGGCATTTTGTTTTTGAGATTGAAATTTTTGCGACAGAAATATCGCACCAATCATTTAATATAGTAAAAAATTGGTTGATTTTATTTTAAATATCAACATTAGGTAGGTGTTGGCATATTAGGTATAGGTCACCAGCGTAAAACACGTGTTTAAAGAAGCTGTTGTTAGAAATGATTTTGTTGAGTTTGTCAGTGACTATTAGGAAAAGAACTACGGATAATGAAGAGCCTTGTGGTATACCATTATGGGGAGGCTTAGTGTTTGATTAATTTTTATACGAATTTTTTTTTTTTTTTTTTTTGAAAGAAAGGATTTTAGAATTTTGTTTCCAAATTTCCATTGAGATAATTGAGTGAATACCAATACGATCAATAGCTTTTTCATAAAAAAGAGGATTCCTGTGAGATAATATCTATGTACCTTTTTAGGTTTAAAAGCCATGTACTCAAGAGCTTAAGTTTAATAATTGTCCAAGTGATTCTTGTTCCAATGATTTTTTCGAGAAATTTAGGCATGCACGGAATTAGCGAAATAGGACGTAGACTTCGGCGGATGTTGGATCTTAATTGGTTTAGATACTTGTAAGGTGGTAGACGTTTTCCATTTGGGAATAACTCCAAATTTAGAGATTTGATTGCAAATTTTTTATGACTACCTTTGACAGATTTTAAAGTTGAAAGTAGTTCCAATATAGTAATGTCTTCCTTAAGTAGTTTAGATGTGTTGTTTGGTGCAAGGTTAGCATGAAGGTCAATATTGTAGTAGGGACCACTTTTCTGCAAAACAGTTTGCAATGTTATGTGGGTCATAGATAGAGCAGTTATCATTTATAATATGATGAATGGTTTTAAATGAATGGTTGCCATTAAGTTTACGGATATTGTTCTAAATTTTATTAAGTGGTGTGTTGGGGTTAATTTCTCTAGTGAAGTTGAAAAAAAAATTACTTTTGGATATCTTAGATTTTAGTTTAAAATAGCTGTTGGCTTTTTTGTAGGCAATTCTGTTTTCTACAGTTTTTGTTTCGTGTTACGTAAAACATTTATTTTGTTGTTCCGCCAGTGGTTATATTTTTTATTATTGAAGAATTTATGATGTGGTATTGCAATATTAGTTGTTGATTTTATGTATTTCTGTAATATAGCTTTATCTTTGGGGAATGGATCCCTTATTGGAATATTACTAAGATGATGTTGAAATTTGGGTCAATTTAATTGAGTACGTTTCAGTTTTGTGTTATTTGCATATGAGTGTGGAAGACTTATATTAAAGTGAATGGGATAGTGATCGCTGCCGTTCAGTTGGGAATCAATATTCCACGTGGTAAAAGGTGCAATGTCGAATGAAGTTGATGAGAGATCTATATATAGTGGATAAAGGGATTGCAGACCCATCATTTAAGTAAAATCATGTTGGAATGTGTTATAAAGTTTTTAGAGTGTGCATTAAAGTCTGAGAAAGCGATGTTATAATTTTAAGATTAAAACCAATGAAAACATAAACAAATTTTTGAATTGGTTAAAAAATTATATTTTGGCATCCGTGTATCTTCATATCTTTAATAGACGTAATGATCCTACATTCAGAACGAAAGATAGGGAAACAGTTACAGATGTAACGCCAGGGGGGTGAATTTGTTAAGAACTGGAGGGTGGCTATGGATTATTTGATATCCTTCATTCTTGACTTTTTGGAACGAAAATGAAAGCCCTATAGGAACTCCAGAGGGACGGATTGGAAATCCTTCCGTGAGTTAGTAGACAGGGATTTGAGGGATACTGAGGGCTGGAGAAATTCAGCTGAGGGTATCGAGAAAGTCGTGAATAATTTCACGGATGTAATTAGGAATAACTTTGAGCTCAGTCGCCCGGTGATTGACCCTGACGATTGGAGGCAGCCGAAATGGTGGACCAGGGAACTTAGGGACCAATGGTCTACAGCTAGAAGTTTGTTTAACAGAGCCAAGCTAACGAGGAGTGAATCTGATTGGGACAGCTATAGAGAAAGCTTCATTAAATATAAGAGGGACATAAGACGGGCGAAACGGACATCATGGATGAATTTCTGTTAACGAGTTTTCTAGATTTAGACGGGTATTATCCAGGACGCTGTGGCACCTGGATACATACAACGTGCGGACAACTCGTGGACAGAGTCTAACTCAGAGTTCCTTAACTTACTGATGGAGACTAACTTCCCTGGCTGTAGGGATATAGGATCTGATGGGAGGGCAGGTAGTGTCTGTGATAACCTACAGTCCGGATCAGAAGAGGGCGATATCGATGCGATAGAGGTGATGATCACTGGAGACGAGGTAAGATGAGCGGTAAACTCATTTGGGTTACATAAGTCAAATGTGCTATAGAATGGCAGCAAATTTAAGCAAATTTCTAAACCTTACTTTTTAACATCTTTTTATCAGAAAATTGCCATTTAAAGGGATTTATTGTTAATATTTTCATGCATAAGTATTTTTATTTAAAATTTGAATCAAATCTAATAAAACTAAACTAAAATTTTAGCAGCATTTTTGCAAAATTCACAAAATTATCATTAAGTACAATTCAATAATATCTATGAACAAAATTTTATTTTTTATGAAAAAAGTTTGGGAAAAAAGTCATGTTCGATTCATAATATTTATGAATAAAATTTTAAATATATGAATTTTTTCTCTGTGTAAATGTGAACAGTTGGCGCTTTGGAAATTTACATTTAAAAATTACCTAATTTTAACAAAAGTCTTTTTTTCACAAAAAAAAAAAAAAAATAAATAAATAAATAAAAATAAAAAAATCAAGTTTCAAAAAAGGACGACTATTTAATTTAATTAAGTACTTTCATTCAAAAAAAAGCTATTTTTAAACAAGTAACTATTTTCCAAAAACAAAAAGTACAAATTAAAAAAAAAACCATATAAAATAAAAGAATTTTTGAAGTAGTCAATTGACGAAAAAGAAACAATTACGTCAAAAATCAATCGAGATATGACAAAATGTATGTAATAGACCTTCTTGAGGACAACGTAAATCAGTCCTAAAAATATTCAGTACAATAAACTGTTTTAGTGTTTATTCCTGTATTAATGTAAAAAAAAAATCCACAATTTAACTGCTTCATAAAGACATTATTTATGTTTAATACATTTTTGAAGTTTTAACTATTTTATAAATAAAATAAATAAAACTAGATACCAATCTTTAGGTATCTAGTTTTATTCTATGCAAAATAGCATTTTAAAATATACAGATATATATGTCGTAAATACTCTCCTCTAGTAAGTGCGGCAGATAAATATCGTGTAAAAAAGTCTAAATTCCCAAAAAAAAAAATGTTGGTCTGTCAAGCCATTTATACATGCCAATTCATAACTAATGATTGCATTAATACAAACATATAGGTGAATAAATCCCCTCGGAAAAGATTTTTTCTTGACTAGAAAACACAGAGTATGAAATTTTTCTGGCCGGATCTCAATATTTGTTATTGCAGCAAAAAATTTAGCGATTTCAAATAAATGGTGTTATGTACCAAAGGAGACAAATTAACAAAAATTTTCAAAACTCTCTTAATTTGAAAGAACCTAAATTAAAAATGCTGGAAAGACAATGAAAACTTTTACTGAAGGTACTCGTATTCCAAACTAAAAAATAACAATTTCAGAAAGTTACACCAATTTGGCATCATTTTCGTGCGCACTTTTTCGTTCTTTTGCTTTCTGAATCAATTTTAAAATCTTAAATTGGCAGTTTTTTTTTGTTTTTTTTTTTTTTTTTTTTTTTTTTTTTTGTTTTTCAAGATTTAGAGGATGTTCTTGAAAAATTATAATACAATTTTATCGAACTTATGACCAATATTTTAATAAACCCTAAAAACAAATTTTGGATAAACTATAATTACGATGGTGATGCTACTAAAAGATCTTTAATTTTTAATTTTCTACATAAAAATATGATTCACTACTCCACCATATGATAAAAAAGCATACAAAGCAGAATAAAGTTAAATATCCGTAATGATGGACAGGCCTTTTTTAACAAAACAAAGATGACAAGAATAAAATTAAATTAAATCAAAAAGATAAGCAAAATTAATAAATTTATTCACATTAATTAAAAGTTATGATTCAATGAAAATTGATACACTTTAACACTACTCATATTTAATTAGGCATAATATTTTAAATTAAAAAAAATAATAAAAATGAACAAAAAAAACTTACCAAATATAACTGGTGACAAGCGTTTTTCTTCCTTTGGTTTAACAGCTGACTTTTTGCGTGAAAATGGCCAGAAACCTTGGCTAACATTGGATATTGTTAAAAGGATAAATAATGTCAATAGAATTTGTCGCATTATTTTGTCCTTCTCACAAAGGGAACAGGCAAAATTATATTTTTAATTTCTATATATATTTATATTTTTAGTTTCTATAATAAATGCTTAAAATGGAAGTTTTTCCTTTGTAGCAAAACAAAATATCCTGAGTTTTAACGCTCGCTTTTTGGAGTTCACTTTTTATTCTTTTCTAGACTAACAAAGATAATTGCTTTGGCTGCTTATTTTTGCACTGAATCTTTATTATGGTGTAAATGATTAGTTGTTTTTGCTCTCTAATTGTTTATTTGCGTAGCTTGAATACGATTAAAAACAACTTTATTATCAATAATACGGCATTGATGCTTGTTGTTTGTTTTTTAACGGGAAGCAAAAAACAAAATCGAACCTCCTGAAAAGAATAATAAAAACAACTATAGTTGACCAGCTGTTAAAAGTAGATATTTTTAAAGTGTTAATCTATTACAATAAATGACAAGGTGCTTCAATTAAATTAAACTCGGTTAACCTAGTGTCTACATTAGGCAAATTTTTATCAAAACAAACTTCAAAATCAGTGCAAGATAATCTTAGTTATTATTTTAGTTGTTACAGTTGTCAAACTGCATATATAAAAAACAATAATGAACACGCCATATTGTTCTTTTCGTGAAACTGTTGCCACATTCCACAAATTCGTGTTAAGTGTGACGTTTGCCTTGATAAAAAATCGTCTAATCTAGACACTAGACACAATATGGCGTATTCATTATTGCTTTTTATATATGCAGTTTGACAACTGTAACAACTAAAATAATAATCAACTGTTTAACTAAGGTTACCTTGTATATATACGCACTGATTTTGACGTTTGTATTGATATAAATTTGCCTAGGTGAGAGCGAATTTGGCACTCTCTGACAGAAAAAAAATTACATATTATGTTACGTCTAGATGGGCTGTTACATGTAGATGGGCTATTACTTTATACTATGTTCACATATAGAGTTCTTTTGAAAAACGAGTTGTTTTCTCAAAAAACACACACAAATTGATTTGTTTTTTCATATATTTCAAAGCAAAAACACATCTCGATTCAAGTTGTTTAATTATTTAACACACAAAAAACATACTAAATTTCTATACAGGGAAGCAATTTTTGGTATTTTTAGTGTACAGAAATTTGTTGAAAAAAGAATTTGTGAAAATTGTCAAATAGTTTAACAAAAAAATTAAAAATTATGAATGAAATTTTCATTTGTTCATAAATTTTATTTGTTTTAAAAGTTTATTTATTTATTATTATTATTATTATTATTTTTTTTTTTTTTTATATAAATCACAAATTTGTGAAAACGTACGAAAAATACGAAAAACAAATTTGAAAGAAAAATTCTATAAAATAATATGTGCACAGTAATGTTTAAACTCATTGAATTTTTCAAAAAACAAGTCAAAAACTAATATGTGTGAACATAATATTAGTTTATGAAATGAATTTTACATTATTTTGTTACAAAAAACAAACAAACTTTGGTCTTTTTATAAAAATCTTAATAAATAATAATATCTAGTATAAGAAGTTTTAAAAACTTAAAGTTATGTTTATAATCGACCTTAGTATTTAAGAAAAATTAAATCGTATAGTTCTTTTAAAAAATCAAAGCAAACATTCTTCAACGTTTTTCTCTAAAACACGTTTTTTTCCACAAAAAGAACTGAAGAAATAAAGATTTTAACCTAACCCATACTTTTATTGGAAGGATTTTCTTTTTATGACTGTTAAAAAAAGCTTTACAAAGACCTTATTAAAATATTAATATATATATATATATATATATATATATATATATATATATATATATATAAGACCTCATTAAAATATTAATATATATATATATATATATATATATATATTATTTGTTTATATTGTGGATGATTTGATTGATTTTTTTCAGTACAAACTGCAAAGATTTTTTTGTTTTGTCTTTTTTTTTTTTGCATAAATATTGTAGGCGAGTCAATTCTTTAAAATCTCTGAAGTTCAAACAGAAATTTTTTAAGGCGATTTTTATTTCTATGTAAGTTGGCATCATTATTTTTAGGCGCACTTCTTATTTTTATTTTATTCTTTTTTTATATACAGATTTATAGTGTTAAGATATTTTTTTACTTTATTCTCATTATCTTCTTTTAAAAGTCGTTTAATTATGTTTATAAGTAAATTATTATAACATCAATATCAAATAAATCATCCTCCAACTATGTATTCACCAAAAACAGTATTACTTTGTCCATCGGACTTTAATTTTCCCTTCACTCCATACAACATACAGCAACAATTGATGCAGGAATTGTATAAGATATTGGAAAATAAACAAATTGGTATCTTTGAAAGTCCTACAGGAACGGGAAAATCTTTAACACTAACTTGTGCCGCACTCAAATGGTTGGAAGATCATGAACAGTTGGTGAGGAAAGAGCTGCAACAGCGTTTGGAGGAGGTACGAAAAGAAGTATTAAAATTGGAAAAAGAATCTCATGAGGTCGCGGATTGGATTACCATGCATTCCAAAACATCACAACAACGCCAAGAATTGTTAGAGCTGAAAGATTTAAATAATCTTTTAGAGGAGTTTGAAGAAAAGCTGAATGCAATCAGAAGTAAACAAAAGTTATTAAAACAAAAACGTTCCAAGGGCACAAGAATAAATAAAGTGGATGAAAACAATACTACAGATATGCCAGATGAAGTCAATGTTTTATTAAATGATTCTGATATAGCACACAATGAAGAAAATGTTGATATGAATGAAAAACGTGAAAAATACCGTGATATACAAATCTTTTTCTGCAGTCGTACTCATACCCAATTGGCCCAGGTGGTAAGAGAAATAAAACGTACTGTTTATGGTGAACGCATACGTTGTGTCTCCTTGGCCTCTCGTCAACAATTGTGTATACATAAGCAATTGCGTAAGCTTAATAATACTGCCCTAATTAATGAAAAATGTTTGGATATGGCTAACGAATCTAGTAAAAATAATGCCGAAATTACTGCTTGCGATACGGATGGTTGTGTACAGAAAAAAGCTAGAATTATGCAGAAAACTGAACTTAATGCTATAACAAAATGTGAATTTAAAACTCAATCTATGGTACAAGATTTAAGTGATCTTTCTTTAGTAGATATTCTTGATATAGAAGATTTGGTAACAGAGGGAGAACAGCTACGGGCTTGCCCATATTATGCTGCCAGAAATGCTACACAATTGGCACAAATAATAATGCTGCCATATCAACTATTGCTGCACAAACGAACACGCCAACAGAGTGGTATTGATCTTAAAGGTTCTATAATCATTATAGATGAAGCTCATAATCTATTGGATACCATATCACAATTGTATAGCTGTGAATTAAATCTGCATCAATTGCAAACCGCACATCAACAAATACTGGCCTATAAAATGAAATATGCCTCACGTTTTAATTCTTCCAATTTGCTCTCCATAAATCAATTGTTGTTTGTTATCAAAAGACTAACAAAACTCATGAAAACTCCTTGTGCCAAAAACAGCACTAATTCGTCCTCTTTTCGCATGCTTTGTACCTATGAATTAATGTCAGAAGGTGATTTTTTTAATATCGACCTCTATCAGCTCTTGCAATTCTGTGAGAATTCTCGTTTTGCTCAAAAACTTCAAGGTTTTGCTAAGCGTTTAGCCGCCCAACCAAATCCTAATGAAAATCATCCTCCAGCCAGTGGTAGGTCGGCAGCTATAGGTATTTTGCAACGTTTGCAAAAGGATCACACAGAAAAACATCAAAAAACACCTAAAACTAAATTGGAAGAATTAGATACAAATAAGGACATTAAACAAACTGAAAAAGAGAAAAGTCAATCACTAATATCACCTATTAGGCCTTTATTATCCTTCTTAGAAGCTTTGTGTGAAAAGGCTGATGATGGCAGAATTTTAATTAATATTGCTGATGAATCTGTTAAAAATTATGAATATCAAACAAGTTTTAAGTATATACTGCTGAATCCGGGGTCACATTTTCAGGATATTGTTAAGGAAGCAAGGGCGGTGAGTATATTTTTTTTTTTTTTTTTTGTTTAAACAATTTAAGGACGCTACATTATTCTTAATATATAAACTTAAATGGATGCAATATATAGCAAAGTTACTGTATTTCCTCGTTTTTAGATCATAGTTGCTGGTGGCACTATGCAACCTACTGCTGAATTAACCGAACAGTTATTCAACTCTTGCTCTGAACGTGTACAATTAAGATTTTATGATCATGTAGTGCCCGATGATGCCGTGTTACCATTTGTGGTAACAAAAGGACCCAGAGGCAAACAGTTATGCTTTAATTATGCTCAGCGATCTTCCAGTGAAATGGTAACGAGATTTTAAAATACTAAAGTTTACAAATTTCTAAATTTTGATTTTCTAATAAAGATATCAGATCTTTGCATCGTATTGGAAAACTTATGTAATGTAGTACCGGCAGGCTTGGTATGTTTTCTACCATCCTATGACTATTTGGATACAGTTTATGCACAACTACAAAAATCAGGAGTATTACAAAGAATATCGAATAAAAAGAGGGTGTTTAAAGAACCTCGCAACATCACAAGCTATGAAAGCAGTGGCGGTAGCATAAATAAAGAATCGAGCCAAACAGTGGAACAACTATTAAATGATTATGCTAAAGCTATTAAACACAATCAAGGTGGTGCTCTGTTACTTAGTGTTGTGGGTGCCAAATTAAGTGAAGGTCTTAATTTTGCCGACGATTTAGGACGGGGTGTCATAGTGGTTGGTATGCCATATCCTAATCGTAACTCCCCCGAGTTACAGGAACGCATGAGTTATTTAGATTCTACTCTAGGACCAGGTTCTGGTTCGGAGTATTATGAAAATCTTTGTATGAAAGCGGTCAATCAATGTATTGGTCGTTCGGTTCGTCATATTCGTGATTATGCCTGTGTATATTTGTTAGATGAACGTTATGCTCGTGAGCAAATACAACGTAAGCTGCCACAATGGATTTCGAGCCATTTAAAAATTGCTACCACATATGGTCAAGTTCAGGGTGGTACTGCAAAGTTTTTTAAGCAGAAAAAGTTGTAATGTATTATTTTATTTATCATGTATTTTATATATTTTTTATGTTTTTTATATTTTTTTGTATCCTGTATATGTGATTTTTTATACTTTTGTATATATATATATATTTTTACTAATTCTAAGGATAAAAGTTTAAGTTAAAAAATAGTTCTTTTAAAATAATGATGTTTTTTACTCATGAAATCAATTCATCTAGAAAATAATATAAACTTAAACGAGTTGTACTAATTTTTAAAAATGGATGCATATTATTTTAAAATGTTTGCCTTTTTTATACCCTTTAAAACAGGTGTAAAGTTAATATATAAATTTGTAGTTTCCACAATTTTTGTCGGAGAGCAGGATCTTTGTAAAAAATGTGTCGATAGGATCCGTCGTTTTTTTTTTTTTTTTTGGTATTTTTTGAAAAACAGTTTTCTTGTGAAAATTTCTAAAAAAGAAAGACATTTCCTTAAATTGGTGCTTTATCCATTTTTTTAAATTGGTACTTTTTAAATTTTTTAATTAGTACTTTTCCTTGCTTTTTTAACTATTCTACAGCCCATCTACACATAATAGAAAGTGTATGATTTTTCTATCAGAGAGTATCAAATTCGGTCTATGAGAGAATCATCTCACTTGTAGATTCAAATATTGTTATTGTAAGAAGTATTATTAGACTATTGTGATGAGATTTCTCTACACAACTATCTTATACGATGAATTATCAAAAAATACACATATACGAAAGTTTGTTTGTGTGTGCGTACGCGTATTTGGAAATTACGAAAAAACAATGTTTTTTGTAAAATTATTTCCTTTTAATGTTTGTTTCACATTAAAAAAAAAAAACATGTTTGTAAAAATTGTGCTAAAAAAGTTCAAATTTCTTAACTTCTTTACTCTGTGACTCATTGAAAATAATGATATCTTATAGAATTTATTAGAATACCCCTTACTTAAGATTTAACATTAAATAAACAAATTGGTTACTCTCTTCTGCCGGAGTTATCTCACTTTTTAAATCAGCATTAATCTCAGCTGTAGACCTCCGGTTAAAAGTTTAAAGGGCAACAATATACATAAACATCTAAATTTATTTATTGTTTCCCATCGTCGAAAAGAATTTTCTTTCGACATCTTGAGAGGGGCAAAAGCCTGTACCTATAAAAAAGAATTGTTTTTTACCTAAATGTGGATCAATATAATTGCAAATTCCGATAAATTGATTTTTAATGAATGACAATGTTATCATCCTATAATTTTTAAAAATTAGATTTCAACAGACTCAGGAAATTCTTTATGTGGTACCAGATGAATATTGTTGACATTACAAAAATGTATATGAAGCAAATCAAAATATCCAGCTTTTAATTGTTTAAAATCAAAAATCTATTACAATAAGTATTCACAGATAAATGTTAAACCATAAGAATTGTATTTTTTTAAATAATTTTATTATCCTAACATTTTTTTTAATATTTATTATAAAAAACAAACTGTTTTATTATATATGTATATATTCCATGCGATTTTCATTAAATTTTATAAATTTATTAAATTTTTGTTTATGTTTTTGTTTATATTTTCTTTCCCTTGTAATTTTACTTAACGGCGTCAGTTTTTTTCCTGTGACTTGGTATTCTTATTAAATATATTTGCCGGCAAAAACTGCGAAGAAAACAGAAACAAAAAAAACTTATTTATTATTTCGTATTATTTTTGTGTTTTAACAAAAACAAAAGAACCTCTAGAGTTTCGTACAACTGAAAAAATGGAAGATGAATATTTTAATGTGCCTTTAGAGGATGTCAAGCGAGAGCTACGACGTGGTATAATCGAGTGTCAAAAACGCGGCTTGTTGCACAGTGCCAAATGGTTGGCGGAAATGAACCATGGTCTGTCCGATGTAGACATCGATGGGAATAGTGAGAAATGTGATTTTAGTGAGGTAGCCCTGGAAGGCACTATACCGTTAGAATACGATAACTATTATTTGGCTAAATGCTACTTTGACGTTAGGGAATATGATCGGGCCGCCTATTTGGTGCGCAATGCAGAGTCACCGGTGCCGCGATTTCTACATTTATATGCCACCTATATGGGTTTGGAGAAACGTAGATTGGACTCGACCACAGATCAATCGAATCTTAATGATTCGGGTCATGTTAAAGATTTGGCCGACCTTTTGGCTACTTTAAAAGCTGAATATTCCCGGGGTCGATTAGATGGTTACGGCTTGTATTTGTATGGTGTGGTTCTTAAGGCGGTAGATCTTAATCAAGCGGCCCAGGAAGTGCTAATACAATCAATACGTTCAGCTCCCATGTTATGGGGTTCTTATGTAGAATTGGCTCCCTTGATAAAGGAAAAAGAGAAATTGCAGACCATGCATTTGGGTGGTCATTGGATGAAACATTTTTTTGTGGCCCACACCTATATTGAGATGTATTTAAATGATGAGGGCTTGAAAGCATATGAAGAGCTGCAGACAGCTGGTTTTCGTAAATGTGTCTATGTTACATCACAAATGGCTCTGGCCTATCACAATAAGAGGGGTAAGTTTTCTAACCAACTAATTGTTTAATAAAGTATTTTTGTAAATTTCTTTTTTAGATGTTGATAAAGCTATTGAAATTTTCCAAGCCTTACAAGAAGCTGATCCCTATCGTTTGGATAATATGGATACTTATTCAAATTTACTCTTTGTAAAAGAGTTAAAAACCGAAATGGCTCAACTGGCTCATAAAGTGGAGGGCATAAATAAGTATCGTCCAGAAACATGTTGTGTTATAGGTATTTACTGTCTTAGCTTTGCAAAGGAATTTGTTATTAAAATTGTGAAATTTTTTTTTTATAGGAAACTACTATAGCATACGTTGTGATCATTTTATGGCCATTACTTATTTTCAAAGAGCTTTAAAGTTGAATCCCAAATACTTGGCTGCTTGGACGTTAATGGGTCATGAATTTATGGAGGTGAAAAATACAAATGCCGCCATACAAAGTTATCGCAAAGCTGTGGGTAAGTGAAATAATATTTAAGAAGAATAAAAGACAAATTTGAAGCTGTTTTCATGAACCAAATTCTTTTCATTGCATTCCTAATAAACTGGTGGTTCATTTTCCTCAGTATATTCTTAATAGAGTTAATTTTGCGAATTTTATTCTAAATGATTCGGATTTGTTTTCATCATTGCATTCTTAATGAATTGACGGTTCATTTTCCATTTTATTCTCAATGAACCGGGTTGATCTTTCTCATTTTTTTTAAATGAACCGGCTTCATTTTTTACATTTAGTTGTAAATGAGCGGGATTAATTTTTCACATTGAGTTCTAAATGAACGGGGTTCATTTTTCACACTGAGTTCTAAATGAAAGCGGTTCATTTTTCACATTGAGTTCTAAATGAACGGGGTTTATTTTTACATTGTATTCTAAATGAACAGGGTTAATTTTTCACTTTGTTTTCTAAATAAACCGGATTCATTTTTCACATTGAGTTTTAATGAAACGAGGATTAATTTCTCATCTAAATGAATTTTGTTTAAAAAGTTTTAACTTTTCAAAAATTTATACTTTTTGTTGGAAAATTGGTACTTTTTGGAGAATTGGTACCTTTTTGAAAATTGTCATATTTTTAATAATTGGTACTTCATAAAATTAGCACTTTTTTTCTAATTGTACTTTTTTTAAAATTGAATTTTTTCTGTAAACTGCTGTTTTTACTTTCTTTAATTAGTACTTTTTTGGAAACTTTCAAAATTTGCAGTTTTTTGTAAAGCAATTTATTATAAAAATTAAAATTAGTATTTTTAAGAAAAAATACAAAAAATGTACTATTTTTTGTATTTTTTTTCAAAATTGTTATTGGTATTTTATTTATATTTTTTAATTAGTAGTTCTTTGAAGTTTTTTTTTCTTAAATTAGTATTTTTTGTTTTTGAAAATTTATATATATATATATATATATATATATATATATATATATATATATATATATATATATATATATACATATATATATTTTTTTTTTTATATTTTTTGAGTAGTTTACATACAAATTTTAAACAATTCGCTTATTGTACTGAATAAGACCCTTAATTATTTGAAAATATTTTTCATTTTCATTATGATACTTTTACGAAAATTTATAATTTTGGTACCTTTTTGAAAATTGGTATTATTTTGAAAGCAGCTACCCTTTAATAAAATTTTTTTGGTACTTTTTTTTTGAAAACTGCTTCTTTTTTTATATTGGTGCTTCTTTGTACTTATTTATTTTTTTTTTTTAAAGTTGCACTGTTTAAGTAAATTGGTACTCTTTGAAAACTGGTATTTTTTGAACTGTTATTTTTACTTTTTTTCAAAAAACTAGAACTTTTGGAAAGTTGATACTTTTTTAAAGAATAATATTTGTTTGATATGTTGGTAGATTTTAAAATTAAGTAGATATTTTTTAATTTAGTACCTGTTTTGAAATTGGTCCCTTTTTTAATTGTACTTTTCTCGATTTTTTTCTTTTTTGGGAAATTGTTATTTTGAAAATATTTTGAAAATCATAAAAATTATATTCAAAATGAGTATTAAGCTTTTTTACAAATTTATCAGTTTGTATAGAGAAAAATTTTCTCAAAAATGAGTACCTTTTCGAATACTAGATATATTTTTGGAAAAATGGTACCTTTTTAAGAAGTTATAAATTTTTGAATCTATTTTTGCTTTTGAAAATTATTATTCTACATTTTTTCTTTCTTCATTTAGAAGTCAATCGCCGGGACTATCGCGCTTGGTATGGCCTCGGTCAGGCTTATGAAATTCTCAAAATGAATCACTACAGTTTGTACTACTTTAAAATTGCGCACAAGCTGCGTCCCTATGACAGTCGTATGCTGGTAGCTTTGGGAGAAACCTATGAAAAACTAGATAGATATGAAAATGCCATACAATGCTATAGCAAAGCTTGTGATGTGGGTGATATTGAAGGTATAGCTATGTATAAAATGGCCAATTTACATGAAAAATTGGGAGCACTGGAATTGGCCGTCAAATGTTATATAATGTATTGTAATGATGAGAGAGCAGCGGCTGATAAACAAAGTTTATATCATGGCTATATGACATTGGCAAATTATTATGAAGGTAAAGAGGAATATGATAGAGCATCGCATTATGCTTATAAATGTCTGGAATCAGATGATGTAAGCTAACAAAAATAAACATTTATGAAAACTTTATAATAAAGTGGTAATTTTCTTTTATTTTTGTTTGTATTTCAGCGTAAATCCGAAGCCAAATCCCTGCTCAAAACCATAGAAAATAAACGTAAAGTATTAATTTCCTTGGGTGGTGCAGCAGCTGGCACATCTAATTCAGCAAATGTAGCAAATGCTGATACCTCTTCGGATGGTGATATGGATATGGAATTAAGTGACTATAAATTCAATGAATACATTAAAAGTATTCGCGCTAGTGCTGGTGGTGTTGCGGTCAATGATACTTCGGTAAGTTTTAAAACCTCTGCCAGTACAACAAATGAAGTTGGTACTAGTACAAATCAAAGTACATTAGATGTACAACAACAGCGCAAAATATCTTCAATTGTGGCCGATGATATGTCTTTAAGTGAAAGTGATATGACAGCAAATACATCAACAGCTACCAATAATACTCCATCAAATATGCACTCTAGACGCACATTAGCCTCAAATTCAAATCCAGCTCAAAATGTTGTAGAGACGGAAGAAGATGATAATACTCAGTCAATGGAAATGTCTTCTATATCAATTGATTAAGAAAAAATTCTCAACTCATTAAAGTAATCGACGTTTAAATATATAAGAAATCCTGTTGTATAAGAACGTTTACCATTAAATATATACACAAATATTATTAAGGTATGCTTTTTCATTTTTTTACTTTCTTTTCTATATTTTTAATTTATTAAAATTACCTAGTTTTTGACTGTTGCATTTATTTAACCATATTGGTTTTTTCATTGCATCGAAATCATAACTTTAGTTAAAATAGTTTTGTTAACAATTTGAGTTACAGTCTCTTTATTATTTTTAAATCTTTCTTAAAAAGATTTATTTAAACGTTTTCTTTTGTTCTTTTTTCATTTCTCTTTTTCACTTTTCTGTTGTTGTTATAACAAAAAACTTAAAGAAATTTAAATAAATATTTAAAAAAAAAAAAAAAAAACGTTTATATAGTGTACAATTCAATAATATTGTGTGCTTCGTTGCCAAATTTTATGCACACAACGATATGATTGTCATTTAAAATCAGTTGCATTAATTAAAAAATAATAATAATAAACAAACTTCGATTTTCTTATAATTTATTTTAAAAAGAATTTGTAGAAGAATTTCTTTATAATGTTTGGATGTTTTACCAAATTTTCAATATTTCACAAACAATTCGAAATTTTATAAAAAATCTAATTTTTTACCAAAATAGGATTTCAAAATTTGTCAAAAATGCGAAATTTCATTAAAAATTCCATTACTCAAATTTTGTAATTCCAAAAAATAAATTTTATCAAAAATCGCAAATTTAAAATTTTGCCAACATTTTAAATTTCATCAAAAACTCGATTTTTCATAAAAAGTTGTTTTTCACCAAAATTTTGTAATTTTGCCAAAAATCCCAAATATCAAAAATTCAAAATTTCAGCAAAAATACCAAATTAAAAAAAAAAAAAAAAAAATAATTTTATCAGACTCATTTTTCATGAAAAAAATTTGATATGTTACCAAAATTTGAAATTTAGTTTAAAATCCGATTTTTGTATTTTAACAAAACAGAACACAAATTCGTACGAAAATTAAAATTAAATCGTATTTTGCTTTTATAGAAAACGAGGAACGAAATAAATTCTGCAGTATCGTTTTCGGTATCGAATAATTTTCTGACGAATGACTTTAAGGAATGCTAAATTCAACTTTTTTAAACTAAATTAAATTCATACGTGAATTAATTCTAAATAAAATTCATTCTTCGAAGCTCTGGATACAACGCATATACCTACATCATTAACTGAAAAATCTCGTTTTTTGAGTTATGACGTTCTTGAAGTAAATTAGGGATATGTTAAGAGCTGGAGAACATGTAGCCATGAATTTGGCTTTTTAAGTTAATTGCGTAATATCTATATTAGAAAAATTTTTATTAGGCCAAACGTCAAAATCAATGCCAATGTATACAAAGTAGCCTCAGTTAATTAGCTGTTGGTTATTGTTTTTGGTTGTTGCAGCTGTCAAACTGCATATATAAAAAAACATTAATGAATTCGCCTTATTGTTGTTTTTTGCAACTGTTGCCACCTTCCATAAATTCGTGTTAATTTTATAGACACTAAGTTATTTTTATAAAAATAACGTTTTAAAAATACAACAAAACTTGACAATTGCGAACATAAAAATCGGCATACTCATACTGCGTGCAGATTTAAGGTAAATCAAGTAAGCCAAGCAACTAAAAATTTTGAAATTATCCTGTGACAGCAAATTTATTAAAAGTTGTGTTAGATGAATGAATTCTTCTAATTAAGAATAAAGTATATTTTAAAATTTGTAAGAATCAAAAAGTAGTAAGTAGGTCATGAGAGTACTGTGATATTTTTATGTTCAAAAAATACTGAAAAAAGTACAATAGTACTGAATTATCCATCACTGAATTCAACCCAAACCTTAAATTATTATACTCTCCAAACAATTCGACAAAGTTGACATTGTTTATTGCCAAAGGATTGACCAGTGTTTTTCTACTGTTTTCACTTTCCTCGAAAACATTTGCAGTACTACCTGTAAAGAGGAAATGCAAAATTTTCGAAGTGGATTTATTTGTTCAATAATATTTGCAGTCGATGCTATGTCTCGGCTTCTTATCATCTCATTTGGAAATACTCGAGATTTACGCACTACCTTTATGATGGACTCATCATAAACCTCGTTGTTAATTATCCAATTTACTTCTTTCTCGTCTCTCGTTAAGCATATCTTCAAATATGTTATGGAACCATCTCATTACAGACTTTAAAATAATAAGGATTATTGCGGAAAACAATTTCCTAATGTAATCTAGTAATGTTCATTAATAGAAAGGCGTATGAGTAAACCCGAACTATTTGGTGTCCATTCACCGAGATATCAGTTCTTATTAAAGAACAATATGTTGAGCTTCTGAACATTAAAGGAAAAGTATTATTAAAATAAAAAAATTTTCAAGAGAATTAGAGCTAAATTAAAAGATGTATCAAAGGAAACAATTATAAAATCATTCGAAAATTTGTGTAAAATAGTAATTATTTAGAAAGATCGATGATAAACAGTTGCTCTGGGTAAGACCTTTATCTACCATAGCGGAACTGTTGTTCATAACCAACTAGAATATGCGCAATATTAATACAGTGTTAATAGATGCAACACCATTCTTAAGACTTCCAGATTTCAGAGGTGAAACATTTAAGAATAAGTTAGGATTAAAATTAAATCTACTTGCAGAACTTCTCCAGATTTTTTCGATATATCATTTTATATAAAAATTAATTGTTAACTAGATTATTTTTAATTTTTTTTAGATATGACTTATGAAAAAAAAAAAACTAAATACTAAAGCAAAACAATCACATATCAAATAATTTACAAATTGTTTTGTAAATTGTTATTGTTTTTAGTTCGATACTATTCAGGACCATTTTCTCTATTATTTAGTATACAAAACTTGCACCTTGGAACACGAGAAAAGTTAGCAATAACATAAGTTTTCCAGGCCAATACAAAATATTTTAATTATTATTATTATTATTATTATTATTATTATTATTATTATTATTGAAGAGCTTTGATCATTCTTTGCCTCAGGGTTCTTCGCAGCTTTTTTATGCCTTTTGGGCTTGAAATTCATTCTTGTGACTTTTTTTCCTGAACCAAGCTTCATCTATTTCTTTGGAAAATATATTACTCTGAAATGTAATACTTTTGTTAAAATTTACTCAATCAACATTTTCTAGTAAGTTCAAAAAAAAAGTTTAAAAATTTTAAAATTTAATTTTGTAAATTTTTCTTTGACTGCCATCTACATCCGGACAACCGACTGGATTTCACGAATTCGATTTGCTGTTAAATCTGACACGTCTCTAGTAGATATTGCAATCAAGAAGGATCTTTAAAATTAAAGTTATTACGAAAATTTTGTGTTACGTTTTATTCGAAAGCACTCTACACAAATTTCGTTATCGTTAAATGTTCCATAATAATTAAAATGTGTGGTACTTAGAAAAACTGGAATTAATGCAATTAGGTGAAAATTTGTTTTAAATCTCCAAATTCTTAGCCCCTTATGGGATTAGTGGAACTTTTATGTCCCTCCCTGAAGGTCTAATAAAAACTGTTACCAAAATAACCATAAAAGGAATGCAAAATTCAAAAATTCAAATTATGGCTTATTCACAAAAGGATCGGTGAGAACAAATAGCATTATTCTGCTCCCAAATATTCAAGCACACTTTTAACAACTTTCCATATTTGCTGTGAATTCTTGAAAGTTAAGGTTATTTCGCGATTACTAAAGTTATTTAATAATAATTTACATCATTTCAAAGAATATCTTTAGTAAATCTATTTTACCCTTTTCAAATATCATTTAAAATTTTTCAGTTTCAATTTATACAAAATAACATTTATTTTGTAATCTTAAAAAATACATATAAAACTTAATATTGCTTATTCCATACTTAATTCCAAAAGACAACATATAAAAATTACTGAGCCTTTTTAATGCGTATTAATAAACTAATAAAAAATAATATCTTCAATGCCAATATCCATAAGAGCAAAGCACCAACATCGCAACCATACAGATCACCCGACATGCCCATGTCTTTTAAAAACTTTTGTGGATTTTTGTAATAACAAAACTCCTGTGTACAGCTTAAAAAAGGACGATCATAAGCATATAAGGCACGCATAAAACCCTCCAAAGAATAACGGAAAAATGAAATATCACACAAAAATCTTAAGAAATTCGCCACTTCATAAATGCGTATAAAGAAACCGGAAAATATCATAATGGGTATGGTGACGCCAGGAACCAGAAAGACACCCAACTAAACGAGAAAAAGATAAATACAATTTAAGGAAAATATTTTTATTACGAAATACAAAATAATGACCTGCATATCAAACATGGAACCAAATACCAGACCTATAAAATGTCCTATTACGGCTGTTAGCAAACAAATGCCCCAACACATGACAAAACGTCCCACATCTTGAGGCTGTCCGGTCATATAATATGCTATGGACATTAGAAGAGTGGGACATATAAATTGTAAGGGCAGATCTGATACCATTTTAGCCATATAATAAGCTTTTATGGAATACCAGCCATTTAAATATTCCCGAATAAAAACTGCACATTCCTGAGGACATAAAAATATGGAGGGCATCGCATTGCCAAAGAATACAAACATAACGACGAAGAATATACAGGAAGAGTTAGTTAAACACTTTGCCGCATCATTGCCAATATTCCAGAAAACAATGCCCAAGAGTATGGCCACAATAATATGCATTATAATACGTAATTGTACAGCAATCTGGAAAGATATTTAAGAAACACAAAATAATATAAAATATTCAGAGAATAAGAAATCTTATTCATTATACAGACATTTTAGAATCAGTAATGAAATTTAAATCTTACCATATTCCTAGACATTGACGTCATCGATCTTTTCATCAACACTACAAATTGTCGCCAAACTGACACTTTTTCTTTAGGCCTTAGAGTACAATTATTCAGCTCACAATGTGAACTTGAATTAATTGTGGTTGCTAGTGTTAAAGTTGTCATATCCACCGATATATGAGAACTTGAGTTTGTTAAAAGACCCGCTAAAATAAATTTAAAAAAGTTCATTAAACAAATACAATTTTAAGCTTTAAACTTACTAGTTTCTGTGCCATCACTAGGTGTAGATTTGAGAGCATATCTTAAATTATTACTTTCAATAAGTTTAATTAAATTTGGATTAAATAAATCACTGCTGACTTCTAGAACTGTAAAAGAAAAAAAAAATCAAATTATAATAAACATTTTCCAATAATCTGTTCCCTATTAAGCACCCACCAAAATCAGCAGGATTATAGTACTGTGGACATTCAAAACCAGCTTTCTGAAAATCGTTAATCATGTGATCTTGAGCACCGGAATATAATACTCTACCGCTTGACATTACTAAAATATCATCGAATAACTGCATTAAACGTGAACTGGGCTGGTGTACCACACATACTATAAGACGGCCATCTCGAGCTAATCTCCTTAAATAGGTTAAAACTTGAAAACTCGCCACACTGTCTAAGCCACTAGTTGGTTCATCGAAAAACATAATAGGGGGATTTGTTACCAATTCCACGCCTATAGATAAACGTTTGCGTTCACCACCCGATAAATTTCGTACTAAAGTAAGACGACTCTTTTCCATGTTAAGCATTTGTAAAATATCATTAATCTATAAATTAATAGAATAAATAAGAAAAATCTTTATATAAAATTATATTTCATTTATTAAACTCGAAATACTTGCAATTTTATCCTTTTCTTCTTGTTTTGTTTGTGTTGACAATTTTAATTCCGTTGATATTTTCAATGTTTCTTCTACCGTCAACAGATCTAACATGGCAAAATCTTGAGGTATATACGAGGACATTTTACGAAACTCTAAAAGATTTCTTTCTTCGCCATTTACAAGAAAATTGCCGCTAACACCCGAAGCTCTAAAATAATTACATAAATTTAATAAAAAGAAATAAAATAAGAAAAAATTGTTACAACAAATGGGCTTACTTGAAACCTGACAACACATTTAACATGGAAGTTTTACCAGCTCCTGAAGGTCCCAAAATGGCAGTTAAGCGACCAGATTTAAATTTACCACAGGCATCTTGGAGAATTTTAGCTGAAAGATAAAAATAAGTGGGGGTAAGTCATTTAATTTGTATAATTTAACTACCTATAAAAATTATTTATTTCCTTTGAAACTAAACATTTCTATTATAATAAGTTAGAGTATAACTACTAAGAAATAAAATTTCACGTTTTGATTTTACGGAAAAGCGGGATTCTCGGGATTCCCGGGATCTCGTATAAAAAGACGATTGTGTGTAATATACATCGACGCAATACTATTTATCCCGGCAAAGAAGAAACTTTCAAAATAATGAAAAGATGTGGAATTTTCTATTAGAATGTGCTAAAAAAAAATCTGCAGAAGCAATCCCATTGTTTTCATTGAAAAAATGTTATTTTTTTATGATTCCTACTCATTGATTCTAAAGTTGTGCCTTTAAAGTTCGATTTTCTGGCAAAAAGTCCAGTTCAGGTGTATACAGACTTGTAATCTAAAGACTAGATTTTATCTATAAATTTTTATATTAACGCTGTTTCCGTTTCTTAATAGTAAGTGGTCAAAGTCAAAATATTAGGGCAAGTTTTTCAACTTTTAGCTTGAAAAGTATGCTTTTGCATATTTCACAAGTATTTTACGAAAAGTGCCTATTTTTCAACTTTGCATAAATTTGCAAATAATGAATGCACAAATTAGTTTTCTTAACAAAAATGCATTTTTTTTTTATGTTTCGATTTTAATCAACTGGTTTGTATACTTTTTTTGTGAGTTTTTTGAATGTCTATCAAAATCTATTTATGTACATATATTTTTATTTTCTTTATAAAGAAATTTAAAACCATCAGAGTTTTAAAATAAAAAAATGCATATTTTTACATCTATAATAATAAATAATAAAAAAAAATAAAAATTTTTCTATTCTTCTATGCATATTCATGCTATTTTTACATATTTCTGTGCATATCCCATTTTTCAAGCGCATATTTTAATAATTTCGTGCATATTTTTTAAATTTGACCTGTGTATTATAAATAGTGAGTATATTTCATAAATACGCAAGAAAGGTGTTCGCAAATGGTCTCAGCTTGAAGAGGTGATAATAAATATCTAAATATGCATATAATATAGTCATATTTTTTTAATCAAAAAAAAAAAAAATATGACTTTTCTCCTAAATTATAAATTTTGGCCCTAGTGCCAACAATGCCATGGGATATTTTCATAGTAATAATAATGGTGGATTCCCTGAGTTCTTTTTTACGTAAGATTTTGCGATCATTTGTGATTCTTCATTTTCTTCAAACCTCATTCGTTTATACTGTAAAAAAATTGTGTACATTTTTTGATACAAATTAAGAAAATAAAAAAACTGATTGTTATGTTAATTTTTGATGATTTCAGACCAAAAACAGAAAAACCAAAATGGCGAATTAAATACGGCGACCACAATTTGTTATATTTTTATATTAATATACATACTCAATTTATATAATATCAATTACTATTGTTTATATAAAATGTTAAAAATAAAAAAATATCGAAACCGATATGACCTTAGTCTGAAAATAAATCTTGTGATTAAAATAAAAATTTGTAAATTGTATAAAAATTCTAAATATGACCAAAATTCCGCCTTTTCGAAAGCTTAAAATCTACAAGCATATTCTTATTCGGGGACCACAAATCTATCAAATCTGATTATTTAAAATTTCATCAAATAATAAAAAATAAAATTGAAATCGTGTTTCTTATAATGAACAAGTTTTCCCTCAAGAGAGATTCCCCTCGTAAAAATAAATAGGCAATATTGTTGGTAGTTTTCTAAGTAAAAAATATCAAGCTTCTAGAAAATGTTGATGTTGAAAAATATATAATATTATATAATCTTCTGAAATTAAATCAAAATAGAACAAGTTACCGAAATGAAGATATCCTCAAAAAAAAAAAAAAAAAAAAAAAAAAAATTCAAAAACAATGAATTTAATGCAGAAACAATAGTTTAAACACATGATTATCATTTGAAGAACGTGCCTTTTTATAATACCTAGTCATTCTTTTAAATTATTTCAATATAATTTACAATCCTTATTAAAAGTCATTGAAAATACTTTTAAAGTGGTAAAAGTTTGGTTTTCTTAAAATAATAAAAAAAGAAATGCTTACTAAGAAGAGATTAATATTTGCTTTTGTAATTTCTACAAAACTTCCAAAAATTTTGAAAATAAAAAGTACCAATACATTTAAGTTATTATTACTAATACGTACATAGAGTTAGGTACTTTTTCACTAACATACTCTTAGAGCTAGGTACGTACCTCTGTTAAAGAGTTGGACTACTTGTATATAATTTGGTTGCTACTTTTGGCATTAAAATAAAACAAAAAGTCAAAAAATGTAATTATATTTATATTTGTGGAAGTAATCCGCATCAAATGATGAACACTTATGAAAATCTGCGAATATAATTGTAATGAATTATATTTAATAATTTTTGAATACTATTTTGAGCAACATGTGTCCTTATAATTTGTGATGAAAGTGGTTTTAGCACTAATACATATAAATAAAATTTGACTAACACAATTTTAAAGTCAGGTTAATTTTTTTTAACGAACCTTCCATTCTTTGTATTCTTTGATTCATACCATTGTATAAAAATAATTAGATAGCGCCACTATTTCATTTTATCGCCATGATAACTATCTGACGTTTAAGCCAACATTAATTTTCTTCTCTCAATAAGTGCTACCGTAGAGTTTTTTATTTACTTTTTTTATGTTCATGTACATTGACAAAATTATTAAAAATAATCAAAATTATATATATATATGTTCGATATTGAAAAATTTTCTTACTTTTATTAGAGCTTTTTGTTCTAAGGTTAGCGATATAACGATTTAAAGTTTCGATGTACATATAAATATTTATATATCTGTTATTTGTAAACTGATCGGAATAATATGTATATCATTTGAGTATGCTTTTAAATATCTATTAAACTATTCGGAACAAACCAATATCTGGTAGTTTATTATTTTTTCCTGAGTTTGTTCAAAAAGTTATATTTTATAGAGAAAGTTTCATGCATTCATTTAATGCAAATAGTACATTTTCAAATCATTGAATAAAAAATACATTTTAAGTTGGAAAATACATATTAAATGGATATTTTTAAACATTCAATAATTCTTGTAACACTAGATACTTCAGTAAAAAGTATATATATATATATATATATATATATATATATATGTATTATATGTAATTTGTATATTGGAAATAACCAATTTTGTCGCATATTTTTGGGGCTTGAAAATATATATATATATATATATATATATATATATATATAGGTATATACATATTCCTAAAATAGCTTTCCCTTTTTATTTTTATTTACAAAAGAACAAATATTAGATAGTTGGCTTAAAAGTAAAAAAAAAAAATATTAGATCGAAGAGGAACTAGCTCCTTATATTTATATCATAATTCATACTCATTCCCATGCCCAAAAACTTACAATGACCTAATGACTTAAATGAAACTTACTTCAGGTGAAAAAAATTCCCAAAAACGAATTAAAAAGTAAAAAAATAAAGAAACTTTTTAACTTCAAAAATCAGTTTACTACTTTTTACGTTTGGCAAGTTTCAGATAGGAAGTTCGTTGAGTCCAAAATTTCCCAATTTTTTAAAACGCTCAATGTGTTTTTTGTTTTGTTATCTTTCCACTTTAAAGATTTTCTTTTGAATGATACAATAATGGAAATAAATTGACGCCTAGTCAATACATAATTAAAGAAAAACGGTATGATAGCTCTAAAAAGAAAACGTAAATGTGGCATAACTGCTTCAAATTAAATCATTTTATTTATAAAATAATACGACAGAAAAATATTTTGACCTATGAGTCGAATAATTATTTGAATGACTTTTCCAAATGTAAATAAGATAATTATTTGAATTAAAAAGTAACTTAAATTAATAATTTTAAAAGGGTTTACAGAACAAAAGTTGTAATTAATGTAGATTTTTGTTTGTATAATTTTGTCCGGTATAAAAGTAATTAAATTAATTAATTATATAAAATCTTTTAAAAATAAATGTTATTTCGAATTTTTAATATTCTGAAAAATGAAAACAGAATCAAAATATTTATTAAAAATAATTTCTAATTGGTTAGTCGGAAATTTCGCAGTGCAGTAGAGAATAAATCGAGTTTATGTTTTGATGAGTTTAAGACACCTAAGGAGCGGAATTATGAGGACTTAAATTATGTTACACCTGGCAATAAATTTTTTTAAACTGTTGTTTCTCATAAGACTCTCATTAAAACTTTCTTATATGTTTTTAAAAAAATTTGCATGTCAAAGATGCCCTATTTTGAGACTTAAACTTGATAGTCATCTGAAAAATATTAAGTTGAATACTTAATAACATCTCTGTTATATATACCCTGTAGAAAGCTGTTTTTAATAATTTTCCAATACATTTATCACAATTTGCTTTCTACGGACAATAATCGTTACATTTATTTTTAATCTTATCGTTTAATCGAAACTAAACTGACTGTCTTATAAAAAATTTATTTATTCTGTTTGCAAAGAACTAAATGGCAGATTATAATAATCTCTATTATGTACAATTAAATGCTAAACTATTTATATTGATAACCTTTCAAATGTTTTTTCATACGTATAATCAGATTCAGATAGTGAGTCGATAATGATTATCTTACCAATTTATATATCCCCTTGTACAAAAAATAATTGTTTTTGTTTAATAAATTTGTTTCAATTGTTTTTCTTTATATCGAAATCATGAACTTCAAAACTTTATTTTTGTTGCCGCCCTTCAAAATTCGCTTCATAAGCAAATTTTTTATTGCTTATGTGTTAAGTAATATATCATTAAAATTATAATTATAAAAAAAGCATAAAATCTTCGAGATAATTAAAAAGTGCAAAATACAAGTGCAAGTTGATGTCACCTATTTTATAACTTTGTTCTATGTAAATAAGCGTTTAAAGGTTCAAATCTTATTTAATAATTACACAGGTCAACACTAAAAATGTATCGTGAAAAATATGGTACAGATATTGTAGGGTTTTCTCCATCTCGTTACATTTTTAGTCTTTTGACGTCCAAAGAAAATATCCTTCTCCTGAAGAGTTTTTAGGTCATACAATTTTCTAGGTAATATGTAGAGTGAATTAGTCACTCATGTTTCATAAACAAGAAATGTAGCTAAAAAAACGTAATATAAGTCAAGTCTAAAACTTGTCACACATAGCCCCTAGAAAACTTTAAAGTTGTAAAAATCAAGAAATTCTCAATTAACCCTCATAAAACCATGGAAAAATGATGGGTAAGAAGGGGGTGTAGAGGGGAAATTTGTATTTGATATAACTAACACATACATGAGCGTAGATCAAATGTACCATTTCCAAAAAATCGAAAAGAACACGGTAAAAAAACGGAAATTGACGCAATACGTTGACAACAGTGAACGAGAAAGAAGAATATACTCTGTCAAGACCGACTGTATGATACTCTACACCATTGTGTACGAGCATAAAAATTCGGAAAGGGGACTTATATTACACCTTTAGCCAATTTTACTTAATGTAAAATAAAATATGCAAATACAGAATAATGCGTTGATACTAACATCTAGATGATTTTATGCACTTTAGAACAATTCCTGGAAGTGGGTTTATTTGAGAGCTATGGTAAATTATGGACCGATTCTCATAAAAATTGGTAATGTTGTTTCTACTTACATAAAATTTATTTGTGTCGAATATTAACTTGATACTTACATTCGTATGGGACTTATGGACGTTAAAGTGATTTTCGGAAGAGGGGTTTATATGGGAGCTATGATCAATTGTGGACCGATAAAATTTCATAAAATTTGGTACAAAGATTGATACTTTTACAGAACTTCTTTGCACCGAATTTCATTAAAACATTCTTATTTTTTAGACATTCCTGAGTGTTTAAACTCTATTTCGGGGCAACATTTGTATGGGAGCTAGATAAAATAATGGAACGATCACAACCAATTTTAATGGGCTTCGTTCTTGTATCATAAAACTACTACCTGCCAGATTTCATTGAATTATTTTTAAAATTGCGAACCATACTTTGTGCACAATGATTCTGAGTCGATTGGTATACTTTAGGGTGGATGTTATATAACTTTTTCTATGCGTTACAAACATCAACACCTTTGGCGGTGTAGGGTATAATAAACCACTATTTTTAGATTTTCTTCAAAACTCATAGTTGTCATAGACAATTGTTATGTCTATAATAACTTTAATTTTACAATGTTTTTCGACATAATTTGTAAATATGATCACAATTTTCTGCATTTCATTTTAACATATCGTTCTCATTTTAAATTGTTAATAATCCCATGAAACCCTAATGTAACTACAGATATTTAACTTTCTTTTGAATGTATTTATTTATTTATTTATTATATTTCAAATAATAATTACAATAGATTAGATACGCTTTCTAAAATACTTGTTTTTAACAAAAAAAAAAAAATCAAATTTTTTTCTCGGAATTCTAAATTCTGGGTTTCTTAAAGTGGCGTAAGTTTTCAAATGCTATACATTTGCCTGTTCTAATTATTATTAGAATATTTAATATTTATGACTTATTATTAATTATATAAATATTAATTTTTGTGATTCGATTTCGTGTTGCTTACAAGAAAAGTTTTTATGGCCGTAATAATCATATTCGTATTGCGGAAGTTTCTCACATCGGAAGAGATTGTGCGTTACAGGTGATATATCTAAGTAATAAGAAATCAATACGCCTTGAAGAAAATATGCAATATCGTTAGATAATCATGCAGGTGAAAATATTAAGATACCGTCACATAATCTTTTGCAAGATATAATAAATATGTAGAAAAATTATCACTAAATAAACCTAGAAATAATATCCCAGCAAAAAATTTTTGGTTCTCGGTAATGGCAACTACTTATTAAAGTAATTTCTTGGTAATGAGGCGTCATTATTATTTGCCTACTCTATATTACATAAATAAGTACTCAATAGTATAATAGCACATTAATATTGCGATCAAGTGGATGAGTTGGCTAGAGCGCTGGATTAACAACCAGAAGGTTGTTGGTTTAACAAAATGTCTAAAAAGATATTTTAAACTAAAAAGAGTTTTTGTCGCTTGGGTAACTAAGTGCAAGATGATGTACTGAGTAAGACCTTAGTCATTGAAAACGAATGGTTAATTTGTGTCCAAGTTCGAATCTCAATGACGGCATTTTTTTTTATTTCCATTTAGGTACATATTTTTGAGTACCCCTAGAGTCTAAAAATAACTACATGAATTTGTGGACAACTCGAACAAAAATAACTAGTTATTCAGGAAAAAAATAAGCAGTTTATTTTTGTTTCCAGTTATACCTACCAGCTTACCAGGAAAGCAAAGTTTTTGCTGGGATAATAAAGAAAACTTTTAAATCTTGCAGAACATCTATATAAATTTTAACATCACAAAAGACGTAAAACTAAAACGCCTATATAAAATATAATTTTTTTTACTAAGGTGCAAACAAATTTCTTCAATATCTTTTCATTTCTGAGTAATTTTTCGACAAATAAAAAATTATGACTGAAAAATAAAATTTTTTCCAGATGATTTCAATGAGATAACTTTAATTTATTCCGGAGGTGATAATCACCTTACTGAAAAAAGGGCGATATTTTGAAGATAAAATATACTATGCAAAGGACAAAAAATAACAATTTTATATATTTTTCTTTGTTTATTGTCCAATTTTCTTTTAACTGATAACAATACAATATTAAAAAAATATTGCTTTGATGATTCCCTTCTAAATAATAAAAAGAAGATATTGCGTACATATCTTCTATGGAAGATGTCTTCCAAATTTGTAAGGTTATCATTTAATTTAATTAATTTATTTTTATTATTACAACTATTTTTATACACTAATAAATACTTAATGAAAAAAAATCAATAAGCAATAGACTTGTAAAAATATCCCAACAAAAAACGAGCAGATGCTTCCAAAATAGAACATTTTCACAATTTCAAAAGTAAAACTAAGTACATATTTTGTACTTTTTGGTAGTTATTAATAATTACTCCTAAAAAGTGAAAATAAATGTATTTTTTTCAGCAAAAAAATTTTGAAATTATAGTTATTATCAAAGCTAAAACAGCATTTTTATTAAAAAATTTTACAAACATTGTTTTAAGGGAAGAAATTCAAAAACAATGAACAGTAATCATAAAAAAGAACATCCTACTAATAACAACCATGTGTTGAAAAAAAGAACTTTTGCAGATCTTTTTCAGCACTAAGTATTTGCTTTTAATACAACACAATGCACAGAACACATTTCCGGCAGAAAGTTCAATTTCCAATTTTCGAATTTTGCAAAACTAAATTTCGCACTCAATAGCTAACAATATGCTAATGATATTTGTTGAATTATGTGTGCGCCTCCAAAGTTAAAGTTTTTTTCAAACATAATTAAAAAAAAAAAAAAAACGACTGGAATATAGCATGAACTTTAAATACAGAAAATATAGATATGGTAATATTTTTTAGTTTATTTTTATTATCTATACCTTAAAATATATAATCATATATTTTTAATGTCCATTTATTAATTAGACAATGTCAAATGCTTCTTTTCAAATTTATAATTCTTTAAATATACAATTATATAACTTTGAAATTTCGAAGTGTATAAGTTGTATTAGGCATACGTTGGAGAACATAAATTTATACGTAGTATTCCAAGGAATAAAAATACAGTAAGAGCTCGAATTGTGCAATTACCTATTATTACAATAATTCGATTAGCGCAACGAGTACTTTTTTTTACATTACAGGGTTTATAAGTGCAACATTTTTCCAAAAAAAAGGTATCGGCAAGTGCAATTTTCTATTGATATTTGAAATATTTTATAGTAAGTTTTTTCTTGTTCACAAACGTAATTTTAATGATCAGTAGATATATTGAAACACATTGAATTATCTCCCAATTAAAATTAAAATTGTAATGAACCCAGATTATTTTTTGTCAAATGTAATTTTTTTCGTTAAAAAAAAAAAAAAAATAGTGACCGGAGTCCCGGAGGACGTAATAATTGAAATAAGCGTTGTTTTTTTACTTGTATTTAATTTAAATGAATTATGTATTTTTATCTTCAAAAAATAGTAAATAGTTTCAAACTTAATGAAGAAAATCTTTAGTTATAACAAAATAAGTTTATAAGTGTTTGAAGTAATATTTATTTTTAAAATCTTTGTATACCTTTTTAAATATGACAAAAATTAAAAATTACTTGAGTAGTAAAATTTATTTATAATTTACAACAGAAATTTTAATTTTATCATTACTTCGATGACATAATGTAAACAATTGTTCTCAAAATATTGTCTGTGATTTGTTTTTGATTTCATACCACCAGCTAACAATTTGGGAACGTGTTTAGTTAATTTTTTCAATATTGGTACTTTTTCAGAATTAATAATATTTTTTTAAATTGGTATTTTAAAAACCTATACTTTTTTAAAAAAATTTTGATTTTTTGGCTTATTTTTTCTTTTTTGAAAATTTTTACTTTTTATATACCTTTCACCACAGCTGTAAAGAGATATATAAGTTTGTCATTCCGTTTTTAATTTCCACAATTTTCGTCGGAGAGCAAAAAAGTTTATATTTTCTGGATCCTTATAAGAAATGATGTTGATGGGACGTTGTCCGTTCATTCGTGCGTCCGTTTGTCGGTTGAAATGGTATTTATGAAGCCCATCGATAACTTCCACATATAGTATATATATCAAACGATAGGAAATCCTTTCGAAAATTTTGCTATTGAAATTCAGCAAGATCGGTTCATAAATGGCGGAGTTATTTCAAAAACCCGTTGTTTTTAAACCGATCTTCGATTTTTTTAAAGAAGATTCAGAAATTTTTTTCTGAATTTTTATGCTGAAGAAATTAACTAAATCGGTCAAATAATAACTGAGATATCGGACAAAACGCATTTTTGACTTTTTAAGGCCCTCAAAAGCTATGGACTTGGTTTTTATATGAATCGATCACAAACATTGTTCTTGAATTTTGGTTTTTTTGAATCTATCAAATTGTTTCATAAACAACCGAGTTATGGACCAAACTGCTAATAATATACACACACACATATTTATATTAAGCATTTACAATGACTATTGGTGTTGTTGATTTTTTTATAAACTAGTCACGTGACAGGTTCTCAGGGTTAGTGACCGGTTCCAGTTCCGGAATTTTATTTGGGAGGAATGTGTCACTTTAAACGGGGTTATCATCGGAAGTAGCTAATTAGCACCTTGGGTCTAAGTTAAAGCATTGGTCCAAGAGGACGACATGTACAGAGTCGATTAATATAATAAAAATTTGATAAAAATTTTTCACTTTTCATTGCTTTTTTATTTTTTTATTTTTATTTTTTTATTTTTTATTTTTACTGACAACTGATATTTAGTGAGTGTGGTGGTTTCAACTGGTTCTCAAATTGAACTTTGGTGACAAGTAAAGTCTCATTTGGAACCCAACTGGGACTGAGGGACTGGTCCATTACTGCAATTATCACCAATTTCTAGCAGGGTAATGATTATTACCCTGTTGTTTTTTGTATATGCAGTCAGTTTGTATATACAGTATGTCAAGTTATTGTTTTTACAATAAACAAAAAATTATTGTTTCAATTTTATTTTACAAAATTCGTAAATGTTTTATAACATTGCAATTTTTTGTTACATTTTGTTTTATGTATATTTCTTTAATGGATTTTTACCAAAAAAAAAAAAAAAATAATAATAATATTATGATTGTAATAACGAAAGTACAACAACAAAAACAACAAATACATGTAATCTATATGTCAAGAAACGCATATGTAAAGCGTTTTTATAGCTATTTGAAACAATTTTTGAAACTTTTGAATGCCTTTAAAATCACTAAGGCTTCAGTGTGATGTTATCAACATCACGTAATCACGTAATACAAGAATATGCGTTCTTGTCTACAATATACAGTCATAGTCATATATATTTATACTCTTTTAATTTTTTTGAAAATTTGGAAACGAAGTCAAATATTTGTGTTTTCTTTTAAAAGCAGAAATAAATACCGAGACTTTTTCAGAAATTACCACAATCTAGTCTACACATTTTAGGCTTTACAACAACAAAACAATTATTTCAAAATATTTTATAACAATACAAATATTTGACTACTTTTTCAAATTTTCAAAAAATTTAAAAAAGTGTAAATATATATATGACTACGACTGTATATTATCAACGATTCCGAAAATAAATGTATTTAGTATGTCAAATGAAAGAACTACAAAAGCTAAACCTTTTTGAGGATTATTATAATTCCCAAATCGGAAAAAGTGTTAAAAATGTTACATAAATGTATTCCTTAAATACGTAATATCATATTAAATCGCTCCAAAAATGACGAAACTTTAGAGATTAAATTTAGTAGTAGTCGTAAGCATAACTTCAGTCATGTTTTATCCTTCAAGAAGCAATAAGAAAAATACTGAACGAATACAAATACAGGTTGAAAGTTGCGAGGAAAAAACACTCTTATTGGGACAAAACGTTGAAAAATTATTGTCATTCGCTATGATCCGTGCTGATAAGCCAAAAAAATTCTGGGGCAAAGTTATATTTTGTGAGAATGCTAAAATTATGTTGTAGTGTAATTTAATCCAGACAGAGTATGGGGGAAAGCTTCAAAAGCCTTTAAAATTAAAAAAAGAGTTAATCTTACATTCATATTTAAAATATAATATTAAATACAGACACATAAAAACGTATTTTATATCTTTATTTTGTTCAAAGTAGTTGGCTTGGTTTGAAGGCTTTATCAGCTCGTTTAACAAAAAGTAGTAATAAATCTGGGCTTATGAAAGACAACAAGCCAAAATTCAAGTTATGTTGAAATAATGACTCCAAGTACATAGGGGCAAAGAGATATAATCCGTGTATTGTTTAATTGTAAAAAGTGTTGGATATCCAAGCAAAGAGTACAAATTTGTGCCCATATATGAAGAAGAGAGTGTAATATCTAAAATTCCAATTGACTATGACATTAATTTAATAATTTATTTGATGAAAAAGGTTTTTTGAAATTACTAAATTTTAAATCCCTCAGTTTTGTGATTTTCTTTAGTCGTTTTAAAGAAAAAGAATTTCTCGACATGAAAAATTTTTGTTTGTTTTGTTTTTGCTCTCTTTTTATGTTATTTTTCTTTGTGTTATATATTAATAAATATATTAGTTAACATATTCGTATTAAAAATATTACATTAGCTGAAAATAATATATAGTTCTTTAAAGCCAAACTATAGAAAAATTATGTTCCCTTTCAATGCAAAAACAATTTCTTGACATACTGTACACACATAAATATATAAATATATGTATTATAATACGTTGTGTATTTTGTGTTTGTGCTGATGTTTGTAATGCATAGAAAAAGTCATCCAACACCCACTTTAATGTAAACCAATCGACTCAGAATTATTTTTAAATATAACGTGTCCGTCCGTCCGTCTGGCTGGCTGGACGGGTGGCAATTTTAAGGATAATTCAATGAAATTTTGTACGTGAGACTTCTATGATACAAGAACGTAGTTTATTGAAATTGGTTGTGATCGGTCCACCTAGCCCCCATACAAATGTCAACCCGGAATAGAGTTAAAATACTCAAAAATGCATTAAAAATAAGAATATTTTAATGAAATTCGGTACAAAGAAGTTCTGTACAAGCATCTATCCTTGTACCAAATTTTATGAAGGAAGCTCTACATTAGACCATAGCTCCTATATAAACCCCTCTTTCGAAAATCACTTTAACGTTCATAAATCCCATACGTATTTTAGTATCAAGTTAATATTCGACACAAATAAGTTTTATGTAAGTAGAAATAACATTGCCTAATTTTATGATAATCGGTGCATAATTTACTATAGCTCCTACATAAACCCATATCCAAGAATCGCCCTAAAGTGCATAAATAAATTCATCTAGTTGTTAGTATCAACACATTATTCTGTATTTCTATATTTTATTTTACACAATGGTGTAGGGTATCATATAGTCGGTCTTGAAAAACTATATCTTTATCGTTTTGTTTAAGCAAAAAGTATGTATTATTATTTTTTTAATATAAATATGAAAATATTAAGACATACTATTTCTTTTTATTTGTTGGTACAATGGTGAAGGGTATAAAAGATTCGGCACAGCCGACTATAGCGCTCTAACTTCTTTGAATTGATATTATGCTTTAAAACTGATTACTTCAGGAAAATAAGATGAAAAAATGACTCAACCTCGAAATTTGATGGAGGGAAGCGAATTTTGGTATATAGCTTCGTCTTGGCTGTTAAAAGTCACCGATAATCACGTGTATGCTACGCGAGACATTTACGGTTAAAGGGCCCAAAAACCAGTTTTTTTTTGCATATATCTAGCTTATTATGCATTATACATGTTTTGTTGCCATAGCATAACATTTCTAATAATTTTGCTGAAGTACATTTTTATGGGACTTTATTAGTTTTGGAGTTATAGTGCATCTTATGTTCGAGTTAAAATTGTAAGGATAATTATGCCACCTATTTTCTAAAGATATGTACTTATCTATTTTTGCACATATTGTCGAGAAATCGCTTCCTGGTTCATGTTAGGGTGTCCGCAAGTGTATATTTTTCAATGAGGCCAAGCTAAAATTACAATCCTAATCTGAAAATACTTATTAATATTATTGTTAAAAACTCTCCCCCGTATTCTTAAACCAATTTTAAATTTAAAATATATTTTGGAGACAAAATTTGTATGAAAATTTTTTTTAAAAAGTATATGTTTGTGAATACTGGGGTGTAGGTTTATTTTAAAAATTTATTTTTTTTTAATTTTGTTTTTATCGAAACTTGGTGTTTTTTTTATTTAATTTAATGGTACTTTTTTTTTTAATATTTTTACTTTTATTTTTGGAAAATTGTAATTTTTTAATGAGAATTTTTTTTGATAATCACTTTTTCTTTTTTTGAAAAATGGCTCAAGCTGATTTTGAGTATCCGCTAAAATTTAGTAACTAGCCGACGATAAATTTACTCGGCGCAGATCTCTGGAGAACAAAACAATTATGGTGAACAATTTCTATGTGTTTTTTTCTTATATTAGATGATAGAGAACAATATAAAGAATACTTCTCATAGATCTGTAAAAGAATAAATTCCGTAAGCATTTTGTTAACAGTTCGTTTTTTTGCGAAAAACCAGAATTTGTTAAAAAGTGATTATCAAATTTGGGCAATAGATTGAGTTACGATTAAGTCCAAATTTAGAGTATTAATGCCCAATTTTGGGATAAATTTGGTCTTTATATAGGGTCTCAATGAAATCTGAAATTGGCAGCGATTTAGTTGAATTTTAAATAAAGTTGAGATTAATTAAAAGTTTGTCCTATAAATAGGGCCACAATGAAGTTTAAATAGAGTTAGTTTTGGGCTAAATTTGAACTATATATAGTTGATGATTGGGTGAAGCGAAAATTTTTAAAAAAGCTTAATTTTTCCTGTTTATCAATTCTATAGTTCTATAGCTGAAAATATATTTGAAACAATTCAACCTCGTACGATCGCCGAACAATTACATTTTGTTTTTACCTAAATTGACTCAGCTCCGATTTTTTATTTTTTCATCATTGATAGTAATTTTAACGCTAAAAATAATGATGTAAAAATTTTTGAGTGCAACTGAATAGTTTCGGTGTTATAGGCCATTGAAAAACTTACTTTCCTAAGAAACTCATATTAAAAAATTTGTTGTTATTAAAAAATTGTTTTAAAAGGAAAAATTATGTAGCGAAGCTGCTTTTGGTCATACCACAGAGTTAAAAACCCTTCCGCCCGGACGAAGGCCGGTTATTAAAAAAAAAAAATGTTTACCAAAAAATAAAAAACAAATTTACTATATAGGAGAAATGACAAAATATTAGTGGAACTTTTCAATTAAATATTTATAATCGGATAAACAGTATAGGAAATATTTACTAGCTGTGTTTTGTTGCTAACGTTCATAGGCAACTTTATACAAAATTTAAATTTATATACGTTAGAAGATAACGCGTAGAATTATACATGTTAACTTTAACGTCGATAAAAGTACTGCCAATTTATGAAGAAAATTACAATTATGAAAAAAAAAAAAAAATGTATAAAAATACAAATAAATAGAATGAAAACAAATTTATATGAACATTTTTTTTAATAAAATATAAATATTTATTTGTGCAACTTTTGTTTGATTATTAAGTGATACCAAGCCGGGTTAATATTGTTTTTTTTTTTTTTTTTGGTAACTATCAAAGTTAACACTCAACGGCAGAAACAAAACACAGCTACTATTTTAAGTGAGTTAGGGAGCTCAAAGGGTACCAAATTTTTTTTTAATAAATGGACCTTTTGAAATAAAATAAATTTTTAATGTAGTTTTTTTTTTATTTGTCATCTTTATCAACTAAAATTAACTAATATAAAAAACAAAATTAAAAATAAGTTGTAATAATTAGAAAATATCATATTTTGTTACAACTAACCTCGAGTCCAAATGTTTGAAAAATTTAGTGATAACAAAATGCAATATTTTGAAATTACTGTTACTTACTTTTAATTTTGTGTTAATTAAGTTTGCCGCGATTAAGTCGAAATGGTTTTTAAATTCAGTTGCGATTAATTATAAATTTGGCCAGAAATAGAGGTTATAGGTTTAAGACTATAAATAGAACCACAATGAAGTCTAAAATTTGACTTTAAATAGACCCATTATTAGGAGTAAATTTAGACTATGAATAGATTTAGTTTTAGGACTAAAAACTAGAACCGTAATGAAGCCAAAATTTGGACTTCAAATAGCACTACAATTACTTTAATCTTGGATTATTAAAAAGTTCACTAAGAAGTTTAAAGCCACTTCGCGTCCGGAAATGTTTGGAATACTTAAGAACTGCTCCATCTTTTTGGTTCTGCTTCCGTTTCGTGTTCCAGGTTTCCGATCAATTGTTTAACCATTTTACCACTCTAGAAACTAATTGTCTTTCCCAATTTTGTTGTAAGTCCAATTAATAGTTTCAAAAAAATTTTTATGAGTTTCCATTGTAAAGCAAATAAAGCAAGTAAATAAAATATTTTGCAAATTCGTATCAATATAAAATCTGGAGTATTTTTCAAAGATATATTGATCACAAAAAGAAAAATCAGTTATCAGCAAACAAAGTTATAAACAAGTAAGAAATATATAGTCGGTCAAGCCCGACCATATGATACTCCACACAATTGTGCATGTTCACCAAAATTCGTGGAGGGGTCTTATATTAGACATGTGGACAATTGTGGATCGATACTTTTTCTAAATGTAAAATAAAATATAAGAATACAGAATATTACGTAAATACTAACATTGATATGAATTTATGCACTTTAGGGGAATTCCCGAAAGTGGACTTATATGGGAGCTATGGTAAATTCTGGAGCTATCCTCATAAAATTTGTCGCTATGATTTCTACTTATGTAAAACTTATTTGTATCGAATAAAAACCTGATACTAACATCTGTATGTGATTTATGCACGTTAAAGCGATTTTCGGAAGAGGGTTTTATATGGGAGCTATGGTCAATTATGGACCGATCTTCATGAAATTTGGCGCAAAGATTGAAATTTATACAAAACTTCCTTAAACTGAATTTCATTAAAATATTGCTATAATTAAGGCATTTATGATCCTTAAACCCCTATTCCGGGAGGACATTTGTATGGGGGCTAGGTGAATTAATGGACCGATCATAACTGATTTCAATAGGGTTTCGTGTCATGAAAGTCCTACGTGCCAATTTCATTGACACGTAGTGCACAAGGTTTACATGGACAGCCAGCCAGGCGGACATGTGTGTAATATAAGTTCACATGTCTAATATAAGACCCATCTACGAATTTTTATGGACATGCACAATGTTGTAGGGTATCATATGGTCGGGCCCCACTTTCTAACTTGTTTAATGAGCTTGGTCATGATTCTTCATTTATAAATTTTATGAATTATATTTAATACATATTGATTACTTAATTTAATATAGGCAAAATTTACTACCCACGTAGAAAAAAAATTACTAAAAAGAATTCATTCTTTCAATTACTATCTGTAGACAATGATGGTTATAGGTCAGTTATCGTGATTTATCACAATTACTACAGTTTTTTTTTCTTGGAAACAAAACTACTTATTACTAATATTTAAATTTAACGAGTTAATAAATAATTTATTTATTTTTGTTTGATACTACATATTGTTGTACTTACTTTGTTTATAAACATAATTAATATTGCTGAAATGTAATCTCAAATTGTTGGAACTTGAAAAATAGCCAGATGAAGAGGAGGGTTGACTGGATGATGATACAGAATTTCCATGTAAAATATCACCATTGCTGTTTATAGTTGTTATTGTTTTTATTGGCGTTTGTAATTGATCCTCGTTATCAGACATTTTGTTCGACATTGGTTTTGTTAAAATATTGTAAAAATATTAAAAATATTTATTTGTATTTAATACTTTTTCTTATTGAACCTATTGAAACATTTTTTTAATATTTAGCACTGCCTTTAATTTGCGACGTTCATTGCAAGTAATTCGCTCTATAATTTGTAGTTTTTGATAATTTTCTTTGCAGTTTGTGAACGATTTCTTAAAACGCCACAAAATTGGCGTTTGCACTCATTAATTAAATTACTTAAATTACTCAATTTTGTAAAATATACACTCACTTTTTTATTGATACGCTTATTTCTAAGTTTCTTATTTTTTGTTAAATAATCTTTTTTTAAGATTTAGATAATGTTGAATTACCTTTTATTGTTTTATTGTTATTTGTTTATTGATTTGTTATATTAATAATACATTTACATTTTCAATTTTCAATAATCTTATCTTGTTTTATTTGTAAGCCCAGTGTGCAACTTGTCTCATTGACCGTTAAAATTAAACTAAATTTGATTTCGACTCAGTTGCATGTGAATAGTTTGTAAAATGCTTTTTTTAATTTGATTAAGTTGAGTGGATTTTATACAACAAATCAAATACAGGGATGGTCAAATAATTAGCACATATTTTAAATTTTATCATTATTTAAGGGTGTTTGCTAGGTTAATACATTTTCAGCTGAGACATGTATTTAAACTTATTTAAGAAATATTTCTTTCACTTCAAACTTTTATGAACTCTTGCTTGAGGTATTTAACGTGCAAATTAAATTGGAGGTGATGCACTGAGCAAATACCTCAAGTTTAGGTTAGTTTTAGAAAGGTGATCATACACAATTGCGAATCTCTTCAAACTATAAATTAACCTAAGTATTACATTTGACAAACTCGTTTACTCTCACTGTGTATCTTTTAGCTCAATGGTCTGTTGACCCCTGGGGGTCCTTATAAACATTTATGGATAAGGAATAAATGTTTTGTATTGTTTACTGCAGTAGATCGATGCTCAATCAAATTGAAACGATATAATTTCGTTATGAATTAAAGTGCTAACTCAAAGGCTTCAAAGTATCTAATAAGGTCACTTAGGTTTAGTAAGAATCTCTGAAAAATAATTATCAGATAGCATTCAGGGCTGAGTATTTATTCATATTCACATACATATATAAGGTGAAAGACTGATATCTACTTTGCATAGCCTTCGCATCTACCACTATTTCCATTGAAGAAGAAGTGGGTCCACTTGTATGTTTAAAAGTAGTGTATAATGTTTTTCATTACGTATGCGCCATGCTTCTAAGACGACACCGTATATATTTGTTTTACTCCTTTTATATTTTTAATGTTAATGTCTGCCTTAGCCAACTCATTCACATGATTTAATCTATGAGATTCCCCAGTTTACACTTTGTAATATGAAATTGTGAAATTGTTTACCAAACTACCAATACCTGTAATTCCGTAATTTTGGGTAGTTGCAAACTATGTGTTCCACCGTTTCTAATTCATCATCGTAAAACAAAAAAAAAAGTGCAAGGATCCTCAAACTTATCTCTATTATGACTCCAAAATTTGTTATGCTCATATCTAGCGGTAGATTAGCACCCGCTATGTTCAGTTTGGGTCATAAAGGCCTTGACACTCTGCAGTCATCTATATTTTGCCAGACACGTTCAGCTCTATTCAAGACCCACTCTTGCATTAACCTAAAATAGTGGTTTCACTGATCGCTCCAGAGCCGTGTTTTTCAATGTTACCAGCAATCTCATTGCCTTCGATTTGCTGTAACTCGAGATCCAGCATAAATCATTCAAGATTTGAGGTCATAGCGCAGTCTGACTCTCCACATAAAGTGTTATCTTTTCACGCCTCGTCATATATCCAATCCACAATTTGCTTTGTCTTAAAGATCGTAAAAATTTCAGCTACATTCATCTGGAAATCTGGAAAACATACGGACTATTGTCCCAATATCCATTTTCGATCCCTGCGTAAATTTTATTTTCTCTAAATATCCCTATCTAGAATTTCTATTAAAGGTATTCCCCCAAAATCCACCTCTGCGACCTTATAGTTCGTCGACTGTGATCGATTTCATTCAAAATCTTCGAATATAAGCAGGAGTTATTACTAAAAGAGTTTTCCGATGTTGCGAAGATGTTTGATGAGCTATTAAAGATCAAAGTAAATTTAACGAATTTCGATCTAATCGGCTCTAGTGCAATAAATAATAGAAAAGTGAGATAACTGCAATTTCCACGTGGGATTTTTGCATATATTTACGCTCTAAAACAAATCAGACATTGATATCACAATTAATTTTGAAAACGAAATGAGGAATAACTAATTAAATGTAAATGTCTTGCATTAGCTTAAAAATTGCAGCTATTGTGTCCTGTTCACTATGTATTTTTTATTGGGTGTTATATGGCTAACGTTGTTTTGCCATATAACTCATTTATAGTGAATATTTTGGTTTTTATTTAAAAAATAACGAATGTATTGAAAGTGTTTGGAGATGGGTCGGCATGCTTTTACCTTTTCTGCTTTATTTTACGTCCTAATTCTTAAAATTTATAGCCTCTAATTCCTTCAAAACTTGAAACTATCATCGGATAATTAATTAAGAAAACATGGGTAGGGGAAACTTTTACCCGTTTTGCCCTATTTTATGCGCTAAATGTTGGAATTTCCAAAAAATTTATATCTTTAATTTGCTTTCACATGCTACAATGTCTGCATACCAAATTTTAAGAAAACCTTTTGATTAGTTAAGAAGATATAGGTAGGGGTAGCTTTTGCCCTAATTTGCGCCCTAAATAATAAAAATTATAAGATATAGTTCCTTCTAGATGTTACACTATTTGCCTACCAAATTTCAAGAAAATCGGTTTATTAGTTAAGAATATTTAGGGAGCAGGACCTTTTACATCTTGTGGCCTATTTATGCCCTCTAGCGATATGACATATACTTTACGACCTATTCTCATACCTAATAAATACACATACAAAATTTCATAAAAATCGGTCAAGCCGTTTCGGAGGAGTTCAATTACAAACACCGTGACACGAGAATTTTATATATATAGATAGATTTTAACATTGATCTTAATATAAAACATGCTCAAGTTTCTAAATCTAAAAATCTAAATTACAAAGACATTTAGTTTTGAAATCAGCTAAATTTAATCAGAATAAAAAAAAAAAACTAAGTTTTCAGAGCTTAAAATACTGTTGAACTTCACTTGTTTCAAAAATTCTGAAGCAGACGAATATTGTACAGATTTGACGTAATAAAATTCTCGATTTGAATATGAGTTACAATTCATTTTACTATTCGTGACGAATACGATTTAGGGAGATTATGAAATTATACAAATTAGAAAAAAATGTAATATTATTTAAATACTAGTAGAATTATTGATTTATTTGTAACTCTCTCTAATACATTTCCCAATTTTACCACAAATTATGCTAATTAACTGATCAATGCTGTATTAAATATAAAGATTTACTCAAATGTCGTTAATAATAAAATATATTTATTTTAAAGTTACTTTTTGTTTACGAGTTTTATTATAAACAGTATCTATTTATTATTATGGTTTTCCTTCGAAAAACTTGTTTATTTTTATTTAAGCTTTAATAATAGTTAGTGGACTAACTATCAACACTGACTTCTTGACTTATAACAACTGTGTGCTAGTTTTATGTTCACATTAATGCCAAAGTGAAAGTGAGATTTTTTGGGCAATTTAATTATTTGGTTGAATAAAAGCACATTCAAATATCTTAAAATTTGTTCAATTAAACTGTGAGTGTAAAGTTCATTCAACTAGATATTTAAATTCAAACTTATGATTTCGTGTGTGTGTGTGTTATAATTTGAACTAAATAATTTGGGTTTTCGTCAAGATAACCAATGGGGGCGGGGATGAGTACATACATATAAAATAGTTTTGAAATTCTTATTAAGAGAGGGTTGTTGACTTAGATCTAAGGTTTATACCAGCGATAGGCACAAAGAGAGGACGTAAAAATTTAAATGTATTATTTGGCAGCGTTGCCAGAAACTTTGGAAAAAAATCATCATTTCAACAAATAAAAATCATAATTTTGCTTTAAAAATCATCAAAATTATTATTTTTAATATCAACTGATTCTGATAAGTTTTGATACAGGGTTAAACCTCCAATGTTAGAGCATTATTTTTTAAATCTGTGGTATAATTTTATATATAAAATGAATCAAAACTTTTTTAAAGTATAAATAATACAAATTCGATTTACTATTTTATGTACTCGAATTACACACTGTACAGATTAAACATTTTTCTCTGTGAAGAAATCTTCGGTAAAAAGTCAACTTTGATCAAAAAGTTATAAAAACAAAATATTTCAACCGATACTTTTCAAAGTACCGAAATAAACAATAATTTGCGTACATTATTTAATTTATATCATATGGACTTATACACAGAAAATCTAAATTAAATAATAAAATTTTATTAAAATAGACTGAAAAACAAGAAATTGTCAAATATAAAAATATTTTTAAATGACTACAAATGTAGTCAACCGACCGTCTACGTAAGTTTACATTTCCGAACACATGAAGGTTGTTAAGAAAATTAATGGTATACATTTTAATTAAAATCCTCTAAGAAAACATTTCGGGTCTTTAAAATACTTGGCTACTTGATCCAAACAAAAATCATATTTTGTAAGAAAAAAATCATTAAATCATATTTACGTTAAAAATTCATGACAAGTATGATAAAATCTTCATGCTGGCAACGCTTGTATTTGGTTTGTTTACGCTCTTTGTTGCGTATGGGTTTGTTATAGAACAGCTTGAACAAAACTAAATAATTTCATATTTTTATTAGTTCTCAATTGTTTACCTTCGTTAACCTTCGTGTTGTATATGTGAAAGTGCCAAAAACAGTCGGCACCGGAGTGATATGGACGCCGATGCCTTGTTTATACTCTTTTATTTATTTATTTTATCTACAGATTTAATCTTATAGATTACATAAATTAATTATATAATACAAATAAATTTAATTTAAATTTAACTTTATTTACATTAAAATTTAAAATAGAAAAAATGCTATTACATAATATATAATCTTGTAATTGGTTTATTTATAGCATTAGTTCTATAAAAATTTTGATAGCACTTAGTACAATTATGTAATTAAATTAGGGTTTCTACGCAGAAATATTTTCGAGAATTAAATTTTTATTTTTGTGGTTTAATTGATTTTAAAAATTAAAAAAATACAATTCTGTTTACTTTTTTAATTTTCAAAATATTTTTCAAAATATTTTTCAAATTTAGCTTCGAAACTTTAGTTTCAAATAGCCACATCAAATTCAATAACAGAAAGACAAATTTTTGTAAGATGCAATATTCACTACAAAACCAACATTTATAGCAAGTTAGACTGTATTTTTGAGAAGAGAGCATCTTATCAACTTTCCAAAAAATATTTAAAATATAAGTGTTTTTTCTTCAAAATACTAAATAATTTTTCTTGGTATTTATTTTTTATTAAAGCAAACAAAAATTTTCTAACAAAAAAGAAAAAAAAAACCCAATTTTTGATAACACCACCTCCGTTTATATAAAATTTGGTATACCCACTCATTACGTCAGTACAAAATTTGAAGTTCTTTTTTTAAAGTACATGAAATTTAAATCCACATATCGTCGGACTTATTTGTCCGATTTAAACAAACTGATGCTTAATAAATCTTGTTTCTAATAATTTTTGTAAAAATTTTATTTTTGAAAAAGAAAGGATGATGAAATCAATATTCGACCTTGTATCAGTGTTGCCAGAACTTCTTCAAAAAAAAAAAAAACGACAAATGACTTAAAAAAGTGCAATTCTTCATAAAAAATTTAAATTATATTAATACATATTATTACAACAAAAATGTTTTACAGGAAATTATGTCTTATTAAAATCTTTTATTCAACAATTAGGAAATTAAAACCATGTTTTCAGGAATATATTTCATACATTCATATACATATACATTTTTAATGCTTTTCTAAGTGCTTAATTGAGCGTTCAGAAACGTAAATTTTAAGCAAATCTATATAATTTACAATATATTTCTTTAAGATAAAAAATTTTATTATTACTAAATTTAACGGTAGGTTGTCACAATTTAGTTCATGCATTAAAAAAAAAGAAGTTAAAGAAGTTTTTTTTTTTAATTCATGCTGAATGAAAATGTATTTCAAGCCTAAAATCCAGCGCCAAGCTTTTAATTAAACTTGTATTACATTTTAATTCAATAGCGTTCTCCAATAAAAAGAAAATTTAAATTCAAGTCTGATTTATTTTAATTGAAAATTTTTAATTTTTCATCATATATCATGTTTAAAATATTTGTATATTTGAATTCTTGTCGGATTCCAGCAACATTTTCCAAGGTTTTAATTATGTGAAATTTGTCTACGTATTGAGAAATATTCTAAAACAATAATTAAAAGTTGTTCAAAAATTTATAAATTCCAATGATTGCTTAATATAGCATTATATATAAAATTTAATAAAATTGTACTTACAGTGATTTTTAAGGTCTAGTGTCTTTTTTAAAAAGTAAAAACAAAAAAAAAAAAAAAAAAAAAGAAAAAATAATAATTATGATTCTAACAAAGTTTTTAAAAACTACAAAAAATTTGCAATTTTGAGATTTTACGAATTGAGCTTATTCAAAACAGAACATCATGCGGTTATTTATTGAAAAGATACAAGCAACCCAGCAAAACTTTTTGGTTTTCGGTAATAACAACTACTTATTAAAGTAGTTTCTTGGTAATGAGGTGTCATTATTATTTGCCTACTCTGTATTACATTAATAAGTACTCAATAGTATAATAGCGCAGTAATACTGCAATCACGTGGATGAGTTGGCTAGAGCACCGGATTAACAACCAGAAGGTTCGACTCCATTCTGAAGCTGTTAGTTTTTTATAACAAAATATCTAAAAAGATATTTTAAACTAAATAGAGTTTTTGTCGCTTAGGATGCTATGTGGGAGATGGTGTACTGAGTAAGACGTTACTCAGTAAAAACGAATGGTTAGTGCGTGTCCACGTTCGAGTCTCACTGACGGCAAAATTTTTTTGTTTTTTTTTTATTTTTGTTTTCGTTTAGGTACATATTTTTGAGTACCCCTACAGTCAAAAAATAACTACATGAATTTGTGGACAAGTCGAACAAAAATAACTAGTTATTCAGGCCAAAAATAAGTAGTTTATTTTTGTTTCCAATTATACCTGCTAGCTTACCAGGAAAGCAAAGTTTTTGCTGGGAAATAACACAAATAAGTTAAGGCAATTAAATTTTTGAAAACAAATACTTTTTAAACATTACGAGGCAATGTGGTACAGTAAGTAATTTTTTGTCTTACACAGACACAGCAAGATCAGCTTGGAATTTGTTAACAACCTGCAGATATTTTTTGCTATTTCCTCTTCCATAAATAAAAAAGGGCAAAAAATAATTAAAAATGCTTACATTGCACTTTTAATGCAATAATAAAATTTAGAGTGGGACCATGACGGGATGCTGAGAAAATCAACATTTAGTATTTCAGTAAGTTCACACAGAAAAAAGATTACTTGGAAAGTGCTTACAAATATTAATATTTAATAAAATATACTAAAATATTATTATATTAATTAAAAATATATTAGTAGTATAGCTTTTTTATATTAATTACTGTAAAAACAGTAACTAACATGATTGTGTTAGTTATTCATCTACTTGTGGTTGGTTAAAACTGATTCTAACGAATTCGGGAGTAACAACCAAACTCATTCATGTATTTCTACTAAATGTTTGTATTTGCTATTAAAAGGTTATTTAAATTCAGTTACTGTAAACAGTATAATTCGGTTATGACAATGAAATATGTAACAATTTGGTACTTATAAACAATTGAATATTATGCTAATAAAATATGTAGTTTCAGGCAATGAAATCAATAATTGATTACAACAATACACAAATACGGTTGTTTCAAACGAATGAAAAATATAAAACTGTAATTATATTATGGCATTTATTAAAAAGTATTAATACAAATTAAAAATAATCATTGGTTGATGGATATAAAAGGGTGAGTTTAATTAAATAAGTGCATGTATGTAACAACAAGTGTGGAATATGTTGAAGGTACTGTCCTTGTGTTTGCCTAACTTTCAACAATATACACTTATACTGTTTTTAAAAATAAATATCACTCATACGGAATTTAATAACCAAGGACCGGAACTTCATGCGAATACATGTTTTTTGTCTTTACTCCTAGAACAGAGTAAACTAAATATCTTTGCGAATTAGAGAATTTGCTTTAAAATAGCATAGATTTCTTAGTGCATGTTTATGCATATTTTGTTGAAAATGCATGTTTTTGCATTATATGCATATTTAGTGCAATATTCCAATTTAAAATAATTTTTTGTGTAGAAAAAAAAATAATTCTGTGAACTTTTAAGTCTAAATTTCAAAATTTTCAGAAGAGCTAAAAAAATATTTTAAAATATTAAAAATACCATGGACAAATTAATATGTGGTAAGCTATTTCTCCAAAGTTAACAATCACAGAAGGACCTTGATTATTGTAAAAGTTGCGTCATCAGAAGGTTCCTTATTTATTTCGTATTAAGATGCGAAACTACACAGAATAAATAATTTCGTTTCGGAGAAGTATTGTCCTAAAATATTCGACAAATATATAGCTTAAAACATAGAGATAAATACAGACTTTCAGGGTCAATTTTCTAGTCATTTATCTGAAGGCAGAACTAGTTCGTTTAATATCAATTTATGTATATGAAACATTTGCTTTCGTTGTCATACGTTTATTCTTTTTAAAGAAGCTACCAATGAGATTATTCTGTCTAAGAGCACAAGAAGCTGTATAGAGCTACCTTTAATTTCATTTTAGAAAAAACGACTTATTAAGACCACATACATCGAAAGAAGTGTTGCCAATACAGTTGTAACAATTTTAGATTCAAATAAAGAAACAATAAAATCTTTTCACATCATTTAAAAATGCATCCATCATATCTGTTGATGTCGATGGGTCTATTTATAAAAACTGTCTAAGGTCTTTACTGTATATTTATTTTTAATGTGGGTCCTGTGTTCACACACATAGTAGAAAAGTATGCTCGTTAGAAAATTTTTGATAGTTATGATGTGAATAAAATTTTATTAGCTCATAGGGCTAGTAAAAATTTTGACAAATGAATATAAATTTTTTAAGTTTTAAAATTTATATAGAAAAATTTCAATTGAACAAAATATTTGGAAAAATAACATATATTTTAAAATCTTTTAACATTTTAAACACATAACGTTCTTTAAAATGCTTCATTTTCAATATTCACACATTTATTATTAAAAAATCATAAAGAGATTTTAATATGACAAACCACATAATAAGAAAATAAAATATAATAACGTCAAATCATAATACGAGGGTGGATCAATAAGTCCGTGACTTTTCGAACTTCCCTCGTAGTTATATGAAATGCAACATTATTTCCATCAAGTACCACCTGTTAATAGACTACTGTCAAATTTTGAGCAAGTATCGCCATTTACTTTGCGTAAAAAATAGGATTTTTCGAGGTCCTCAAAATAGGCATTTGTTTGGTCAATAATTTCATCGTTGGAGCTGAATCTCTTTCCACCGAGCCATTTCTTTAGGTTTGGAAATAGGAAGTAGTCACTAGTGGCTAAATCCGGAGAATATGGCGGATGAGGTACCAATTCATAGTTTTGCCATTGAGACTACACCCTTGTTTATGGTCAATTGAGAGCAAACGCGGCACCCATCTTGCAGACAACTTTCTTAAACCCAGCTGATCATTTAAAATCGAAACCACACTGCCATATGAAATGCCTATGGCATCAACAATCTCATGCACTTTTACTCTTTACTACGAGTCACGGACTTATTAATCCGTCCTCGTATAATAGAATTGAATAATGATGTGGTAAGATTGTTCAATTATATGTAAAACTAGAATTCTTACATGAAAAAAAACAAATCATAAAATCGGACACATTATGACAAAATATAATCATAACACTATACCAACGGGAAATGTTATATCGGTAAAAAAGAAGTTATACGTGTCCCGGCGTTTCGCTGGGTCACGTCTAGGAATCGATTGCTCCCACATTTATTAGGTGGTCATGTTTTAGAACGTTTCGAAAAATTTAAAACGCACACGAATCAGGTTTATAGCCACCCATAAAAGATGCGCGAATTCATAAGTACCTCTCAGTAAAATATTGAAATTTACTTAGTATTTATAGGTGTTCACTGATCGATTTTTGTCATTCAACAAGTGTCTCCGAACGCGTAAAGTACGGTTTTTTAAAGTGACGAAAAAGTAATAAAAGTATAAAACCGAAATGAGTGCAAATTGTCCAGAAAATATCAATTTATTTTGTTACGTTTGTGGCAAAAGAGCTTTTTCAACAAATATTGCATTACTCACTGAGCAAGTGGAGCGCGTTTTTAAACTTTATTTTGATTGCGAAATAATTCGCGGCGTTTCGTGGGTCTCAGACAAAATTTGTAAAACGTGCTACAATGGTCTTAACATGTGGATCCAAGGGAAACGCAGTTCACTTCATTTTGGTGTACCAATGATTTGGACTGATCCAGGAGAGCACAATTCCGACAACTGTTACGCTTGCGCAAACAAAATATGTGGAGTAAATCTTAAAGGCCTTAAACGAAGAGTTTATATATCTGTTGAAAGTGCACAAATACCTCTACCGCATTCGGATGAAATACCAATTCCACCGCTTCCAAGTCCTGATAGAGAAACTTCTTTTTCTATTGAAACAATGGATCAATCGGATTTCACCTATAAACCAACACCAGATCCCGACAATGAAGATGAAGAAGAAGAATATACAATGGGAGTTTCCTCCGGGGGTAAGTCACAAAAATGAAGTTAACTGACTGATGAAAAACAATTGATTTTTTCCAGATGAAGACAGATCCTCATCCGATACAGACTCTGAACAAGTGGGCGAACCACCACGCAAGAAAGTAAAGGGCGCAAACAAACGAAAATAAGTTTTGCGTTCATCGATTTTTATAACCTATGTATCTATGTAATAACCTAATAAATACCTGTAATAATTTTTAATTTTACGTGTTAATAATTATAATAAATAATATATAATAAATATTATCCAAATTCATTGAAACATAAAATCAATATTCTTGTCAAAATGAGATACCTTCACTTAATTGTGAATAAAAGCGAAACGCGTCCATCGATTTTCATGATCTATGTCTCATTTTGTTTAAAGGTTATGTTACTTTACGTGAAAGTAATAGGACTTGACACTTTTTTTACCGTTTTGGATTTTTTATGAATTAAAAATAAAAAAATTCTATTTTTTAGGCAAAAAATAGTTTTTTTCTTCATACATTTATTTATAACTGCGAAACTGTTGCTTATATAACGAAACGTTGTATGAACAGATTAAAGGAATTGTAATTCCTATTTTTTTTTAAATTTGTTTCAGCAAAATCGGACTGGTGGTTCTCGAGTTATGTTAAAAAAAAAGACCACCAAAGGTCACAATTTCCTCTATATGATAGTTACTAACTTCAAGTCGATATATCTCGATTCCTAGACGTGACCCAGCGAAACTCCGGGACACGTATGACTTCTTTTTTACCGATATAACTTTCCCCGGTAGTTTGAACCCTTCCCGATCACTGACCCCTACCATTTGTCGCACAGTGTAATAATTATTACTTATAATCATTTCTATTTTTCGCTGTGATCATATATGTCAATCATAATATGTTGCTTTTAGACTATGGTCAATACAACTATATTTTTTCTCTGCGTGTAGGAAAGAAATAATCGCATATTAAAACCAATTTGTTTGATGGTGATATGTTGCGTATGTAAAATTAGTCTGTATAATAGTTTTTTAAAACCAATTTGGGAAGTATATATTACTCCTTCTTAGGCCCATAAAGAATCACCATGATATCATAAGAAATCATAATATCCATTACGATTTCAAAGTAAATACCACTGGTAAAAGTTAACCACGTCCTTGGTAACTGCATTTAACTTTTATATTTCTTTTGTTGCATAAATTGTTTATAGCTTGATTAAAAGTTCTTAACTTGTTCTTTCCATGGATGTATAACTCTCCCTGAAAGAAGCTTAGGAAAGGAACTCAAAATTGACTGATTTAGGAAATATGTCACTGGGAACACTATTAATGAATTCGTATGTTTCAAATACAACTGTATTTAACACTTATATATCTTTCGCTGCATAAACCATTTATAGCTTTCTTGAAAGCCCTTAAATTGCTCTTTCCATTGATAAAAATGATAACTCTCGCTGGTACTCAAAATTGACTGATCTAGGAAATATGTTGCTGGGAACATTCTTGATGATTTTGTATATTTCATATACAACTGCATTTAACTTTTGTATTTGTTTTGCAGTATAAACCAGTTATAGCTTGATTGAAAGCCCTTAACTTGTCCTTTCCAACGAAATTAAATTCTAAAAATTAAAAAAATTAGTGCATTATTAACACATTTTGCAAGTAAAAGAGATTAAAGATATAAATTACACAAATGTTTAAACTTATCAATATTTAACATGCAAAACTTAGTTTATTTATAATTAACATCAATTGTTTACTTTTTATGATCAATTAAAAGGGTTTCAAAGCTTAATTAGATCAATTAAAACAATTATACAATACATTGTGCATAATGTACATTATTAACAATATTTACACAATTTTACCACAACACTAAGAAAGTAACTCTACACCTAATAAAGTAATTAAAAAAATTAACTTGATTTCAATTTGTAACTAAAAATAGCTATAAAAGTACTTTGGATGGTGTCACCAGTCTAATAATTCTTAAATATGAAAACAACAAAATGCGTGTTTAATTTTTTAAATATTTTTATTCAACATTAAATCTTGTTTTATCTAAATTCTTAGCACGTTTTTTGAATATTATTGAATATTAATAATGTTTATTTGAAAATAACAATGGAATATTGTCAGTATTATTTTACGCAATTTGTAACCTGTAAAAATTAAATTGTTGTTATATTTTATTATTGCAGCTGAATTACAACAAATACTTATAGGTTTTGCAATCAACAAATAGTTAATTGCATTTAAGTTGCCACATTGAGAATTAATCTTAGTTCAAGAAATTTTCACTCAAATTGAGAGCATTCAACATTAATGAGTAGTAAAATTAACAAATGTTTTTCTCCTAGTACACAGCTTTCGCTTAAGCTCTGCTTAATTTAAAAGCTTTAAGCTTAGTAATTGAGCAGTTTTTGAATATACTATATGTACGTATTTTCTTTATGAGTGTAATTTAAAAATATCGTTAAAATTTAAACGGCTTTAAGTAGTAAATTAATAGAATTCTGGAATATAAAAATTTAATTAAAATTGCTTTATTATAATAACTAAGCTCTGGAATTAAAGATAGTGATTTAAAAATTTGAAAACCTAACAAAAATAAAATATTTGTGACGCGAAAATAAACATATTTAAATCTGTATTAATAATCAGTGTTGCCGTTTTGGTTAGTTTTGACCAAAATTGGTTATTTTATTTTCTAATGTAGAGTTATTTTTTATTTATTTTTTTTTTCAAACTAAATTTAAAGTATTTTGCCAATAATGAAATGAACATCAATATGATTTTTTGCAAAAAAGTCATCAACTGGCCTAGATCGTCTGCTATACCTTTGGATTTCTTTCTTTGGAGTTATATGAAGTCAAAACTCTTTTATCGATGAATAGCACGATTCAAAACTTTGAAGCCAATATTACTTGTGTAACTCGCGAGATAATGTTAGTAATGCTGTATAATACTATGCTCACGTATAGTGTTTTTTGAAAAAAAAAAAAAATTGATTTTTTTCATTAAACACAAACATTTGAATTGTTTTTTCATATATTTAATTCATAAAATTGAAATCTGATCTAATTTTTAAATGTTTAATTTTTTAATACTTAAAAAACATGATAAATTTTTAATATTTTTAAAAGCACTATTATTCTAAACTGTTAAATTTTAAATATTTTTATCTTTTGAGGACTTTTGACTTATCTAAAAGCAAATGGTTATATATAAAAATTATATAAACTTTTTACATAAATAATTTCAAAATTTTAATTTTGGTCATTTTCTTTCCAATTTGGTTACTTTTTTCCATAAATTTAGTTACAAAAAATGACTTTCCGTGGCAACACTGTTAATAATACAGAAAGAGAAAAGTACGCAAAAAAATAGATATTGGGAAACTCGAAGATGTATGGTTTCGAATAAAGTAAGTTATAAATTGAGAACCTGGTAACTTCAATAACAAGTAGCTGTTAAATTTAATAAATATGTTGTGTAAATTTCAAAGATTTTTTTTATTTAGCGGATAAATATGGAATCGTTCAAATTGGTCCGAAGTTTAGGATGATATTTTTCAGAGAAAGTAACATTATTTTTATTATACGATCAGTTTTTAACATAATGGTATGGTGTTAAATTGGAAATGGAAGCAAAAAGATTCACTCCTTTTGTTATGGCTATAAATAACTTAGAAGACTAGAATTTTGTTTATTTTTTAGCAAGGTTTGTGTTTAAATAAAACATAATATGTTTTTTTTTTTATAAAAATAAAAGATGAACGGCTTTAGTTAGGATTAAAACTAAATCAACTACTTGTAGCATTTCTTCTCCAGACTTATCTGATATATCATTTTATATAAAAAGTAGCTTTTCCCGGTGCGCTTTGCTATCCCCTTTGATGCGATAACTAATATTTACTTTACAGTGAAATTAGAATTATTTCTACAACTTTTTAAGACTTTTCACTTAGTTACTCCTTTTGGATATGCGAAAACTAATATTAGCTTTGTATGTGGGCTAACCCTCTACCTGGTCCTACCCATCCTATTGTCATTTCCTCAATGCAATATGATAAGAAGAAAATTTGAGTGCTCTCACTATAATAGTTCTTCAGATATGACATTAAGAATATTTGCTTTGTATGGGGGCACCACTTCCCCTGCTTCGATGGCAAAATAAAATATCATTGAATTTAGCGTCAAACAGTAAGATGCTGTGAAAAATTTAAGAAACTCGGTTCAGCCGTTTGGAAGTTCTAAAAAAGTGGGCGTAAAATGTGGGCGTGCCCTCCGATAAATATCCAATATAACATTCTCCAATTCAAGCACTATCTGTGTGGCAAATTACACGTAAATAGCTTCATTAATAAATAAAATAGCTTTTTTCAAAAGTAGTCGTAAAATGTGGGCTTGGCATCCAATCGAAATCTAACATATCGTATAACCTCCCACGGCTTTGGTACTATCTACGTGTCAAATTTGTAAAAATCGGTTCAGCCGTTTAGACGTGATTGATACATAAACAAACAAACTTACACCTCATTTTTATAATATAAAGAATGTTTATAAAGAATGTTCTCTCAAATGATAATAAACATTCCCCATGAAATTTGAATTTTCTGTGTCTTTTTCTTTAAAAAAGTAGGAAACCTCGAAATGGATCACCCTATATATGTATAAGGACATAAGCATAATTGCTAACTTGATTAAATGGTGCTCCGAAGTGCTTTTTGTCATTTTTGAAATGTTATAAAATGACTAATTTTTGCACTATCTATCTATCTATATTTTTGACCCAAAAAATAGTGATCAATTTTTATACTGTACAAAATGTTTGTACAATATTTTTAGGTATACTACAAGACTGATCGCCAGGCATAGTCAAATAAATTAAGTACTTGACAATCTTTACCTTGATACAATTTTAGTTAGTTCTAGTTCTGTTTGACATCTACATTTATAAAGATGCAACCATATAGCAAAAAAGTTTTATGTAAGAAAACCCCATTTTCACTTTAAATGTTTTTTCATCAACTCAAAACTATTACCCCTGCAGCTTCTTTTCAACATAAAGAACACCTTCCAACGACAACACTGAATTAAATTCACTGCTTTTAAATCCTTTTCTTTTTTTGAGGGTATCTTCATTTTGTGATTTTTTTTTTTATTTATGCTAATATTTTTCTGCATATCTTGTCCTTCGGAAGATTATTCAACGAAATGATATATTTTTCAATCACAAAATTATAATGAAAGAAAATTCTTACTTTTCATGTAGAAAATTTAGTAACATATTTCATGAAAGTATCCAACAAACACGAAGGTGTCATCTCAAATTGACAATTATTAAAAAAAAAAAATTAAGAATAATAACTTTCTCAACAAAGTCTGAGTTCACACAAGACAATTTTTCTTGCTGAAATTCTGATTTCATGTAAGAGAGAGCGATAGGGAATATAAAATATAAAAAAACTTGCCTGTACTTCGAAATTCGCTTTTGTTTTTCATTAATGCAAGTTAAAAAAAAAAATAGAAAAAATTCAGAAAGAAAAATTGCTGCGTGTAAACTCAGACAAAAAGGGGAATTTTCTCTAAAATTGAGAAATGTACGAGCGCGGATCAATAAGTCCGTGACTTTTTGAATGAAACACAGTTTTTTTTTTTTTTTGCAAAACAAAAATTAATTTTTCAGTAAACCACTTTTTTACCATTGAGTCCCCATAGTATTTATCGAGCTTTTTCTTGGTTTGATTGGTGGTTTTTTTTTTTCGCAAAAAATATGTTTAATGAGCACTCGAAATTCACTTTTTTCCATTTTAAGAAAAATACACGAGGTTGTTTGTTTTGAACAGCTGTTAAACGTAAAGTAAATGACGACACTTGCTCAAAATTTGACAGTAGTCTATTAACAGGTGGTACTTGATGGGGATAGTGTTGCATTTCATATAACTACAAGGGAAGTTCAAAAAATCACGGACTTATTGATCCGCTCTCGTACATTACCACACGATAATTCTACCTTTTACACGCTGTTTAAAAAAGAAACTGCCAATATTATCAGCGCAATCACCGAATTGTATGGTTATTTGCCACTCAACCCTATATCAAAATAAATTGCGTGCCCAACTTATTTCAACTTATTTGAAAACTCGGTTGGAAAAACTGCCTTAAGAATAGTTTCAAAAGTACCAGAAAAGATATTGACAAAAATGAATACTACTCTAGGAAACAATAATGTCTTTTTCACAAAGAAATATTACTTTTTTTCTTTTCGAAAAATGTAAAAAGCACCCCTCGTACTTCATTACACTTTACATTTTTTTAAATTTAAACATGTCCTTAGGAACAGCCAATATTCCCTTTTTCAACCATCTGGCCCCTCTTTGGTCCCTTTTTTAAAACGGAAGTGAATGGCCACTTTTTAAGATTATGTCCCATTATATATTAATTTCAACAAATAAATTACTTATTTTAAGATTGTTTTAAAATATAATGATATTATAAAAAACCACGGAGAAATTTAAATAAACTAATATTGTTAAAAACTAAAGCTAATGATAAGGTTTATGAAAAACTATTTAAAACACCCTACAATACAAAATTCTCAACAGTAGCGCTGCTTAGGATTGATAATGATTTGAGAACATTTGATATCGAATTGATAAAGCACCATTTTTCAAATATTTTTTCATGATTATATATTTATTTTTACGCTTAAAAATGATTTTAGAATAACATTTGATATCAAGTTAAAAAGTATCACATGAATAAACGTGTGATTATTCATAAATAAACCTCAGTTTGAATTCAAACTTAAAATTCAACGTAGTTTGAGAAACACAATTGATAATGAAATTATAAAATCATCATATTTCAAAAGTTTGCCTTTGTGTTTGCTGGGTAACACAATTTCTTGGCATTGTTCTCTATGCACTGGCCCCTATTATTTTTGTAAAAACAAGAAAAAATTCCAGTTATGGTTAAATCTTACATATCGCCATCTGAAATTCAAATCAGCCAATCAATACATTTCAGGAGAGATAAAAAACTTCATAAATTGAAAGCTTTTGTGTTTTATTTCAAGTCAAAGAAACACATTTGAATTTTAGAGTCTCTTCAAATTTATTTTGTTTGATTTGATGTGGCATAATATTTGGCCCGGCTTTTTTACTTGTAAAAAATAAAACTTAGATTTATTACTTTTTGTTTGTTCATGAAATTTTTTTCCTTACAAAAATTAGTGAAAACAATTGCATTTTTTTTTAATACTTTATTTGCAAAAAATAAGATTGTATAATTATGCTTAAAATATTACTACTATTAATTTATCACTCTCTTTATAGTTTTAGTTGTGTTTTAAACTAATTATTATAAAATTCTCATATAAAAAATTAACTTAAATAAAATTTATATAAAATTCCCTTTCTTTACAACACAAAGTTATATTACAAAATAGAAATACATTAAAAAAATACAAGTAAAATAAAAAGAAAAAAAGCTTTGGCACAATTACTAAAAATATACACAGAAAGAAATAAATCAATCAATCAACTATTCAAAGTATAGTTTTAATTTCTTGGAATGATATTAAAAAAACAAGTTTTTACAAGATTAAAGGAAAATATATGAATTAAAATAAAAAAAAATTGTCTAAATGAATTTAAGATTAATTAGGTGAATTAAGCTTTATAGTATTTGTTTAGAAAAATATTGCAATATGCATATGTATTAATTATTTGTATAAAATGTTTGTTAAAAAGTTAATTTCAGTAATAATTACTAAAATATGAACGATCAGTTCAGCTAAAACATATATACTGTGGATAAAGTCAAATTAAAGATCAACAAATTTAAATGTTCGGGGGACGAACATTCGCTTATGAAGGTTTAGTTTAGATTAAATTGCTTAAAATTTTAAATTTTTAAAATTTGACATTCTAAAGTGATTTCGGTCCTTCCAACTTCTTTAAAAAAATGTTTTAAAATATTTGTCGTGGCCATATTGTTCTATTGGATACTTTTTTAAGTTTTTTTTAATCTAGTTTATTTGTGATTATACAACCTATAATTGTGTCATAAAATAAATATCTTATTTAATTTACTTTTTCAGGAAACAATGTAACTAATACAAACTTTAAACTAAGTTTAAGTTAAACCAAAAATATTTTTTATATAAAACTGAATTAAGTTTTAAATTACCGTCAACCTTTAGTTAAAACGATTAAGAATTCTATGACTTAAACTTAGCTTAAACTTAGTTTGGACAATTTTCTGTTTATTTAAATTAATATTCGTTTAACTTTTTGTAAAATTTTTAACTTGTCAATTGTATTGCAAATATTATTTTCCGGGTTTTACCTAAAAAATATAATATTCCATCTTTATCTCCCTTTCTTCTTTATCTAAATAATCTCAATCTAAAGGACATTATATAAAATGATATAATACGTAAAGCTAAAAATAAGCAAATTAAAAATATAATGGCTGTTTCATAATTAGCATTTAACATGTCGACATCTTTAAGAAATACTTTCGGTCTTGAATAATGACAATACATAGCATTACACTCTAGACGCGGACGATTAAAACCAAATATCGATAAGACCGAGGCATCTAGACTGTATTTAAGAAATGATGTTTTAAATATCCACTGCAAAGGTTCCGGTGTATGTTTTTCCTGAAGAAAGAAACCGGAAAAGGCTAAAAAGGGACAAATAAAAAAGGGACCCAATATAGCAGCCAGCTGAAATTTGGAAAGAAAATTATAAATTAAAAATTTATTTTATTTAATATTTTTTAACTTACCTTTATATTTAATGAAGCTCCTACTGCCAAACCTATACTTTGACCCACTAAGGCAGTTAAAAATATTATCACACAAAATAATACCACACGAAATACATCTCTGGGCTGATCGGTTAGTATATATGTAATTACTATATATGTAGTAGTGCATACGAATTGTATGGGTATATCTGCCAATGTTATAGCAACATAATAGGCTCTCAGTGAATACCAACGATTAAAATGTTCTCGTGAAACAATTGGAAATTCTAGAGGAACTGAAAAATAGAATAAAATCGTTAATTATGTTTTAGTAAAAGTTATAAAAAAATAATTCCTTCAGTACCTTAAGTAATTAATAGTAAAACTAAATAGCGATAAAATTGCATTTTATAACTAAAAAATATTCAACTTTAAAATTTTTCATATAAAATTATCAGAAAACTCAAATTGGCCGCAGTTTTTTAAATAAAGCTCTAATTAAAAAAAAAAAAAACATAATCTGTGATCAAAATTCTATTCTTCATCTTAAATCATAAGTAAACTAAAATTGAACTTTTTACTAAGATTGGGAGGTTGCTAATTGCGGTTGTCATCATGTTCACGGATATTCTATTTATGTCTTTTGTGGGCTAATATTTTGCAGAATTTATTCTCGACTTCTTGTGACATCACTAGTTATTACTATGTTTACCAACAAGAAGCAGACTTGTTAAAGTATAAAATGTACATAAATAAACTCAAATTTACCACAATTAATTTCACTGAAAAGCGAAAACGAAATCCAACCTGCAGTTAATATTTTCATGGATATCCCGACTAATGTTGCTTTAGTATCTAAAATTTTGAATCTCTTATCAGAGAAAAACGAAAATTCAGGAGACAATGGCAAGAATGTCGATCACCTGTCATCAAAACTAAATTTAATCTACATAGCAGAAGATTACGCTTTAAAGAACCATGAAGGCTTCGAACTTAAAAGCTATTTGTAAAAATTAGACTCTACTAAGAAAAGAGATTACAGCCTATGGAAGGCGGTGAAAAATTCAAATTATTGAACTGAAAAAAGTAAGGCATCTTGACATTCGCATAGACCGGCATCTAACATGAACACATTATATGGAATCCAAAATTACACAATTAATCTAAATTGTCGCCTGGTGGCCATCTTAATAGAAGGGAGTAGGGAGAATGGTTGAGAGATTTGAAATCCACTCCCGTAGCTGCGCTGGAAGTGTTCTTATTCCCATTGGATTGAGAAATGGCTTTGAATACGTCTATCAAGCTAAAAGCAGTCAGACAGTGTAGGGATCCCATGTTCGGACACTGTTCTTTGCTTCAAGAATATTGCGAAACTGGCTTCAGATGCTCCATCCCAGACGTGCGAAAAAATCTGAAACAAAGGTGAGGTAAACATCTTCAAAGATGGAAATCTGTGGTATCTCATCTTGAGATACCATAATGAGCCCCACTTAGACTTACGTCCAATGGCCGTTAAAATCCAACCTAACTTTACCTACCTACCATCAATGTTACCAATTTAGCGTTTTTAGTGCTAAACCCATTTAACACGAAAACAAAATCGCCCAAAAATTCCCATACAAATTTGGATAATATTTCATATGAAAAATAACCAAAAATTTTGAGATGATTTTTTTTGTAATTTTTGGGCTATAATTATTTTTTGAGAACTTATTTTTGATATTTTGAGTCATTTTTCGCTTTTATTTATTTTTTATAAACTTTTACAACATGCATGAGAAAGTAATTCTATTCAGAAAAAGTTTGATTTAGCGAAACCGGCGATTGAAATACGTCAGAGTTGGAAACCCCTGCCAAATAGTTCTCTAGATAAAGAATAATAAATATTCACTTTGTATGGCGGCTACTACCCCCTGTAAAGCTACCCTACCTATTTTCATATCAATTGTTGAACTTGATAAGAAAATTATTCCTACAAAATCTCGAGGCTTTCACTGTATTAGTTTCTTAGACATGCGATAGTTAAGATTTATTCTGTATGGGGGCTAACACTTCACCTAGAGCTGCCCGCACTATTTTCACATCAGTTGTGATTTTTGATAAGGAAATCATATATTATACAATTTTGAAAATTTTGCTCCAATATTAATCATTATTTTGTTTGCATTGGGGAGGGGGTACCATTACCTTTGCTCTGATCCCAAAATAAAATAGCATATTTGAACTATGTTTGTTTTTCAAATTACGAACTGGTTTAAAAGCTTAGAAATTATACATTAAATGGTAATTAAATGTATTTTTTTACAATAAAAAACCCTCTCATCTTTATTTTATTTATACACATTGAATATTTTAAAAGTGCAAAACCCTCTATCTCTCTTTAAAATTGCCAATATTGTAAAATGTTTATAACAAATTATATGTAAGATTTATTAGTGATTTTAAATTAATATTGTAAAAGAAAATTCTTTAAATACTTGCAAAATAAGAGAAATAAACAGTTTTTTTTTTCTCTTCTGAAAAGTAGTGTTTTTCGAGATAGAGGGTTTTGAATACAGGTCCTCGATATGAAGTATTAATTTTCATATCAGAAAGTGTCATAATGGGCAATGGATGAGGCTAACATTTGAACATTTTTTGACTTTTTTTTTTGCTATATTTGCTTTGGGTCATTTTGCTGACAGCCGAATCTAGCACTTGACACTTTTTCTAGCATTTTTCGAATTATTTTTGGTATTTCTTTTAGCACATGTTTTTATTAAATGTTAGTTTTTTACTATAAAAACATCAGCCAAATAAATTGTTGGCAGTTAAGTAAATTATTAATCTTTTTTGTTGTAAACGTAACTAAATCTATGTCGTAAATTAAGATAAAAATTTTAATTAATTTGGAATCTTCTTGAAAATTTAATAATCTTTACATAAGTAAACAACCTATTACCCAATTTACAACATTGTTAGTCTTTTATTTGTTAAAATATTATATGAAGAACAAATTATTACAAAATAATAACTCTTGTATTTTGTTAATTTTTAAATATTTTTTTTAAGATTAAAAATCAGAACTTTTTTCTAGCATTTTATTACTTTTTGCAAAATATTATTTTTTTAATAAAAGTTTGTATATTTATTTTTACAATAATTGTTTAATATCATTTATTAAGTAAAAATTCAAATTTTAATAAAAATTTGATTTGGTTCATTTAGAGAGAAAATGTTATTGGAAATTTAGCAATTTTATGAATATCTGGTTTTTAATACTTGGATAACTTACGATAAAACTAGTATTTAAAACAAATGCCCTCAAAAATTTTTTTTTAATAACTTTATTACTTTTAGTGTTAAAAGAATCAATTTCAGAATGTTTTTCATTATATTCTTTAATGCTATTTTAGATTTTAACCTGAAAATAATTAATATATCTCTTTTTTTTACAAATATAAACGATTATTGTTCTTAGCACTTGTTTCTAGCATATTTTTATCTTTTGAATTTTCTAGCATTTTTCTTTGTAGATTTTAGTACTTTTTCCCACTTAGGTTTTGGCAATACTGTCTACCATTCTACTTCTTCAGAAAATGAAGACCACTATATGGATTATTTAGAGATTATTGTACAGAATTCAACTAATTAAGTATGGAAAATACCATATGGATTTATTATCATATAGGGCAACGTAGCCGGTTTTAAGGCGAAGGACAATTTAAGCAATTCATTTCAAACACAGTCATTCACGTAACATAACATTCGTAACACGTAAAGTTTGGCCACAATATTTGAAAGTTAAAAAGATAAATTTTTTTTATTGATAAATTACTAATAAGATTATAATTGTTTTACTTTGTAAAACAAAATTTGAGAAGATCCACATTATTTCTAATTTATACTTTTGCAACAATATCACTTTTTTATGAGTTTTTAATATTTGGAAATCATTTAAATACTTTTGTGATAACTTTTACTTACATTTCACTAAAATCGATGAAAACGCCGAATACATAATAAACATTATCGAATAGAAACAATACCGAAAATTATTTAATGCATTTTCCGCTTGATTACCAATCCCATAATATAGACAACCGATCAATAGTGCCGTTACTAAATGTATTATAAAGCGTATCGTTGTCAATGATTTGTCACGCCACAATATTAGAAATGTTCTCAGCAGCAAAATGCCCAGTTGACGATAAAAGGGTGTAGCATAAATATTTTTACTTTTACACAATTTTGATGGCTCCATCTTTTGGCAGCAACCATCATCATCGGCAGAAGAGGTGGATTCATTTAATATACCCTTGCTATTGCCTAAACAAGAAGACATTTCTTTAATGGGTGTTAAGGGTTTCTTTTTATGATGGTTGGAGTTATTTGAGTAGGTGGAGGGGCAATGACCATTAGGTTCAGGACTGGAATTGTTACTATTAATTGCAGGAGTAAAGATGGGAGCCATAACGGGGGTCATAAGACCAGCGGCCATCATTTTGTCTGTAATTAGGTGGAGTCAGGTATTTAATCAAAATTATTTGCTTGCTGTTAATTCTTAGAACTACTTACCAACTTTTTGCATAGCTTCTAATTGTTTTTTCCTAGCCGCTTTTGTTTGCCGGTAATTATCATTGCGTCCATTTTCTATTTTTGCTATTAATATCTCATTTTGTGGCCCATAGTCATCGGTGGCAATTTCCATTACTTTAAAAATATTTTGGTTTTAATGTGACTAAGTTTTTTTTTTTTTTTTTGGTTTCTTTTAAAAGAACTTACAGTAATCTGCAGGATTATAAGATTCTGGACATGGTAATCCCACATCCGTTAAAAATGGCACCAGATTTTGTGTCCCTCCCGAATATATGCAACTTCCTCCTGCTATTGCATATAAGTGGTCAAACATTTCAAATGTTAAGGCACTCGGCTGATGGATGGTACATATAACAGTACGTCCTTCTAGGGCCAATTTTTTAAGTAATGATATTAATTGATTGGAGGTTGAACTATCTAGGCCACTAAAGAAGAGAAAATGAGTTTTTAAATATAAATTTAAAGGACAATTTTCAGAATAATTTCTTTCAAATGTTTTGAGAACAAAAATATGTCTTCTTGTAGTTTTATTTACTTTCTTTATATTTGTTTTGTTTCTTATATCAAGACGGATTTGGACTGTTTTTATTTCCTATTTGTTTCGTTTCATATTTCAATTTTTTCTTTAGAAATTTACCTTGTTGGTTCATCCAATATTAAGACAGGCGGATTATTTACTAATTCCAAAGCAATGGATAATCTTTTCTTTTGTCCTCCCGATAATTGAGACGTTCTGGTATGACGATTCTCATACATGCCTATAGCTTCTAAAATCTTTTTCACCTGTTACAGAAAAAACAAATAAATAAATATTAAATAAATTCGAAAATATATCATACCCTTTCCCTTTTCGCGCTTTTGCTCATATGTGTACCGATTTTTAAATTGGCCGAAAAATGCATGGCCTCCTTAACCATTAAATACGGATGCAGACTAGTATCTTGTGTTATAAATGCTACATTTGGTTTAAACGTCTTAATATCACGTACATGATCATTGACCATAACATCACCGCTATAACCGTAGGCTCTGAAGAAGTAGGGGAAAAGGAGAAAAAGAAAAATATGTTTTCGTTTAGGAATTTTAGTAGATTTTCTAAATATGAAGGTTACATTACGTATATCCTGAGAGTATATTAAGGCAACTACTTTTTCCCGCACCCGAAGGCCCTACAATGGCACTGAGTTCGCCCGCTTTGAATTGTCCCGTTATGCCCTGTAGTATATTTTTGGTTTCTGAAAAATAGATAAAAAGAGAGCGTCACAAAATCTGTTATTGTGTTATTGTGTTATTTTGTTTTGGTTTTAGTTGTTTTGATGAATGAATTGTTGTTAATAGAAAATGATTATAAAAAATAAGTGCATATAGCACAGGCTGCGGTCAATGTTTTGTGGATAGATTTAAAATTAATTAAATAATGTCTAAAGACCTACATACTCCACAGTATTATTGATACGTATATTTTTAATCTTGTCGCACTTGGCATTCTTATCTTACTCTTTCTGCACTACCGGTTGAAATTCATTATTTGTGAAAAATCTATATTTTAGGTTTAAATTAAGTCTCCAGAGATGGACTCCAACAGATTTCTATTGTGGTGTTTTAAATCTTTTAGAAAGTAATATCTACAAACATCTCCAATTTAAATATTTTGCACTACTTTTTACTTTATATATTCAACTTAATCGGCGGTGGAATCAACTGCATTACATTTAACATTTTGGAGCATTCTTATCACCATGTAAGATTAGGAAATTAGTCCCGACTATGTAATTATAGAGATTATGCATAAAACTTTATATTATTTTTTTTTTTTTAAGTATAAAGAGTTTAAAAGTTTAAAGGCGAACAATCATAATTTCTCGCTGAAGAAATAGATAACTACTGGGAATTTTACAAATATTTTAAAGGATATTAAATTTTTATGATAGATCTTAAATTAAATTTTTATTTTTATTTTCGCTAATTTCTCTTTTAAATGCTTTTATTTTCATATCAGGAATTCTTTTTATTAAAGATTACACGAATTTTTAACCGTTTTCGTACTCAAAAACAAATTTTATTGATGTACCATTTTAAATCTTCATTTAAATTTCTAAAAAGCTCTAAAAGGTTTTTTTTCAATATTTTTGCCAATGTTATTAGATTTTTGCGACGTATTAAAGTTGAATTTGTATCACGAGATTTCAGTTTGGATTTATTAAGTGTAAATAATTAATTTTTGAAGCTGTGTAAATAATTTTAATATATAAAAAAAATGTGTGGAAACACTTTTGAAATAAAAAATGCTTAATAACTTTTCCTTTAATATCAGAAATAAATACCGCTACTTTTTCAGAAATTACCACAATCTACTCTACATATTGCAGGCATTACAACAAATAAAACAATTTTTCAAAATATTATATAACAATAATATTTTAATTCTTTTTAAAATTAAAAAAAAAAAAATTAAAAAAGTGTAAATATATATGAATATCACTGTATTTTGTTTTTATATCTGTGCTAGTTTATTTGACATATCATTAACATATACATTATATTATATTACATTAAAATTGATTATAATTTCACATCGCTAATCTAATCCTTTCATTTAAAATGCCTTCCAAAATAGATGGTCTTGACTCTGATTAATCAACCTAAATTATATTTCAAGTAAGACATATACTTATTCCAACTTATAGTTGGCGTATAACAGCAATTTTCCCATTAGACAAACATACAACACTGGTGCATATTCTTATAAATGCACATCATTTATTTACTGACCACTTAAAAAATTAATAACAAAAGCCTTAAAATGTATATTAAATTTTATTTTATTGTTATTTTGGTAGTTTAATGCCATTTTTATGGCATTTTCCTATATACGCACTTAAACTGATGAACCAATTCAGAATTATTAATAATGTGTTGATAAATCTTTGTTTTGGATAACTTCAAAAATTCAGTTTGGCATTGATTCGACTAATTTTTGAAGAAAATCACTGTCAATTTCTTCCCAGGCTTGCTTAATTTTTAGTTTTAACTCCGTTATTGTCATTATGATTTCATTCAGTGCATTTCTTGCATAAACTTTACCCCTTTACCCCCACAGATTCTCTATTGAATTTAAATCCGGACTGTAAGCCGGCCAGTCCAATAGTGGAATACTATGTTCATTAAACCACGGATTAACATGGATTAGCATGGATTGCAGCGTTATTTTGTTGAAATATGCAATATTCATCCATTTTTTCATCCATAAATGAGAGAAGAGCGTCCTCCAACATTTCATTATAAATTTCACTGTTCATTTTAGTTGTAACTAAACATATTTTTAATTTTCCTGCATAATCTTCAAAAAATAAATGCCAAGAATGTTCTTTCAAATGATAATAAGCATTCCCCATTAAATTTGAATTTTCTGTGTTTTTTTTCTTTAAAAAAGTAGGGAACCTCGAAATGGATCACGCTTTAGCTTCTGAAAATGTTTAATTTGGTTCATATGAACAATTTTAAATTACACTATAGTGTACATAGATTTTTTAAGTCTATGCTCTTTGGCTAAAGATCTTGCTACAATTATTCCGCAAGATTCATAATACTTCTACTTTGGATCTGACTGCAGTTCTGCTCGTCTGATAAGATTTCGCTCTTGTTTAAACCGTAATTTTCTTTGTTGGAATGAAAGTTGTGGAGGTTTCTTGGCATTTTTGAAAAGGTCTATAGACCGAATGGAAGTTATAACCATTTTTTATATTTGCCAGCTAAATATTTTTTTATTGTGTGTGTGATTTTATATAAATTTAAAATAAATACTTATATACCAAGTCAAATTTTATTTTTATTCTAATCGAATAATTCGATTGTAAGAAACGAAGTTTTTGGACGTGTTTCAGTTACTTCTACTGTTGTTTTCTATCAACCCCACTGAATTATTATTCTAAAAACTGGTATTTGTACCAATTTTGTAGTACTAAGAACTGAAATATTTAGCAATCCCAATTAATTTTTGTAATAGTTGGTGCAACCATCCAAATTCAATTGGCAAAAAATTCGGTTATCACAACAAAAAACGTATTCTCTGTGAAGTTTCCCTGTCTGATCTACATCACATATTTCTCTACTATAAGGTAACGTCTTACGACTGTGCCTCAAACCGGTCTTTCTTACAGCACAACAATACAGTCACCTTTTACAGGTTTGCTAATCTTAGTTGACCTAATGACTTCTTGGTTGATATGTAGAGAATAAAAAATTATTGTCTGATTTTTAAGTCCCTTTTTATTTTAACACCCCCTATAACGTAAATACTAAACAAATAGATTTAAGTACGTACCTATATGAACTTTGACTATTGATAAATTTTAATTTTGTTATTGTTTTTTACTTTTTGTAAGTACTTACAAGAATGTAAATAAATATGTTTACTGCTTGTTTTAGTTTTTATTATTAAAAAAAATCGTCAGTTCCATGAAAGAACGCCCGAAAAAGGGATTTTTTTTTACATTGTGTCTTTCAATTTCCATAAAAATTTGTAACACAAACTCCATTATATCATTTATCGAATTCTATTTTCAGTTTCGAGAAATTGCGAAAATTCGCGATTTTATTTCGCTTTTCCACTTTTTCAAAAAAAAACAAAAAAGTTTCAAGAGTATGTAACTCTTAATATCAATATCTCTGGAAAGGCTTTGTAAATTTTAATGATTTAAATGGCGTTTGAATTTTGTTTATGTCGGCTTTAATGCGGATATTTAAAAAATAAACAAGATTTTTTTAAAAATGCATTTTATGCAGTTGCATTTTTTAAATGCATTTTTCATTAAATATGCTATTTAACATTTTTGGAATCTTTATTAAAACAAAAATTTAAAATTTTTGGGACGCGCATATCTACTATACATTATATAATTTTTAACCCTTTCGGCTCCAAAGTTGCTTATAAGCAACTTCGAATTTACCACCGTTTTATTTTAAACTTACGGAACTAATCCATGTAGGAACCAGGGTTGCCAGAAACTTTGGCTAAAAAATCATCATTTAAGCAATGAAAAATGATAAATTTTCTGTAAAAATCATCAAATTTATATTTTAATGATACATGGTTTAATTTCCCCCTATTATTAGAAAACAACTTTTTATATCTGTATGATTATTCTTTATATCGATTCAATGTATAAATTGTAGAAGTTCGAGGTATTTTTTTTTATGAATTCGAATTTCAATAGAAAACATTTTCTTTATCAAGGAGTCTTTCAACACTCAAATTGAGTGATCGATCTTTTGGGAAGTCTATATTTCATTGTTTTTAAAGCCCTACAAAATTATAAATTAATATTGGACAACAATTAGAGTCGTCGTTCCAAACAATACAATGTGTGAGATCATATGCTTTGAATTGCAAATTATGATCATACAAATTTGAAACACTTAATACGTGCTCTTGTATGGGCATTAAATAATTTTCCATCGAAAATTTATTGGCCATTACCTCTAAAATACCCATACCGCTATCGAAATAATTAGTAATAGCTAGTAATACCATTACAGCAATAGCTCAAAATACCATTACCGCTAAAATACGGATACCGAAATACCCAAAATACCAAAAACTGTTACTTAAATAAAAATTATTTTCGTTGCTTCTAGAATACCATTAGCGTTATTATAAAGTTTGAGACAAAATTATTATTTTGAATAAAATTAAAATAAATCTTGTAAGAATGTTATGGTTATCCCAAACCGACTTTTAAATACTTGACTTCACTTTATATTTCGAACCGATATCTGCGAAATTTTTGACACAACCGTTACCCTGCCGAAATAACTGCAAATACCAATACAGTTAGAATAGCGATACCGAAATAGCTCAAAATACCGAAAATACCGTTACAGCTAAAAACCTTTACCGATATAATCGAAAATACCATTACCGTTACCTTTTTGAAATGGTTGCCAACCTCGGCCAAAACTTACGAAAATATTCTTGCTACTATCGCGTTACCGTCATTGCACAAATACATAAATAATTGACCCAGTGGTGAACCGTTTAATATTCTAATAAATGAAACAAACAGTAGAAAAATATATACAGGCTTCTTATATGAACATGTAGGTTATAGGAAGGATTTTTTCGTGCAGTTCTGTCATATAAATTTTGAATGTTTGTTATTAAACTTTAAATAAGATAAGTAGAGTATATATTTTGAAAATTTTTTTACGGATTTTTAGAAACATATTCTAACAAATTATCATGGGTCTTTAAAAAATGTTAATAGTATTATTAAAATAAATATATTTATAAGAAAAATTATAAGAAAAATTATCAAATCATATTTAGGTTAAAAAAATCATCAAAATTATGATAAAATCATCATTGTGGCAACGCTGGTAGGAACACATCGAATTAGTTAATTGCAGTTTTAAGAATAAAAAAAAAACATTAATATTAAAAAAACAAATACGTATTTTAATTAATATAAAAGACAAAGTAAAAAATATAATATAATTTTTTTTTTTAATTTTAATACTTTTTAATGTCCTAAAACGCCCTACGGTTTTTTATAAGGTACTTCCAATATTAAGGGACTCAAAACCTCCAGAAGCCTGAAATCTTCAAAAACCCTTAATTTGGGTTAAATAAACACGAAAATAAAGAAAGTTTGTTTTTCTGACAGCTGGTTGGTTTAGGAGCGGACAACAAAAGATTAAATAACATGTTCCAAATTTTTCATATAAAAATAATATTTTTTATAACTTTTTAAAAAAATTATTTCAATTTGTATAAAATTTAAAATAACATAGAAAGTATTAAACTTTAAATAGTCATACCTCTTGAAGTTATTGGTGGATTTGTGTAATTTAAAAAACATATAAAAGCTATTATCTTCTTTTTGAGCAATTTAGTCAACATCTCCAAAGTATTCTTTTTGTTCAAAAAATATTTGCAAAATACAAATTATAAATGAATTTTGGACAATTGTAAATTCATTTAATTTTAATTATTCTTTAGGTGTATTTTAAATTGTTTTGTTTACTCTAAATAGGAATATTAATTGTCTATTACATAAAGATTTGCTATTTTTAATAAATTCTTAAAAATTAATGCAATAATTTTATTTTTTTTTAATAAAATATGTAAACTTATACGTATTTTAAAAACAATACCAGAAAATTTGAACTTTTGTATGAAAAATTTTGAATGAGTCTATGAAAAAATCAAATTTTGCGTAGTAGATGTGTGTGTTTCAAAAATCTGTAAGTTTTATTTTAATGTAAATAATCCATACTTTCTAAATATGATAAAAAAAATCCAACATTTGAAATAGCATATGCAATAGCATATAGCAAAAAAAAATGCATTTTTTAAATCTTTTTTATTTATTAAATATTCGTATTAAAGCTGATGTAATTACAATTCACATGTCGTTTAGATCATTGATGGTATTCACCTTAAAATTTTGCAACCCTATCAATTTTTCACTGTTGCTAACTTGACGTGAGCAAACAACAATGTTTACAAGTCACCGAAAAACGTGATATTTCATATCTAATATATTTTTTTATTTATGTATATAATTCATATTAATCTGTATTTTTATTGATATTTTTCTTTTTAATGTGTTAATTTATTTTAACTTTTTTGTTTTATTGTTGTTGTTAAATTCCAAAAACTATTTTTTACGTTGAGTTTGATTTTTCAGTGATTTTTCACAGTTTAGAGTTGATTTTTTTTTGTACTATTTACGCATTTTTACAGAGTGGCAACATTATAAAAATTGATGCAACTTTTCAACTTTTTACACTGACAATTTTGCAACAATTGTGCAAAATCTTATTCTATGTGATTGTTGTTGTGTTTATATAAATCGATGCAACTTTTCTACTTTGCAAAAGTCTAGGAAAATTGCAACTTTTGAAGTGAATACCTTTATTGTTGTTTAAAGTTCTATACTTTTGAGATTTTTTTAGGTCTTTTAAAAAGTGAAATCGATGTAGATATTCGTGGACTATTTCAGTGCAAAATTTTATTAAAATCGAAACACTCGGTAAATTTTTGGACGTTCGTTCATGGAATTGCCGAAATACATTTTATATGAATAAAAAAGCTTATCAAAAAAATACATTATAATATTTATGCCGCAATACAATTTGTTTGTAATATTTTATTCATTGCTATTTTTTTGTTATTGTTTTTTTTTTAGTATTTCATATAAAAAATAGTATTATAAAATATTATGACTATTTAGGTTATAGAGGATACAAGAGGCATGTGAGGAAATACTTATTTGAACTTAACATTTTTAAGTACATTTGCACTGGTGATTCTTTTGTTTATTTAATGCATAGATTTTATTATATACACATATAATTTATATTAATATATATTTATATTATTAAATAAATTATTTACAACATTTTCATTGGATAAGTAACTAGGCAATGTCAATCATTTTTAAGCCCCATTTAAGTTTGATAAACATATGCAAATAGGAAGAATTATCTCTATGCAAATTTGATTTACTTAATCATTGATATTTACATATATATATAACAAAAGAGTTTTTATTTAAATATATTTATATTTAACTATTTAATTCACTTTAATTGCTTTATCATAAAATTCTTTTTAAATTTTTCTTATACTTTGTTTTTAAGTGTACTTTAATCATTAATGAACATTATCGGGAAATTACTGATAATTAAGAATTTTGCCATGTGATTAATAATAAAGTTAAATACTTGTTGTTAACGATCAATAATAACAAAGTATTAACAAATTATTAGGACAACTTCCCAGCAAAAACTTTTTGGTTTTCAGTAATGACAACTACTTATTAAAGTAGTTTCTTGGTAATGAAGCGTCATTATTATTTGCCTACTCTGTATTGCATTAATAAGTACTCAATAGTATAATAGCACAGTAATACTTCAATCACGTGGATGAGTTGGCTAGAGCGCTGGATTAACAACCAGAAGGTTGTTGGTTCAACCCCATTCTGAAGCTGTCAGTTTTTTATAACAAAATGTCTAAAAAGATATTTTAAACTAAATAGAGTTTTTGTCGCTCAGGCTGCTATGTGCGAGATGGTGTACTGTGTAAGACGTTAGTCAATAAAAACGAGTGGTTAGTTTGTGTCCAGGTTCGAGTCTCACTGACGGCAAAATTTTTTTGTTTTTTTTTTTTTGTTTTCGTTTAGGTACATATTTTTGAGTACCCCCAGAGTCAAAAAATAATTACATGAATTTGTGGACAACTCGAACAAAAATAACTAGTTATTCTGGCAAAAAATAAGTAGTTTATTTTTGTTTCCAATTATGCCTGCTAGCTTACCAGGAAAGCAAAGTTTTTGCTGGGTTATTTCATAAATTCTTAAAGGTATAAATTGGAAGTGTAATGAGTTTGTTAGCCCATTTGTTTGTAACCTATTAAAATATGTGTAGATCTAAAGTGATATACTTAAATATTCTGGGTCCTCATAAAACACTATTCCTTTGTCTGTTAAAACCAAGATAGGGATGCTTAGTAGTTAGTATCAAATTTGGCACAAATATTTCTCTTTGATCGCAAATGGTTGCTACTGAAAATAAGTAAAATGTATAAAATCGAATAAATATTTTATGAATCATCATGTGCAATAAAATCTTAATCAATTGTCATTCCATCATAGATTAGAGTATTGACCTGAACATACACATATACTGCCGGTCAACTGATTAGGTTCAAGATTTTCGTCACATTAAAACTTGTAATATTTTTAATATAAACAAATTAGAGCGCTATATTCGGGTGTGCCAAATCTTTTATATTCTTTACCAGTAAAGGGGTGTGTGAAACGGTAGAAAAGTTCTATTATAAAAAATATTTTTTCTATGGTGAGAAAAATGTTTCATTCTACTGTGCGAAATGAAAACTGCAATTTTTATTATAAAAGAAATATAAATAATTGTGTAGAGATAAAAATAGAAAATGAGATTGAAATAATAAAAAAATGTTAATAAAACATCCTTCATGAAAAAAAAAACTCCACTTTGGTCACGTTTTGTGTTCAAAATAATGTATTGTGTTGATATCTTAAAACTAAATGTAAATTTTCCAAATACTTTTTGTTATTGAAATATTTTCTAATATTTTCTAAATGTCGACAATTTATTTACGTTTGTGAAAAATTTTATTAGCCTTATGAGCATAGACTAATAACTAGATATGTATGTGAGAGAAAGAAACCTGATTCAATTGTCAAATCCTAAGTCATGCAACAACAAATTACATGTAGTCACATATATTTTGTTTTTGTGTTTTGAAAAAAAATTAGTAATTTTTTTGAAAATTTAGTTCGAAGTGCCTCTCACATAAATTTCTAGTTGTATTCTATGCATATGAGCTAGTAAAATTTTATTCACCTCATCATATTAGCAAACGTATTTTCGTTTCATACACAATAACTAATAGTCATTGCAACACTTGAGCGTACATGTTGTGTATGTATTTTTTAACAGATTTTTTCATGAACCAATTTGGTTGATTCAAAACACCGAAATTTTATAAAAATATTTATGACCGAATTGCATTGTTGACTACTTTTTGATATCCATATATTTTTCATTTTATATTGTTTAATATAATAAACAAAAGAAGTTTGTGAATTATTTGTATTTCGAGATCAGGGTAAAATTGTTATGTTGCCTGTGGATTTTTTGCGATAAAATAAAGTGTTTACTAAATACTTTAAGTTCGCTTCCAATTTTCCAATTTATGGTTACAAAATGGAAGGCAGATACTTAAAAAAATGCTCAATTTAAATATTAAATTCATTAAATTCTATTCAAATTCTTATTACATTTGAAAAATAAGGATAGACCCGCCGATAATATTGTGAACTCTTCGACAACAATCCAGGAAGATTTCTTGATCTTCCTGATTTCTAAGCATCTACATTCCATTTTGAATTTAAATTAAAGAATTTAGCAAAGAATCACTTTATTTTATCGCAAAAAATCCATGACCGACAGAACACTTTTACCCCAAACATGAAATGCAAATAATTCAAAAACTTCTTTTGTTTATTAATTTAAAACAATATAAAACGATAAATACCTGGACACCAAAAAAGAAGCCCATAATGAACCTAGAAGGCAATTATTATGAAGTAAAAGCAACCGAACTTTATTTTGTCCGACAGTGTATATAAAAACAAAATCCGTAGCTTAAATAGGGACTTCAAAGAGTAAAAATGCGTTTTGGCCGATTTAGTTCATTTCTTTAGCACAAAAATTATAAGTAAGGAAAAAATTTTCGAAACGAAGTCCCTAGTTTATATAGAGGCTACAGAAAATCAAAAACTCGTTAAATAAATAAAAAAAAGATCTTGCTGAACTTCGATAGCAAAATTCTTGAAAGAATTATCGAATGTTTGATTTGTATATTATATATGGCACTTATTGGTGGCCTTCATAAACGCCATTTCAACCGACGGACTTACGGACATCGTCCTATCGACATTATTTCTTACAAATGATCATATTCCAATGACAACCTTATGTTAAAATCATTTCCTTTTCGGCACTATGTCATCAATGACAATGTATTGAAATCATTGCTTTTAAAGCTCTTTTTTTTTCTTTGTCGGGATGTATTGATTGATTGTGGGTTTATAAAATTCATCATTGCTAAATATAACACTCTTACTTGTTATTGCTGTAATTAATTATGGTGAATTAATATTGTTGCTGTTTCATCGAAAATCTAAATAAAAATGATGTATAAATATGTTATTTTTTTAATCGTATTTTAATTTCATTAGACATTAGCTGTCAAATGAATTGTTATTATCATAATAAGTTGTACTCAATAACGATGAAATATTGTTGAATTCTTTAAATAATATGATTTTGAACATCTGCTACTTATTTTCTTTTTTTTTATGATTGACATTAAACTGTTTATAAATTCGATAACAGTCGCCTTATTCAATTAAGTAAATATCAATTAAAATGTGTAATAAAACAATAGTCTCAAACTTATAATCATGTGCATAAGTTTTTTTTTCTAATTTATAGGTCTTTATGCCAGAAAATTCTTCTTAAAAATTAAATACCGATTTAGAAAACATTTATTGTCCAATTCATACCTAGGAAAGTACTCAAATGGTTAATAAAGTTAGATCTTTAAATAATTGTTTCCATGTGTATAAATTTGCTTTTTAGCCTCCTCTAGATCACGCATCTGGTCTATACACTCTTAACATTAGCTTAGCAACAGTTTAATCAAATTTTTATCGTTTTATGTTAATAATATTATTTAAGCCTCAAACACGTTACATTGCCAAAGGGAGGAAACTACTTATAATTCGGGTGAAAAACTCATTACCTTTATATGGTGATGTCCACAAACTCATGGATTACCATTACTAGGGTAGTTATTTTAAACAATGAAATACGTAGTTAATCAAATACTACAAAACTACAAAATTGCTATAAAAAAAAAAAAAAAAAAAAAAAAAAAAATGGTTCAACTAAGATATGAACCTAGGCAAAAACTTTTATACATGTTTCAAAGACTACTGTCTTACTCACTACGCCATGTATACATTAAATTTGTGTACGTTGTTAATAGTTTAATATACCAGTAGAAATCCAAATAATTTTCCTAAAAAACGTATGGATTTAGTTTGAGGTTGAACCGACAACCTTAAGAGTGCTAAGCAGTCTCTCAATTGAGCCATTACAGAACTAAATGAATTTGTCATTTACTGACAACTAGTTATTTCACTACTCAAAGAAACGAGAAAAATAAGGAAAACTCCTTACCAGGTAATGAGTCTAGTAAGTAGCAGTCATTATCAAAAGTCAACAATTTTTTGCTGGGTGCATTTAATCAACTATAAACAATTTAAACAAATCCCTTTTATTTCGGGAATAAATGCACTAATGTTTATTTCTAAATGCTAATTACTCTCATAAATTAACTCAATAAAGATATTTTAAAAAAAGAACAAAATTATATTCTTTATATAATGCCAAATAAAAGTCTTTCAATTTATGATGTATAGACTATTTAAATACAACAATGTTTCTACTAATAACAAAATTTATAATTGTAATAAAGGAAATCATCAGAAAACACCTGTTGTTATTAAGAACAAACACCTGAGTGTAAGAACAAATTATTAAACAAATTTAACAAAAAATTAAAATGGAAGAAATAGTAGTAAAAAAAAAAAAAAATAATAATCAAAGCGATAAGATTTGGATTTCCTTTTATATTCCTCCGTAAGTAGTATGATACGATTAAGTGACTATTTTTTTTATCGCTCGAAATCATTTTGTATTGTATTTTTGCTTTAACCATACAATTTTTTTGTTGTTCTACACGAGTTAAGTAGAGACAGAGATAATCACTTGGAAGAGATCAATAGCCGATTTAATACTAAGCGAAATTTTTTATTGTTTTTAGGTTTTGTTGGACAAAATTAGTTAAAAGAAATGTAGATAGTAGAGCGGCGATATTTCAATAGGAATTCTATTTATTTTATGATTGTTGCTAATTTTTTAGTCATGAGAAGTGAAATCAGAAAAATTTTAACTAAAATGACGCACAGTGGGGCCAAACGAAAAATTTTTGGTAATAAATCTGTATTTCCTAGGCTACTGGTCGAATCGAATAGAAATGTATGGAAGAGTTGTAGAGGAGGACCTAAGCTTTCAGAAAAATCATCCTGCAGTCACCCTGTGATAACACGAGTTAAGCCACAGGGTTTCAAATTTGACTACCTCGAGTATGTAAAAGTTTCAAAAAATAGTAACTTCTACAAATCAAGTCCGATTTCAAGATAAAGAAAAAATAAGCATACCCACCTAAGTTATCAATATTTACGCTTGAATTTTAGATTTTTTGATTTTTTTTTTTTGATTATCTCAATTCGTCTAGATAAGAAAAATTTTCAGTCAGCACTTTGAAATTAGTATGGAAAATGATTATTTTTTACAAAATTATAGTACTATTCTTTCACGTTTTCCCCAAAGTTCTTTTAATAAAGATTTTTTTCTTTACATATTTCAAAAGACAAAGCTTTATAAATGGTTGATAAAGAAATTTTGAATTGATTTAGGTTTGCACCATACATCCAGCATTGGTCAAAAAGGTGAATTTTGTAAAAAAAATAAATTTTTTCAATTATTTTTTTTTTAATTTTTTGACAATATTTATTCTAAAAATAGATTTGGATAGATTTGACACTAAACTACTTCCCGTCCGACTAAAAACGAATACAGGAGTGCAGTTTTTATGAAAAAAGGATTTTTTTTAAACAAATTTTTTTTAAATTTCGCGTTTCGCCCCAATATATGTCGGTAATAAAATGAGTGATAATAACGAAAACAAACAGAGAGGAGGTGAAAATTCATTTTGGATTTAGAAAAACATTAGGAAAAAATTCTTGAGAGAATTCACATAGAAAAAAAGATTCATTAGAAAACGATTATGAGAATAAACATTTTATAATAACACCTGATATTTTATAGCAATAGTAAAAAAAAAAAAAAACAACTAAGAACAACTGATTTTCAATGTTTCTAATATTTTAAACTTAATTAGAATGAAATAATGGTTTATACAATAGTGAATTTTACTTAGGAAATAAATTAAAATGGACCACCGAATTTAAATTACTTTTTAAATTTTTACTGCTAAATAATATTGATTCTAATCAATTATATATTGTAATAATTAAACAATTCAGTTTGAATGTAAGAAAATCAAATTCGAGGCTCGTAATCGATAATTGGTGATTTTATTCTGTCATATTTTTAATAAATTACACTGTGTTCGAAATTGAGATTTATTTTTTTAACGACATGGGTACCCATTTCGTAGAACTAAGTTGACGACACTGAATTTAATAGTGTCAAACATTTTTAAAAGTTAGCTTTCCTTTTTGAGATATTCCATTTTGAAATGCTAAATGAAGAGTTAGAAAAATTTAGTTCCTTTTTGCTTAAACTTAATAATTTAGTTGCTAAATTTAAATAAACAATTTAAGATTTTAAACGCTAAATTACAAAACTTTAAACTAACAAAAGATATTATTTCAAGGTTGACTATCTAATGTTATAAGTGATCAACTTTTCAAACGAAAGTTTAAATAAATAAAAATCGATTTGTTGTTTAATTTACAAAAATAATATTCCTTTTATTTCTAACTTTATATTATTTGTACTACTTCTATAATAAACTTTAACCCCAAATATCGCGAATAAGAGCGCTAACTTCGAAAAACGGCTGGCATCATTAAATTCAGCGTACTCAAATTAGCTTTACCAGTGGGTGCCCAGCTTGTTAAAATTTGTAATTAGAACAGTGTTATATTGTTCTGCACGAAAGTAAAAAAAAAAAAAAAAAATAAAAAAAAAAAAATACATTTACAAGATTAAATATACATTATTTATATATACATTAGATGTACCATTACTAAATATGTAAAGTATACAGCGTTGCCAGAAAAACCCTAAGCTAAAAATCATGAAGAATCCGCATTTTAAAATGTGAATCCCCAATTTTGCTCCCAAAATGTTAATATAAATTTTTTTAAATGTTTTATAAAGAAAACTTTAACATAATTTTTAAAATAAATTTCCATCAAAAGATTTATCAAAAAAAAAAAAAATTATCTAAAATTTATCACTGTTCCCAATAAAATAAAATTTATCAATTTCATATAAAAAGGAAATTTGTCAAAAATTCCTAAAAAAAAGACATTTAATGAAAATTTGTTATAATAAAAATATTTATCGAAATTTTCCTAAAAGATTATTTTTCAAAAATGTTAAAAACATTTTTCCATGAAATAAAATTTATCAAAAATTTCGTATAAAAAGAAAATGTATGAATTTTTCTATAAATTGAAAATTTATCGAAAGCCCTGAGAGCTTAATGTTATGAAATAAGTTAAACAGACTGTTTCATAGATAATTATTTTGATAGTTTATTAGATTTTCGAAAAAAAAAAAAATAATTGAAAATTGTTTTTGATTTTTAAGGAAAAACTAACGAAATTAATGTAGTTTTTCATTCAAAAAACGAATGCAGTCAAAAACTACTGGCATATAAATAACACTCGATACTACTCAATAATTTTCAGTTGGGTACACGATACTACTCGGCACTTAACGGATTTTTGAATTTGAAATATAATTTTTAATTAAAGTTTTTTTTTAATAAAACAAATATATTTAACCGATTAGCATTAAATTTTATAAATTTATTTGTATAAAACATAAAATAAATAAAAACGTTAATTTTAAATTCAATGTTAACAAAAACCAATAAAATTATTTTCATATATTTAAAAATTGATTTCTATCTTTATACAGAGTTGTATTTAAGCCGTTATATTTTTAATATGATATCATTAAAAAATTAAGCTTTTAAAATATTGAGTTCAGAATATTCTGTTGGAAAAAATCCTCAAATTTGGGACAAAAATCGTAAAATGGCGATAAATCGTCAAATTTTGTGACAGTGTCTACAAAGCAAACAAAAAAAAAAAAACTAATAATATTAAATAAATTATATTAAAAAAATATATGTTTATACTACGTAATGTTCAAAATTTTAATTAATATTGATTTCCGTATTTTAATAACAATAATAAAACTACAAATTTAATCACATATCACCTTACAACAGTAATATCCACACATTTTCACAAAAATCATTATATACATGAAACTAATAAATAATAAATTAATATTTTCTATATATAGAAATCAATCCAATATTTTCATTATATAAAAAATAAGTCGATATTATATATACGTAAATAGAAAATTCATTGAAAATTTCCTTTAAATAGAAAACTAGCAACAAATTTTTATAAATAGAATATTTAACAAAAAATGTTTATATATTAAATTCATCGCAATTGTATACAAAATTGAAAAGTTTTTCTTTAAAAATTAAAATTTATCGAAAATGGAATAAAAGAAAGGCAGCCAGTTTTTGAATGAATAAAAACTTTACAACGATCCAGCAAAAACTTTTTGGTTTTCGGTAATAACAACTACTTATTAAAGTAGTTTCTTGGTAATGAGGCGTCATTATTATTTACCTACTCTGTATTACATTAATAAGTACTCAGTAGTATAATAGCACAGTAATACTGCAATCACATGGATGAGTTGGCTAGAGCGCAGGATTAACAACCAGAAGGTTGAAGCTGTTAATTTTTTATAACAAAATATCTAAAAAAATATCTTCAACTAAATAGAGTTTTTGTCGCTTAGGCTGCTATGTGCGAGATGGTGTACTGAGTAAGACGTTAGTCAATAAAAACGAATGTTTAGTGTGTGTCCAAGTTTGAGTCTCACCGGCGGCAAAATTTTTTTGTTTTTTTTTTATTTTTGTTTTCGTTTAGGTACATATTTTTGAGTACCCCTAGAGTCAAAAAATAACTACATGAGTCTGTGGACAAGTCGAACAAAAATAACTAGTTATTCAGGCAAAAAATAAGTAGTTTATTTTTGTTTCCAATTATACCTGCTAGATTACCAGGAAAGCAAAGTTTTTGCTGGGGATTTACAGCGACTAGGAAAAAACTGTACACAGATCATAGAAAGATTGTTTAGTAAGTGTTTCCCAAGAATTTTGTGTCTGATTTACCTTCAGGTCTGGGCATTCTTGTAAAAGATTACGGCATTATTTTTTGTATACAATTAGTACACATTCTCATCTAGCGCACATAGAAATGTTCTGAGCATAAATTGACTTCAATGGTCATTTGGCTTAAGGACCCGTTACTCTACCATAAATGTAAATGTAACAAATCAGCTGATACGTTTTGTTTATGAGAATTATATGTTAGTAAATGTAACGTACTGACCTATGTACGTTTTTAGGTGTCAGCTGTATGAACAGTGTTGACAACTTCTTATTTAAAAATACTAAATATGCGTAAAAAACTCACTGTAAAAAGTAAATTATTTGGATTTTTTTTTGCAATTTTTTTCAATAAAAACTTGTTAAAATATTTTGAAATAAAGCGTAGAGTTGAAGTAATATATTTAAATTTAAAAATTGTTATAAAATCAGTAATCTATAGATTTTTATACTATAAGATTTATTTATGTATACAAGACAACAAAGTACTTCTTACATTTACGTTTTTTAAGTACATTTACATTACGTTGGATTTTAATCTAACAGGAACAAGGAAGTCCGTTTACTATCTGCCATATAGCAAAGACATTCTATACAATATATAGTACAAGTAAAAAATATTTTGAAAATGGACAATTTACATGAAAATGTACATGGTTTTGAACATACTCAAATTATTTTCAACAATTTTATTTCCTTATTTCTATTAAATATTTAAATAAGTATGTAGAGAAAAATAAACCAAATTACTCAAAATAATTTGTCAACCCATTCTACTACAAATTTATAAATCATACGTGATAGTGGGATTTAGATTAAAATAAGTAAATGAAAAAAAAAAAATGTGTTTTCTGGAAATTTTTTTTGTTTGTACTTTGAACCACTAAATAAAAACAACAATAATAAAATAAAAACATCATACTAATTTCCCTAATGGATATTGCAATGAGCAATATAAGAAAAAAAAAAAAATAATTAAAAAAAAACTCGTAACAATAATTTAATGCATAAAAAACAAAAGTGAGAACAAAAAAATAAAAATATTAATTTGAATACGTGTCGCTCGCAGTGACAAACATCATTTTAATGTTCATCATGTTAAAATATTGTTTTGAAACATTGCAGTATATTTGAGTAAGGAAAGAATTTCTTACTTTTCTTATTTATTAAAAAAATGCTTATGATTTTTGTGATATCGTTAAGATTTTTTCAACATTTGAGAGATTCACAAGAAGATTCACAAAAGAACACACTTTTCATATTGTCATAATGTTCTAAAATTTTACAATGATTTAAAAATATTGTTGTTGCTTTTCAAAGTATCTTAAAATAATAGAACTTTGTATGCTATTTTTATTATATAAGATTTATTTATGTATACAAGACAACAAAGTACTTCTTACATTTACGTTTTTTAAGTACATTTACATTACGTTGGATTTTAATCTAACAGGAACAAGGAAGTCCGTTTACTATCTGCCATATAGCAAAGACATTCTATACAATATATAGTACAAGTAAAAAATATTTTGAAAATGGACAATTTACATGAAAATGTACATGGTTTTGAACATACTCAAATTATTTTCAACAATTTTATTTCCTTATTTCTATTAAATATTTAAATAAGTATGTAGAGAAAAATAAACCAAATTACTCAAAATAATTTGTCAACCCATTCTACTACAAATTTATAAATCATACGTGATAGTGGGATTTAGATTAAAATAAGTAAATGAAAAAAAAAAAATGTGTTTTCTGGAAATTTTTTTTGTTTGTACTTTGAACCACTAAATAAAAACAACAATAATAAAATAAAAACATCATACTAATTTCCCTAATGGATATTGCAATGAGCAATATAAGAAAAAAAAAAAAATAATTAAAAAAAAACTCGTAACAATAATTTAATGCATAAAAAACAAAAGTGAGAACAAAAAAATAAAAATATTAATTTGAATACGTGTCGCTCGCAGTGACAAACATCATTTTAATGTTCATCATGTTAAAATATTGTTTTGAAACATTGCAGTATATTTGAGTAAGGAAAGAATTTCTTACTTTTCTTATTTATTAAAAAAATGCTTATGATTTTTGTGATATCGTTAAGATTTTTTCAACATTTGAGAGATTCACAAGAAGATTCACAAAAGAACACACTTTTCATATTGTCATAATGTTCTAAAATTTTACAATGATTTAAAAATATTGTTGTTGCTTTTCAAAGTATCTTAAAATAATAGAACTTTGTATGCTATTTTTATTGTGCTGTTGTATTTAGTCAGCAGAAATAATTTTTTTACAAAAAACAAATAAAAAAATGTTCTTTATGTACTTGAGTCTGTTACCGCAACATCTAAAATATTCATTTAACACAAACTGGCTATTATTTTGCTTTTTTTTTCAATTATTTTTGGCTGATTTAAGTTCAAAATAATCGTATTTTTTCATGCTATTATTATAGGACATATGATTTTATGACACTATGTGAATCCCCTAATTAAGTTTAAAAATTGAATTTACATAAATATGTGTAATATTTGAAGCACATTTAACTCCTAATTAAATTAAGAAAGCCTGGTAAATTATTGAAAAATTGGTAAAACAGAAACTTATATTTTCGCATTATGGAGGAAACAATTTTTAAAATTTATTAATAGAAATTCAAATTTCACTTTAGTAATTGGTATACATACATATATTTCTAAAATAAATTTAAATGCAGTTTAAGCTTTCAAATGTATAAGGCTAAAATTTGTTTACCATGGAATTAGTTTTTCTTAATTATCCCCTGATGCAATTAAAAAAGATATCTAAATTAATTAATAACTACATATATACCTTATTCATTTAACGCTTAGTGTAGACATTATGTATTAATGATGAAAACAAAAGTGTTGGCATCACTAAAAATTAAAGTAGTTATATTTATTATATTTCCCTTGATTATCATTCCTGTATGTACATTTTTATTACACAAACTAAAAACATTAGTATTTAATTAATTGTTAAAATGAGTTAACAGCTCATATGACAAGTATATGGGGAATTTTCTTTTTAGGTTTATTTTTAAGAAACCGACCTTAAACCTCAAACATCTTTTTTGTGTTTTAGATTTTTTAAATTAACTTTTGATGCAAAAATTCAAGATCTGAAATGGTTCCATGTGGTACCGGCAAGCATTCGAAGTTAAAAAATCCAAAAAAAGTGTTTTAAAATAATAAGTTTTTTTTCTTTCTTTTGATTCCTGTAATTGCGGATTTTAGCATATGTTTTAATTTCTTTAATCTAAAGTACAAACGCTTTTAGAAATAGGCCAACTTGTGTTCAATCAAAGTGTCGTTGAATAGAATTAAATTATATTGTGGACAAATGATGAAAGCAAAATTTAAAAAATTTTATTTTTTGCAGTTTTTTGATTAAAAAATTTAAGCTGTTTTGAGTGTTGTAAAATAAAGAATGGAGGTTTATTGCTCTTGTAGTTATGAACCCTTTGATATACATCTTGTTAATGCGCCCTCAATAGCAGCCCCATAGGGATTGTCCAAACTTGGGGAGAAAAACATGAATGGCTCTAAGAGGTGTCTTTTTTACGAGGCACACTCACAGCCAGGGTTGTCAGATGTTTTGAGCCTCTGTCGCCAAATTGTTAATCAGAAATCGCCAAATTAAAATTTTGTTGGGTTTTTAATGTGCCTTCAATAGCAGCCCAAACTTGGGGAGAAAAACGTGAATGGCTCTAAGAGTCTTTTTTACGAGGCACACCCACAGCCAGGGTTGTCAGATGTTTTTGAGCCTCTGTCGCCAAATTGTTAATCAGAAATCGCCAAATTAAAATTTTATTTGGGTTTTTAAAGAAATACTAAAAAATTAACTAAAATGTTAAGTGTCGTACAATTTTTAGTACTTAAAATAATTTGTAAATGTAAATTCAGCGAATAATTTGTAAATGTAAATTCAGCTTAACTAGTCGCAAAGTTTACAAACTAAGCACCCTACTAAAGCTAATTCGAGTACGCTGAATTCAATGTTGACAGCCGTTTTTCGAAGTTAGCGCTCGTATTCGCGATCCTTGGGTTTAAACTTAATTATATAAGTAACGAATTAATTGAAAATTGGAAATAAAAATGACATTATTTAAACAATAAATCGATTGAATATATACTCCAATCATAAATTAAATCAGTTTTAGCCCAATTTTAAATGATTTTATATTTTTGTTTGAAAAGTTGCTCATTGGTAACACAAGTTAATTTGCTTACAGAATTATAGCAATATTTTTTGCAAATTTAAAAATTTGTTTATTAGTGTTTAAAATATATTTGATAATAAGAATTCATTATTATACACTTCAATGGAATCTTAATTGTTTATATTGTTTAAATTGAAAAATTAACCCCCGTATTCACAAACCAATTTTAAATTTAAAATACATTTTAGGGACAAAATGTGTATGAAAAATTTGACTTAAAATGCATTTTAAATTGAAAAGTTGTTCGTTAATAGGGGGTAAATTATTAAGTTTAAGGTAAAAAACTTAATTTTCCTAAATTCTTTTTTTATCCTTTCAAAATGAAATATCTCAAAAACGCAAACGCGCTTTTAAATATGGTTAATACCACTAAATTCAGCATCGTTGTATTAGTTTAAAAAAATAGTTTAAAAAAAAGCGACTAGTTTAGTAATAAAACTAGTCGCTTTTTCGAGCATAGTGTAATTGAAAAAAAATACAATTTAAAATACACTTTTTCTGACATATAGCCGCTTTTTAGGTCATTAACTTTTAAAATTTATTGGACTTTATTAAATTAAAAAAAAAAAAAAAAATAATTCTAACATTATATAACATTGGTCCTATTAAACTTATAAATTTTTCAAAGAATTAATTTATTCATGAACGTTTATTTCATTGTGACCGAAATCATTAATATCCTTAATATATTTGAAATAAAATGGAAAACAAATTATCAAACATTTAATAAATAAGTATTTTAATATATTATTTTTGGGGATAAAATTTCGTGAACTAAGTTGAAGCTATTTAAAAATTAAGGCGCTTCATTTTGCTAGATAGGCAAATACTACATATCGTCAATTTCTAGTATGAAAATTTAATAGCTTTTCTCCACAATTGCCAATTTAATAAAATTTTAAAAATTTTAAAATTAAAAAAAAAAGTAACTATTACGATAGCTTATATCGGAATAAGTAGCACTCAAAAATAATTGCGCGCTTCAATTTAAAGCAACTTTAAAAACTTTTGGTGCGTATTTTTGTCATTGCAAAATTTATTTTGTAGTTATATAATTAGAAAATCCAACTTTTTATTTATTAACGCCATTTAAAGATTTTTTGGGGTTAGATATGAAAAATACATCAGCGAATTAAATGCAATTAAAAAAATATTAAAAATCTATGTACACTTTGTTTTTCACTGGATATTCTAAAGAGAGGTTTAAACAAATTTGTAATCGCGGTTATGTTCACTAATATAAATTTTATCGAACCTTCATTAATTTGTATTTTGTATACCTTTACATAGGTTACATATGTGCATTTATTTTTGATATCGTGCTTTTAAAATTGAATTTTTTAAATTTTTTCAAATTTTTTCTTTTAAAAAGTGTGTTTCCTCAAATAAGTTTTAAAATTTCCTCACAGATTTCACAAAAAAATTTTTTGACGAAATCAATTGCCAAATCCTTTCTTCTTCCTAAATGACAATTTTATTCACTTTCTTAAAATGTTTCGTGAAAAACGCATTTCAGTTGTAATGAACCTTATTTCGCTCTCCTAAATAAAAAAATAAAATAAAAAACTTTCTAAAAAAAGAAAAAGAAAAATTAAAAGAATTTTATTTAATAATTTTGAAAAAAAAAAAATGATTTTTATGGGTGAACCTATCATTATTTCGGCGACTGTATGCGTAATTTTTTAAATGTTGTTGAAAATATAATTTTGGCAATTTTTTATAACATTTTAACTTAAACCTCCATAACACTAACGCCGTTCGCTAAAAGTCATTCACGACAATAGATTTATGTTTCATTAAAACCAACTAATATCAGTAATAAATAGCGTTGACGTGCCATTAAAAAAATTTAATTTTTTTGAACCCCAAAAGTAAGCGAGTTTGAGGAGATGTCCATATTTATTTTAATCTTTGGTTAATTGATTTTGGTGATTTTATTCTTGGTGTGCATTTAATTGTATTACTTTCTTTAAGGAAATATAAAATTGACAAAATTCTTTAATAACGCACATTTTTCAAATGCAACAAAAATATATAATTAGAAATTTTTATTTGAAATCAAATATTTACCAGACTATAGTATTTTATTGAAATAAAGCAAAATAAAAAATTTATATAAATTGAACCTAGTATTAAAGAAATTCCTTTAAAAGATTTCAAGTATGAACTTTACGTCATATGTATGGATGATTGCATATCCATACGAAGAAATTTGATATTTCAGATTACAGCAAAATTTACTACAGATATTGCCTATTGAAAGTGTTTCTCAAATCATAAAGTTTAAGACTTAGGACTCTTTCTGGTTAATGTAATATATAATAATTTTCCAAGTATTAGATAAAAATGGATTTCAATTACCAAATTATTTACATCAATTAAAAAATTGTTTGATTTTGCTCCAATCATCAAATTTATAATATTAATTAAGTAAAAATAATTAACTTTAAAAAAATCTATTATTTTTTTTTTTTTTTAATTAAACGAATAATATTTTTTTTTTTAATATTATATTAGTCGAATTGATTAAAATATTAGCCATTGCAAAAAATAATAAGGAACAAAATTGCAAAATTTGCAAGTAATTTATTTATTGTAAAATAATAATATTATTTCTTTTTAGATAATGTAGTGTAATTAATGTATTTTATATTATCAGTTTGAGGCATAAAATGCACAGAATGTATATAAATGTGGAAATACATATATGTTATTATAAAATATGTAATATATATTATCTCTTGGATTGTCCTAATGTCTTTCAAGGCTTATGCTTATATTTTGATCCCAGGAAAGCTTATCTTCAGTCAACAGTGACATCTTGTCGGTATATGTAGTCCAATATAGGAATTAACTTTATACGCCCAATTTTGACTTTTGAACTTTCGAAATAAATCAGTTTTATACACATTATTTCAAAGTAAATATCTTTATATTTAAAATGATACTAAAACTATAATTTATTTTGTGAATTTTTTATCTCTTTTGAATTTTCATTTTTGAACCAGAATGGGCCTAAAAGTTTATGACGAACCAGGTATAATTGTAACTGTTTCAGTTCAAAAATTTTAATTTTTTTTCTATCACCTAGACTCCTGAAATTCTGTGACATCTCCAAACTTTTAATAAAGATTATTTTGTCGAAATTCTAGAGAAAGTTTAGTTAGACTAACAGGGTCTTTTATATTTTCCACCTTTTAAAGAATATACAGGTACAATTCCTTCATAAATTTAGAAAAAGGAGAAAGACCGAAAATAACATAAAATAAATTTTATTATAGTCTTTATATATGAATGAACAAAAAATACGAAAAAAAAAAATATTTTTGATTTATTTTCTTTGGATAAAACAGATAAAGGTCATATTATGCACTGAGTGCTCATCTCAGACAGTTTTCATTCAAAATGTAGTCGATTTTCTCATCTTATGTTGTTTAGATTTTTCTTCTCAAAAATGCAATTTCCCTCACACAAAAATTTTCGATTACTGGCAAGTTTAACTATTTTCAGGATCTGTCTTTCCCTAAATTGAATCTTAGATGGTGTTCTCTGTACATTCTATGTGGTGAAGTGGCGACAATATTATGAAACAATGCAAGAGGGCTGACTGCACTACGTTTGTTTTTTCGATGTAATTTTAAACAACGTCTTGTTTATCACATTGACTTCAATTTCAGTTATATTACAATATATTAGCAAAAATTTCGCTGATTTCGTCTTTAAAATTTTCCACATATTGTGCATAGATGGTAGAAATATAACTGAGTCGTATTTAATTTAATTTCTGAGCCAAATTAAGCATTTAATGTAATTTTAATGCAAAATTTTCCGGTTTGGGAAAATCGACAAAATCAAATAATTGTATAATACAAGTTATATTCACGGTTATTACAAGCCAGTGTACTTAGTTTTTAATGAAAAAATTAAAATGGAAATTATATGAAGATAAAATTTTACCTATACCACCTCTTATCGTAAAAAAAAAATTCCTCTGCTCGACTAGGGTTAAATTTCTTTGTTTAACTTTTTGTCATAGGTTTAACTTTAATATCATCTTAACGTCGTATCTATACTAGAAACATTTTTATCAAGACAAATGTGAAAATCAGGGCAACTATACAAGATAACCCAAGTTCAACAGCTGATTATTGTTTTGGTTGTTACAACTGTCAAATTGAATATGTAAAAAACATTACTGATGTCGCCCTGTTGTTGTTTTTGTACGACTTTTGCCACTTTCCATAAATTCGCCTTGATTTTGGCATTTATCTTGATAAAAGAAATTTAAAATTGAAATCATATCCACAAATAAATACTCCATGATTATAAATAGTCTACGTATATGACTTACAAATAAAGATCGTCGTACTCACCTCTACGAAAAAATCCCATATGCGCCGTATATCGTATATTTTCAAAACCAATATTCAATTTCTTACTCATTCTATTTTGTTCGTGGGGAAATATTGAATTAGTTGTTGTTGTCGTCGATGTTGACGGTGTCGCTGAGGAGGTAGAATTGTTTGTTGTTGTTGTCTTCGATTTATCACTAAACAAACTATCATTTTCCGTTTCCACCGATGGTGAAGAAATTTTTAAGTGTAAATTTTTTGGTTTTCTAGAAAATAATCTTTTGGTGGTTGATGTAGGTGTGGTCGAGTGGCGCGTTTGTGTAGGCGTAGACGTAGAATTGTTGTCATTATTATGCATTGTTAGTATATTAAGGGTTATGACATCAGTGTCTTCACTTGTAGCACCTTTTGAGGGAGTATTGTAAGGAGAGTTATTGGTATCCGTGGTGGGTATTGAAATATATTTTGAATCGGCCATGATAGCATAAAATATTTTATTTTGTTTTATATTATTTATTTTCTTTTGTAATAAATTATGTTAACAAATTAGAGTTAAATATTATTTACATTTTCTTAAAAAAAAGAAACATTTTTTTTTTGTTAAATCAAATGAATTACTTTTTAATTATTAATTAAAGATACTGTTTTTCATTTTTGTTTCGCGAATGTCTGCAATTGTTTTATTTCAGTCTGTTTAATGATTCATCATTCATTCATTCACTCACTCATTCACTTTGTTTGTTGTCAGTATATTAATTTTTCCTTTGTGTTGTTAAGCCGCTATCGTATCTGTAAAGATTTGTTTGGTTTATTTTTATTTTTTCAATATTTGTTTGCATTTCTTAGTTTTATTTAATAATTTGTTTATTTATTTTATTTTTTTGTTAAAGTAACTATGTATACGTTAACACAACACTGAATGAATTTGTTTTGCTTGTCAGTTGTTTTGTTTACATATTTTTTTTATCCTTATTGGCGATGCCACCCCTACAGTTAAATAACACTATTATAAGTTAAACTAGCAATTTTTACTTTTGAATTTTTATGAGGAAATTTTGCATTTTTTTGTTACTTTTCTTAGTTTTTCTAATAAGAGTAAATTTATTTAAAAATTTCGTAGTTGTAATAATTTTAACATTTGATTTAAAGTCCATAAAATAACATTAAATTTTATTATCTTGAATTTGGAAGCACTATTCATAAATTTTACTTTTAGTAGGGTACTTTTAAAATTCCTTATTCCATCACCCTAACTCACTCTTATTCATAACAATTTTTCTTCATAGTTACGAGAGTATAAAATTCATGTGTACAACAAATATTCCTATCCGAAGCAACATGAAAATTGCATTTTTTCAAAAAATGAAGACTAAAAACGACATTAAAAGAGCAGAAAGAGTAAAATTTTGAAAATATTTAATAATTTCTGTGAGTTCGTTTACTTTTTGTCAGTTGTTTAATAGACGAAACGTGAATGTGTTTTGGGTTTTTTACGTTTCTTTTTTTGGTTTCGTTTTAAGTTTTGTTCGTACCTAAATACTGCAAAGCACGTTATCTTACTGCCTCAATATGGTGCAGTAATGGACAGGTAGGGTCATACGAATGATTTTGAACATTTGATTTTTGTTAAGAGAATTTTATGAATATCTTGAAAAGAAATATAAAAAACAAAGGTGTGACATTAGAAAGAAAAGTAATTATTATTGGAATTGTTTTAATTTTAAATTTAATTTAAAAAATCTTTGAGCAATACTGTAATTAATGCTATATGTATTTTGCAAGGGTTCATTAATTTTAATCAATTTAAGTTGTACAAATTACAAATAAATGAACAAAGAATTAATCATATGTGGTTAATTTATAATATCTTCTTTGTTAAGTATAATTTTATTAATTACATGGTGCTACAAAATAAAAAAAAAAAAAATGGTTGTGTATATTATTACACCATTTTAAAAATTTCGATATACTCCCAAAATTGAGAGTTATATCCAAAAACCGATTTTTCGGATTTCGCCACAAAAATTTTTTATTTCGAATACCTGTTAACCAATTTAAGTTTTTTAAACGACATTAGGAAGAAAAGACCTTACCATTTTCAAAAGTACATACACATTTTTTATTTATAGCAAAACTTTGTGATAATTAGGACATAAACTCATTTCTTTGTTTTATTCTAATTTTTTGAACTTTTGAACTGTGAACATTTTGAACCCACAATTTTTTCGAAAACGTTTTTATTTTTTCATATTGTCTCTAAGTACTACATTTTATTAGAACTAAAATTGGATCATAATTTTTTTTTTTTTTTTTTTTTTTTTTTTGAAGTTGTAAAACTGATAAAAATCTGTTATTATATATATTTTATAATAAAAAATAATGGTAAGAACAAAACACACGTAAAATAACAGGATTTTACTTTTAAAAAAATCATATCTTCTATAATTCTCATCTGATTTTATCAAGCGATAGCCCATTTTATTCCTAATAAAATGTATTATTTTATTAGGAAATATATTTCTAATAAAGTGTAGGTCAAAAATGGCTGTAAAATCTGAAAAATACAAATACATATTTATTTGTATTTGTATAAAAATTAAAAAGTAAATTTGTGTCTTTAATATCTTACACAGTTTTGCTAAATTAGGGTATTTAACCCGAGAATTTCCGGGACAAATTTCCCGGGAATTTTGCCAATTTTTTATTTCCCGATTCCCGGGGTTTTTTGTCAGGATTTCCGGGAATTCAATACTACCAAAAATGTGCATTTTTACAATTTTTAAAAATCAAAAATTCTATAAAATACGTTGATTGAAAATAATTAAGCAAATAATATACGGTTAGATTATTACATTGCTTTGCACACAGTTCAATGTAAATAACTCTAAAGAGTTTATTAAAATACCAAAAAATAATTTCCAAACAAAGAAATACTGAAATGACAAAACTACTTAAATATTTGAAAATTCTCTATGTTTGAAACCACCACTATTAAAGCACATAACTTAAAAAAAACCTCACCAATGTTAGATAAATGCACGTCACAGTTTTGTAAGATTTTTTATTTTGACCTTTTGCCTTCAACAATTTTTCACATTCATTTTCTATATTTAAGACTAAAAAAATTATTATTTTTAAGTCTTGAAGAAATCGATCCAGGTGAGATTTCAAAAAAAAAAAAAAAAAGATATCCAGGATTCTTTCTTTAAGTTTTTTTTAATATAATATGCATTCTGAAAATATTAACACCCGTATTCACAAACAACTTTTAAATTTAAAATACCCTTTTAAAATAAATTTCCATACAAATTGTATCTCCAAAATGTAGGATTTTAAATTTAAAATTTGCTTGGAATACGGGTATAAATTTATAATTTATTTATTATCAAATATAAACATAAAAAACTAGGCATTTATTTAATTATATTAAAAAAATTAATCTTCAAATATATACATATTTTTATTTCAAAGTAGATAATTTGCGTGCAAATTATATGTAAAATATAGCTTTTTTGTTTAGTTTTCAAGCTCTTCAAATAACATTGTAATTTTCGCGGGAATTCCCGGGAATGCCATAAATGGCTTTTGGATGTAAACTCCCGATTTTGGGGTATATCGAAAATTCTAAAAACACTATTTTACATTCAAAGTGTTTTTTTTTTTTCATTGTAGAACTGTATTATTTTTAAGTTTAATTAAATGTTTTATTTTTTATTATATAGGTATTTAGTGTTTTTCTATAAATCCCATAGGTTAATAAGAAAGTGACCTCGTAAGCCCAGCTGATTTGCAATTTTTTTCATGTCCATACCGCGCGAAACTGTCAAATTGTTTTTGTATTCGTATGTAATATTTTTTGCCGCGTTTATTTACTCTTCTTCATTTTCTCATTTTTTTCATAGCATTTTGACATTATCTGCAGTAGTTTTACACCAACAAAATACAAGAAATTGTTGGTTTTGTAGATTTACTTTATTACTATTTTAATTAAAATGGCTAAAACATTGAAATTTTTGCACTTTTCTTCGTTTTTCGATAAAATTGAAAGTTTTAAAAGGAAAAACATTACGGAAAACATCGACATTTCAAAATACTTAATTGGACAAAAAATACACAACTTTAAAAAAAATTATAAAATATTTCCAAAATTATATCAACCCAATATGGATGTCAAATGAATACTAAGAATCCCTGCAATATAACTAAAGTTTTTGTTTAAATGTTTCAGTACAAAATATTGAGAATATCCTTTAAATAAAGTATGTAATTAATTAAAAATATTATATTACAAGGTTAAATTTTCAGAAATGTATTTTCTCAAAATTTTGTAGTGCAACATTTAAATAAAAAATATTATTATATTGCAGGGACTCGTAGGTTTCATTCGACATCCATATTGGATCGAAATAATCTTCGTAAATATTTTACAATATTCTTAAAATTTGCGCATCTTTCGAAACTTTAAAGTTCTTTTGTGAGGAAATTTGATATCCTGGAGAAAAACCGGGTACACAGTTTTACCACGGATTGTCTCGTTTTATTCATATAACAGTTTTTTCACGTGTGAGAATGATTGTTGCGGAGAAATAAATAGTAAAAGGTAACATTTTCAAAAGGATATTTTCATGTTTTTGTGCTGCAAATTTATTTAAATAAAAAAATATTATTACATTGCAGTTATTATTAGATTTAATTTGACGACTGTACTGGGTTGGTATAATATTCGTAAATATTTTATAGATTTGTTTAAAAATGTGTATCATTCGAACCTTTCAAGACCCTTTAGGAGGAAATTTTAGGTCTTGTAGAAAAACTCAGTATGTAATTTTACTATGTATGGTCTCTAATTTCATGCATATATCGATTTTTTCATGTGTGAAAATTACTATCACACAGTGTAGACACTCCTAACGTTTTGGACCGACAATTAATGTCACTAGACGAGAAAATGTAAAATATTCGAGGTTGCTGATGTCATAGGTACATCATATGCCTCTTTGATTACGATTATAAATGACAAGCTTTGCTTCAAAAAGTGATCCGCCAGATATTTGAAGCATTCCCTCTCATTTAACTTTCTCATTTTAGCGTTATACAAACACAATGCTCATAACTTTTTGTGTTAATTTTTAACGGTGGATTAAACATAGACATTACATTCACCGAACGAATTGACGGCGAAAACGGCTAAACTACTCCATTTGGCTAAGTGCATTATTGCTCAATGGTCTTGGCAAAAATTCATAACTGCTATTTTCTATTTCCAAACCTAACTGCAACAGTAAAATTATTGAACAAAGAATCCTATTATTGGATATATCGATTAATTCCCATTGCTGTTCTTCATAAGAAATTAACTTTAAAATGGTTTTTTTAATTTAATCAGATTAAGTCTTTTTGGCAACACTGGCCCTGCAAATATAGCCAAAAATATTGAGAAAAAAGGAAACTCTCTTCAAAAGTTAAATGAGCACCCACCAGGGATGGAAATTGCTTATTTTATTTTATTGTACCAACCATAAAAATAAAATGTATTTTTTCGACAATAATGATACCAATTTTGTCAATGTATTTTAATTACAAAGATTTACATAGACAATTTTAAAATTGCAGCAACAAATTTTGTTTAACTCGATACAGTAGAGAAATTAATTACAATTATTTCTTTTGTTGTAATAATATTTTATTAAGTAGATTTCGCTAACGTATGTGGAATAGACGGAATTCAAAAAATAACTCTCGATATGTCTGCAAACAAAATTTGTAAATCATCAGAAAATTTTAAAATATTGTAAAATTGTTTTTATCATTTTTTTTAATTCCCGTCAATTAGCTGATAATATTAGTTTTTGAAAACTATATATAATTACTTATCTACATACCACAAAAAATGTCATCAATGTAAACGTTATTTATGATTTATGGTGATATATCACATTTATTATAATATTCTTATTGTTATTTGGTAAAATGGAAAGATTTATCTTGATAGATATGTATTCAGATCCAACTACATATCCAAATTCACAGATTTTATTACTTTATGAATGAAAATGAAAAGGTTAACTTATAAAGGCGTTTTTAAGTACTATTAAATATTTTTGATTCAGCCTCAAAACCACTGTTCTATAATAAAAAAAGTTGCTATTTAAATACACAAAATATGAAAATAAGATCATATCAATTTGTACTAAATGAGACGTGGTAATATCACGGTAACAACAGATATAAAAATGTACCAAAAAAAAGTACAATTGTGCCATGTTTGCCATCCGTGGGACCCACTCTTCATTATTTTTCTACGTTTTTGTTTTGATTCTGTTTACGTTTATTGAACTGACAAACAACAAAATATAAAACAAAGTAATCATATTGTTATTGCTGTAAAACTTTTACTAGACCGAACATGAAAAACTCACGCTCAGCTGATAAACAAGAAGACATCACAACAAAAAGAAACAGTCAGTCATCAGACAGACATACTTACTTACGTATGGCTACATTATTTACACTAGCAACAAATCACATACATTTTTACACATTTATTATTTATTAAGTACTCTGTTTCTATAGCTCTATTATAATAGTGATAATAAAATTGTCCGATACATTTCAATTATTTAATAAGATGCAAAATAATCAAACAATCAGACAGTCAGACTTATATATATGTTTATTAATCTAGTTTTTCTTTCAACTGCTTGTAATCAATCAATGAAAATAAGCTTTTGAAATTGATTTTGCATTTCTAAAATCTTGTACATACTCATATGTAATATATTTGAATATTGTTGTTTTTTTTTCTTTTTTTATTATTTCTTTTATATATATAATTATATATATATATATATATATATATATATAATATATATATATATATATATATATATATATATAAACGTGTATTTATATATGCTTCAGAACAAACATTGACTTCTCAGTAAAAATTAGTACGAGCGAGTTTTTTATAAACGTTTTGCCATAATAATAAAATGTCATTGGTCTGTCTATTCATTTGTTGAATATTTATAATTAGATACTCAAAGTTAAGACAAAGTACATATTTGACTTCTATAGGGAAATACGCCTATTATTTACGAGGGTGGTTTAGAAAGATTTAAACATTTAAAAATAATACGTCAAACATTTAAATAAATACGTCGTTTAAGATATTATAAACTTATATTTTTATGTTATTATTTTTTGAGGGCTCTATTCTATCTCCTCTTTTTTTTTAATAAATTAATTCAATCACGTATTATGACTGAGACGGTTAAATGGAATCTGCTTTAAATTTTTTAATAAATCAGTAAGATAAGTTGTTAAAACTAAATCAATTCCCACTAATCCATTTAAAGATATCTAAATGAATCAATCATTTTATTAATAAAGTTTGTAAGACTTGCTAGTGGTTCACGTCACTATATGTATCGTCTCTTCGAAAATGTGGCTGTTGAAGCCAAGAGTGTACGACTAACAACTCCTGAAACATCGACTTCTCATTGAACTTAGCAGTCCAACATTTCACTCGCAAACCTAATGAGAATTTTATATAAGGATCGTAATATTGGGAGTATGCATTGATTCCCATCGCACAGTAGAAATAAATCTGTAAGTTCTAAATGGTATAGCAGTGAAGAGGAGTATATAATTTTAAGTTTGGAAGGGGGACTCTATTCCTTATCCGATTTCAAATATTTTTACATCTTATTAATGCTCTATGAAAAATATGCTTGCATGTGCTATTTATACCTTATAGGTTTCAAGTTATTTACATTTGAAATTTCAATTATTTAATTTTTGCAAAATCTTGGTCCAGCCCTAAATTTTCATTCGATTTTGTAATTTTTTATCAAGTTAGTTAAAGAACAAAATAATCTACAGGCTAAAGTCGAAATTTCGATACAAAATAGTCAAATTCAGGAAGGCATGTACTTAGTCCTATTCGGTTATTGGGCTGATTTTCAATTTTGAAATCATCTCCGTGAAGATATCTTTCGGAAAAGTATTATATTATGTTCTTAAAGAAAATTTTATTGAAGAGAAAAAATAGTGTGGACACTTTTTCGAAAAGAACACACACACAAAATATATAATTTTTACAGTCGTTTATTTTTGGACTGGGAAAATATATCGACTTAAAATTTCTTTTATTCGATAGATTATTTTGTTCTTTAACTAACTTGAAAAAAAAATTACAAAATCGGATGAAAATATTTAAAAAACTGGACCAATATTTTGAAAAATTTAGATAGTTAAAATTTTAAATGCAAATTACTTAAAAGCTATAAAGGATAAACAGCTAATGCAAACATGTTTTTCATAGGCCTTATCGAGAGCTTTAAGAAAAAGTAAAAATTTGCCAAACCCAAGAAGTGTTTTCAAAATCATTAGATGTAAGGACTTAAATCTATCCGAAAACAAGGAAATTGAGTGAAACTCGAACTGGAGACAAGAGACGTAGAAATGCGATTTTGCATGCCTGAAATACTGCCGAATTGTTACTAGCCATGACAAGTTGATCCATTATGATAATTCAAAGCGCAAAAAACCGTATGTGAAGCCCGGCTAACCATGAAAACCAAAACCAAAGCCGAATATACTTGTCGATAAGCTTTGTATTTGGTGGGATCAAAAGTTTGTCATCTATAAATGAACTTTCAGGACCTAAACACAATTGATCCATTTGTTGAGACACAAACCTGATGGCATTTTCTCACAAGGAATTTGGGATATTCGATAACAAGGTTCAATTGCCTAATTGAATGGAATTCGATTTTCAAGAGCTCCAATTGGAAGTCGAATTGCCTTGAAGAAATATTGTTTCTGACGAGATGATTTATTACTTTAAAAAAAATCAAAAGGTCTTACGCTATTGTCGAGAAGTTATTAAATAAGCAGAGGGTGTGTGGCTCGCTTTTTTTTTTTTTTTTTTTTTTTTTTTGAAAATTAAGATGATATTGGTTTCAATAAGATGCTATATCATTTCAATTAAACAAACTACCTTGACGATTTCAATTCACCGTTCCGTAGTTACGATTGAATCTTGTTAAACTTGTTTGTGGGGAAATCTAGAATTAATTTAAAAACCTTTAGAGGTTATAGTTTAATATATTTGTAAGCCAGAAAACATCAACAATGTCATGGAAATTTGTATAGAGAACATTACTGCGATACAGAGCTGTAAATGAATCATTCATTTTTGAATTAATTCGCGAATCATTCATGCACTGAATTAGCAAATTTTGAATAAATTTTCATTCAATTCTTTTTTGTTGTGAAAAGAATTAATTCAAAATTTAGCTAATTCGTAACGAATTAAAGTCAAAAAAGAATGATTCATTTACAACTCTGCTGCGATACCACCTAAAGCAGTCTCATTATTAAAGTCTTGAAGATGTCAATTGGTCATTCAAGACTTTTTGGGGTTATAATTTAACTATCTGAAATAATATGAACTAGCATGATTTTTGACTTCAGCACGACGTAGATCAAAGTTTAATTAAATAATTCCTCAAATCTGAAATCTACACGTAGGTATTTTAAGAACTTGAACAAAACACACAATTTCAAAAGAAATGAATAAATCAAAACGCAATAGTTATAGAATAATTTGGAGATTTACCAAAATATCTTTGTCTTTGAATTTTAACAACAAATTCCTTATTGACATTTGTTGATATTCTCATATAACAATTTCTCATTATGACCTCGTATACACATTTGATATACAATTTTCTTAACGCATAATTTTTCTTTGTTTTAAACACACAAAACATTATTTGATTTTTCCAGTTTGTGGCTACGTATTTGAAAATTTTCCTATACTCTCTTTATGAAATTACGTAGAAGACTTAGTTTTCTTAAAAAAAAAAAAAATTCTTAATATTATAGAAATTAAGTATTAGGTAATTCGTGGTTTAAGGTGAATATACATATAAGTATTTCTTTTTTTGGTATTTTTTTTGTAGGAGTATCAAAAAAAAAAAAAAAAAAAAACAAATTTATTTATTGGCCTTAAATTAAGATCACGGGCCCACTTGAATTTTAAATAGTTTTTATAATGATTCAGTAGTACTTTTACTTGTGATTAAAGTGATGTAAAAAATTTTGCCCGCTCGCTCCTAGTTTATGAGTTATGGGTCTCTAAAGTTTTAATATATTTTTCTGAATATCTTTATTAATACAAATGCAATTTAAATTATATGAAAATTTAAATTTAAAAGTACGTTTAAATACCTCTCGAACGATATATAATATGACCATATTCATTAAATTCTTGAGAGGAAAAATTGCTTTTTTTTTCTTTATGTACAAAATATTTTTAATTTCAATAAAGCGAAACCGGTGTTCGACATACATAAAGGAAAAGTTTCTGAGCCCGACCGAAGGCCGTTTACACGGAAAAACTTTTATTAACGTTAAAAAAAAAAAAAAAAAAATATTTCTATTTCATCTATTTATACACATAGATACACTGCCTGCCACTTGAATAAGGAATCACATTTTTTTAATTTTAATATCTCCTCAACTAAAGTTCAGAAAAAAATAATTTTTTGCGCAACCAAATTTCAAAGTTTTGGATTTAGTTTCCTAAAGAAATAAAAAATATACATATTTTGTTATACTAAAATTATGCATTTATTTAAAGACATGTAATTCTGTGGTAATTATTCGTGTGTCACTTGAATAAGGAATATTTTAAAACTAAGCAAATTGTAATTTATTTTTAAATTTTAGGTTATAAAAATGAAAGTTATTATCTTCTAGTATTCAATTAGTAATGAGTACTGCCACCATTTTTAGAAATAACCCCAAAAAGCGATTTGGCATCGACTTGTATAATGACTCTAAGTAATTTAGCGAAATTGAACTCCATGCTTCCGTTATTGCATCCTTTAAGGATTATATTGTCTCAAATTGTTTTCCTCTTTCATAAACTTTTCTTGCAAGAAAACCCCAGACATTTTCCATTGGATTCAGGTCTGGTGAATATGGGGGCCAATCCAAAAGTTTAACACCTTGTGGATTAATCCATTGTTTTACTAATCTGGCGTTATGAATCGGAGCGTTGTCGTGTTGGTACGTCCAAGGTATGGGTCCAAAGAAATCATTAAATTTTGGAAATGCTTCCTCCAGAATGTTTTTGTAAGTCGTTGCAGTCATTTTCTTGGATACAAAAACCAATTCTATGGTATACCATTATTCCGCCCTCTAGGCTGTGTTTGCGGGTCAAAAATAATTCCTCCTTATTTAGGTCATGGAAGTAATAGTTATACCCGTCGGGACCATCAATATTAAACTTTTTGTCATCGGAAAATACAACTTTAAACCATTTGTCGGACCATGTCATTGTATTTTTGGCAAACTGTAGACATTGTGATTTGCGTTTTTCATGAAGTGGTGGTTTTTTTTTGCAGTTTTCGTTGGACTATGCATGGGCAGGACTTTAAAATACGGTGCACTGTTCTTAGACTGGCACTGACTCTACTTTTTTCATAATGACATGGCAGAATTTGATGCAATTCTACGAATTTTTCGTCTTTCTTTTGGAGTTGTTGTAATTTTCTTCCGCCCTTTCATGTTTTTTCCATATCTTTTCACGTTATTTAAATAATTGTTTATAACTGTCTTTACTCTATTAATGTTTTTGGCTATTTGGACCGGATTCTGACTCTGAGATTTCAAAATCAGAATTTTTTCTCTTCCAGAGCTATTAAGAGCCTTACCACGTCCCATTTTGAATAAAAACTATTTAAAAACTATTAAGTTAAAATTTCTCTAGCCGTTTTTATTGAAAGAAATTCAAATCATAGCCTTCCTCATTAATATTAAAAGAATTCCTTATTCAAGTGACGCACGAAATAGTACCACAGAAATACACGTCTTTAAATAAATGCATAATTTTAGTATAGCAATATGTATATTTTTTATTTCTTCAGGAAACTAGTCAACACTTTGAAATTTGGTTGCGCAAAAAATAATTTTTTCTGAACTTTGGTTAAGGAGATATACTTAATTAAAGTTAAAAAAAAACGTGATTCCCTATTCAAATAGCATGCAGTGTATATTATGCCTCTTTTTCGATACTTCTTATCATTATGTAAATTGTTTTATGTCTATAGGTTTTTATTTTATTTTGGGTTTATTTGCAAGTATTTTTTTAGTTTTTGTTGTTTTTAATTTAAATTTTATTTTATTATTATTATTATTATTATTATTATTATTATTATTATTATTATTATTATTATTATTATTATTTTGGTAGTTTTAACGTTTCTTTACAAATCTTTAGTTTTAATTTTTATTCCAATGGCGATTAATATGTTGTTAACAAAATTTAGAATATTTGAATAGAATATTAGAATATTTTTTAATTTGTTGTTACTTTTGCAGTGGCGTTGAATTTTTTTCTTATTTTCTTATTTTTTATATTCCGATTGTTAACAATGTGTGTTCACTAAAATGTTAAATGTTTCAATTGACTGGTGTTTAAAATTTTTTAACTATTTGTTATTTGGTTTTAAATATGGCTAAAATTATTTTATGATATGATTACATTTTTATTAATATATATGTATAAATATATATACATATATTTTCTTTTTTTAATTATGATTATTATCTTAAACAATTTTGTTGTTCTTGCTGTTGGTTGATTTTGTTATAATACAAATTTCCAAATGCTACTTTATCTCTACTTAATAATTTTAAGCAACAATCAAAAAAAAAAAATTAAAAAAATCACCACTACCTGCTAATTCACTCAGTCGCACTTTTTATAGTCTTACACACTTTATTTTTCGTAAAAATCAGTAGTCAGCACAAATTTAATAAAAAAAAATTTAAATACAATATGTTAATAAAAACCGAAAGATATCAAAACAAAACAACATAAAATGTGTTTTGTTTATGTGTGAAAATTAAAACAAACAAACAAACGTCTTTACACTCCGAAGTTTTACCACAAACTAAATATAATTTATTTATTTTTACATTCATTATTTCAGAAGTCTTCCTTCTTAGCTGCAGTGTTGCCAGAAGATTTTTGTAGTGTTATATTAAATTTCCAAAAGTAATATGCTAAATCAAATAAATGAAATGCTCAGTGAGTCAAAATCAAAAACTTGGAAATAAAACTATATCATTTTCCACTACTGCACTTAATTTAAAAAAATATAGGGCAAAAACGCAAAAAAGTCAACGCAATTTTCCAAATCCATCTGCTAATTCTAGCACAAAAAAATGCTAAAATAGCAATACTGCTTAGCTGCTCCTTGTTAATGTATGCGAGAGCGTGAAGAGAGCAAATAAAAAAAAAAAAATACAAGAAAATCAATAATCATGATCGCTGCTTTTCTTTGGTGTTGCTGGATAATTATGGAATTGATTGTTACCATATTTTGGAAATATTCAAAAACCCTAGAGTGCAGAAACTAGAGAATTATTTGATATATCCAAGGTTTTTATTATCTTTACTTTTTCGTTCATATAGGGAAACAATATAGTTTCTACGATGCAATTCCTCAGAGATTTCCAGTTCAATTCCCTGAGGTATTCGAGATTTGGTTTATTATCTCTCTAAAGTTTTCGCGTCTAATACGATTCAACGCTGCACATTTTCACAGGTAGTGTTGCAGTGTTTCGTCCTCTTCCTAACATGCTCTGCATCCTGTATCATTCAATAATTCCATGCGAACTTGATGGGTTCATAACTCTGTGTGGCCGGTTATTACCCTAACTAATCTCCTTAGTGTTGATTTATTTAGTTATAGAATCTAGTTCGATTTCTCAATATTTGGGGTTTCCCATAGAATGTCAGTGATTTTTCCAACAGTAGAATTAAGCCAGTTTCTCTTCAAAGTCCTATTTTTTTTCCTTTTTTTAAATTGGTTTTTAAACTTTCAAAAGTATTTAGCGCTCTCCATGATAATGGTGTTCAGAAATTATTCCATCTTAGATTGTCTATTTGCCATTTCATTTTCGTTGGTGCACGGCACCTTCGTTTCTTTGGGTTTTGATCATCGCTTTGTGTTGTTAACAATTTCCTTAAACTATTTAATAATAAAATAATAATAATAAAAATAATATTTTAATTTAAGCTTGAAAAACATTTATGATCCGGAAGACGAAAGTATTTTCTTATGTTTCGGCTTATATTTCGGTCACCAATTTTTGAGTCGTTTGTGTATAAATAGGTTCCTTCCTCTCTGGTATTATGGTGAGGCAGTTTATGCTTACATATCTTGTTGGGATTTTGTCACATACATAGAGGTATTTTTCCCCTTGCAAAATGGTCAAAAATCCATTTTTTTTTTTGGCAGAAATTCTAAAACAATAGTTTAAGAAATTGTAAAAAATGAATGTATTTTATAAATGATAACAGACCAAGTAATCAAGAACATACATATACTAAAAGATATAATGTGGCAACATTGACAGTCTGACAAGCCTGGCATTAAAGTTGGTAGTTTAATATTATTTTTAATATTTTTATTAAAATGGAGCTACAATTATAAAAGCTGTGGCACAGTACTGGACAAATCTATAACAATGTTGTATAATATGAACATTGTTTTAAATTTTATATAAGTCATGTATTTAAGAGATGTTTACCATATTACTTATAAATTTGAAGGACATAAAATTATGTTTGGGCATGAACTTTCACGATTTGAAAAATGTAAAAGTATTCCTCTAAGTGACTACTTTATATAATAATTCAGATAGCGCCAGCATTTTTCGGCAAACTCTTAAAATCGTCAATTTTCTTTCAGTTAAATTTTAGTAAATCTGAGCGAAAATTTCCTGGTTTTCACGAACAAGTGGGAGAAAATATTAATTTCTAACCTAACCTAATAAATAAAGATATAAAAACTTACAAAATAATTAAAATAGAACCAAAAGCAAACAAGTAAATATCATATTTAAAAAATCTATCTACTGTAATAAAATTATGTATTATACAGATTTTTTAGCACAAACACTTAAACTTGGTTTTAATAAATATTATTGTTACGACTAATTTTAGATAAAATGATATTGATACAAATTCAAAAAGGCACTAACAATGCTTTTTGAATTTATGCCAGAAAAAATTGGAAACCTAAGATAAGATATCAATTATGCTTTGGAGTCTGGGTTTATGACCTCTTTTTAGCCATTACAACCAGGCTAGTGATATTCAGGGCTGCTTTATACTTCACCTGTGTGTCGATTGTCAATATTGATAAGATGTCACGCTAATGCAACAATTTCTGTGTATTTTTTTTAAGTTTTTATATTAATTAGTATTGTGGATCAAACTCAACATGTTTATTATGAAGTATACCTAGAGGAAGATGAAACGTTTGCACAAATTCGTGCAAAGAATTACCTGGACGATTGTCACTTTTTCTACTCAATATTTGGATTAACGGATAGGGAACTTTAAATAACTGCAAAAACATTTACAGCCACATTAAAAAAAAAAGAAAAAAATATTAATTTATATTTATATCTAATACGCAATTAAAGGCTTTATTAAGGAATACAAAAAAACTGTTTGCAGTCTACATTAACTAATAAACTGTTTTTTGTTTATGTAGGCAACCCTTCTCAGTTTCTCTCACAATTATATTGTCAGTGTTGTGAATAGTTGGAATAAATTATTCGTTAACTGTTTTATTCCATTATTATTTTTGAAGTTCTAGTATATTTTTGATGGTAAATAGGTTTTTTATTTAAAAAAAAATCGTTACTTAGTTTATGTAAATATAATGATGTATAAATGAAATACTTTTATTTAATTTTTGTTTGTTGTAATTATAAGTATATAACGAATTTTCTACGATGAAATCAGCATCGCTATTTTATATTTGTTTTTGTTTGCATTATTTTTGTTAAAATTAAACTATTTTAATAATTTTTTCTGTAAAAATGCGTAACTTTTTTTTAAATTTCGGAACGAATCTTAACATCCGGAAATTAAAAAATGTAACCTTTTTGTCAAAAATTTATGCATTAATATAAAAAAGATTTTTTTTCTTGAAATAAGTATGTAACCGAAATAATCTTAAGGTAGGGTCGAACGTACTTTAAAATATTTAAAGTTAACAATGATCTACTAATGGTACATTATGCAAATCATCGTTTTTGAATACAACTTTAAGGAATTTTGCTTAACAATGGTTAGTTAAGGTGTATTAAGTTTGTCACTCGTGTAGCTGACTGAATAGCCACCAAGATCGTACGATTTAAAGCCGATTTTCTAAAGTCGTAGGTTCATGCAAATTGGCCGCATTCGACCGATGATCAATATAACTCAGGTCGTTGCTCAGATTCAGTAGAACCAACCTATGAGGCAGAGCCTTTTAATGTTTTCCCATATTGGAAAACGCTTTATATTTCATAACTAAGTTTATTTGAGACTTTGAATAATCATGCATACATAAAGAACAATGAATGGGTAGGGTTACAAGTAAAAAATTTAAAACTATAATGTTTTGTTTTAATACATGTAAAAAAAATTAATTTTTTATATTTCATAGATTAACCGTAAATTCCAATAACGGATCTTTCCTTTAAATCCCATCTGGTAACTCTCTACTAACTTGCTATCAGTTTTATTTTGTTGTACTCTCTCACACACATACCAGAGTTGCCAGGGGTAGCTTGGAAAAAGTTGCAGGTTTTTTTGTCAAAAAAGTTACAACTTTTCATAAAAAGTTACATTTTTAGAATTTGAAAAAATAAATGGAACCTATTTTCTATTTAAAATATGGAAGAAAATAATAAAAAATGGGTCAAGATCACCTGCACACTTGACTTTTAAATAATTTTGATAAATAATAATTCAGTAGTACTATTAGTCTACGAATTATGGGCCTCTAAAGTTTTGATACATTAATCCGAGTATATTTATTAAAACACATACGATTTAAATTATGTTAAAATAACTTTCTATTGAATAGCGAAGACAAGAAAATCAGAAGATTGCCACGAGCAAGAAAAGAACATATGTATTTCAAATTTTGTTCTTTTCACCGGAAGTGTAATGATCTAAAGGGTAGTCCGAAGTTATTTTTGTCATATTTGAAACGCTAGTAATTGTAGTTTTTGCACTATGAACCCAAATAAAAATTAATGTTGAGTTTTTATCCACTTTGGAATAATTTGCGATTTTGTCTCAGAACCTCTCTTTTTAATTTTGACACATACTAATGTATGTGCCACACAGAGGTTTGCAGTTAAATTCAAAATGTTTATACAATATTTTTAAATGTTGGAGATCTACTAAATTCTGATTTATTTGGAGCATAAAATATCTTTAGATGGTTTAGTTATAGCGAATATATATATCAACATCTTTGGTATCAAAACTACACTAATTGAAATTTGGAAACGTATAACCCGTAGTATATGACTGATCGCCAGAAATAGTCAAATAAATTAAGTTCTTGACAATCTATATCATCATACAAATTTAGTTAGTTCTGGCTATATTAATTGGTACAATGATATCTCAAAAATTGCGCCATTTAAACATTATCCCTTGTAACCAGCAAATAAGCAACCGAAAGAATACTAGCTTTTAAACAATAAAAAAAAGACAAATGTCCAAATATATCTTGAGACTTGATAAATGACACAAAATTTTGGGCTATCATGAATAACTTCTGTGCAACAGGTTTTGCAATACCTTATAATCTATTGATAAATTATGTTCAATATTTAGAAGGTATTCATATGATTATTTATTAGTGCACAAGTGTATAAAGTTTTTAAGATAATTTACTCTTATTTGTATTATAATGATCTCGTGTTATGTTTTAGTTCGAAAAATCTACATAGATTCTTTTGTAAACTTGTATAATCAATTAGTCAAATATACAATTAGTTACCACTTTTTCCATTTAATAGTCAAATATATTTATTGCAAATTTGAAATGCATAATTATTTCCCCTAAATGTACACGTAAGAATTGGCTCCATTTTAAATTAAACCATAATGTCCAACATTTTTTCCTGCCTTCTTCCTATTTTTGTTATAACTTAAAAACATATACATATTATTTGGACTTATATCAGAAACTAATAAATTATGCAAATATATTTATTAGTTTCTGAGTTATTGCATTTTGAAAATGACAAAAAGCACTTCGGACCACCATTTGTACGTCAATGATATAATTTTTATATATCAAAAGTTACGAAAATGCGGTTAAAAACAAAAAATTATATATATTACGTGGAGCATTGAAAAGTTGCGAAAAATATAACAAATGTAACCAAACGGCAACACTGACCTATACCCCTAAACCAGTGATTAAATTGGTTTAACGAGTTGATTTGTATTCAATGTACGTTCGTCTTCTTATCATTTAAATTTGCACTAAACATGTGTTGTTGTAAAAACACAACAAAACTATCTACTTACAAACGAACAGCACTACTAAATACTACAAGTAGCAAGTTGTATTTGTTAGTACATACGATAATCATATGTACTATGATTATATACCTTCATGTTATTTTGTGAATTTGTTTATTCTTTTATTATTACAGCTGATTGTGTTTAAAAAAGATATGATGAATGTACTCATACTTTATCAATTACTTAATCCAATCAGTGTGACCAGATGTGAAAAAATTATTCAAAGCTAAAATCTATTTAAAAATGCTAAAAAATAATGCTAAATTAATAAAATACTTTTTTCAGTGGTATATTTTTATTTCCTGTTAATTTTTCATAATGTTGAACTTTTGTAATTATAAAAACAGAACAGATTATATAAGCAGAAAAAGAAAGAAAATAATGTAAGTAGAAGGATAAGAGGTCATCCAATTCACATAATAAATCCTAGATTAATCTTCAATTTGCACCTAGTTACATTATCCAGTTCTTCGTGGCATTGCGCACCATCTAATTCAGTGTTTTGTAACCATCTACAATGGAAAGTTATACTCTCGCATAATCTGAAAAATAATCCGGTGTGCCGTTTTCCCATCTACTTAATCTCGATATAATGGGACACTATCTCGTGATAATAGCCATTGTAATTCTTAAACTTCTTCTGTTCATGTGTAAGATTACTGTTTATAGACTGGTACGCAAAGCCCTTGACATCTTGCAAGCTGTTCTGCTTTCCATGCATTGTCACTTCTGTTCAAGATCTATTACTTTCATACCTTCTAGTTCATGTTAAAATAATATCTGTTTGCAAATAACAATATACATATGCTTAAAAACTAAATACTTCATTAAATAAATATGCCTACCTTTATTTCAAAACTTCGGAAAATGTGTTTAAACATTTTTAAACCGCATCTTATATTAGGGATTTCATTAAGTGCATTTATTTTTTATTTATTAAAAATTCAGTAGGTTACAAGCCTAATTAATCTAATAAAAATATGACTAAACATTACATTAGTTATAATTCAATTAAAAGAAAGCGTAAACTTATAACTTATTTTACAAAATTTACAGTAAAATGAAATTAATACAAAACAATATATACATTTTAAATCCCCCTAAATTTGCACAATATGTTGAAGTTAAACAGAAACAAAAACTATGATTTCTTAGTGAACTTTAGCTAGTAACAACAGATATATCATCAAAAGAAATTTCCTGAATATTTCTTAAATTGTTTTATAGATTTTTCAAGATTGCGCTCTCCATTTGGAAGGCAATTATTTCATAATCTGGAAACTCTTACCATATAAAGTCATATAAAGAGATGAGTGATTTGGACAAATAAGTTTATTTGTTCTAGAAGACCTCGCAAAGTCAAATTTTTCTAACAAATATGTTGGCTTACCTGTCATAATAATTTTTGTAAAATTGAAGTAGTAATCGTAAGTTTATACAAGTTTGAAAGTCCGCACCTAATACGCCAATTACTGAACCAGAAATATGTTCCCTATATTTAATATTGCAAATGTGTCTTACAACACGATTAAAGCATAGTTTCAGTTTGGTTAAGTTTTGTTGAGATATGCCCGAAAATATCTCAAGTCCATAAAGAAGTACGATTTCTAATTTTCGTTTTTATTATTTTAATTTATTTAATGACTTTTTAGTGGTGCTGATATTAAAATTACTGCTACTTTTATTAATGTCTATATTTTACAGAAAATAGTAAATACATTGAATTTCAATATTTGAATTTTGTCCTTATTTTGAAAAAAGCTGAAAAATGCTAAATATATTATTAAAAACTACTAAATAGTATGCCAAATGCTAAAGAAAAATTTGCAGCTAAATCGGAATAAAAAATAAAAATGCTAAAATGGTCACACTGAATCCGATTGAGCTGACAATGTTTGTGGACTCTCCGTTTTTACTATTTATGTAGATTTAAACGTGACAATGTATGAGTGTGTAAATATTATTTAGTGGATACATTTTAAAGTTTAGCATTTTTTTCTGTCAAAGTCAGCGAATATTTTCCTTTTTTTTTGGTTTGCGATATTTTGTTTTAAAAGAGTATGTTAAAGAGGGAGAGAATCTGTTTTTAGGAGTTTTGTATTTCTTTGTTAGTTTTCTTTTGTCATTTTACGTTTTATATTTTATTTCTTATACTTTGCTTTACTTTACTTTACTACTATATTTTATATGAACTGTTGGACTTCTTTTGTGGAAGGGTTATCACATTTCTCTTTATGATTCTCTATTGCACAGTGCGATTGAGTACGGAAAAAATATGGATTTGTTATTCATTTATTGAAGTGTAACATATTCATTCTATTTTACGCATTTATGTATGTGTGTCATATTGAACAGCGGCCAATAATTGGTGAATGGACTTTTGTTTTGAAACTACTGAATTCACAATTTGGCTTACCATCCTATCTCGGTTGCTGGAAGGACATTTTCATATATGGTCGTTTAAATTTTATATTTCTTAAGGACATCAGTCATAAATTCCTGAAGCGAAAGCAATTTTGAAGCTTTAATAAATTTTAAGCTTTAATAAATTTTAAGACTGTCTCATCTTTCAACACTTTATTAATTTTTCCACTTTACTAATTTTCCACAGCGCTATATTTTAATTACATTTGAAATCTACTGGATTCTAAATATATTAATCGAAAAAATAAAAAATTCTCAGATTCTTCCCTGGTTTTGTGAATAAAGTGTAAATTCGAATAAAACATACGAGTAACACACAAATATTGACATAAAAGTTGACTGAAATAAGTTGCAATTGTGAATTAAATATTACATTTTAGGGTTTTATTCCTACAGATTATTTACGTGTAAAAATAAAAGATATATTAAAGATTACATTTGTTTGTAGCAACCCTACAAACATTTTTCGGAACAAAGTACGATGCCTAATCAGGCCAAAAAGAATGTTGTGACTCTATGTTTTCTTATAAACGGAAGCATGCTTTTTGTTTTGATATAAATATCAGACAAGAAATATTTTGGGAAATATTGATTATTTTTTGCTACGGTAGTCTTCTGTAACATTTCATGTACGCTTGATAGATAAAACTTTTGTCCAGGGCCCTGTAAGAAGTCAGAAATGTCGTACGTTTCATCATCCATTACATAAAATTTAAAAAAAATTTAGGAGCTTTGCTATCTTTTTTAGCTTCAACATTCTACTTTGCGTTCCTATCTGGTATTTTTTGCACTTTGCGCACACAGCGTTCAGAACATCTAGCCACTTCGCGTCCAGAAATGTTTGGAATACTTCTCAAGAACTGCTCCACCTTTTTGGCTTTGTGCTCGTTGGTGGTTTTTTTATTTTTTCCTGTTCCGGGTTTAGGATTGTAAGGTCATTTTTTAACTTTGTTACCACTCTAGACTACTAGACTAATTGTCAGCTAGACTAATTGTCAAAGGTTCAATTAAAGCATATGTTGTTCTATGATATTTATAAAAGAAATAATTATTTTTCTTTAAAGGCTTAGGAGGTACATATAATTTTATGGTATGAAGCAATCAAGACAATCAATTAATCCACAAATTATACAGAAGAAATTTTAAGTCTTGTTTCTAAAGTTTTTATAAAAATCAAGGCATACTTATCAGGGTATGTAGGAGTCGAAATTTGAGGATTCAAAAATTAGAAGTTAAAGTGCAAACTTTATTAATTTTACTTAAACTTTTTCAATTATATTTATATATAATTGAGTACTAGGGCTCCAGATAAATGATGCATATTCTAATCTAGATCTCACAAAAGATATGAATAGAACTTTTCTGTGTAATGATTAAATTAACAATGAATAAGCTTTAGGTATAATATAATTTAAACGATTATTAAATAATAATTCTCTATCAAATAATACACCTATATCTGAAATTTCATCCACAGACGATAGCAAATATTGATGCATTTTATATCGGGATAAAACAGTGTTACAATATCAATGATACTTCATAAGAAAACATTTATTTGAATTAAAAGGTAAACCATTGCGTACTGACCAAGAACTTATTATATAATAGAGGAGCCAAAATACTACCTCGTGAAATACCAGAAGTAGGAATAAATTATGTAGAGCAAATATTTACCATAAACAGAAACTACGGATTGTCTATTGGACAAGCTGTAAAGAATTTTATATATATAATTTTATATAATTTTAATAATAAAAGTTCATGTGTAATCGGTTTTAAAACTATCAACACAATATTTGGTAAAAACAGCCAAATTAGTAGAGGTTGAGTCATAAATCGAAGTTGATATAAAGAAATATGCCTTTTTACACTGAAAAAAAGCTTACGGTAAACAATATGTTCAAGAATTTTTGAAATATTTGTTAATTCGGAAATTGGTCTATAATTAATGACATTGTTTTTATCAATAGGCAAAATTGTAGTACATTTCTACTTTTTTAATAAAAGACTTGTTGAAAATATTTTTCAATCCCAGCAAAAATAAATAGAAGTAATTTTTAAGGCAGTACTTTTTTATTACTTACAAATTTTCAGTAAGTGTACGGTTTCCTTTGCTTAAGAAGTTATGTAAACATCATCCAAAGATGTTATTCAGATAAATTTTTCCGACATAAAACGTTGAGAATTTACAAATATTATTATTACTTATGAAATGAAAAATATTGTTATGCATATTTTTTTAATAAAAAAATATTTGTTTTATATAAAAATTAAAATAAATTTTTCTGAATTGATAACAATGTACTTAAAAAAATCAATTTTACTTAACATCGAGAACTTGACTTCCTGCTCAGTGAATAGGTATCAAAAAAGAGAACATCTTCCAATAACAAGCCTATGTTAAATTCATTGGAAATGATCTCAATTTGCACTATTTCTGAATCACTAGTTCAGGATCTTATTGACTTTTTTCAATGTTCTTTTTTTGCTGGGATGGTAGACATAATAAAGAAGAACATTTCTTTATTAAAAAAGCTGGTAAACCATCATTATAACAATTAAATGAATTAGAAAGCCTAACAATATCTTCTGAAACATCTTCTTCAGGTAGTTGCAATAAATTTCCATCACTAAAATTGGATTTAAATATAGAATGCTAATAAGTTAAGTGATTCACTTAGATTATTTGAAGTTAAGTTATTATAGTTCATACATAAAGGGATGTAAGAATAATATTTGTTAGAATGTATAACAGTACAAAATCGTTTAGGATTGTACTTTAAGTTATTATTAAGACTGATAATATACTGTTTGTATAGAAATTTATTGAGAAAATTAAATTCTTTTTCGAATGGAAGAAACTGTTGTTTATAAACATTATTATTTGTTTTAACAGTTTTATAATTTTTTCTTATGTGTTTCCCTTAGACTCTCCATTGTGAAGCAAGCACATAAAATACTTTGAAAATGATTGATCACAAAAAAAAGAAAAATAAGTTATCAGCAAACAAAGTTATAAACAAGACTATGTCTTAGATTTTATTCAAACTGTTCGAGGCTGTTTTAAAATGTTAGTATTTCAACAAAAAGTAAATAATTTATTATTTGCCATTACTAATTTTATTTTTACATAATCTCCCGTTTAAGCATTTTTGTGTATTTATTCGCATAAAAAATCTAGATTATTTATATTTAATACAAAAATTTCGACTGCGGCGCTTCATTCATTCTCCAAATTAAAAGTGCCTTAACTCATATTGCGGCCTTACTAAGTCGGTTATTATAATTACTTTTTAATATACTACATCAACAATTTTTATGAAAATAATTTAAAAAATCTTATTAATGGAAAAAATCACACAAAAATTTAGAGATAGTTAATCAAAACGAAATTATAGTTAAAAAATGAGGCAAAATCACTTCAAAGCATTGGACAATTTTTCATATGAAATATAATCCTAATTTGTATGGGAATTTTTTGAACGATTTTTCATTGACTCATTTTGCTGGGTGTTATTTATAAATTTATTATAATAAAAATATGAAAAACTAATGAGAACGATAAATTTAAAAAAGAGCTTTTTTCTGGCCTTATTTTTGGGCATTTAGCCTCTTTGATTTTTTTTTAAAGTTCAATTTATCCTCTTGTTTTCTCATCTCCTGGCAACACTGATTACAAGTGTACTTTCTTTAGAAAAATAATTATTTTTAATATATTTGTATTTTTAATAAAAACCGGTGAACCGGTTTTTTAAATTAAAATCGTATTCGAATTCAGTTTTTTAAAAAAGGATATTTTTCGAATAACTCGAAAACCGGTTTTCTGAAAATGTCAGTTTTTTGAATACACTACATCCCGTTCGTCAGAGGAACATCATGTCTACCGAGAAAAACGTCAATGTCCTTGAAAGTTTGCAGGAGAACCCGGGATAGTCAATTCCTTACAGTAACTTTTAAGATTCAACTGACCCAGTAGAACGACGCTATGTGCAACATAGCGAACGCCACAATGAATATTTTGCATAAATGATTGGGGAGTATGGTTGTTACCTCTGCGAGGTAACAGCCCCCAAGCTTCAGGGGTAATAATTACATTTTCTATTAATTTACTTTGCATGTATTTGTAATTGCTATTTTTTCAATTACAATTGCAATACTTGTAATTGAAAATTTTCAAATAATAGTATTTAATTACATTTTAAATCTTTTAAAAGTAAATCATATAGAAATGTTATTAAGAAATTTCACTGCACGATTTTTATTTGAATTTGCATATTTTTAGTCATACAGTAATTATTAAAAAAAAAAAAAAAACTTATTCATTACAAATTACAGGTTAATTTTAATTCTGTGTATAATAGATTACAGAATGTAATCATTATCCCCCAAATCTGCAAGATTATGCAATTTAATCTCGATAGACTTCTTGTGAGGGGTTTCTGCCACATAGATCTATGTGAAAAAGTCTCAAACGACAGATGATCTCAAACTTTGACTTAATATTTTTTTCTAAAGATTTTGTGAAATTATTTTGTATTACCAATTAATCTCAAAAGGTTTTCTATCTACAATTTGGTTCATTATACACATATTTTATTATTATACACAGAAATTATTATACACAGAAAAGATTATTATCTTATATTTTTCAATTAACACATTTATTTCATTTTACATTAAAATTCAATTAATATATTCAAGCGAAAATAAAATAAAATTCAAGCAAGATTTTTTTCTGATTTAAATTTTTAATTCATTCAATCATCTACTTAACTGATTTAATAAATTTTTTAATTTAAAAAATTTTTCTGCTTTTAATTTTTTACAGTTATTAGTAATTGATATAATAATCATTATGGTGATAGGTGCAAATTTAAACCATTTTTAATTGAATGTATTATTTTAGTGATAGTTGACTTTTTTCTGTGTAGTATTTGGAGTATATAACTGTGTACGATATTTACAAACTATTTTTCTCTTAAGACTTACATATATACATATCATATCTTTAATTTAAGTCCTTTTAAGACTGAATAAAATAATGAAAATAAAAATTGTTCTTTTCTATTATATATAACGCTGAACTATAACTTTTTTATTAAAACCCCAAAAACTAAGGAAGTTCTTATAAAATAATTCGTGTCTGCCTCCGGTCATATGTAAATTGAATGTCAAAGTTTGAGGGATCGATGAATAGTGCCATAAAAATTATTGCTTTATTTCAAGATAATTTGAGATGGTAGATGTGCTCTTATGACGAATGGAACCCCTTTTACCCTGCATACATATTTTGTCTATTTTTATGTATATTCTATCTTTATGACGAACGAAAAATGAATTCGAAAATTAAAATCAAACTGTATGTTTTTTGGCATACAAATTTTTTCGAGTATTTTTCCGTCTTGGATCCAGAAGAAATGATTTTTTTTCTTTTTTAACTTAGATGGAGAGATAGCTATCCGTTCTTTGATATCATTGTTTAAGGTAGACAAGACTTATTTTTATTGGTCCCTAAATTTATAAACATATGTTATACGTAGTGGAATACTTTGATTGCATGTGCAGAAATACCGATACAGTTAAACAAATTTAACTCATTGAATGAATTGGTACTGAATAAAAAAATTTATTTAAAATGTGGAAAATATCGAACGAAATTTTTCTTCAGTTTACTCTTTTGTGTTTATTTATGTATGTAACGATTTCTGATTCTGAGTAAAGTTAAAAGAACAAAAGAAAAAAAAATAGATGTTAATAATTTTACCCCACTGTACATTTTGAAACATACACGAAAGAAATGTATAACAATTTCCACATATAAACAATTTTAAGTGCTATTACGTTCAAATCATCCCATTAGATACATTCATTGCATTATTTTGTAATATCTCGTAGCTAGTTCCCATTTTAAAAGCATAAATATAAAAAAGTTTCTTTCATATTTTTTAGGTCAAACAGAAATACTTATTCTGCATTATGGTTTGACATGTTGTTTATTTACTTTTTTTGTTTGTTTTGTTTATGTGTTTCGTTGGCGAGATAAAAATTTAAAAAAATTTAACAAAAAAAAAATTAGATAAATCTAATAAAAAAGATTCATATTAAATATGAATTCCCCTTTAAAAAAAAGTACTTTTTATTAGTACTTATATGTATACATATTTTAAAAATATGATACCTTTTGTCATAGAATTCATCTAGAAGTTTATGTAAAAGCACTTCGAACTAAATTCAAAAAAAAAAAAAAAAAAATACTAATTTTTTTCAAACAAAAATATGTGACAAACTATAGTTTTTTCTCTCACATAAATATCTACTTATTAATCTATGCCTGTTGTATGTTTTTATTTTTATATATGCCTAAAAGTATTCTTTACTTATTAAAATTAACATATAGTAATCTTAGGGTACATATTTGGAGTACATATACGTTTATTTTCAAATTGACATTTAAAACGTAAATCTTAATTGTAAACAGTGTTGCCACGGGAAAAAATTTTTTCTAAACAAAATTTTGGAAAAAATAATCAAATTACGAAAAAAATAAACAAATTTTAAAAATTCAAAATTTTATATAAAAAATTAATATAATCTTAATATATGTATTTAGGTTTTAAATACTTAGTTAGTCTTTAGGAGAAAAAGTATTTAAAATTTAACTGTTTAGAATAATTTTTATCAAAATGTGGTATCTGGTCCAATTTTGCAGGGGGCCAGGATATAAAGTTTAATAATAAGAATTTAATTATTCTCACGTCCTTATGATATGATGTAGAAAGCAAACCAGATTGTAATAAATTTAGAATTGCAAAACAGTTGGGTCGTGCAGTAATAGAAAATAAGGTTAGCTTTTGTAATTATATGTTCACAGAAAAAGAATGCAAATAAGTGTTATTTTCTATAGGATAATACGAATTGCAAAATCTAAAGATTTAAAGTAAAAGACATTCAATTAGGAGGTTTGCGAAAAGATTCAATGTCAATCGTTCATGTACCAAAGCACTCACATATTAAATTTTAATAAGTTAATTTAAAAAAATTGTGGTCCAATTGCAAATACATCGGGATTGATAAAACACTTTTATTGTAGTTATTTGTAAAATAATGTGGTACCCTTTTTAAATTTTTATTATTTTATTAGGTTGCCTTACACAATTTTAGGGGAGTCCCCAAAAATATACCAATTGATACAGAATCTCCTTAGCTGGTCGAAATTGGTTCATTATTTCACCTAGTCCATAAATAAATGTTCTCTTGGAGTAATATTTTGAAGCTCAAATATCTTATGCTATGTTCACATAGATTTTTTTTGAAAAACGGGTATTTTCTCAAAAAACACACAAAAATTGATTTGTTTTTCACATATTTCAAAGACAAAAAACATCTCGATTCGAGTTGTTTAATTATTTAACACACAAAAGCATTCTAAATTCCATACAGGGAAGAAATGTTAGTATTTTTAGTACATAGAAATTTGTAAAAATTGTCAAACAGTTTAAAAACAAAAAAAAAAAAAAAAAAAAAAAAAATAAAAATTATGAATGAAATTTATATTTGTTTATAAATTTTATTTGTTTAAAAATTTTATTTGTTTAAAAATTAAATTTTTTGAATTAGAAAGTGTTTGTGTGAGAAATTTTTATTTAAATCAAAAATTTGTGAGAATATTTTAACGAAAAAAAAAAGGAAAAGGAAAAACACAATGAAATGATATGTGGACCGTGATGTTTAAACTTTTGTATTTTTTAAAAAACAAGTAAAAAACTAATGTGTGTGAACATAGTATAAAATATACTTACATTATTAAAATATTTTTTAATCATTAACATTTTATTTTGTTTTAATATTAAAATTTAGACCATTTCGGTTTTACACTATTTATTTTAGTACTAAAATTTAATTCCAGACAAGAATTAAACTTTAATTTTAGTGCTAAAATATAGCTTTAATAAAAAAAACTTTGTTTTGTGATAAGGTGATAAATTTAGTTTTAGTAACTAAATTTAGCAGTAGATTAAAATTAGGAATTAGGTGCTAAAATTTAGCTTTTGTCAAAAATTAGAACTTAGTACTAAAATTTAATTTTAGACTAAAATTACAATTCAATAATAAAATTGAAATTTATTTTAAGAACTAAAATGTAATTTTAACTCAAAAATTGGTTTAAGTACTAAAATTAAATTAACATGTTAGCCTAAAATTATAATTTGGTACTAATATCTAGTTTTAATACCAAATCCTAAAATTTTACTTTTAGCACTAAAATTTTGTTTAAATTATTAAAATTAGTTTTAGTACTAAAATTTAATTTTTTGTACCAAAACTAAGTTTTTATATATAATTTGGTTTGTGATAAAATTTTGTTTAAGTACTAAAATTTTATCTTTAGTACCAAAATTAAGTTTAAATTAATAAAGTTTAGCTTTGATACTAAAATTTTATTTTGGCTTTAAAATTTAAGTACTAACATTTCAGTTTGTTACTACAACTCAGTAGTTAAATTTAGTAACTTTTTATTTTTTGTACCAAAATTTTGGTTTAGTACAAAAAATACAGTTTATCGCTAAAATTTAGCTTTAATACCAAAATTTTGATTTAGTACTAAAGCTTAGTGTTGGAATTAAAAACTAAAATCTGATTTTAAAGCTAAAAATTCTGCTTTATTGCAAAATCAAAATATTTGTTAAATTTGGAATTTGGTACTAAAATTTAGTCCAATATAATTTTAGAAACAAATTGGAATTTAGTAAATAGATTGATTGCCAAACGGTAGCAAGGTATATAGGAAAGTAAATTTTTGACAGTTGTGGGGTGAATAAAATTTCATTAGCCCACAGGGCTACATAAATTATTGACAATTATAAAATAAATCGTAAAATAAAATATTTTAAAATCGTTAGCGCAATTTAATGTTTATTTTATAAGTGTTATTTTTTTCATATATTTGTTTATATTAAAATTTATAAAAGTTTGTGAAGTTTAATTAAAAAATATATCAAAATTTAACATGGGAAACATTTTTCATTTGGCACAGCAAAAGTGTAAAATTTGTGTATCTTAGGAAAATTGAAATTTTCCACAGAACTTTGCTATGGTTTGGCACACGCTCTTAAAAGAAAAGTTTTATATCTTGTTTATATCAAAACAAAACTAGTTGTTTTTCGAAAAACTACTAAAAATCCAAATCGTTTACTCCCAATGTGGCTTTTACTGATACATTTATTTTTTTCATAAATTTTTATTTAAATCAAATTTAGAATATTCTTGTTGTTTAAAATGTTCTAAACAATAAATTAAAAATAATTTGTACACGAAATTTGCAAAACAAACAAAATAGTTCAAGAAATTTGACGATTTTATTTTTTATTTATTTTTTTTCATATTCAAAAGCTCACTTTTTTGAAATAATCAGAACAGGATGTATCATAAATAGTTATTTTTTTTTTTTTTTTTTTTGTTTTTAATAAAAACTACATAAAAATGATTTTTGAATTGTATGGAAAAACTTAAGAAATTTATGTAGTTTTTCAACCAAAAACTAAATGAAGTCAAAAACTAGTAGTTTTGGTTTGGTATAAACGGTATATTATATGCCATTTACATCAAACGAAAAATAATAATTTTTGGCTTCATTCGGTTTTTGATTAAAAAACTACATACATTTGTTTATTTTTTCTATACAAATCAAACACCATTTTCATCTGAATACAATTTTTGATTTTCTTGTATTATTTTATTTGTCATTTTAGTTTTTTTAAACAAATATAATTTGAAATGTTATAAAAAAGCATCATAACAAAAGAAGTTTATTAAATTCGATTTGAACAACAACTAAAATCTGTACGTTAAGAAAAACCATATCTAAGAAAAACAAGTTATGTAAAAGACATGACTTTTGAAATTTAGTTTTTCAAAAACCAACAGCTTTTTGCTTTGGTATAAACGACATATTATTTTCAAAATAAACCAAAAAAAGTTTTAGGCTAAAATTTAATTTTCATCTGAAAACTTTTTTAATTTGGATTTAAATTTTGTTTTTGTACTATATTTCTGGACCAAAATTTTCATTTGGTACTAAAATTTTGCATTTCATACTTAGTTTAATAGTAAAAAAATTTTAATTAATGTGTATACTAAAATTTAATTTGTTTTTTTTTTCTAAAATTATTTGGTTTAAGTTTAGATTTTATACTAAAATTGAGTCTTAGAATTTAAACTAAGTTTAATTAGTGTTAGAACTAAGAATTTCTTTTAGTACTATTATTTAACTTTAGTACTAACATTTGGTATAAGTTTTAAAATTTTGTTTATAAATCACATTAATACTAAAATTGTGTTCAAATAAATATTATACTAATTGGTTTTTGTGAAAACAAAATTTCAAAAACTATATCGTTTACTATAACTACAACTGTTTTTCTTTCTATGTGGTTTTTGTTGACAAATTTCCTTTTTTTATAGTTTTATGGAAACACAATTTGATTTATTTTTGCTGGTAATAATATTCTACAATAATTTAAACATAATTTATTCACCAAATATACAAAACCAATAAAACAATACAGAAAATCTGACAATTTCATTATATATAAAAGCTCAATGTTATAGTAATTTTAATAACTTTTATATTTGTTTTCAATAAAAACTAGATGAAAATGGTTTTTGATTTGTATAGACAAAATAAAGAAATTCAAAAACCAAAAACTACCAGTTTTTGTATGGAGCAAATGAAGTATTAAATTTTTAAATTTTAACTGTACAAATTTTTAATACTTTTGCATTAATTCTTTATTAATGTTCAGACTTTTAATGCTTATGACTCTTTAAAAAACCGTGTCATTTTAGTACAAAATTCAAAAACCAAATCGTTTAGATACCTTGTTTTATCTCCATGTGGTTTTTGTTCACACTTCATTTTTTAAGAAATTTTTATTTAAATACGTTTTGCTATATTTTTGACATATATTTTTTACTATATTTTTAAATATTATTTTTATATGACAAATAAAATTATTCAAGAAAATTAAAAAAATTTTTTTTTCATAATATGTAAAAGCTTACTGTTCTGAAATTAATTGAACGGGCTGTAACATAAATATTTATTTTAGTAGTTTCTATTTGGTTTTCAACAAAAACTAGATGAAAATGGTTTTTGATTTGTATGGAAAAACTAAAGAAATTTATGCAGCTTTTTAAATCAAAACCGATTGAAGCCAAAAACTACTAGTTTTTGTTTGATGTATACTGCATATTGTAAATCTCAAAAGTTTTAATACATACTTTATTTTGTTTGTAAATTGAGTAATTTCAATCGATTCTGGTAATCATGGAGTAGAACCGTATTATGATTGTAAATTAGGTTCAAGAATGCTTTTGAGAACTAGTGCTTAAGAACTAGTTTTGCATTACTTCTATAAACAAATTACAGGTTGCCAAATGACTTCCTAGAACAGTTTAAAAAAACTTAAAAAAATAATTATAAATCGAAAAATTTAAAAAAAAGAGTAGCAAAATCAAATTAATTTTAAAAATGTGCTTTATATGCCATTTACACCAAACAAAAACTAGTAGTTTTTGGCTTCAATCGGTTTTTGATTGAAAAACTACATAAATTTCTTTAGTTATTCCATACAAATCAAAAACCATTTTCATCTAGTTTTTATTGAAAACCAAATAAAAACTAGTAAAATAAATATTTATGATACTGCCTGTTCAGTTGATTCCATAAAAGTGATCTTTTGAATATGATGAATAAAATAAAATTGTAAAATTTCTTGAATTCTTTTGTTTGTATTTTAAATTTAGTGTAAAAATTGTTTTTTAATTATTGTTTAAAATATTTTAAACAACAAGAATAAACTAAATTAGATTTAAATAAAAATTTATAAAAAATAAAAGTGTCAGTAAAACCCACATTGGGAGAAAACAAGGTATGTAAACGATTTGATTTTGTAAATTTAGTTTTCCAAAAACCAACAAGTTTTTGTTTCGGTATAAACGGCTTATTAGTAAATGGTTCATTAGAATTAAAAATAAAAATTCTTTAATTTTAACTAGTTCTAAAATCATTCTCTAACGCTTCTATAAAACTAGTTCTAAATTGACAATTTCGAACAAAAATAATTGATTAAAAAACTATTTCTAGTACCGTTCCTTAGAACGGATGCTGGCTAGGTAATACTTCCGGAGAACTAGTTCTGGAGGTGACAATTTCAAACAAAAATCGTTGTCCGTAACGCCAAAGTAGAACAAACACAGACAATTTTCAAGCGTTCTAGAACTAGTTGTAGAACTAACACAATTTTTCCTGGGTTTTAAAATCTTTTGATTTTCAATTGCCTATATTTGTTAAATATGTACACACATACTTGTTTGCTCTTCAAAATTACATCAAAAATGTTTTTAAACTTTTACCTTAATACATTTATTTATTTATTGTTTAAATTAATTTTATCACCATTCTTTTTACTTATTATAACAAATATCTTGTATAACTTAAATAATGAATATTAAATAAAAATAAATGATTAAATAATATGTATTATGAATATTTGCAATTAACTAAATGTTATAATAAAAAAAAAAAAAAAAATAGTTTAAAAAGAATTTAGAAAAATTCGAGTAATCGATTTTTAAACAAAATTTTATTTTTGGCAAGATTTGTTTATATTTTGAAATGATAATAAAATAAAAATTTGCAAGTGATACGTTTTTGTTCATTTAAAAACTAAACACTAATATTTGGTATATATTGCTAAGAAATGTAAAAAAATATTAAAAAAATATAAAAATAAGAAACTAAATATAGGTACAATCATATAAAAATAAACAAAAAAATACTTCATATAAAAAGGAATTGCTTAAGAAATTAAACCCTAAAGCCAATAATTTATTAACTAGTGGAATGCAAAGTGTTCTCATGGATAAAACAAATGGATCAAACTAAAAACATAAAAAATACAAACAAAAAATATGAATACAAAAAATTTTAAGTGAATTATTTACAATCATAGAAAACAACTAGAAGTCCAACTCTTTTAATTCGCACAGCAAAAAAAAAAAACAAAAAAACAAAAAAATAAAATAATAATAATAACAATAATAATATAATAATAATAATAATAATAATAATAATAATAATAATAATAATAATTACTCTCTTCACACGTACAAATTAGAGAGTTCTAAAGAAAATTCTACTAACACATACAAAGAGTTCAGTTCTTTTAGAGCAAGTTGTACTTCTAGTTGTTTTCTATGTTTACAATTATTGGAAATTAGATTTTGTTTCTTTGCCTTCTCTTCTTACAAAATAAATTTGAACTATTCGATACATTTCTAACGTTTATTTAATTTATGCCATAAACGTATTATTGTCAAGATGTGCATTACACCAATAATCAATAACATCATTAAGACACTGTGCAATATATTAACATCGGATATCATCATATAATTAAGAAACACCTTGGGACTACGAAAATGACAATACATGGTATTTTCAGGACAAGGTAAAAATGGTCGTTCCAAACCATAAATAGCATTAAGAGCACCATGAAAACCAACTCTAAAATAACTTATATGCCACATCCAACGAAATATTGGCGTTATGTCGATATAACGGGAACAGAAACCGAAAACAGAGAACATAACAGCCAATATAGGACCCAAAAATACAGCCAACTGTCAAATGGAAAAGAAAAATGTTAAAAATTAAATATATTCACATAAATCTTGTTTTTATCAATGCTGAACTTACCTTTGTGGGCAAAGTGGCTCCCACAAAAAATCCCCATGATTGGGCACTTAATGTCGCCAATACACCAAACATCACAAAATAGTAAACACGAAAACTTTCATCACTATCGTTATTGGTTAGATAAATACTAATGGACATATACAGTACCGCACAAATACTCTGAAAATAGAAAAATAAAAATTTTTTTATTTAATAAAATTTTTAATAAATATTTATTTGAAAAACTTTTTTGATTTTCTCATGTTCGAATTAAAGCACTAAGTCCTTTTGTACTAAAATTTAAACAATTTATGACTTAAAATACAAATTTTCGTATAAATAGTGGACACATATTTTAGTAATGAAGATTTTGTATTTTTTAAAAAACTTAATTTTAACATTATTTCCCTATTTAAACTTAAATCTTTAGGTACTTAAAATTTTGAATAGTCGAAGGTATCTGTAGCGCGAATTATTAATTTTCAAAGTTGATACACATTTTTAAATATATTTTAATTTTTTTATTTTTTTTATTTTTTTTTTATTTTTTTTTTTTAATAAGTGAATAATTCCATTTTAATTTTAAAAAATTTTTGACAATTGGTTACCGATTTACATAAAATTTGGTACATGTTTAGAGGATACAGAGACATGTAAAATGAATTTTTCTTATTTTTATTTTAAGAACTGTGGCAATTATATAGATTTGAAGGTGATTAACATATTTATTTAAATGGCCATAACTTTTGTTATATAGGTAGGTAGGGAAGGGTTGCCCAGCACTCATAAGAGTGCTTGTGCATCCACTCGGAGACCTAACGGTCCATTGTGAGTCCCTTCAAAAAGAATATAGAAAGAAACCAGAGAGAAACTACAGATAAGGTATAGAAAAGAGCAGGAAGGAAAATGATAGAGAAAAAAGCTAAGACCAAGAAAAGTATAGAAGAGAATAGAAAGAATCAGACAAGGAAAAGTACTACCGCCCCAGGTCGCTCGCTCCACGCCAACGACCCCCTCTTAGCCAGCCTATTCCCATGACGAATCCTATTAGTCTATCGAGCTCTATTGTCGATATACTGTCCAATTCGTCAAGGAATCGACTGCCTAACCATTTCTGCCTACTTAGTTGTAGACATGGACAGTGACATATGATATGTTCCACCGTCTCTAGCTCCTCATTATCTTCGCACATTTTGCAAAGACCGGAGGAACCTCTATCCCAATACCCTATCATTCCCCCTATGGGACAATGACCTGTCAGAATACCTATCATAGTTTTCAGGTTTTCCCTTTTCATGTCCAAAAGTAGATTTGCATCTGCTATATCAAGTTTGGGCCATAGGACCCTTGATAATCTGCAGTCCGTTCTACTTTCCCATGCATGATTGGTTCTATCGCGAATCCACTCCCTAATTAACCTGAAGTAAAAGCCTAGAGATGGTCTCACACCGCTTTCACTTGCAGTCCTATCCAAAGCTGAGCCGTTCCTAGCTAATTCATCAGCTACCTCATTGCCATTTATCCCGCAATGACCCGGTACCCAGCAGAGTCTGATATAGTAATCTCCCAACAATCTCCTAAGAGCCTTCTTACAGTCACTAACTAGCCTAGACTTGACAAAGCGTCCTTTCAAGGCTTTCTGCGCTGCCTGGCTATCCACATACAGAGTTACCTCTGTATTTACTTCTATGTTCCCTGCAATTCAATTCTGTGGCCCTAAGGATACCTGGAACACGCTACAACTATCCGGTAGTCTATACGTCTTCCTGATGTTTCCCTCAACTAGATACACACCTGCACCAGTGCCTGTATCCATTTTGGAACCATCAGTGAATACCGATACACCACCGAATAGTTTCTCCCTATCCGACCATTGGTTCCTACTCGGAATAATCAGTATAGGATTTTCCCCGAAATCGACCTCCGTGCACATATAGTCCGTGGATCCAGAGGGAACCAGGGCATGTCCACCGAGATTAACCTCGTTTAAAAGTTTGGAATGTCCTATTCTGATTGATCCTGTAAGTCCTAGTTCACTAAGTCTAAGCAGGCTCCTTGCAGCCATTCCCATCACGAACTCCTCAATGGGTAGGAGATGCAGAATGACGTCAAGTGCCGCCTGAGGTGTGCTTCTTACGGCACCTGTTATGCCAATCGAAGCACATCTTTGGGATTTAGACAGAAGATTCCTACGACTTCCTATTCTCATTGCCTCCCACCATACAAAACATCCATACGTCAGAATTGGCCTCACCACCGAGGTGTAAATCCAATTTACTACCATCGGTTTGAGTCCCCAACTCTTACCTATGGAGTTCCTGCATGTGTAGTAGGCGTTGAGACCTCTCTTAAGCCTCTCCTGAGTGTTCCTCTTCCAAGATAATTTGTTATATAAAAGATATCAAAATAATAGTTTTGAAAATATTTTTATTAACATATTTTTTTTAAGAATTTTCTTTAGTGACGTGTAACTAAAAAGTCCGTCTTTAATTTTTTTAAAATTTTTTTGGTAGGAAGCCTTACCGGTATACTTGCTACAGAGAAAATGTCAGAAAGGTCAAAATGTTTAAATTTAAAATGGAATTACTCAAGTATGTTAACATAAACTGCTTATAATTCAGTAAATACTGCAGATATTGATATGATTTCTTTGGTATGTTAAATTTGTGGCAAATAGGAAAAACTAAATAATTGATTTTCAGTGTTGCCAGTATAGCCTTTTTAAGGCTTTATTCATTTTCTAAATTGCCTTAAAAAGGCTAAAATGTTAGTATTTTAACAACGAAGTAAATAGTTTCTTAATTGCTATTACTAATTTTATTTTTACGGAATCATCAATTTAAGCATTTTTGTGTATTTATTCTCACAAAAAACCGAAATTATTTATATTTAACAAAAATTTTCGCCTGCGGTGCTTCATTCAATAATAATTTAACTAACTTTATGGACATACTAAATCGATTATTATAATTACCAATATACTTCATTAACTATAGAACTTTTTATGAATATAATATAAACTTTCTATGAATATAATATAAACTTTTTATGAATATAATATAAAAAATTCTCAAAAAAGCGAAAAATCACCTAAAAATTTGGAATGGCTTAAACAAAATGGTTATAAAATGGCGACAAATCACTTTAAAAAATTTACTAATTTTTCATAACTCAATTTGTATATGAATTTTTTGAAAGATTATTCATGAGGTGATTTTGTTGGCAGCCGTTCTATGTTATATTTATAAATTTATTTCAATATCTTAAAAAATTCAATAACTAATGAGAACGTGAACAAATAAATTTTAAAACTAAATACATATTAGATTTTTTCTGGCTTTATTTTTGAAGACAGTTAGCCTTTTTTGGTCTCTTTTAAAGTTCAATTTAGCCTCCCTTTTCTCATCTACTGGCAACACTGTTGATTTTTATTACTTTTCTCATATAAAATTATGAATTATCTACCGTGTAAATATATCCCAAATTTGTACGAAAATTATTTGGTATATTTTTCAAACCGATATTTATATTGACTATCGAAAAATAGAGCAGAAAGGTAATGGTGTTGTTTTTCCTTTCATAAAATAATATTTTGATTAAATAATATTTCAATTATGCATTTTTTCCAAAACGGAATTTTAACATATATCTTGTCGAATTATATACTTATTCCATTTCTAAAATACTATGAAAATAAAAGTTATGTTCTAAAAAACTACATACATATTTCAAATAAGCACTTACTAGTATATTAAATTCAATGATGATTTATAATATAGAAAATATGGAAAAAAGCATATGTTAATTTATAAAATTTTTATATTTCGAAAAAAAGTAAAATCAAAGGAATTATGTTGTTATTTAGTCCACTATCTCCTAAATTAATGAACAGATTTTTGTACAAAATTTACATAATATATAATGAAATATAATAATTCTAAAAATTAAGAAAATGGAAAACGTCATAACTTAAGTTATGTAGTTTCCAAATAATTTTATTAAAATTTTTTATACAGGAATGGAACTATTTTTTATTTAAAAGAAATCCTTATATTAGAAATATATTTTGGAAATTCTATTTTTAATGGACTAGAACTAAAAACTTCCATCGAATTCCAATTTAAAAATACGATTGGTATACAAAAAAAAAAAAAAAAAAAAAACATCCATAAAATTATATTTGAGAATATTAGCTGCGACTTTTTGCGATCTTTCAAAATATGCGAAAAAAATATACTGTACCTTATATTAGTAATCTGTTAAGAATTAAATCAAAATTTTAAGATAATAGTTAAAAATTTGTTTTACAAATATTATGTTAAGATGGGTATGGTTAGATCCTACCATGCCTACAATTAAAATAATATTTTTTTTTTAATAAATTTTTTAAAATTCTGTAGCCCAATAAAGTATACATACAATACAATAATTTGTTACTTTAATGAAATTTAGGGAAGCTTTAAATAAATTTTTGTGTAATGTTATAGCATTTGAATATATTTAAGATATGCTAAGCAAAAAAGTCCCATGTTTCAAACAATATGTACTAAAATTGTGTTTTTTTTTTTAATTTTGTTCACAAAAAAGTATACATGCAGCCAAAACACATCACTAAATTTATCGAAAAAAGCACATCTTCAGTGCACGGTCCTTCTTTTTAACATGTTTTAAATAATAAATCATTAGTTAAAGTGAGTTTCTATAATTACTTTAATAAAAATTCCACAAAATATACAAAAACGCAAGGAAATTTCTCAAGTTATTAGAAAAGTGAAACAAAGTTCCATCTCATTCTTTAAGTCTTTGTTAAGTTTTTTTCTTATCCTGCAATGTAATATTTTTGTCAAAATTTACTCAATCGAAGTATTTAAAAAAAAAAAAAAAAAAAACACAAGTAAGAAAGATATAGTCGGTCAAGCCCGACCATATGATACCCCACACCATCGTGCGTCTCCGCCAAAATTCGTGGAGGGGTCTTATATTAGACATGTGTACAATTGTGGACCGATACTTTTACAAAGTGTAAAATAAAATATACGAATACAGAATATTACGTTAATACTAACATTTATATGAATTTATGTACTCTAGGGTGATTCCCGAAAGTGGGCTTATATGGGAGCTATGGTAACTTATAGAGTGATCCACATAAAATTTGTCACTATGATTTCTACTTATATAAAACTTACTTGTGTCGAATATAAAGCTGATACTAAAATGTGTATGTGATTTATACACGTCAAAGTGATTTTCGGAAGAGGGTTTTATATGGGAGCTATGGTCAATTATGCACCGATTTTCTTGAAATTTGGCACAAAATTGATACTTGTACAAAACTTCCTTACACCGAATTTCATTAAACCCCTATTCCGGGAGGACATTTGTATGGGAACTAGGTGAAATAGTAGACCGATCATATCCAATAGCCTTCGTCCTTGTGTCATGAAAGTCCTAAGTACCAAATTTCATTGAATTATCTTCAAAATTGCGATCTGTACTTCGTGCACAAGATTTATATGGACAGCCAGCTAGACGGACGGACATCGTTAGATCGACTCAAAAAGTGATTCTGAGTCGATTGGTATACTTTAAGATGGGTGTTGGATAATTTTTTCTGTGCGTTACAAACATCAGCACAAACGCATAATACCCCAACCACCTATGGCGTAGGGTATAAAAAAAGATTAAAAAAATTAAAGTTTTTTTATTTTGTACATTTTTCTTTGACTGCCATCGATCTGTTCTTAAATCTGACATGTCTCTAGAAGACACTGTAATCAAGAAAGTTATTTCAAATTAACGACAGTAAAAGTCGTTACGATTTTTTTTTTATTCAAACGCACACTTTATCTTACATAACTTTATTTGTTAAATAAAATAAGTTAAAAAAATACATACTAAGAACAGGTAATCACACAAAAAAACCCCCGTCAATAGGCAATTAAGATGATATTTCTAAATCTGATAACCAAATTCAGAATTAAATTTAAATGTTAAAAAGAAAATAAGTTTAAAATTTATTATATTTCGTAATATATATTTTAAACATATTATTGTTTTAACAAAGACTCTTATAGACAAATAAATAATTCTAGGAAGAATATTTAGTATCATGTTGCCAAGTCTTTAACAAAAGCTATTCAAATTTTAAAGTATTTGTTTATTAAATTAATTTAAATTATGTTAGAGATGATATAAATATTGACAAATGTCATAATGTTTTTTAATCGATCACTTTTTATTTTGTTATTTAAATAGTTAAATTTTTGTTTTATTGATTTATTAAAGTTTTAGGAAAAATCCATTTAACAAGGTAAACAATTAATATGACTATTGATCAAACATTTAGCAGCTATGGATTATTTGTGTTTATTTTGTCAAAATTCTAAAAATTCGTGACTTTTATTTGTTTTAATACAGACGTTATGATTTAATTAATACCGATTGGATTTCTTTTAATAAAACCTAACTTTTTGGAATATTTTGAAAACACAGTAAATTTCTTTTATGTCCGTTTAATTTTATTCTTTCTAAAAAAATATTTATTTAATATTAGGAGTCTAATAATGTGAGTCAAAAGAAAAAATAATTAAATTATTATGTTATTGATTTCTTTATGGGGTTCTCATTAATATTTTAAAATAGTTTTATTTTGTATCGATTATATTTCGAATATAACTGATACAGATATTCTTCAATCAATAGCAAAGTGTATAAAGAGTAAAAAATTAATTTATTTATATGACAATATGATGACAATTTTGACAAATTTGCTTTCAAAAGGAAAAAAACTTTCTTATGCAAATTATAAGCACGCCACTTTAAATAAAAAAATTTGTTTTTAAAATTCATTATCAGGTAGGTGATGGAAATCGATCGTTTTCAAATCGAACGGTTTGAAAAGTTGTGATGAATTTCGTTCGATTTTAAGAATAATTTTTTGTAACAATGCTTTATTTTTTCTTTACAAGATATAACACTATTGAAAACCAAGGAAATAATTTTCGTGAAACTCTTAATATTTTATAATAAAATCTGATAAAAAGTGAGTTTACAGCAATTTTCATCAGTAAAGAAAACGTAAAAATAAATACATTACACATTTTTTATCGATTTCGATTTCAATTCGATTCGATTTCGAAATTGATTTCCATCACATAACCGAATAATTTAAAAATTCATCTTGACTCATCAGATTTATAAAAAAAATACCAAACAGAAAAAAAAAACAAAATTATTTTTAAATGATTTACAACGTGTTCTCATTAAAATCCTCAAATTTGTTTTATTTTTAACATTAAAAAAAAACTTGTAAAAGTTTTATCTTTCAACTCACCTGAAATGGTATTTCGAATGACAGCAGTGATAGAAAATAGGGTCCCAGGTTATACCAACGATTAAAGTGTTCGCGTGATAACATACCAATTTCTAAAGGGACTGAAAGGGAGAAAGAAAAAAGAAATAGTCATTAGTGTAAAAGTAGTTACATATTAATATATTTTTAATAATTATATTCCATTGCAAATAATAATGATTAATTTGTAAATGTAATTTGTAAACTATGTGGGCTTTGGTTAATGGTTTTAGTGCACAATGGCTAACTCATGGTAGAATAAATAACAAGGCATGGAATACAATTAGAAGTCTATGTGACAGGAAATTCGAAAGAAATTTAAAAAAAAAACTAATTTTTTACAAAACACAAAAACAAAATATAAGTGACTACATGTATTTTGTTGTTGCATGAAATAGGTTTTTGGCAATTGAATCAAACTTTTTTCTCTCACACAAATATCTACTTATTATTCTATATAACAAGGTATAGTTATTAGAGAGAACGTTATTAGAAAGTTAGTTATTAGAAAGAACGTTCTCAATTTTGTTTTCCCTGAGAAGTCAGTCACATACAAAACTAAAGAAAATGTAAAAAAATCAAAGCAAATCTTCAAAAATAGAAAAAAATATTTCCAATTAAAAATAAAAATTTTTTGTAAAAAATTTTAGAATCTTGGAATTTGGTTATAATCGATTTCGAAAACGAAACGAATTGACATTTCTAAATGTTCCTGACGATGAACGTTCATGGTAAAGTTCGCGTAATGTTCCAAAAATAAACTGCTCCCTTTCAAGAATTATTCCTCATTGCAAATGTAAATAAAATATTTTTCTATTTTTTTCATTTGTATTTTTAATTTTTTGTTTTCGATTTTTCAACAGTTTAACTTAACAGGGCTTAAAAATGATAACTCTTCCTAATAATTCTACCTGATTGAAGATTTTGCTATACATTTTTATGTTTTTAATTGTCAAATTCTATCTCTCTCTTTAAAATGTGTGCAACAATAAGAAATCTATTACGAAATCTATCTGTTTTGCAATAAATGTTTAAATACAAAACTGAGCAATAATCTTTAACAACTACCTCGAAGTGTAATAACGTTTATATTGACGTCAAATGAAAGCCTTTTATTTGCTTAATACTAAAATTTAGTTTGAGACAAAATATTTTAAGGTCTCATAATTTTATGGACCAAAAAGTAATTTCATAACCTCTAAAAGCGTTCTTACATATTTCGCATTATAGTTCGAATTTTAAAAAAATGAAAACTGTCTTACCATTAAATAAGATAAATGTTTAAAATTTTGCAAAATTTCACTTAAAAAAATCGGGCTTTTTGTAAGGAATATGATCATGAGAAGTAAAATTTAAACTACTATATTTTTCAAACCAGCTCTGATTATAAAATAATTTTTTGCGATTTTTAACCAATAAAAAATCATCCAACACCCAACTTAAAGTATACCACATAAAATTTGTCACTATGATTTCTATCTTTAATAAATCAATAAAACAAAAATTTAACTATTTAAATAACTAAATAAAAAGTGATCGATTTAAAAAACATTATGACATTTGTCAATATTTATATCATCTCAAACATAATTTAAATTATTTTAGTAAACAAATACTTTAAAATTTGAATAGCTTTTGTTAAAGACTTGGCAACATGATGCTAAATATTCTTCATAGAGTTATTTATTTGTCTATAAAAGTCTTTGTTAAAACAATAATATGTTTAAAAATATATATTACGAAATATAATAAATTTCAAACTTATTTTCTTTTTAACATTTAAATTTAATTCTGAATTTGGTTATCAGATTTATAAATATCATCTTAATTGCCTATTGACGGGGGTTTTTTTGTGTGATTACCTGTTCTTAGTATGTATTTTTTTTAACTTTTTTTTTATTTAACAAATAAAGTTATGTAAGATAAAGTGTGCGTTTGAATAAAAAAAATTTCGTAACGACTTTTACTATCGTTAATTTTAAATAACTTTCTTGATTACAATGTCTTCTAGAGACATGTCAAATTTAAGAGCAGATCGATGGCAGTCAAGGAAAAATGTACAAAGTAAAAAAAAACTTAAATTTTGTAAATCTTTTTATACCCTACGCCATAGGTGGTTGGGGTATTATGCGTTTGTACTGATGTTTGTAACGCACAGAAAATATCATCCAACACCCATTTTAAAGTATACCAATCGACTCAGAATCACTTTTTGAGTCGATCTAACGATGTCCGTCCGTCTGGCTGGCTGTCCATATAAATCTTGTGCACGTAGTACAGATCGCAATTTTGAAGATAATTCAATGAAATTTGGTGCGTAGCACTTTCATGACACAAGGATGAAGGCTATTGGATATGATCGGTCTACTAATTCACCTAGTCCCCATACAAATGTCCTCCCGGAATAGGGGTTTAATGATCATAAATGCCTTAAATATAGCAAGATTTTAATGAAATTCGGTGTAAGGAAGTTTTGTATAAGTATCAATTTTGTGCCAAATTTCATGAAAATCGGTCCATAATTGACCATAGCTGCCATATAAAACCCTCTTCCGAAAATCACTTTGACGTGCATAAATCACATACACATCTTAGTATCAAGTTTATATTGGACAAAAATAAGTTTTATATAAGTAAAAATCATAGTGACAAATTTTATGAGGATCGCTAAATAATTTACCATAGGTTTCATATAAGCTCACTTTCGGGAGTCACCCTAAAGTATATAAATTCATATAAATGTTAGTATTAACGTAATATTCCGTATTCGTATATTTTATTTTATACTTAGAAAAAGTATTGGTCCACAGTTGTCCACATGACTAATATAAACCCCTCCACGAATTTTGATGCACATACACAATGCTGTGGGGTATCATATGGTCGGGCTTGACCGATTATATCTTTCTTACTTGTTTGCTTTCTTTGTTTTTAAAATAAAAATGTTTTCGTAAATAGTGATGCTACGTCAATAGAGATAAGAATTACATTCAATTTTATTGATTTTAACTGACTCTTCAATTCAATGAATTTTTTTTATGTTGTACATTGAGGAAGTAATTCCTCTCAATATTGTACCAATATACTTTGAGAGAGAAAAAATGTTTTCTTTTCACTATATTTTGATAAATATAAAATATGTAGTAATAGTTTTGACATGTGCTGATAGCACTTTAGAAGTTCTATGAAATCGCGGTGTTTTGGTTTTGATAAAACAATACCTCTATTTTTAAGATTTTTTGAAAATTTCAACTTTGAAACTCCATAACTTTTGTGTGCATTGATAAAAATAATTGTGTGCATTGAATAAAATTGCTTGTCAGAAGAAAAAATTTTAAAATATTTTTACTAAATCTTGTCGAAAATCCTCATATATTAATGAGAAGTTTAGAAACATTTTATACTTCTTTTTTAGGTCTAGGGCTGCAAGCGATTTCGATAAGATCAGTGTTGAAACTGAACCTTAAGAATCTTGAAATTGTCGTTTAGAATCTACCTGAATTTGAACCAAAAATATGCCCATAAAAAAAAAAATCGAAAGTTATTATTATTATTTTTTTTTAGACCTTTCCAGTATCTTCTAAGTGAGTTTAAAATAAAAGATATAGAGTCTTACAAAAATGTAAATGCGGACTTAAAATTGCTACATCCTTTCTTTTATAAATCTATAGGTGATTAGGTGACAACACCGCTAATGGCGTTTTCACACTTGCCTACATCTTATATGCCATTTACACCGAACAAAAACTAATCGGTTTTTGTAAAAACCAAAAATTAAAATCTACATTGTTTACATGTCATTTTTCGCCTCATTATAGTTTTCGTTGACGTTAACATTTCTAGGCAACTTCTATTTCTGTTATATTTTAAAATAAATATGTTGACAAAAATTTATTAAAAAATGAAAATACTTCTTAAAACGGTTTTCGATAAAATTTAATTGAAAATGGTTTTTTATTTGTATAGAAAAACTAAAGAAATTAATGTCGTTTTTTATTCAAAAATCGAATGTAGCAAAAAACTAATAGTTTTTGTTTGATGTAAATGTCATATAAACCAAAACTAGTTTTTGGCCATATTCGGTTTTTGATTGAAAAACTACATAAATTTCTTTAGTTTTTCAATACAAATCAAAAACCATTTTCTAAAAATTTTTATTAAAAGCCAAATTAAAACTACTGAAATAACTATTTATGATGCAGGCTGTTGAATTTTAAGCTTTTATATATAATGGAAATGCAAATTTTTGCTTTTCTTGACTTTTTCTATTTGTTATACAAATTTTATTCATAAATAATTTCTAAAATGTTGTTTTAAACATTTAAAAAAGAAAAAATAAACCAAATTAGTTTTAAATACAAAATTATACAAAAATATGTATGTCAACAAAAACTAAATAGAGAGAAACCAGGTATGTAATTATGAATGAATATAGTTTTAACAAAAACCAAATTTGGTGTAAATGTTATTATAGGAGAATGTATGGAAGATGTTGAAAATGTGAAACATTTGCTCACTTGAAACATCTAACATCTACCATCTTTCATCAATAAAAATGTAACATGGTCTAAAGAAAATTCTTGAAAAAAAAAAGAATTATAAACAATCATTAAAAATAATCAATAACTTTTATTAAGTATTGTAATTAAATAATAAAAGCAATTATTAATACTACAATTTACATGATTTTTATTAATATTTGTATTTTTTGAAAAGTTTTAGTATAGATGTTGTTGTTATGTTCCCATGATTTTTTTAGTTTAAATTTTATTCTAAATTTTTTTTTTCAATTTAATATCATTTTTCTAGTGATGACACTAAAATAATCGAAATATGTTAGGTGGAGCAAAATGAGATAGGAACATCTTTTAAAGATGTTGAGTTCAGAGTCCTATGCAATTTATTGGGAAGATGTTAAAATCCTGTAAAATTGATGGTAGATGTTAGATGTAAGCAAGTTTGAATACCATATAAGGGATTTTTTTTTTATTTTTGGCGATATGGAAATTTTTATACAAAATTTCGATCAAATAATAACTGTCTGTTTTTATAATACGATCGCAAAAACGATCGTTTAACTTACATTTAAAATAAAAACAAAATTTGAAATTTTGTTTTTGTTTTAAATGTAATTTAGACGAGTCGTCTTTGCGCTCGTATTATAAAAACAGGCAGTAAATCATAGAATAATTTTGATAAATTATTATTTTATAGAATAACAACTATTTTTGTTTATTTTAAATTTTCAATTTAGAGAATTTCAATAAATTTTCTCCTTAAATGTTAATAAATTTTCATTTTAAAGAATTTTGATAAATTTTCTTTTTATACTTTTTTTAAAATTTTTTAAAAATGTTCTTATTTGTAGAAAAATTTTGATAAATTTTTTTAAAGGAAATTTTCCAAAAATTTCATTTATAAAAGAATGTATTTTTTGATAAATTTTCTTACTTTAAGAAATCTTTGATAAATTCGCTTTTTATAGGAAAATTTCGATAAATTTTTTTCACTTTTTATGGGAAATTTTCGATGAGTTTGGTTTTTATAAAAATAAGTTTCGATAAATTTGCTTTTTATAAGAAATTTTTTACAAATTTGCATTTTATAGGAAATTTATAGAATTTACATTTAAAAATGTTTTTTTTTTTTTGGGGTTAAGAAAACAAAATTAATTAAAAAATATGATCTATATAATTAATAGGCAAACACATTTTTTGTTATCCCTTTTACGCTCACACTATACATCTGAGTTTAATAAAAAATATACCGTTAGAAACGTATTTACTCATAGAAGTGCAGAATTATAATAAAATTCGTTCAGTAGTTTAGAAGTTATAAGCATTAAAAGCGGTATGTGTACAAGCCTCAAACAAAAGACCGTCTCAAATTATTCTTCTCTACTTTATTTCTCATGTCTCTCAGACAAATCTCTCAATTGAAAGCAATGACACTGTTGTTATTTGTTTGCAAAAACCAACTAGGCATGTTATAATAACATAACAATTTTGAGCCAGCGTTTCTTTTCTATTTTAATTGACATATATGTAAGGGAGGAGTGATGAACAAAATAGGAGAGAGTTTAATACTTTGAATTGCTTTGTTTATTTTTCTGAGTCTTATGCATTATTAGGAACAAAGTAGAAAAAGTAAACAATTCGAATTGCATCTTGAAAGGTGTTTTTTTAATTTTTTACGGCCAAAATAAAAAAAGATCAAAATACAAGAATAAAAAATTGCCAAATCGGTTAAAACTAAGGAACGAAAAAAAAACGTCAAACTGGAATAGGAAAGAGAAAAAAAGAGTTGAATTGTTTAAGCTCGTATGGGTTTTGCTTTTGTATTTAAAAGTTATTTTTATGTTGGTTATTTTACTTTTTATTTATTTAAAGAAAACTAGAGTCTATATATATATATATATATATATATATATATATATATATATATATATATATATATATATATATATATTTGAAAGGTATTTATTTACTTTACAGATTACAATTCCAGTATTTGATTAATTACAATCGTTAAACATTTCTACAGACATTTTTTATTAAATTGTTAATAGACGGGTGATTCAAGCAGAGATACTTTTTTCAATAGCCTTTTTTTGACAGATCACGTGTGAGTCGTGTCATGCTGTCATATTATTTTTGTTTAGTATTGTTTGGCATTTCATAATAAAAAGACTTACGTCTGAACAACGTTTACAAATCGTTCAACTTTATTACGAAAATTCACGTTCTGTGAGGAATGTGTTTCGTGCACTTCGCTCAAGTTATGGTCAACATAATCGGCCTACTAAGCGTACTATTTGCAACACTATCACCCCATTTTGAGACCCAACATTCATTATTGGATAATATTCGACGGAATAGACCAAGTCCAGCACGCTGTGAAGAAAATATAGCGGCCGTAGCTGAGAGTGTACACGAAGACCGTTGAGAGTCGATTCGGCGCCGTTCGTAGCAACTCGGACTGACTTATGGAACGACTTGGCACATTTTACGTCGAGATCTTAAATTGAAAGCGTACAAAATACAGCTTGTCCAACAACTGAAGCCGCTCCAAAGCGACATCGCTTCGCTCTATGGGCTCTTGAAAAGTTCCAAGAAGATCTGACGTTTTCGAGGCAAATTTCTGGCTCAATGGGTATGTAAACAAACAAAATTGCCGTATTTGCGACGAAGAGAAACCTGAAGAGATTCAATAACTGCCACTTCATCCAGAAAAAACAACGGTTTAGTGTGGTTTGTGGCCGGTGGAATCATCCGTCCATATTTCTTTAAAATAGATGCCGGTGCGAAAGTAACAATCAATGGCGACCGTTATCGTGCCATGATAACCGACTATTTGATGCCTGACATTGAAGCTCGTGGCCTAGGCGACATTTGCTTTCAGCAAGACAACGCCACTTCCCACACATCGCATCAATCAATGGATTTATTGAGAGAACACTTCGGTGAGCACATAATTTCACGTTTATTTACACTAAACTTTTTCATTTGAATTAATTGGCACTTGTCATAGAAATTATGAGTAATAAAATTTTGTACTAGGCATGATGATATAAATACATACATGCCAACTGCAAAATGATGTGGCGCTATCTCCATATTTTTTTTTTTTTTTTTTTGGTCATTGCCCTATACAGAATTGGATGGAAATTTATAACTGGAGATTTATTTTATATGTATGGATCTGGGTGGGATTTGACAAAGAGCAAATCTTTTAAAGTACTATTTCCATTTAAAATCTTTTGAAAACCTTATTAAAGTGGTTTTATTGAATTTAAATGGATCCGAGAAATAAATAGAAATTTAAAAAGCTTTTCAATTAAAAAAAAATTCAATTAATTAAAATCATAAAAATCACGTTATTCAAATGACAATTATGTGTTAAAATTATTTCTTCTGCAGCTTCTTTTCAGCATTAAGAACTTCCTACCAATGACAATACTGTATTAAGTTCCATTGCTCTAGTGATATGATCTAGTTTTAAACTGGAAAATTTATTTTTTTTTATATTTTTTTAAGTAGTTAAGTATCTATCAATATTTTCCGATTATCTTCTATAAGTATTGATTTGTTTATTGCTTTAAAATTTTGTCCTAGATGACTATCATTCCCGAGGGAAAAATTTTAATATAATTTTAATTAATCTTCTTCTGTATTAACTTTAAACTAAATTGTCATTAATTTCAAAAATAATTTCATACAACTAACATAATTATTTTAAGAGCACAACTTAAAATGGACAATTTTCCAATGACAACCATGGGTTAAAATCATTGCTTCTGTAGCTATTTTTTACCACATACTAATAGTAAATTTTACATCTTTGTGAAAGTTCCTTTTTTTTGCGGCCTATCTCAATTGAAAAACCCTTTATATATTTTAATCTTTCAAAATTGACTATTCACAGTCTTTAAGTCATATTGTTATACAAAGTTTATTGACTTAAAAATCTTTTAAAACTAAAAAAAATGAAAGTCTATCATAAAACTAATTAAGTGCTTTAACTAAATACAGACTTTTATATAAATTTTAAGAAATAATATTTTCTTTATGAGACATATTTTTATCTAATATTACCATTTTAATTAACAGCATTAATTATCAAATAGTTCCTTTTTTATAATTAAATATGTATATTCACAATATGACCTATTAATTAAATTTTGTAACTTGTACCCTTATAAAATCATTTTAAATTTAAATATTCTAAATTATTTTCTTATTTAAATAAACAATTTAACAACGTCTAACGAGATTTGACATAGATTCATAAAGTTATAAGTGAGGAAAACGTAACAATATGAATATAAAAAAACTACAAAATAAATATTAAAATATTTTATAGTTCGTGTTAAGTCTGTGTGTTTTCCAGCAGAAGTTGTTAATAATTTAAATAACCAGAATTAGTTATAGAATACTATCTAATAGTTAATATTAACATATGAAAAATTAAACGTTATAGGAAAAAAAAAAATAAATAAAGAAAAAATAGTTAAATCTTTAGAGACAGATAGAGAGACAGACGCCAACATCTGGCTAAGCAAGTTTAATGAACCGATAATAATGTGAACATAAAATACAGTGAATAAAAAAATTGTGTAGCTAGAAAAGTTTAGGGTTAGATTCGTCATAAAGAATTTTTAAAGTCGACTTTTTTATAGACATTTTCATTATGATAAATGATTAATTTTTAAACATTCGTACATTTAATTATCGTTGTAACTGTAGGTCGTGACTTAAAAAAAAACTGCTAACATTTTTCGTAACTAAATAGCATTACGACATTTTAAAACAAATATATACTAAAATACAATATTAAGTAATTTTAAACTACGACACTTGACTTAACATTGGTGGTGATAAATTCTAAGCACGTTTAGTAATAAACAATTTAATAAATAAAATAATAAATAAATAACTCTCGCGTTTACACAAAATTAACATTATTTTGTTTTGTATAAAATAAGGTGGTACTTACATGTTAGAACAACGGCCATTTTTCCCGTATACACCAGCAGCAGTATGGTACCATATAAGTAGACATAGTTGCCCAATACCGTAGTAGCTTTTTCACCAACATTTGTATACAAATAACCGAATACGACACCAATAAAGACATGTGATAATAGGCGAGCCATGAGTAGAAACTGAAAATGTTAAAAAGTAAAATCAAATATATATTCAATTATATAAATGTTTATTTATTTACTGTAATTTCTAGAGGTATATATAATATTTAACCTTAATTTAAAAGTTCTACATTGCTTAAATGTTAAATATTTAAATTAATAAAATATTTAATAAAGAAGTAAATAAAACCACTAATCATTAAAATAGTAATTAAAACTTTTTTGAATATTTTTTTTTTATATAAATGACAAAATAAAAAAGGTAAGTTGTTACTATATGTATATTCAAATTCACCACTTTGAATGCAATATTTTCAGAGTTTGAAACTATGTTTATACGTCAGATTTTTCCAAAGAAAAATAATTTGCAAATAATCAATTAATATTTTATAAGGCTAATTGACTACAAAAATAGATTTACTTATTAGTCGTGCTGGATGGTAATTATTCGAGAATTATTAAAAAATAAAACTATTAACTTAGCGTTAATGTAGTAAAATTGCTATTTGCCAATAAGAGCTATGTTTAAAAGTGGTATTGTATACTGTCAGAAAAATATAAAAAGAGTGAAATTGAAAACCCGTTAAAAATTTAATTAACTAAAAAATATCACTTTTGTGGTATTTATCACATAAGACATTTGTAATTTGAAAAATTTAAAGATATTAATTCTATCTCCTAGGCCAACGACCTATTTCATATGAAGCAAAGGAAAATGAGAAAAGTACTTTTTAAGGCATAACATTTTCACTACTTCAAAAGCAGAACGTGTTTTTCACTTTTTTGAAAGTTATTTAAAATTAACTATATAAAAGTAAAAATAACATACTTTTTAGAAAAAATAGGTTAAGTATTTCTAATAAAACTATACTTTCATCATTTGAAAGGTATTTTTAATAACTTTTAATAAAGAAATGTATATTTTTATAAAAGTATATTAATGATTATAATGATAATTATATTCAAATAATTTAAAAAAAGGAATGATGATTATGAATCATAAAAAATACGTTCTTCAAATGACAATCATGGGTTCTTTTGCAGCTGCATTAAATTCATTGCTTTTCAGTCCAATTTTTGGAGATTATCTTTATTTCGGTAATTTTTCATTTTATTTTTAGTTTTGATAACAAGTAGCCTTCATATCTTGTTTGTCCTTTGGAAGATCATCTGATCATCTAGAAATATGATGTAAACATCTGCTCATCTTATAGGATGATATTAAAATGGCGGTAACTTTGAAAATTCATCAGAAATACTCCGAGTATTTCTCTTTTAGTAAACAATTTGATTTGGCAATACCACTTTAATGAAAAATATGGCAAGTATATGCATTCAAATTGATTTACATATTCGTTTTCGATGTAAATACCAACAAATTTTGTTCATAATAGATACATAGCTACAGTTTATAATTTTTTATATTAAATTGATTTCTATTGTCATTTTTTTATTACTTTTATTACTATTCAGAACAATTGTATTTTGGTTGAAATTATTATAAAGAATTAGTTTTCTGACATAGAAAATAGGTAGAAAAAATCATTGTACCAATCATTCTCTTGGTTCAAACCAAGAAAAAATATGGAAAGTCGTTGCGTGAAAAAGCAAATAGGGGTTTAGGAAGATTATATAAAATAGTATTTTCCACAAAAAATCTTTTAAAATTTTAATTTTTATATAAAAAATAAAATTTGAATTCTTGAAAATTCCCGATATAAATTTCCCGGGAGTTTCCGGGAATTTTTTCGCGTATTATGAATCAAGGTATCCAAATGAAGCTGTTTCTTCCGAAACCGTAATTAGCCGATCGGGAGCCTTAAAAATTTATCCCGTCGTATTGTAAGGCATGTAGTCATAGTTAGCCGATTGAGATCCGAAGTATTTATCTCATCGGATTGTATTTTGAAGCCTAAACTAGTAGTTAGCCGGCCGTAAGCCGAAACATTTTCGTAGAATTGTATTTAGTAACCGCTATAATTGCCGATTTAGGGCCGAAGAATTTATCTCATTAATAGTATTTTGTGGCCAAACTTGAAGTTAGCCGAAGTAGAACTAAATCGTTTTTCCAGTCGAATTGTATTTAGTATTTATACTTTTATTTATTTATATTTATATAATCCCTGAACCGAAGCATTTATCTTATCGGATCGTATTTTTTTTTTTTATCATCAGAAACCAATGAGAAAGAATGAGAGCCGAAGTATTCATTTCATCAGATTGTAATTAGTACCTAGCTATCGTTTCCTATTAAATTCTAGTAAGATGACTGAAAGCCAAAGAATTAAGTTAAGCGGATTGCATTCCAATAGCTTAACGAAAGTATTAATAACAATTAATATAATCGTAGACACCCGATCGAGAGCAGATGTATTTGTCTTGTTGGACTTTGCTTAATAGCTAACACATTTCTGCTCGAGAGGGTTTATCTCGTCAACACTGTTAAGTGTCTATCTATCGCAGTTAGGTACCTCATACTTGCTGTAGGTGTTACGAAGGAATAATGTGTTGCAATCAAAGGAAGCAGAATTTGAAAAATCTTGAAAAAGCTTGTGCAATAAATATATGTTAGACAAATTCCAAAATCTTGATAATGGGTGCGTTTAAGTTTTAAAATGAAAATTTTTGGACAAATTTAAATTATCCTCCTTGATCGCATGCAATGCGAGTGGGTAGGCTAGAACGACACCTGTGTTTGTGTTATTGATTTTGACGTGGGTATAGGAAGGTTTAAGAGGGTACATTAAGAAAAACGCCTTATTATTATTTTTATTAACAACTGAGAATATGAGAATTTTACTAAAATATACTATCATAACACTCATTTTCACAAGTATACATTATAATTTTATTAATTAATACTTCATCAGATAACACAATAATAAAGCAGTGAATTAGTCAATTAGAAAAAAATATATATATTTATTGTCGCGCGAGTCTATTGAACTTGCCATTAAAAAAAAAAAAAAAAACAATGAAACATTACACCCAAAAACAATTTAGGGTTAATTTTACTTATAATTATAAACATGCAATCGATATTAGTTTCTATAAAGAATTTTTTATAAAAAAAGCCAGAATATTTTATTGATAATATTACATTGACTTCTAAGAACGAGTATTTTATATAAACTTTAAATGACTTTGCAACTTTAGATTTATTAATTTTGTTTTTCAACCGCTTACTGTTGTATTTACCTTTAATAAATTTGAACGAAATCATACAGCAGTTGTTATAATAAAAGTATGTGAAGGTTAATTCTAATATCATTATTTTTTATGTTTTAAATGCAAAAAAATAATATTAAATAAAAATCATAGAATAAAATCAAATAAAGCTACCTACATAAGTAAATACTTAAAACTTGCAAATACTTCGTTAACGTTTCCATAAATTTTGATTATAAACTTATTTTGTAAAAACTTTATACGAATAATAATAGAAAAACCTAGTGTTGGAATTACTTAATATTCGTGGTGTTTTTGTTATTGAAAATTTATTGTCGTTAGAAAAGAAACTATTCTTCTTTTTTTAATTCTACTTGTTAAATATGAACGACACATGACGTTCCATGTAACCCACTTTGACATAAGTTATAGGCGGATAACCGCTTAACGTTTTTAAAAAAACTAACGTGGAATACTAATTAGCATTGTAGTTTATTGGTATTGTAAACAACTTTTACTTTAAACTTGAAAAGTTTTTTATTTTATTTATTTATTTTTTATTTTATTAATAGGTAAAAGTGATTTTTCCTATTATAAATGAATAACAAATAGATGGACTAAATAGATTTGTTTTTAAAAATTGTTGACTTTCTTGTCGAAAATAGTCGAATAATAATTTTTTAGCAGTTATTATTTCAACAACATCATCTAACACTGGGAAGTAGTATCGTAAAAAACAAATTTTTACGTGCAACCGCACTTTCATTACACAGATTGTCTGTTAATTTATCATGTGAGGGCCAAATGAACATAAAAATATTTAATAGGTTTGAAAATACTTTAATTATTATTATTTTTTTTTTTTTTCAAATATATATTCATTGAAAATTTTGTACGATGAAAAAAATTTTTTTAAATATTTTTTCATTCGTACAAATTTATCGAGGAGAAAAGACCACTTGAATATTAAATATACAGAAAATAGAATAAAATTTTTGTGCTTAATTTGGATAATAGGAAAATAAGATATATAAATAAGAAAAGGACACAAGAAATAGGAAAAGGGTGAATGGAGATCCTGCAACAATCTGTTGGGAAGAATACCGATAAGGAACATTTCAACTTCAAGAATAAGAAAGAGAAAAAGCGAATTTATAAGAAGAGAACATTACAATAGTGAAAGTAACTGATAATTTATTTTAAATTTGGATAGATTGGGCAGTGTTGGAATCACATATACGAGATTTTTATAAGTGGAAACTCCTAATACACCAATCAGTCCAATTTTCAAGATATTTTTTTTTCGGAAACATAGCTACGCTAATCATAAAATATTGACTTAAAACTACCTAATATTCTTAAACTACAATTCCTTTTAAACGTAAATTAAATATTAATCAATCATCATAATAATCAAATCTTACTTATCTATATAAAATTTGATCTTTCTTAAATCTAATATAATCCTAACTTAAAATCTTTTAGAACATAAATTAAAATCTTTTAAAACTTAACTTAAATCTCATTTAAATCCTAACTTAATTTTAACTTAATTTTTTTAACTTAATTTAACTTTCATCTTACTTAATTTTTTTAACTTTGTTTTAATCAAATTTAAATCTTAAATTTAAATAATTTAACGTAATTTTTATTTAAATAATGTAAACACACATATAAATATTCACACTTATTACACTTTAACACTTATTTATAAATACACATATATATCACTACATCAATACACTTTACAAAATTTTGAATATTTAATTTTTAATTTAAATTATTGATAGTGAGAATTAAAATTTCAATATCATCGAACCTATTTATCAAATCCAAGATTACATCAGGCTTGCTGTCATCGTTGGATATTGTTTGGTAAGTGATATGACTAAATTTAAAATTTTGTTAACATAAAAAAAAAGAAAAAATTCTAAATTATTTAAATATTTTAAATGGAAACTTTAATTTTAATAATAAATCCTTTTGTTAACATAATAATGTAAATTAAAATTATTATGTCAGAAATACTTAAAAACAACCCCTAATTTTTATATTTTAATTTAAAATATTCAAAATTTAATATACATAAATACTACACTACACATCAAAAAAATAATTTTTTCACATTAACAATATAAAATTAAATATTTTAATTATGTTTAATTTAAATAAATACTTAATTTAAAGTTTATATAATGGCGAACTAAATTTTAATATTTCCATGAAAGGTTAATCGACAGGTAGTTAGGGTAATATTAGGTCTATCTAAAATTCATTAGGGTTACGATAGCATGTTTGGGAAGGGTTAAGAATCCAAAGGAAGTTCTAACATCTTCTTCCTTATTTGAAGTTTTAGGCCGAAGTTAATTTTATTCATTTATTTTATTATTTATTTTTTTTTTTTATTAGTTAACATTGGTTAGGTTATTGCTACCTTTTTACATTATATTTTACCGGTTCTTAGTCATTTTCGAGGAAGACAAGAACACCACCTCATTGTCCAGAGCACGGCCGGATTGATAGCTAGCAATCGTCTTCTAAGAGAATGGGCCAAGAGAAGTTTGGACCGTTACAATCAATATACAGTTCGATTTTCGCGACCAATTAAATAACAGACCTGTCGCGAAAACAGAATTTTCGCGATAACAGTATCCAAAAGTTTATTAAAAAATGTTATGTAGTTTTTAAAATTAGAATTGTTTCTATTTCATATATTCAGATTTGAACAATTTTTAAAGAAATTGGAGAATTGAATCACGTACTTCATATAGTGCTGTTGTCGGCTTATCATTTTCTAAAGCCCATTGTATGCATATGTTTATCGATGCTATATAATCTTCCACTTTAATTTTGTTTTCTTCATGACCACTATCGTATAAATCCTCCAATTCTTTATCCGATAATTCCATTTGCTCCTCATTACTTTCCACGTGAAATTCTTCTTGAATCCAGTTGTTTATGTCAGCATTCGTGAAAAGATGTTTCGTACCAAATTGAGCTACAAGTGTACCAATAGTTTTCGTTCGTTTTCTTCCTGAATTATATTTTTTAAAATATTTAAAGGCATGTTATCATCCCATTCACTCGTTGGCTTTAAAATATGTTGAACTTTTCCCATATTAAGAGATGTATTTACAAAACAAAGGAGACGAATAAACTGACAAAATTTAAGATCAATGATTTGAGAAAAGGTTAATAATACCAAATTAAACTGTCGCGATTAACGGGCCGTCGCGAATACCTAGTTTGTATTTATATTGCTTAAGTTTTTATGAAACAAATAATAAAAAATAGTCAAAAGGACGGAAAATCTCGAAAATATCATATCAAAAAATGTTGAAAAAAGTCGATAACAGTCGAAAGTTGATTATTCCAAAATTGAAAAAGGTCGAAAAGAAAACTTTCCATTACAACTATAGAACCCTGTTGTCCACAACAAGAGAAATTTTTTATTACATATTTTACCTTTAGATTTTAACTTTATGAACTTGGAACGTATGGTTCTATACTATGAGCCACTTTTCGTTCCGAAATGTTTGGCGTAAAATTTTTCACTTTTTTCTTAGGCTTTTTAGAATGTTACTTTTCTCTTTATACTAAATAGAGTTTCTTTTCAATCGTTTCTTATAATTTAGACCAACTTAGAAAATTTTTAAAAGTTTGAAACAATTTTTAGGACTTCTGTCAACGACTCTCCATTGCAAATTAACTAAATTGATCATTAAATCTGAATTGTTCCTGGTGGCCCAAAACCTAATATCCGATGTTTTTTTTTTTTTGACTGATTAAAATGAAACGTCTTAATTCCACATTTGATAAATGTTTGTTTAGCCTAACGGTTCTCAAATGGGTATCTACGTCCCACAAGGGGTCCGTACAAACATTCTACTGAGGTCGCGAAACATAAAATTAAAAGCATTTTTTTATTTAAAGGCCGATAATACACATTCACTTATTTTTAAGTTCTCATAAAATAGCAAAAAAAGAAAGTAAATAATACTTATGTATTCAGAGATCAATCTTCACCAACCGTGGGCATCTGGGGCCCCTGGGGCCACTTGCGGCCACAGAAGGAATGTTATATGTCCCTGTTTAATCCTTAGAAACAACATTAGAACTTAAAAAAACTGTAATATTTAGAAAACAATTATATAAAAAGTGCACTAGTTGAATTTATTTAAAGCGTGGTCCGAAGAGCTTTTTCTAATTTTGGAAACGCTAGATTTTGCGCTATGGAAAAACTAATAATACTCAATAAAAGGTTATTATCTATACTTTTGACACAAATAAAACACAATGTTGAGTTTTTATGCACTATGGAATAATTTGCGATTTTATCTCATAACCTCACTTTTTAATTTGGACACACAGAGGTTTGTACGATATTCTTAAGTATCGGAGATCTACTAAACACTGATTTATTTGGAGCATAAAATGTCTTTAAATGGTTTAGTTATAGCGAAAATATATCTCAACATCTTTAATATCAAAACTACACTAACTGAAATTTGAGAACGTATAACCTCTCTACTACAATAACTGATCGTCAGGCATAGCCAAATAAATTAAGTACTTGACAATCTTTAGCACCATATAATTCTAGTTAGTTCAAATTGAGGGTGACATCTCTAAATAGCGTCATTAAGAAATTATTCGTAACATACCAGCAAATAACCAATTCAAAGGATACTAGATTTTTAAGTAATTTAAAAAGAAAATATGTCCAAATATATCCTGAGACTTGAATTGCTCTAAATAATACAAAAACTTGGATTATCATGCTCAGAATAATTTATGTGCTCCAGGTTTTATAATTTTTTTATATAATTTTATATTTTTATTTTATAATAATATTACTTTGATCTCATGATTTTGTTTCAGTTTAATTTTGTGCAAAAATATATTGCAAACCTTAACTTCCTAACAATATCGGTGAAAAAATATAAGAAATTCTACATAAATTCTATATTTTTGTATAATCAATTAGTCAAATATACAATTAGTTAGAACTAACTACTTTTTTCCATTTAATAGTAAAATTTATTGCAAATATAAAATATATAATTATTTCTCCCAAATGTACTGGTAAGAATTAAAATTGGCTTCATTTTAAATTAAACCATAATTTTTACCCAAAATGTCCTTTTTTCCTATTTTTGTAATAACAGTAAATACGACTCCGACCATTATAATATTTTACACACATATTGTTTGGACTTGCACCAGTTAGTTTGTGAAAGAATTTTGAAAATATATTTATTAGTTTCTGGTTTATATCATTTTGAAAATTACCACCGTTTATTAGTTATTTTACTATAAAAGTCTCCCTACGACATTTCAAAAAGCGCACTTTCCAAATTTTAATGAAATCGGCAGAGCTTTATATTGTATGTACCTTTTTAAGAAAAATTAGAGAGAAGAGGTTTTTTATAATATTCCTTATTTTGATTTTTAGAATTATTCAATCGATAATTTTCTTTTTTTATCTGTCGATAATTTTTTATTGGGAAACTTATTAGAAATCTTGCGTTTTTGTTTTGATGATGATTTAATTTACACAAATAATTATTATAAAAAGGTTTGGGGTCAAAATAGAAGATTTATTTTTTTAAATTTGTAGGAGATTATTTATTTATTATTACTATTTTTTTATATTTTTGGTAATTTTAATTTAGAATTTTAAAACAAAGTTATTAATCGGGAACATCTTGTTTCAAAATTGTTCACATATAAAAGTCTTTTGAAATTTTTTAAAGAAACCCAGCGGGAGATTTTAAAAATGTTATTGAGCAGTTTGGTTCGATGTTTGTTTATTTCAAATATTAGGGATGGTTTGTTTAATTTTTAGCCCCAGTAATAAAACGAATTACAAAATAATAATATATTCCTCTTTATAATGTTGCATTATTTTACATTATAATGGGTGATTCAAGTAGAGATACTTTTTTCAATAGCCTTTTTTGACAGATCACGTGTGAGTCGTGTCATGCTGTCATGTTATTATTGTTTAGTATTGTTTGGCATTTCATAACGGAAAGACTTACGCCTGAACAACGTTTACAAATCGTTCAACCTTATTACGAAAATTCCCGTTATTCGAGGAATGTGATTCGTGCACTTCGCTCAACTTATGGTCAACATAATCGGCCTACTGAGCGTACTACTCGCAGCACCATCACCCATTTTGAGACCCAGCATTCATTATTGGATATTATTCGACCGAATAGACCACGTCCAGCACGCTGTAAAGAAAATAAAGCGGCCGTAGCTGAGAGTGTACACGAAGACCGTGGAGAGTCGATTCGGCGCCGTTCGCAGCAACTCGGACTGACGTATGGAATGACTTGGCGCATTTTACGTCGAGATCTTAATACAAAATGCAGCTTGTGCAACAACTGAAGCCGCTCGACCTTCCCAAGCGACATCGCTTCGCTCTATGGGCTCTTGAAATGTTCCAAGAAGATCCGACGTTTTCAAGGCAAATTTTGTTCAGCGATGGGTCTGTAAACAAACAAAATTGTCACATTTGGCATGAAGAGCAACCTGAAGAGATTCAAGAACTGCCACTTCATCCAGAAAAAACAACGTGATATTACACCGTTAGACTTTTTCCTGTGGGGATATGTAAAGTCTAAAGTTTATGCGGACAAACCCGCTTCGATTCAGGCCTTGGAGGAAAATATCACGCGTGTCATTCGCCAGTTACCAGTCGAAATGCTCGAACGAGTCATCGAAAATTGGACTCAACGGATGCGACGTAGCAACGGCCAACATTTGATAGGCATAATCTTCAAAAAATAAATGACAAAAAATGTTCTTTCAAATGATAATAAACATTCTCCATTAAATTTGAATTTTCTGTGTTTTCTTCTTTAAAAAAGTAGGGAACCTCGAAATGGATCACCCTTTATATAAAAAGTACAAGCGTTTTGGGAATATAAAAAATTTAGTAAATTTAATAACCTTTAAAATCTTCAAACTATATTAGTTTTGTTAGGAAGACTCCTAATGATAACCAGCGATTGAAAATCACGGGTCTAGTATATTGGCTAAAAAAGAGTTTTGATTTTATTTTATTTTATTTTTTTCTGAAATAGGTTACAAAATGATAGTAATTTAAGATCATTTAAAAAAATATTCATATATTTGTTCAGCATAAGAAAAATTTTAATGTATCAGGGGTAAAACATTTCAATATTCTTAGCAAAAATATTGAACATATTATGATGAAACATTAAAAAATTAATTATGCTGTAATTTATTATACTTTTTATATTTAAAAAATTCATATGTACTAGAATCGGAATTTTCAGTTACAGGTATTTTAAAAATTGAGAGTTATTATCACATCGAAATCGCAAAAACAAAATAATTTCTCTGGACCCTCACATCTGTTTTTTATTAAGCCCTCTAATCTAATCTGTCATATAATCTGAACATATGCATTAAGCAATTAATCAAAAGTTCCTAATCAATTAAATTTAATATTTTTTCAGTTAAAATGCAATTGATCGCTTTAGTAATCATACCAGACCAATAATTTTGAAATAAGTATGTGAAAATAAAATGTGTATTTTTTCCATCATTTTTTGTTTGCTTATTGCCTCTAACGGGTATTTTTCCAAAATAATATATTTTCAAATTTGGCCCTTCAAAGAATTTTCTTGCCCTCCCATGATTTTCACAATTTGGTGAAAACGTTCCATTTTTTTTGATTTTTTCAAACAAATTTGTATTAAAGCTGTGGAATGCGACTCGGTTAAAAAATAAATTTTATTTTAAATTCTCTCCGGATTTTTTTTTTTTTGCTTTTATTTTCTCACAAAAAATATTACCATATTTTTTTAAAAAAATTATATGAATTTCGTAAAAAGTTCGAAGTATAAAAAAAAAGAAAATAATAAATAAAAAGAAAATAAATAAAATTGTTGTTTTTTTTTCGTTGCCGTCTAAGATTTTGTTTAATTTAACAATGCGGGCTACATAAGGAATTCGGACGGAAATGTGAATTTCTCAGTGTCCCAGAAGTGTAAATTTTATTTGCTTGAATATGCTTTTAGATAAAAATTTACTTCATCGCTCATGATAAATGCGACTGAAAATCAACAGCGCCATTGAGATTAAGAGAGTGTCTACGTAGCTTAAATGCGCTTAATGGTTTGAAAGCGGTCTAAACTATGAAAGACTAGTCAACGTTAGCAATATTCTCGTCCCAATGAACATTATTAGGCTTTTCAGCACGAGTTGCTTTAGTCTCTTCGAATGTCAACTTTGTTTTTTGTTGAAAAAATTTTGGTTGTGAACTTGTGAACTTATATATACCAAACGATTGAACCGTTTCAAAAATTATATTAAACTTGCAAATTTTTAAAACAATTAATTAGAAAACGGCGGCCGGGGAAAACTTAATCAAATCCGACAATAATTATTTTAATATTTTCAAAATTATTGAGTAGATTAAAAAATCATGTATATATCATGTATAAAATTAAGATAATTGTTGCTTTCTACCTTCATTTGAAATTATTCACACTTTCTTGAACAACTAGGTGACTTAAAACATTAGATAAATGATGTTTCCACTTTGTAATAAAAAATTAATTTACATCAAACAATGTTGTTTTTATATTTGTATTTACTTTTTCTTAATAATTATATAAACAAAAAAATTAAATAAAAAACAAATATTATTTCCAGTGAATTTCCTCTTATTACAGTAATTATTCAACCATACCTTTAAAAAACAATGAGTCTATTTGAAAAAAAAAAAAAAAAAAAATATTTAAAACATTTTTTTTTATTTTGTTTATGTAAAAGTAATGGTACTGATTGATTAACTTACTTACTGATTCATCATAGCACAACACAAACGCCTGAAGGTGAAATTTGAACTGTAAGTCGGTCTCCCGTCAAATAGATTCACTAAGACGGGAATTTTTTGGAAATTCGAAACTTATCGAAAAATGAGAAACAGAAATTCTGAACTTCTTTGAAATTCAAACGCTTAAGGGATAAAAATTGTACCTACTTTTGGTACTTTTTTCATAGGACATTTTTTCTATTCATATGCGCATTTTAATATGGGATTTAGAAATTCATTGAAACAAAATTTTTCTTACAACCATGGGGGAATAAAAAGAACCAAAAAGGGGATAAAAGTAGGAAATTACGTCTTATTCAAATGAATTTTCTATTATAATAAACCTAGAAACATGAGCTTACGTATATGTAGTCCTAAGTGAGTGAGAATACACAAGAGGAGAATTTGTAGTAATTTTTGTATTTTTTTAATGGTACTTTCTAAATTTTCTATAATACTGAACCTAGAAACTTTGTGGTACTTTTTGAATTTTTTATAGTATTAAAACCTAGAAACATGAAAATAAAGATATATGGTTTTATGTCGGTAAAAATTCAAGTGGGGGACTTTGTGGTACTTTTTCGTTCTTATAATGGTACTTTTTGAATTTTCTATAATGGTGAACCTAAAAAAACATGAAATTAGTAATATGTATGATCCTAAATGAATGAGAATTAATAAGTGGGGACTTTGTGGTACTTTTTTGTTCTTCTAATGGTATTTTTTGAAGTTTCTATAATATCGAGCCTAAAAACATGAAATTAAAGACATATGACCCTAAATGAATGAGAATCCATCTGTAGCACTTTTTTGTTCTAATGGTACCTTTTGAATTTTCTATAATATCGAACCTAAAAATATGGACTTTGTAACACTTTTTTAATGTTCTAATGTTACTTTTTGATTTTTTTGCAATATTAAACCAAAAAAAAAAAAAAAAAAAAAAAAAAAACATGAAAAATAACATACATGCTCCTATGTGGGTTCTTCTAATGGTTCTTTTTGAATTTTGTATAATAATGAACGATGAAATAAGGTAAGAATTCACAAGGGAGGCTTTTTGGTACTTTTTCGTTCTTTTAATGATATTTTTTGAATTTTCTATAGTATTGAATCTAGAAATATGAGATTAAAGATATGTAGTCCTAAGTGAGTGAGAATCTACATGAGGGGACTTTTTGGTATTTTTTCGTTCTTCTAATGGTACTTTTTGAATTTTCTATAATAATGAACGAAGAATCTTCAAATTACATATACATGATCCTATGTGGGTAAGAATTTACAAGGAGTACTTTTTCGCTCTACTAATATTATTTTTTGAATTTTTTGTAAAAACTAACCTAGAAAATTAAAATAAAGATGTATGTGGATGGGAATCCACAAGATCTATTAATCACATTCTTCTCTACTAAAAAATAATAACATAAATAATTTGGTAGCTTTTGAATCTTTGAATGTTTAGTACGTAGAAAACTGGTGCTTTATTGGTACCCTACGAATATTTTGGACCAAAATTTTAAATTATATTTTTTTCTTTTTCACAAGTACATAATATTTATTTTACTTTTTGCTATTTTTCTAACAAAAATAAGTTTTAAAAACTTTATTGTTGTTAGTGCCGACATAATCTCCTATAGCAAATTGAAGACACCAATATTATAACTGTTCCCATGGGAGTTAGGAGTCATAGTTTAAATTTTCGGGTTTTTTCACTGTTGGTATTACATTATATATGGTCTAGTGGGAGTCCCTCAAGACCGCTAATGCAGTAGCGAGTTAAATACTAGTATAGTATATTTGTTTTGTAAACAAAAATTTAAATTAACATTATCAGTAAATTATTATGAGACAATAATATTCTAAACTAATAGAAGAAGCATCTTATTTTAAACAAATTCTAATTGACAGTTAACACAAGTAGGAAAATAATTTTAATATTTACTCTATGTTAATCATTCTACCTTTATTTATTTACTTTGAACAACCTATTAAATCATTTCAAAATATTATTTATATTTTAAAGGGCGGTCCGAAGTGCTTTTTCTCATTTTCAAAATACAGTAACTCAAAAACTAATAAATATTTTAATATAAAACCAAATAACATGTATGTAAAAAATTATACTGGTCGAAGTCGTATTTAATAATTTATTACAAAAATATTAAGAAAGGAAAAAAAATGAGGACATTTTGGGTAAAAATTAAGGTTCAATTTGAAAGGAAGCCAATTTTAATTCTTACGAGTACATTTGGGAGATAGAATTATATATTTTAAATTTGAAATAAATTTGACTAAATGGGAAATGGAAAAAAGTAGTTAGTTCTAACTAATTGTATATTTGACTAATTGATTATACAAAAATATAGAATTTATGTAGAATTTCTTATATTTTTTCACCGATATTGTTAGGAAATTAAGAGCTGCGTAATATTTTTGAACTAAAACATAATCACAAGATCACTATAATACAAATAAGAGTAAATTATCTTAAAAATTGTATATACTTGTATAGTAATAAATGATGATCTGAATGCCTTCTAAATATTGAACATAATTGATCAATAAATCATAGAGTATAAATAAATAAATTATAAAATATTACACAGAATTTATTCTGCGCATGGTAGCCCAAGTTTTTGTGTTACTTAGAGCAATTAGAGTCTTAAGTAGGATTTGAGATTTCCCTTGATATTTCTTTTCCCGGAAAACGGAAATTAAAATTCAATTTAATTTTAATTTTTCATATTTAAAAACATAAGCACTGATTTCTTATAAAGAATATTAAACAACAATATAAATCATAATTATTTAACAAAAACTAAATTAATATTAAAGTATGATGCATCTTTCAAGATTTAAAAAATTTTAAGTATTTCATACAAATATTGTAAGTTATATTAAAAACTGTATAACTCCAAAAATAAACCCTAATCTACGGTACTATATTTAAGTTTCAATATAAATAGTTTTACTTATCGTTTTGTTTTCATTGTATCTTCATTACGTTATTAATTAATTGTTTCTAATTTAAAATTTTAAATTTTAAATATTTTCCAGAATTGTGTTTTACAAAAGTATATATATATATATATATATATATATATATATATTTCGAGGTTCCCTACTTTAAAAAAAAAAAACACAGAAAATTCAAATTTAATGGGGAATGTTCATTATCATTTGAAAGATTATGTCGTTTTAAGATTATGTCGTCGCAGATGGTCCATCCGTTGAGTCCAATTTTCGATGACTCGTTCGAGCATTTCGACTGGTAACTGGCGAATGACAAGCGTGATGTTTTCCTCCAAGACCTGAATCGAAGCGGGTTTGTCTGCATAAACTTTAGACTTTACATATCCCCACGGGAAAAAGTCTAACGGTGTGATATCACACGATCTTGGTGGCCAATCGACCGGCCTAAAACGTGAAATTATGTGCTCACCGAAGTGTTCTCTCAATAAATCCATTGATTGATGCGATGTGTGGGAAGTGGCGCCGTCTTGCTGAAACCAAATGTCGTCGATATAACGAGCTTCAATTTCAGGCATCAAATATTCGGTTATTTAAAGAAATATGGACCGATAATTCCACCAGCTCACAAACCACACCAAACGGTTGTTTTTTCTGGATGAAGTGACAGTTCTTGAATCTCTTCAGGTTGCTCTTCGTCACAAATGCGGCAATTTTGTTTGTCTACAAACCCGTTGAGCCAGAAATGGGCCTCATAGCTGAACAAAATTTGACTCGAAAACGTCGGATCTTCTTGAAGTTTTCATGATGTCGCTTGGGAAGGCCGAGCGGCTTCAGTTGTTGCACAAGCTGTATTTTGTACGATTTCAATTTAAGATCTCGACGTAAAATGCGCCAAGTCATTCCATACGTCAGTCCGAGTTGCTACGAACGGCGCCGAATCAACTCTCCACGGTCTTCGTGTACACTGTCTGCTATGGCCGCTATATTTTCTTCACAGCGTGCTGGACGTGGTCTATTCGGTCGAATATTATCTAATAATGAATGCTGGGTCTCAAAATGGGTGATGGTGTTGCGAAAAGTACGCTTGTTATTGAACAATTTGTAAACGTTATTCAGGCGTAAGTCTTTCCATTACGAAAAGCCAAACAATGCTAAACAAAAATAACATGACAGCATGACTCAACTCACACGTGATCTGTCGAAAAAAGTCTATTGAAAAAAGTATACCTACTTGGATCACCATTTATATATATATATATATATATATATATATATATATATATATATATATATAAAATTCCCGGGAAATCTCAAGCTTTCCCGCCCAGGAATTCCCGAACCCCAAATCCTAGTCTCAAAATATATTTGGACATAATGTTACGGACAATTTCTAAATTACGCTATTTATTTGTACCAATTAATATAGAAAAAACTAACTAAAATTATATGATATATAAAATTATATGATATAAATTATATGATATAGGTTGTCAAGCACTTAATTTATCGTAGTTATGGATTATACGTTCCCGAATGTAGTGTAGTGTAGTTTTGATACTAAAGATGTTGAGATATGTTTGCGCTATAACTAAAACATATAATGAATTTTTATGCTCTAAATAAATCAGGGTTTTGTAGATCTCCGATACTTAAAAATATTATACAAACATTTTGAATTTAACTAAAAACCACTGTGTAGCATATACATTAGTATGTGTCAAAATTTAAAGGTTATAAAACAAAATCGAAAGTATAGATAATTACCTTTAATTGGGTATAATTAGTTTTTCATAGTGCAAAAAGTAGTCATTTTCAAAAATGACGTTTCAAAAATGACAAAAAACACTTCGGACCATCGTTTAGTAAAAATGGTTTCCGTATCGTAAAATGTTCTTAGAAACTAAAACTTTTGTTGTATTATTATGTAAAAGTTTCAAATATTTCTACATTTAAAATTATATATCACCCTAATTTGTAATGAAAATTATTTTTTTTTTTTTTTTTTTGAGACAGCAATTAAAAATAATTGCAATGTTAAAAAAATTGTTATTTCATTAAGACTTGTATTTAAATATAATATTTAGAAGATTTTTTAGAAAGTAATTTGTGTAACGAAATTTTGAAACGAAATAAATTTTCAAGACAATTGTTGTTTAACAATGAGCAATATAACAAATCCAGTAAACATACGAGGTTAATTTGAAATTTTGAATGGTTTGAATTAAACTCTTTCAAAAACGTTTGGCTTTTGAGAACAACTAGAGAAAAACTTTTCTAAATTTTATGAAACGTTTTACATTACATTAAATAAAATTTACAAATATTTGTCTTTGTATTTAGTGATATTAAGATACTATTTACATGGTGAAGTTTTAATGGGCAACCAATGTCTATTATTCTAGAATACTTTTGACAAGAACTTGAATTTTCTGTTCATAAATAATATTAAAAATGTTTTATTTTATGTAATGTTGGAAATAATTTTTTTTTTAATTAAGCCGTTTAATAGATCCAAAGTAAAAACTATTTTTTTTACGTTTGGTTATATCAAGCATTTTTTTTAAGATATGAACGAACTAGATAATTTCGAAGGAAATGCAATAAAATTTGAGGAACTATAAAACTAAAACACAGAAAGAACTAAAGAATTTAAAAAATTTAAAACCATAGAAGTAAAAAATGAAGTGATTGCTTTTGATGTTATAAAAATTTTATGGTGACATAAGACTCGTTAATTACACTGTTCGATAAAAAAAAATTTTGTCCTTCAAAAATAAAAATAAAAAACGAGAAAGAATGATATAGTCGGTCAAGACCGACTATACGATACCCTACACCATTGTGTACGAGTATAAAAAAACATGAAGGGCATTTATATTACATCTGTGGCCAATTTTACTAAATGTAAAATAAAATATACAAATACACAATAATGCGTTGATACTAACATCCAGATGATTTTATGCACTTTAGGGCGATTCCTGAAAGTGGAGCTACGGTAAACTATGGACCAATTCTCATAAAATTTGCCAATGTTGGTTCTATTTACATAAAACTTATTTGCGTCGAATATTAATTTGATAGTAACATTCGTATGGGATTTATGTAAGTTAAAGTGATTTTTGGATGAGCTATGGACCAATATTCACAAAATTTGGTACAAAAATTGATACTTGTACAGAACTTCTTTGCATCGAATTTTATTAAAATATTTTTATTTATAAGGCATTTTTGAGTGTTTAAACTCTATTCCGGGGGGACATTTGTATGGGGGCTAGGTGAAATAATGTACCAATTTTAATAAGCTTCGTCCTTGTATCATAAAAGTCCCATTTGCCAAATTTAATTAAATTATCTTTAAAATTTCGACCCGTACTTTGTGCACAAGGTTTACATGGATAGCCAGACGGATGGACATCGTTAGATCGATTTAAAAAGTGATTCTGAGTCGCCTGGTATACTTTAAGGTGGGAGTTAGATAACTTTTTCTATGCGTTATAAACATTAACACAAACTCATAATACCCCAACCACCTATGGTGGTGTAGGGTATAAAAATATATGTGGACAAGATAGAATTTAACCTGCTAAACATGAATCTGTTTTACATTTTTTTCCATTTGTCTTTGAAATTATTGAGATATAATTATATTTTTTAATTCGAAATTTTTGGAAATTTATATGTGTTTGTTTTAAAAACGTATACTTTCGGCTGAAAAGAAGGAAAAAATATTTCGATCGATTTTATTTTTTTTTTTTTTTTTTAACGCAAAAATTACTTTTTGTTCTGCGGCTTAATTTTAATTAACTATTTTAAAGTTCAAGAATTAAAATATTTATGTGACACAATTTCCAATCTACCGTGTAATTATGAGTTTTTCGCATCCACTTTACGTATTATTATTTTTTACAGCTTCTTTATCGATTTTTATTATTTTTTCAAAAATTAATAATTTTAGCTGGACAAATTTTATTTTAGCTGGACACTGGACACAGTGGAAAATCCAGAAGAATCCAGCCAATCTGGCAACTCTAACAGTATGTGTTGCGTAAAGTTTGCTCTTCTATCGTAACTATGGTGAGGTTTCAAATACTGTTTTAGCGAAAGTAAAAAGCTGGCTCAATGTATTTCCAAAGTGTTCGATAAAGTGCATTCATATTCTTACATTATAATCTCTTGCAGTGCCGTCCCTATGATTAAATATAAATAAGATTTTTACTTGTAATATTCTCTAAATTACATATATATATGCATACAGTTGATTTTAACGCTCATAGGACTCGCCAACATACGGAGGACCATGTTGCTTCTTATTATTTATTGCGCCTACGTCCGACCGAAAGTTTAATACAACTATCATATATGGGTCGTGGCTTTAAGGTCTATTTACGAACAGTAGAGGGCCAATATTCTAATCGGTAATAGCAGGATATCGAGCTCTATTAATTCATTGGAACGTTGTCGCATATGTAGGAAATTATCTGTATATTTCCACTTAATACATGTTTATACTTAAATATAGCCCACTCTTCGTATAAGGAATAAACTCCCGGCAGAAGTCTTTCCTGTCACTTGCAATCTAGCGAAATAGAAATCTAATATACTTAAATGCTGCACTCTCTATCATATCTGCCACAATCTATTTTTTCTAATACCAACACAATACCAATAAGTAGTAAGTACATCAGCACTCAGGGGAGTGAATCAGCACTTTCTGAGCGAGTCGATGTTGGATAAAACAATCTTTCTTTGAAAACTATGCCACTGCTTCGCGCGGACCCCGATTGGTTCAATAACAGGTCAACACTATAAAAATATCGTGGAAAATAGGTTGCGGAGTACGTATTAATATCACCAGAAAAAAATTAGTTTCATTCCATCACGTCTTAAATATTATCCATTGAAATCCAATCCACAATGAGTTTTTAGGTTATATAATTGTCTAGGTGAGAGCTGGAGCAAATATTTAAATTATATTTTTTTAGAGCAGAAATAGTAGTACCAATTAGGTCTCTAACTCGTTCCATTTACCCCTAGGAGTTTTTAAAGTTAAAAAGTTAAAATTGTCCCTTTTAACACGCAAACAACCATGACAAAATGACAGGCAAAGAGAGGGTGAAAAGGGACAGTTTTCGTAGAATATAATTGTGCATGTTCGTAGGTCACGAAAATTACTCAACAGCAAAAAATATGTGGACAGCAAAAGTTTGAGAAAAAATAATAATAAATATGTTATGAATAGGGTGTCAATTTTTTTGAACAACTATCTTATGATATCAAATTCCAAAGTAATAAAAGTGTTGAAATCACTTTGGCAGAAAATGCTCGACTTTAACCTGCTTTGATCTCGCATGTGTTTTGGAGGAGCAAACTGCATTAAAGTTTTAAAAAATTTCGAATTAGGAAAAAAGTTCTTAAAAAAAAGTTCATTTTATTTTATTATTATTATATATTTTTTGTAAATCTATTATTGTATGATTAATATCCATATAAACAATTCTTAAATTGAGAACATTTTTTTTAATATAAAAAAACTTAATGGCATAAAAACGGTAATAAAATTGTTTTGAATGGAAATTTTTGTTTCCAAGTTATTTTGTTTTTTTAAAACGTTACGCTAAGTGTAACAAAATAATATTATATATTATTAAAATGAAATATTTATATACACTGCCTGCCACTTGAATAAGGAATCAAATTTTTTTAACTTAATTAAGTATATCTCCTAAACTAAAGTTCAGAAAAAAATAAATTTTTGCGCAACCAAATTTCAAAGTGTTGGCTTTAGTTTCCTGAAGAAATAAAAAATATACATATTTTGTTAAACTAAAATTATGCATTTATTTAAAGACATGTATTTCTGTGGTACTATTTCGTGTGTCACTTGAATAAGGAATTCTTTTAATATTTATCAGGAAGGCTATGATTTGAATTTATTTCAATATAAACGGCTAGAGAATTTTTAATTTGATAGTTTTTAAATAGTTTTTAATCAAAATGGGACGTGGTAGGGCTCTTAATAACTGAAAAAGAAAAAAATTCTGATTTTGAAATCTCAGGGTCAGAATCCGGTCCAAAGACAGTTGTGTACAATTATTTAAATAACGTGGAAAGATGTGGAAAAAACATGAAAGGGCGGAAGAAAATGGCAACAACTCCAAAAGAAAGTCGAAAAATTCTTAGAATTGCATCAAATTCTGCCATGTCGGTATCAAAAATACGTGAAAAAAGTGGAGTCAGTGCCAGTCTAAGAACAGTGCACCATATTTTAAAGTCCTGCCCATACATAGTCCGACGAAAACTGCAAAAAAACCGCCACATAATGAAAAACGCAAATCACAACGTCTACAGTTTGCCAAAAATAAAATGACATGGTCCCACAAATAGTTTAAAGTTGTATTTTCCGATGAAAAAAGTTTAATAATGATGGTCCCGACGGGTAGAACTATTACTTCCATGACCTAAATAAGGAGGAATTATTTTTGAGCCGCAGACACAGCCGAGAGGGCGGAATAATGGTATGGGGTGCCATTTCGTATTATGGTGCCACAGAATTGGTTTTTGTATCCAACAAAATGACTGCAACGACTTACAAAAACATTCTGGAATAAGCATTTCCAAAATTTAATGATTTCTTTGGACCCACACCTTGGACGTACCAACACGACAACGCTCCGATTCATTCCGCCAGATCAGTAAAACAATGGATTAATCACCAAGGTGTTCAACTTTTGGATTGGAACCAATATTCCCCAGACCTGAATCCAATGAAAAATGTCTGGGGGTTGACTTGCAAGAAAAGTTTATGAAGGAGGAAAACAATTTGAGATGATAGAATCCTTAAAGGATGCAATAACGGAAGCATAGAGTTCAATTTCGCTAAATTACTTAGAGTCATTATACAAGTCGATGCCAATCGCATTACTAATTGAATGCCAGAAGATAATAACTTTCATTTTTATAACCTAAAATTTAAAAATAAATTAGTTTGCTTAGTTTTAAAACATTCCTTATTCAAGTGACACACGTAAAAGTACCACAGAAATACATGTCTTTAAATAAATGCATAATTTTAGTATAACAAAATATGTATATTTTTTATTTCTTCAGGAAACTAAAGCCAACACTTTGAAATTTGGTTGTGCAAAAAATTATTTTCTTCTGTACTTTAGTTTAGGAGATATACTTAATTAAAGTTTAAAAAATGTGATTCCTTATTCAAGTGGCAGGCAGTGTACGTTTTTATAAAAATAATTAAAAAACATTTTTTATTGTTTTGTTTTTTAACAACAATAAACTAAGAAAAGCAATTTTTATAAAAAAAAAAATAATAATAATAAAACATAAACAATTAAAAATAAAAAAAATATGAAAACCATAAAGAAATACAAAGAAATACATACATAATTACGTTTGGAACATATTAAAATCCGTTTAAATAGCAAAAGATATTGCATAAAGAAGGAGGCTTTCAAAACATTTTTGCTGTCAATGTCAATTAATGATGGAGACTTGACTTTAGACTTTTGATGTTGTTGTTGCTCTATCGCTTGATGCTCTAATGGCTCATCTGTATTGTTTTCGGTGTTAGTTAGAGCCTTCATTTCTTCTAAGGCCACTTCTTCACCTGAGGGTTTAACATAATCATCGTAATTTGGCAACTGTAAACCTGCTGCAGTTGTATTGAAGATTTTTGTAAGTTTATTGCCGCTGCTTGTTAAATGACAACTGGTTAAATCAACATTGTCGGCTGTAAAAAATTAAAAAATAAAATAATTGTAATAGTTAAAAATAATTATAATAAATTTACTAATTGGAGTGGAAAATTTTTTGTTTAAATTGTTTTGTTTAAGTTTTATATGTTAAACAAAAATTCAAGGTCTATAACCTGGAATTGTTAAAATAAATTTAAGAAGATAAGTTCATTATAAGAAGACTAGTTAAACAAAAATATTCTTATTTTTAATGACAAATTTTTGAAGAGAACTTCAACTTTACAAAAAATTTTAATGTTTAAACTGCAATATATTTCCAAGAATTAAATATTATATTTCCAAGAATTATATATTGTCTATACTATACTAGCTTAAAAAGTGTTATATTTAAAATTTTTAACAAAATATATTTTGAAAATTTCATATCTAATGTAAAATTTTATTCCATGTTTTAAATGATATTATTTAAGAAGTTTTTAAGAAAACAAAAATATTAAAAAATAAAGTAATTTTTTATTTAAAATTAATTTCAGCGTATATGTACACTGGTGCATATTCCTATAAATGCACATAAATTTTTTTAATCAACTTATCAAAAATGGGGCTTAAAAATAATTAAAGTGCTACAAATTATTTTTTTTTAAATTATTTATTGACTTCACTTAAAAAATTTATAACAAAAAAATTTTAAATGTACATTAAAATTTTTCATTGTTATAGTTTAATTTCAATTTAGCACTATTAATAATGTTTTGATGAACCTTTGTTTTGTATAACTTCAAAAATTCGGTCTGGCATTGATTCGATTAATTTTTGAAGAAAATCACTGTTAATTTCTTCCCAGACTTGTTTAATTTTTAGTTTTTACTCCTTTGTTGTCATTATGGTTTCATTCTGTGCACTTCTTGCGTAACCTTTACGAGCCATGTATCCCCAAAGATTCTCTATTGGATTTACATCCGGACAGCAAGCCGGCCAGTCCAATTGTGGAATACATAAATAAGAGAAGAGCATCTTCCAACAGTTCATTATAAATTGTACTGTTCATTTTAGCAGGAATAAAACATACTTTTGATTTCCTTGCAGCCGAAAAGGCTGCCTAAACCATAACACTGCCTCCACCGAAGTTGCATTTCGACATTCGAATTTCTTTCGACTTCAAATCATGCCAGTAGCAAGAATATAAATCGGGACCGTAAAAATTGAATTTCTTTTCATCAGAAAATATTACTATAATTCACTCATCTGTCCATTTCATGTATTTGCATGCAAATTTTAAACGATTTTCCTTATGATGCTGTTTTAACATTGTCTTACATTTTGGTTTTTTCCATTTTATGTTACCAAATGTTGGCAAAAGTGTGCAACATGTTTGGAAGTAACAGGAAGGTCAAGTTTATTTTTTATTTGTGTAGCATTTAATTTATTGCATTTAGCTTCTTCTTTTAATTTATTAATTTGCATTTTTGTTAATTTTTGATTAACTTTTTTTGATTTCCACACTCCGTATTTCAACCGTTTCTTAAGAAAGCCTCGAATAACTCCTTCCGAACGGTTAATATTTCATCCGATTTCTCTGTTAGAATATACTTGATAACGAAAAAATTGAAGTTGAATTTTTTCCTGGTATGTAAGAAAATTTTCTTTGGGCATCCTTTAAGCTCATGAAATTTCATCAGAAACTTTCCTTAAGTGAAACAAGCAATTAAAACTGTTTAAATTTTTGTAATATTTCTTTGCAATAACTTTTTAGTTTAGTCAAGTTTTTCTTGACTGTGTTTATAGGAACATTCCATTGAAATGATCATCAATATGATCTGATTGCTAAATTAAAGATAACAACAAAAGCAAGAAACAAATATTTCTTACATAAAAAAGTATCGTTATATCACAAGTTATTGTAACAACACAACATTGTTTTTGGTTAAGAGAAACGAATACACCTCAAAGAAAAATAAAAATTTTAAATGCGTTTATAGGAATATGCACCAGTGTATTTTAGTTCAAAAGGTGTTAGCTTAAACATTTTTGAAAAGAAAGAACATTTTAAAAATTTTAAATTTGGTTCAAAATTTTATTTTATTTCTTTAATGGCATAATTAAGGGAAATTCCTAGGAAAACAAATAAAAATATTGGAAATTTGATTTAAAATAAAGACAAAAACTGTTCAGTTTTGAAAGAAACAAAAGTAAAAAAGACATCTAATGTCTAGACTAGATAGACTACAAGGGCAATTATTAGCATAAATTTATTTATGATCCTTCACAAGGATCCTTTTTAAGGATTATTATGATCCTTTTTAAGGAATATTGCTTTACAACAACATCTTTAACTTCAGCTTTAACGAGGTTAGGTTATAAAACCAAACGCTTGCAGCTTTTGTGGTTATAAATTGGACTCCTCCATTCTTCTGGTGTCTAATCACAGTCCGAAAACTCTGTTTTGAATTAACAAAAAAGAACCAACAAAAGCAGTAAACAATTGCAATTATTTAAAGCTCTTGTCAAAAGTTTAAATTTTTTTAAATTATCCATTTTGTTTTATAAAAAACTAAAAGAAATCTCGTTATTTATTTGTCCTCTAATAAATGTTAAAAAATCATATGTAGTATAAGAATAAAAGATTTTAATTAAATCAATTTCTATTAATTAATTTCTATTATACTTCTTCTTCAGAAATGCCCAAACGTTTGCCATTAAGTTCATAAGACACGTTTTTATTTGATTAAAAGAAGAAATAAATTAAAACTAACAGCAAATAAAAATAAATTATTTGGCAAAAAATCTGCTAAGAAACATAATATAAAGAAATTAATAATTTACCTTTAATCTTAGACAAAAGCCGCGTAACATGATTCAACTGAGAATCTGAGTCTTCAAAAAATTTTTTATTGGCAGCATTTATAAGTTTATCTAAATCACGTTCATAATCGCCAACGGCCACTTCTAACACTAAAAATAATAAGAAAAAATAATCAAAAAATTTACCAAAATTTATCATCACTTTTAGCTTACAAAAATCTGCTGGATTGTGATAACTAGGACATAATAAATTTTGATCCGCCAAAAAGGGTATTAGTTCCCTAACCGGTCCCTGGTACATACAATGACCCTCAACCACGGTATAAAGCTTATCAAACATTTCAAATACCAAGGCTGAAGGTTGATGTATAGTACAGACAATGGTGTGTCCATGGGCTGCTAACTTCTTTAATAGTCCTATACATTGACTACACGATGAACTGTCCAAACCACTGTAATTTTTAACAAAAGAAAAAAGAAATAAATAAATAAAAATAAAAAACGAGATTAAGTAATTAAGATTTATATAAATTATTTAAGTATTTATTACTACTGTATTTAATTTATTATTTATAATTATTGACTATAAATTAAATGAGGAGGAAGTTTGAAACGTTTAACAGAATATACAAAAGCTAAAGTTCTTGGAAATTTATTATTAATTCAAAAGGTACAATGTATTTTAATGAAAAGTGAGATAAACTTAGTTTGATTTGAAACAAGGAAAAGGTGGATTATTATTTTTAGTGTTATTAAATTATAAGTAAATCAAATTTAATTATTAGTTAGTTATTTCAAACTGTTGACTATTTACAGATGAGGGGAAATATATGAAAATTGATATTAATTGGCAGTTAATCTTTTTGTCGAACAATTAAATTTTAAAAAATCCCCTTCAAATAGTTAATTATAGTTTTTATATAGTTTTTACGTTTAGGTTCCGAACTGGAAATTTTCATCTATATGCGAAAATCCCATTGCATTTTTCTTGTTTTTGGAAAAGGTCAACAGGGCATAATTTTGCCAATATTTGATATATTAACTTTTCCATGGAATGCATTCCAACGGATTAGGGCCATTTTAATACTCAAGGCTGTCGAGACAAGCCTCTCGAAACTGAAGTATTTTAAGACGATCTTTAAGACCGTCTTTTTTTTTTATTGAGGAGTTATTGATGGATTTTAATCTAAGGAATACAGTTAATACGGATGCCACTATGTAATGTGTTGAAACATTGAGAGATTAAAAAATATTAGAATTGACGCTAATAGGAAATTAATAGGATCCAGGACTTTTTCACAGTAAAATTATTAATTCGAAATTAGCATTCGGAAATTTAAGGAAAGTAGTGGAAGACCAATGTCCTTTAACATCAATATCCTTCTGAAACATTTTGAATAGGGGAGTGAAAAATAATTTCCTATGCAGATGGTATTTTGATATTGATCTCAGAGAATCGTTTAATCCCGAACATCGAGGTCATCATCCTGGTCAAAAAGCTACTTTTTTCACCAGGAAGCACAAAATGGAGTAGGGGGTTAAATGACGTTTTATTTCCTATTACGCCTACAAAAGATTCAAAAGTAAAAATTTCGGCTTACGATCCAATATTATAAACCGAGTTACATATCTAAGAACTTTCTGCTGTTCTGTATGATAAGAAAATTCTTTTAGCCAAGGAACAGATATGTGTCTCTATTGGTAATACAAGGTTAATGGGAGCACGTACAATCAATTTCTGGACATCATGTTTTATTTGTTGCCGATTGACGGATATGTGATGGGAAAGACGGAAAGGATATGGCTTAGGGTCCATGTTTCAGGTTTATAAAGAACTGATAGATTAGGTATTTACATAATTCTGAACGAAATCGATATTAATAGAGATTCCGGAAAGAGAAGTCCCGTTAGGATACGATAAGCTGCATGATGGTTTTTCAAATGGCTCGATGGATGCAGATGCCTGGATAGTGGAAATAAAATCTTATAGTCTTTCTGATGAATGTAGGCTGAGATTCTAGAGGTTTTGAAAGCTACGGAAAAAGTGGTGAGGAATGTTAGGAATCTGAGTTTGGGATTGCTGCAATATCAAAGGCAATGAAATTTCTAACGAACTTGATTCAAACGGCTCTAATTATAAATTTAGGGCACTAAAGGAACAGATCTTAAACAGAATCTGAATAAATATGAATGACTGAAAATTTTCAAAGGCTTTTGTAGCCCGAATTTAATATGGCAGGAACTAAACTACTTTTAGTCATGAACAGAAAAAGTCCAAGAGTCGTATTTGGGAGAAAGAAAAGAAAGAACCAGAAACGATGGAATATATTGTCTTATGCTACTCATGTTTACAATACCATTGGTACAGTTAGTGCAATCGGCAGTTATCATAGATTTCATCGTGTTAACAAATACATTTCCTCTATTATATTTCTTTTTCCTTTTTGTAGGAAATCGCGATTGACCACAAGGTCTTCTAGGAGAAGTGTAACTTTTTACCACCCATCCAAAGGCAAAACATACTTTTTAATTCGGAACAAATTGTTTTCTTGTAATATTAATAAATAAAAACCAGTAATAATAATAAAAAAGTTTAATTATATCAACCGATTTGCACAAGCAAAAAGCTGATTATAACCTAACGAAAGCTAGTTACATTAAGATCAAAGAAGATTTTCAACTGAGGATGCATCGTATACAGTGAAGAGATATCAGCACGAAATAAGACAAATGGCAATTATAAATTGACATTTTGACGATTTTTCATGTTAAAACAAAAAATATTTTTTTTTACTTTCCGTAAGATTTTTCGAAAGTTGTTATAATAATTTTCAAATTAGTCCCTTATAAGAATGTATTTCATTTTTTTTAGTAATCGTATTACATGACAAAGGAAAATGACAGAATATTAACATTTAAATACAATATTCTGTCTACCATAGAATTTTGAAAAGCCTAGATTTGGACCACGATAAAAAATTTTCCACCTCGCTGATGCTGACTTTAATCCTTAATCAATTTTGTGATAATACTATTTTAAACAAACGGCTTATAGATCTCAGCTCAAAAGACTCGAAACTAATAGATTTGAAAATTTTAGCGCCACAGGTTTCATTTTATAAACAGGATTGTTTTTAAAGTTCAAAAACTTAAAAAAGAGCTAAAAATTACTAAACTTTTTCCCATTCTTCTACACCTTTTGTTTCACGTTTGTACGTTCCGATCTCAATCGATCTTATATAAACTAATCGGACTTTTTGGATAAATTCTACACCTTCTTTGTTGTTTTGCAGACATTCAACAGTTACATAGAAGGTAGTCGAATTTTGATGACTAATTTTTTAATTTTTATAATTTTTTGTTTTTTTTTTTTTTTTGGCTGAATCTGTGCGCCCCTCAACAGAAGAAAAATTTTGAGATAGGAATTGTTACTTGTTATAATTGGGCGTATTTTGCGCTATATCTATTTGATGTGCCCGAAATAGTCAACGTAGTAGACAGTCTCAAAGTTTAGAAAACAAGAGCGAACATTTTTCAAAAAGTAAGTTTTTCGCGAGGCACATTCACAGTTTCATATAGAATATCATGGATTACTGCGCGAATTTAGCTTTTTGTTATTGTATCTAATAAATCGGAGGAGCACTTTTTGTTTTTTTTTTATTTCTATATAGTAAATTACAATTTGTACAAATCGTATATATATAGATATAAGAACGGCGATAAATATAATTGATCGAAATCATAAATTTAAGTCATATGTCGATGATTGTTTAAAACGGGAGACTTTTCTCAAAACAGATTTTGCTAAGGCACATCGCTTGGACAGCACGACATTGACCGTAAGTGCTGTTTGTAATGCTTAACGGAAATTTCAAAAGATGCAAATTTTATGGACCAAAATAATAATAATAATATTAATAATAATAATAAAATATATTTTCGTGTAATATATGGAGAAATAACTTAGATTTGAATACGCGATTTTTAGTATAAAGAACATTTTTTAGGTTTTACTACGAAACGTTGAAAATATTATAAATCCAATTTGATCTTAATATCAAAACCTACTGAGGTTTTGATATTAAGAAAAAACTCTTCTTGGTTTGGACCATTCGCGAACGCCAAAAGGCATAAAATTTTTAAATATCTTAATGAAAAATACAAATCAAAAATGAAAACACGGTTGAAAATTGAGAAAATAAAACGGCTTTTTTTTTGTTTTCCTGAAAAGTGTAAAAAAAACACATAGGACTTTTGCCAACGCACCGACGATAAACTTCTAGCTTGTAAGAATTTTTATATTTCAACTTAAAACCACTATAACGTTCGCGCCCTCTGCGCGAAATGATTAGCGCGAACTAATTCTAAATACATTTGAGTCTTTATATTTATATAAATAGTTTTTTTAAAGGCCTAAAATCAAAATTTTTTGATATTGGCTCATATGCGTATAGATTTCTTTTTATCTAAATGGCATGACAACACTGTAAATATAATTTTTGAACGCTTCAACATAATAATACCGCCACCTATTGTACGACATGATTTTGCAATGCAAAATTTACAAACCAGCAAACAATAGCTGGCGCTGTCAGAAGGCAAGAGAAAAAAAAATGCGTTGTTACCTTGAAAAAAAAAAAATCATGCACATTTTAAGTGATTGCCAAATATGAGTTAGATTAGTTTAAATACCATTTTTACTAAAAATCGCTATTTATTTTATTATTTAGTTATTTTTAAGCCTATTAAAAAATAACTTAATATCAATTCCATTATTTCAGTTTTAGCCAAAATTTGCTTTTTGTTTAATCTTGCTTATATATTTTTAACAAAAATTATAGTAATTACCCCAAAGTTTTGTATTTTTAACAACTTTTCTCATACCACAAAATGAAAGTTTAACCCATTTAATCCCATTGTCGCTTGAGTATAGCTGAATTATGAAGTGAAAAAATTTTTTTCTTTTGTCTTATTTAAACATATGTAAAGTAATGATTTAAAATAATCCAAAATTTGGTGGATAAATTGTTGAAGAATATCAGAATCTTGATTTTGAATTGTCAGTATAACGTGAAAAGTGCCAATTGTGTCATTTAATAATTTCTTTTTTATATAATTTTTCCCAATGTTTGTTTTAAATTTGACTTTTTGATAATAAGAAGCTTTATTTATGAAATATATTAATTATAAATTTTTCCTAACTAATTTTTGTAAAAAATCTCCCCTCAATGGCAGATAGTATATATTTTTTTTCCAGACTTTACAATTAAATATAAATTTCAAAAAAACTATTTTAAAAACCCGTACCGTTTACATTGATTCACAATTTTTATTTATTAATTTTTTTCACAATACACTTTAAATATTACTTTTTTTCCCGTTTTTTCATTTATAATTTTGTATTTAAAAAAAAAATTCGTTTTGGCGTTTTATTTTCCTTCAATTTTCATACATAGATTTTCCATCAAAACGCATAAATCAGAGTTGTATACGGTAAAAAACAAATAATAATTGATTTTTTCATTTAACTAATTAAATTATTTATATGAAAAGGCAAGTTAAAAACCAGAAAAAACAACTAGTTGAAAACCCAGTTTTTTTATTTTATAATTAAACAATAGTAAAGAAAAAATATCTTTGCTGGATATTAGCTTGGGACTTAATGGGTTAAAATTAAACACCGTTTTTAAAACTTAAAAAATGTCAATCACAATAGCAATGAACAGAATACGTTTGTAATTATAATGACATTAACTGTGGGATTTTATTTTTCCATTATTAGTTAATATTCTTTATTGTATTGTAAGAATTGTGACAAATCCAAAAATAACATTTGTCATGTGTTGATTTGCTGACTGACTAGCGGTTTGACTACTACTTACATATACTTAGGTGGCTTTGAATTTATAATCGATTATTCCATTAAAGTATTAAAGTAATATTTCCGCGTAATTTCTAAAGCAGTAAAAAGAAAATTACGTTTTGTTTTTCTGATCTACAATGTGGTTTTTAGATATTTTGTTTTAATAATGCCTTGATGAAAAAAATAATAATGATGATAATTATTACTAAACATTTTTCTCAAAAAAAAAAAAAAAAAAAAAAAAAAATTGTTATAATTTCATCATCATTTTCACAAAAATTAAACCGACTAAGACAATACCCAGCAAAAACTTTGCTTTCCTGGTAAGGCAGCAGGTATAATTGAAAACAAAAATAAACTACTTATTTTTTGCCTGAATAACTAGTTATTTTTGTTCGACTTGTCCAAAAATTCATGTAGTTATTTTTTGACTCTAGGGATACTCAAAAATATGTACCTAAACGAAAACAAAAAAAAAAAAAACAAAAAAATTTTGCCGTCAGTGAGACTCGAACTTGGACACACACTAACCATTCGTTTTTACTGACTAACGTCTTACTCAGTACACCATCTCGCATATAGCATCCTAAGCGACAAAAAATCTATTTAGTTTAAAATATCTTTTTAGACATTTTGTTATAAACTACAATTTTTGTACTAAAATTTACTTGATTTTTAGTAGCAATTTCTAAAAAATATTTTCTTTTTGCACCTAAAACCTTTAAAGCTTATATATTATATTAGGAAATTACAAGATTTCTATAAATATATAAAATGAAAATTATTGGAGAATCGGATTTGAAAAACGTATGTAGTATAAAGAAAATTTCACTAATGACTAATTTTGTAAAAAATTCTATTGGGTGCAAAATTATATGCAAAATTTTTCTCTAAAATATAAAATATGCAAAATTATGTTCTTTACCTCAGGTCCACATCTGGGATTAACGCTGATATATATAGAGAGAGTAACCATTTTGTTTACATTATGTCAAATCATTATTTTTAATCAATCACAGAATAAACATGTCCATGTTTAAGAAATTCTCACTTTTTAGCACCATTTTTATAAAAATTTTTTTAAAATGTAAAACAGGTTGGTTGGTAGGTTGGTTATGTGATTATATAGTTGTATTACAAACAACAAAATACATTATTTATTTAAATTTTTATTAGTTTCCAACAGAAGATCATATAATCTGTAAACAAGCGTATGGATTGAACAAAGTTGGTTATTTTTTTAAGAATTTTGTTGTTTATAATATAACCACATAATCACATAACCTGATAACCAACATATCGTGAATAACCTTGTTTTTTTTAGTAATTTCTAAAATACACATACACAACAAACACAAACAAACTTTCGTATATGTGTATTTGTTGACAGTTCATCTTATAACCCTGCCAACATTTTCTATCCAAATTTGCACTAAAGAGTAACCTTAAGTTGTTTTTAACAGTCGAATATGATATCATTTTCTTATCCAAGAAGAGTCATCAAGCGGGAAGAAATGTGCAGCAGATTTAATACTTTTTTAATGACACTATTTAGTGCTTTTTTTTATGTGTCAAACTGGAGTTATTTCGAGGAACAGAAAAAGACACTATTTCTGTCGAAATTCTAACTTAATACTATCAACATTACTATCCAAACTTTGACTTACTATTTTAAAATAAATATGGATACTATCATATTTATTTTAAAATAGTAAAAGAAAAAAAAGTTATTTTCCCATCGAAGAAGAGTCATTGTTCGGGCAAAACTGTATTGCAGTTTTGATACATTTTATTGACACTATTAAGTGCTTTTTTTGTGTGACGAATTAGTCATTTAGGGTTATTTAAAATCGGTTTTAGTTGTGCTTAGGAAAATCTGGCTTTAAATATTCAATTTAAGAGAAGAGCTTTTAAATATAAAATTACACCAAATTGCTGGTAAAAAAATAAGTATTGAAATCAGGGGCGAATCCACGGGGTAGGAATGGTATAGGAAATTTACCACAACAAACCATACCATAGCAAACCTATACTTAAAATTTTCATATTTAGGAAATAATACACTCCGCTACAACGAAAAATCACTCGAGAAATGACATTGCATAGAAATGACATAGCATAGACCTTCTTGCCATATAGGAATCCATAATATGTTTTTAAGGGGTTTGAATCATAATCTCCAGAAAAATTTGAATTTATAAGCGAAAATGTGAAAAATCCCATTTTTGGGATTTTCAATTTTTTTTTTTTTTTTTGTTTTGTGAAATGTGGGATTCCTTCTACTAAAATCTTAAAGTTTTTTACAATTTCTCATTTTAAGATATCCTAACTAACAAAGATTTTATAACATATATAATATTTATAGTTTCTCCAATAACCATGTTTTTTTTCACAAATAAATTACGTTACATACCCAGCAAAAAATTTTTGGTTATTGGTAATGGCAACTACTTATTAAAGTAGTTTCTGTGCTGAGTAAGACGTTAATCAGTAAAAACGAATGGTTAGTGTGTGTCCAAGTTCGAGTCTCACTGACGGCAAAATTTTTTTGTTTTTTTTTTTATTTTGGTTTTCGTTTAGGTACTTATTTTTGAGTACCCCTAGAGTCAAAAAATAACTACATGAATTTGTGGACAAGTCGAACAAAAATAACTAGTTATTCAGGCAAAAAATAAGTAGTTTATTTTTGTTTCCAATTATACCTGCTAGCTTACCAGGAAAGCAAAATTTTTGCTGGGTAGCTAACATAATTCTTCATTATGTAGATAAAAATTAAAGTCAATATCTTTTACAGAATAGAATTTACGCTACTTTAAAATTTAATAAGATGTAAAATATTTTAAATCGGATAGGAAACAAAAAATTGGCCAGCGATGAAGTATTATCTATGTCAGAGGTAATCTATTTTGAGCCCTATATGCCCCATATGCTCATATGCCATCCAAATTAAAAATTATACGCTCCTCTGCTACTTCTATGTGAAATCTTGTGTAAATCCAGCCAGGCGATTAAAAGTTAAAGATTTTTTTCCAAAAATAGAAATCGAAAAAAGAATTGTGTCAAAACGTGGTGCAGAAGCAGAATTTTTTACGGCAGATTCGATTGCTGGCCTTTGAAAGTAACACACCAACTAAGTACCATCGTCTTCTTCACATTTTTTATTTGTAATTTAAAAACAATGTAATGGTTTTTTACTTTCAGAAGGTCGAAAATCGAAATTTTTTTTTGTAAAATTTTTTACTATCAGGAAAATAACATTTTGAGAACACTAATGGGAGACAGTTTTTGGTAACTTTATATTTATCCAAAAACTAACTTTTAAGTGACTTTTTCGACATTTTAGTTAGTAAGAAATGTAGAATAAATAGATCATAAATCGAAATTAATGTTATTCGTTTTTGTAAAATTGTTTACTAACAGAAAAATAACATCTTGAGAATACTAGAAAGAGTCATTTTTCTGATAGTGGATAAAACTATCACCTAATTGCTGACAGGGAAGATAGTTGTGTAGAGAAATATCATCACAACAGACTCATAATACTTATTATAATACTAATATTTGAATCTACACGTGAGATAATTCTCTCAGAGAGCGAATTTTGTGAACGATTATGACCAAAAGGCTAGGTTATGAAATATTATTCAAAATAAGAAAAAAATCTTACATATTCTGTTACGTGTAGGTGGGCTGTTAGTGCAATATTATGCTCTTAAATATAAAGTATGTCAATTAAATTGATGAAATGCTCTCAAATAGGGATTTTCTATGAAAATATGACAAAAAATACTGTTAAGGCTAAAATATGCACAAATATGTGGTTAGAATCAAAATATGTAAGAATATGTAGTAACAAATCAATCCCAAAATTCTTAAAATTGTCTGTCATTTGAAGTCCAGGAAATAATATGATTTTTATATTGAAAATACTGTAATAATGTATGTTTAAATCACATTTAACTTTAGTATAAATAAGTTTAACATATACTCCAAAAAGAAAAACTACTCCTCATTTTCTTTCATTTACCTAATTTCCTATTCATATTTTTTGTAGAGCGTTTTTAAGTCATTTATGACTATTTACAATTATAATGCGTTTTTTGTTTTAATTTCAAATTGTATTATTATGTTTTTTTTTAACAATTGAATTTTGCATGAAATCAACAACAATAATAATTGTAACAATGAAACACGTTTCGTGTGAAAGTTGGGTCTAAATAGAGTTAATAATTTCACTAGCTTTGATGTGATGAAGATTAATGCTCATGTAAAAAATAAATCATAGGTTTTACAAACAACTCAGTCAGTTGTCACGATTTCGTATAAATATAGAGTTTAGAAAATTGATTAATGTGTGTAATTTGTTGTTTTCCTTGCAGGTTAGTAGTTTAAGGAAGGGGTATTAAAAAAAAGATGAAATAAAGAAAGAAGGATTTAATTTTAATATTAAACTTGAGGTGGTATTAATTAAGATAAGTATGTAATACTAGGACGAATATATTAATTAGTGATAAGTATAATATATAAATTGGATGATTAAAATACAAATATTTAAGATTAGGTGAACTAACATATACCTTTCTATCCATTATTTTCTCTTCACCAAATAAAAAGTTCTCCCAGCATAGAGTTTCAATACTCATTAATACCTTAAACAATAATATTCATTCAAAAATTTATCTGCAGCAGCAAACACGAAAATGTCGGTATTCAAATTTAAAGATTTTTTATTTATATGAGAATTTACAAAAATTTACAAAAAAAAAAAAAAATCCCAGTTAGTATTCTTACTTCTATAAAAGGCTGACTTTCATGGTAACACGCATGTTTTATATAAAAGAGGTCTTAAAGTAATCCCTATTTCCAGATCGATCCTTAATTGACAATAGCTTCTGGATAATCGTATAAATCCAAATATTTGAATAAATATATATCATATATATATATATATATATATATATATATATATCAATATCAAATTAAACACAAAAATATTATCTATAACAGAAAATACATAAATTAGTTTACTCGGGTTTGGCATATAAAAGAGTTCTTAACACAATCCCGATTCCCAGATTGCTCCCTAATTGACTTAATTTAATACAAAAAATGCATAAATTAATTAACTCCCAAAATACATAGTGGTCGGGTGTGACCGACTATAACATTCATACTTGTTCGACTGTGCCGAATCTTAAAACATTCATCTTATTTTGTAAATATTTATGAATTAATTTTTGCAAATATTCTATATTATTTAGCCAAAAAGTGTGCTCCCGGGTAAAACGAAACATAAAATTTTCATAATAAGACTGAGTTCACACAAAGCAATTTTTTTTTTTTTTTTTGCTGAAATTCTGACTTCAAATGAAAGAGTGCTAGAGGGAATATGAAAGGGAACAAACTTATCTGTACTTCGAAATACGTTTCGTTTTTAATTTTCGTATTTCAAAACAAAAACAAATCAAGGCAATTAAAGCAAGAATTGCTGAAGCAAATTTTTGTATATGAACGTAAATGCAAGTTAAAAGAAAAAATAGAAAATTTTCAGATGAAAAAAAATTGCTGTGTGTGAGCTCAGACTAACTCTTACTGCCGTTAGTTTTAAATATCTTTCTCGAAGATGTAATCTTTTAACAGCGGATCGAATTCTTGAAATCCGGTCGTTTTTCCGCATGCATATGGCGGTCAAAGAAAAATGTACAAAATTTAATTTGATTTTTTTAGTGTTTTTTTTTTTAAGTTCGAGCGTGTGGAGAACAAATTTTACACTTCTGCTGTGCCAAATGAAAACTTTTTCCCATGTTATATTTCGACATATTCTTTTTACAAAACCTCACAAACTTTTAGAAAATTCAATATATATTTTAATAATTAATTGTTTTTGTGAAAAAATAAAAGTTTCGTAAAATAAACTGTTTATGATTGTCAAAATTTTCTATTCATTTGTCAATAACTTATATAGCACTGTGGGCTAATGACATTATATTCTCCTCATAACTGTAAAAAATTTACTTTTCTTATGTACTTTGCTACCGTTGGGCACACACTCCTACTAGAAAATTTTGATTGAGTAAGTTTTGACAACATTCGTAAAACTGCTCTTGGTTAGGAAGCATCTCGAACATCTTTGCCATTATCGTTTAAGGGCAATCGGCCCGTTCGCGTTTGTTGGTCTCATAAAAAAGCTTAACATGAACCTAAAGAATGAGATGAAACTTGGCTCAAAAAATGTCTCAAGAATGAATTCTAAGCCCAAAAAGAAGAGAAGCTCCTAAGAGTTATGCCAAACATGTTCGGCCGCGTAATGAAACGTTGTGTTAATTTCTTTAAAATCAAATATGAGCCAGCTAACAAAATTTTAAATAACAAAATTGAGAAGAACTCTGAGGCAAAGATCTGATCAAAGTTCCTCAATAATAAAAAAAAATATGTATATTTTCAATATTTTGTATTAGCTTGGAAAACATACGATATTGCAGACTTTTCTCGTGCTCCAAGCCACAAGTTTTGTATTGAGGATAATCGGTAAAATAGACCGAACTAAAAACAACAAAAATTTACAAAACAATTAAATAAGCTCGAATAATCGTAATAAAGAGTGTCATAAAAAGACACTAGTGACACTAGTGACATGCAACAGTGTTTTTAACATTTTCTGGCCAGAATTAGAATTTTGTCGTTATAGTAGAGGAACCCAGAATTGGGAAGGTTACTTTAGTAACACAGAGTATTAGTTATTTAAACTACTCAGAATTTTGGCAATTGTAAAGGAATTGGATCCAAGTTAAAAGCGAATTTAAAAAGGTCCCAGTAGTGCTCAATTGTGATTATTAAATTTAAATTCTTATCTCTATAAGAATTTAAAAATTTAGTAAAAATACTTTAAAATTTGTTTCAAAAGTCATATCTAAAGAAATAAAAATAATCTAGTCAGCAATTAATTTTTATATAAAATAATAAATCAAAAAAATCTGGAGAAAAAAACATGTTATGTTTTATTCTTAGAATTTTTATATAAAAATTCTGATGACTTTATTTGATATATTGTTAATCACACTTGTTTCTCAGTTATAGATGCCTTCGAAAAGCTAATTCCAGTAGACAGTCGGACATCTTTTTTTTGAGCTCCTATAAGAGCCCAAAATATTGTATCGACAATAAGTGTCTTTTACAATTGCAATTTTTTATTAAAATCATAGTTAATACACAAAGAGTATTTTTATAAATTAAGAATTTCAAACAAAAAATTCTTTAAAGCTTTTAGAATTTTACCTAAAATTTTACCTAAAAATATGATTTTTGAATCACTACAATATGGTCCCTAACGTGGTACCCTGTACAGTTTTTGTAGAAAAAAAGTTATCATTTATCCCTTTAGGTTAGGTTAGGTTAGGTTAGGCCTCCACCCAGAAACCATTCGGTCCATTGTGATCCCTTTATAAATGCCATAAGAAAGGCTAAGAGTAAAAGAGAGACCTTAGTAAGATAAGGCAATAGAATAAAAAGAAAAATAAGAGAAAAATGTGGAACCACCTCTAAGTCACTTTATTCCCATTACCTTCTCTAGTTCGTGTAGCATGTGGCTTCCAAACTACTTCAGTCCTCCATATCATAGCACGTCTTACAAAAGTCTGACGTGCCATAGTTTATCCCTGTATCTTTCTGAGTTTTCTGTTTCGCAAAATTGCAAAATATTTAATGTTTATTTAAAAGTATGTAACTCAAAGAGCAATATCTCTGGGAAGTCTTTGCGGATTTTAATGATTGAAAAGATGATTGAATTGTGTTTACGTCGGCCAATATTTTAAAAATAAAAAAATTAAAAATCAGTTTTAATGCAGATTTTAGAATTTTTAGCATATTTAAAAAGTGGGAAATCTTTACATTAAAACTAAAATCAAAATTTGTTGGCTATTTAATTAAATGTATTCTTCAAATAATAATTACACTTTTCTTGTACTATCTTTAAAATATGAGTCATTGAGTTCTCTAAATGAACTCTCGAATAATCGATCAAACGACTTTTTGTTGAAAAAATTAAAAAAAGTCGAAATCGACTTTTGAGCTTTTACTGGCGTTCTTTCACGGAATTTTCGATATTTTTGTAGAAATTAAAACGAAATGACAAACTCTTATATCTTGTCAACTTTGCCAAAGAATGCAAAAATAAATCGCTTACTAATATCATCGTAATCAAAAATTGTACTTCAATATTATTCCTTTTAGAAATTTAAACTAGAGATGATATGTAATTTAAGAATAATATATTAATAAAGGTTTAAAGTGAAAATCAATCTTACTTCCGTAAATATTTAAAATTAAGATCAAAAAATATCTCTGCTCTGCTCCATTAAAGATCAATAAGTAATTTCAGAGATTAAAAAATGTTCCAAAGATAGCTTTCAGTTCAAAATGCATACTCAAATACATTAAGTCAAAATTAAAAGTAAATACACATTTTTAATAGGATTAATGGATTTAAAAGTATTTAACTCTAGAAGAAAAAATTAGTTTAATTACTTAAGAATTTAATTCATAGACGTATAATTTACGTAACTTATTCACAAATTACTAGCCACAAACAAGTCCACGTTTTGTAGAACGTGAAACATATTAATTTTTAATTTATTTATAAATATGTTTTAAACGATAACTTAATTAAAAAGCAAAATAAAATATTGACAAATTATGAAATCTAAACAAGGTCAGCTAGTTTTTTACATAAAATACATGTATGAAATAATAATCAAGCAAACCACTAGTAAGTGGTTCTTTTAGCTTCCCTATACAAGTTTGATAATATGTAAGTGACCATAGGTTGAGAGCGCAAAAAAAAAACTCATTTATTCTGTATGCCGGGTATATAAAGTTATAAATAATTTTGACCGAACTAAAAAATTTATTTTTCAAAAATTTCTACCAATTAGATTAAGATAAATTAATTAAGAAAGTTATTCCGAATTAAATTGTGCTAAATTGATTCAGAAACATTTTCTGAATAGAATTTTTATACAAAAAAGTAAAGGGAGAACATCTTCATTTTGTGTGTTACAAACAAAAGAACATTGCTGCTTGTAAGAAGACACTGAGAGAGCTGATGGAGGACTACATGGTGAGACTCTGCTGGGTGCCTGGCCACTGCAATATTTCAGGCAATGAACTGGCAAGGCAAGGCGCAGCAAAGAATGTCTCGAAAAGGGAAACCTATGTGAAACCACCACTAAGTTTCTTCTATGGGAAGATCAATGATTGGATCTTGGTCAGAACCAATTCGGCTTGGGAGAGTAGAGAGAGGACTGTAGAGTGTCGAGGGCGATATGGCCGGTACTAAACAATGCAGGCACTAGCACTCTCCTGGGCTTAAATATGGGATGCTAGCAATTCCGATTTTTGTAGAACGTGTGGAGACGTCGACGAGACCGAGCCTATTGAGCACATTGTGTGCCATTGTCCACGCTTGCAGCATCGTAGGATTAAATGGCTGGGTAGCCAATTCCTCGGCGGGCTAAGTGACGTTCGGGACGCAGATCTTGTAGATGTCATAGGCTTCGTCATGGGAATTGACTGTTTAAGGGAGAATCAGGGGTATAACCTAGGGGGATTGGTAACATTGCTAATCCCCCTATATGATTCGTTCACATTCCTACTCTTTTATCTTCTACTTCTACTCTCCTATTTCCTGCATTCTCTTCTATTTTCTGCATTCTATACTCTATATTTCACAGCTATTTCAACGAAGGAACTCACAATGGACCGGGATCGGTCTCTGAATGGACATGTGGTACTTTCTGGTATCACATCAACCTTCTCTATCTATCTATATATCTATCTATCTATCTCTAATACTTTAACAAATTATAATGGTACAGTAAAGTATAAAAGAGACATTATAAATAGAGTTATGTAATTTCTAAATAATAAAAAATATTATTAGAGTTTTTTATGCAAATATTTAAAAGGTGTTTGGCAAAAACCAATTGCTACCATTTAGCTAGTTACCATTACTAATAAATCACTTAAAAAGTTTATTTACATATGTAAATAAAGCAAGTACCTTTAAGCTTAAGACTAAAATATGCTAATAAAGTATTTTAAAGCAAATAACCGTAAAATTGATAGCATTTCACATTTTGAAAGTGTTTCAATTAAAACATATATAAACATATTTTGTCATACAATATTCATTGAAATAAAAAACTAATAAAAAACTAAATAAATAAATTCCATATTTGTAATAAGAAACGTATACGTGCATTTTTAATTTAATACTAGTAGCGTTTTGACAAAAAAATATAATTATTATGAAAATAATAAATAGTATTTTTAATCAACAGTGAAATCACAAATATGTAATTGCATTTTTTTTCGTGTACGTTGAATAAATCTTTCGATAAAACATTTATCCGTTTCAGAATAAATAAAGCATTTTGGCATCGATTTGTAAGTTCATATTTTTTCATATTTTTACACTTAATGGTATATTTTTGCATATAATAATTTTTATAACAAAATATGGCATATTTATGCCATATTTTGTTACTTTTAGATCATATTTAACCTTTTTAGATTATATTTTGACATTCCGAGGATAATTTTTTTTATAACTCATTGGATGTTTTCTAATATATAAAAAAGAAGAGATCCAATAATATTTTGTACTTAAAATTAATTTAGATAAATACCGCCTAAGTTCATTAAAAATCGATGAGAATCCTGACTTGTAGCAACAAATCATTAAGATTTAGAACAGATTATTTTATATTTTCTTAAGTTATTTTTGAAACATGATATAGAGGACGTATTTGCTTTTAAATTTGAGCGAATAGCATCAGTTAATGTTCTAAAAACAATTTATTTATTTTTAAATTTAAAAAAATTCTTATCTAATCTTTCTGATAATTTCTAAAATACTACTAATATTCAGAATTGGATGGGTAAGCAAGCAAATGTAAAAGCGATAAAGTTTTTACGTGATATATAGAAAAAAAAAAAATATATAGGGAATAAAAAAATAAGGCTTTTCGATACAGTTGATAGATAAATTTTAGTTTTATCTTATTGTATAAAATTTTAATATTAAAAAAATTAATTCTTGTTTAAAAATAAAAAAATATTTTTAGTTTTTAAGAGCATATTTTCCCATTTTTAAAGCATATTATTTAATGCATATATAATGCTCATAAAACAATTTTTTTAGGGCATAATTGTTGTTTCCCTCGTAGACCATATGTGCATTTTATTACAACAAATAAATAATAAATTAGTGTAAAAAATATTATTTAGAAATGTAGACAAAGCGTTTAAAATACAGAACAGGTAATGAATTATAATTTACTAATAACACTGGTCGGCAAAAGAAAAAAATATTGTCCCCCTTCATAAAAAGATAAAAAATATGTGGACTAGATGGAATTTGACCTGCTAAACACGAATCTGCATTCATATATAATTTTTCCATCAGGTCGTGATATTTTTATGAGCATGTCTAATATGTAATATCCCTTTGATAAGGCGAATACTCGAGTATATTTTACTATAACTGGAGAACGGGATATCCGATTTCGACAATTGAAACACCAAAAGATGCCTTTAAGTCATCTTAATATTATTTTTTTTATCTGCCCAACAGTTTCGGTGTTATTCAGAAATTAGTGTCAGAAAAAGCAAATTTTCATGTAAAATTGAAGAATTTTTCTTTTTTTTCTGAAAAATTTTTTAAGAAATGACACCGGTAGAAATATGCATTTAATCTTCTATCACAAAGCTGGTTATACTACGAATAAAATAAGTCACATATTATTAAAATTGATCCACAAATCTTGATTTTATTCGCAATTGTATACCTAACATTTTTTTCTTTTTGAAACAAAAATAGGTAGACTAAATGGAATTTGACATGCTAAATAAGAATCTGCTTTCACTTTTATATCAAGTTTTTGATTATTTTTATGTGCCTGACTACTTTTAATCTGACCTTTTTAATCAGTCATACTTGTATAATTCGAGAACGGTTTGTTCAATTTAGATAAATAAAACTGCAAGAAAACACTATTTTCTTATCCGCTCAATATTTTCGGAGTTATTCAGAAATAAACATTTTTGCCATTTTCACTTTTAAAAAGAACTTTAAAGAAAAAAATCTTCAATTCTGCAAGAAAAAAAAATGTTTCTCGGACACTGTTTTCTAAAAAAAATTTCGAAATTATAGAACATATAAAAAATGAGAGAGACTTGAAGACATTTTTAGTCCGCATCTTTCAAAATCCATTTAGTCCAACTATTCGTCTTTAAGGGAGGATTTTTTTTTGCCGACCAGTGTAATTATTAATATTATTACTAATTATTTAGCCTTGCGAAACTAACAACCACATAGAAAATTATATCGCATTTAGCACTACCTATCACCAAGTGCGTAATTTCTGTGCACAAACAGTTTATATATAGCGTTGCCACTCTTTAAGAAAAAAATGTATAACAAGGAAAAGTACCAAATTTTGCAAATATTAATAGTTTAAAGAGAAAATGTGTTTTTAACTAAGAAAGCTAAAAATTACATAAATCTTTTTAAATTAAAATAAATGCGGTAGAAAAAAAAATATGAAAATTATAATTAAAATGGAAATAAAGCTGAAATTCATCAAATTTAAAAGGATTTTAGTCTAGTCTATAGACTAGAATGTAGTCTGACCTATAGACTATACTATAGTCTAGCCTATAGACTAGAATATAGTGTGGCCTATAGACTAGACTATAGTATGGCCTATAGACTAGACTATAGTGTGGCCTATAGACTAGACTATAGTGTGGCCTATAGACTAGACTATAGTGTGGCCTATAGACTAGACTATAGTGTGGCCTATAGACTAGACTATAGTGTGGCCTATAGACTAGACTATAGTGTGGCCTATAGACTAGACTATAGTGTGGCCTATAGACTAGACTATAGTGTGGCCTATAGACTAGACTATAGTGTGGCCTATAGACTAGACTATAGTGTGGCCTATAGACTAGACTATAGTGTGGCCTATAGACTAGACTATAGTGTGGCCTATAGACTAGACTATAGTGTGGCCTATAGACTGGACTATAGTGTGGCCTATAGACTGGACTATAGTGTGGCCTATAGACTGGACTATAGTGTGGCCTATAGACTAGACTATAGTGTGGCCTACAGTCTAGACTGTAGTCTGGCTTATAGACTACACTATAGTCTGACTTACAGACTACACTACAGTCTGGCCTATAGACTATAGTTCCATTTAAAATTCTTATGCAATAAAAAGAAAATACTCACGTTGTTGGTTCATCCAAATATAGTACAGGCGGATTACTTATCAATTCTAAAGCAATCGCTAAACGTTTCTTTTGTCCTCCCGACAATTTTGCCGTAAAAACATTAAAACGATGATCCAAACCCAGCAGCGATAAAATATGTTTAACTAATGTTAATTTTTGTGATTTAGAAATCTTAAAGCCCAATTTTAAATGGGCGGCAAGCATCATAACTTCACCAACCGTTAGTTGAGGCCGCAGCAAGTCATTCTGATGTATATAACAGGATAATTCACGATATTTTTGTGATTTTGTTGATACCACTTTGCCATTGACGCGTATGGTGCCGGTAAGTCCAGTGGAACTAAAAGAAAAAATATTCCATAAAGAATTTTTAATACTTTACGATAAGCAATCTGAAGGCTTAACAATTAACAATTCTTTGATAACTTATTTTATTATTTATAATTATGTTTTTGTTTTTATTTTTCAAGTTCAAGTGTCATTGACCATTTTGAATGCGTTTGTTGTTAATGTTTACAATAACAATAATCTTTTTTTGTTTCTTGGTGTTTTTTTTTTTTTTTGTTTTTTCTTTTATAAAAGTAAAGAAATTAATAATATTCATGTTTTTCTTTTTCTTTCTGCTATAGACATTAATTGTATGACTAGTAGTTGTTAGTGTAAACCATAATTATAGGTTGCATCATTTTGTTTTTATTATTTTATAAGTTTATTCGTTCAGACGATTATTTCTGCAATAAAAATTTATGATCATAAATAAGAAAGAGTTGATTATCTTCGGTTATCGCTTCAAGAGTTTATTAAACTCTTTATGTTTTTTGTCATTTAAAGGTTTCGTTAGTAACAAATTGCTTCAAATAAATTTATTATTTCTATATATATATAAAATTTTTAAACTGTTATAGTTTCCTGAAGCTAATTCAGTGGTTCCCTAATAGTGTTATAAGAAACTTCGCCTGAAGATTCTTATGTAATTTTTAATGCTCTCATATTACTTAAAATTAATAAGGATTTTACACCAAAATACTATTCATATTCTGAAAATAATTTTCGTATTCATGTCAATGTGTTATTATTCAATTCAGTTGGTTAATTAACATAAATATTTGAATTCTTTTCAAAGTAAATTTTTTCTACATAATTAAAATAAAAATCTGCTTTGTCAAATATAATAACATACAAATATTATCTATTTTTTTTTTTTTTTTAATCTATTGTTTAACAATTTGTTATACTTTTTTGAATATTTTAAAAGTTTATTCCAAAGAGTAACAAGAGACGACACTAATTTTCAATAACCTAAGTCGGTTGTTAAAAACCTAATTTATGCAACAATAAAATACATGTAATCAAATGTACGTGTATTTTGTTGTTGCTAAAAGTAATAAAAAAAATAATTTTTTTCAATAATAAAAAAAAAATTTTTTTCAATTGTCCACCTAATGTTTCGTCTCTATGTTTAATCAACCTATAGTTTATTCAACCTAAAGTTATTATGAATACTATAAATAACAAAAGAAAGTAATAATTTGAAAATAAAAATAAAAAAAAAATAAATATAAAATTTTATATCACAAATTAATTCCATATAACAAAAATGATTCATCTGCAGCACATTTAATCACACTTAAAATTTAGCTTTAAATTTAAAACGTGTATTAAATAAATCAGTTAGTTCACCTGTTTGGAACTTAATTTTTTCTTTGTTGAATTCCTTTTCAAGTGACAAACAAAGAGTGATTAAAAGTTTGAAACGTATGTTTTTTATGTTAATTACTTAACTTTTTGCATTATTATTACAAAAAATTTAGAACTCGTGCAAGTATTTGGGCAATTAATAATAATAAAATTTTTTTTATTAAAATAAATATAAATTTTATTTAAATTTTTTTAATGTTGATAATTAATTTTTTATTATGAAATAAATCTTGTTATTAAGGTTCAAAGTTATTTTTGTTTTATAATTATTTTATTAATTTTTATTATTATATTTGTATATTAATTAATTGCTTTAACTCTTGTTTTAATAAGAAAATCAAATTTACTTTTAGATAGAATTCAGAAAAATAATAGATATTCTTGATCACAATATACAGCAATAGTGATCCTGCGATAAGGAATTTCTCAGTCTATTTAGATCAACGGTTATCAAAAGGAAGTCCGCGATCCACAAGGGGTCCATAAGGACATTCGTGGGGGGTCGTGAAGAAATCCTGAAAAATATTCTTGAACACACAATTTTTTAAAGTAAATATTATTTAGAATTTCAAATAAGAATTCCAATGAAAACATGAAGTGTTTAAAAATTAGTTATTTTAAGAATCTACTATCACTAGCTGCAAGAAAAACCAATGCTTTGCTTTGATTCAAAATATTATACTTGATAAAGGTAGCAATGATCAAATAAAGAAAGTGATTCTATCCAATGACACAATATAAAGAAGACTTTCCCATGTGGCAGAGTAAACAATTAATTGAAAAAATAAATAGTTCACTTTAATTTGATGGAACTATACATTTTTCACATGAAACTCTATCTTTATTTTTTGTAAATAAATATATTCTGAACTTTTTTTATAAAGTCGTTTCAATGCCCTTTCCGAATTTTAACCATAGAATTACATCCAGTGAAATAAGATAGTTAAATTTGCTGGAATGGTGCGACATCTCAATGCTGTGTACACTAAACTTTTTTATTTCTCAGAGAGAAAAAAAATTTGCTTCAAAGCAGTAAAGAGAAGATATAGAAAAGCAGAGAAATTTATTCCACATAGAAGTGATAAAATTTCCTATAAGTATTCTCGTCGAATGTTCCTTAACCAACTAATCCCTAAAACGAACTTTAGTATGTATTAATCTAGTTTATCGAGGAATTCCCTACCTAGACATTTTAGTACACGATGATGTAACCTAGGAGAGGGGCACAATAACTATGTATTCAATCGTTTCCAGCTTGTCAACATCTTCACATATTCTACAAAAATTCGACGTGTCGCTGTTTCATTTATCTGCCATTTTCCTAGTTAGGCAGTGCTCTATTAATGTATTTATAATGGTCCATAAACTTCACCTAGCAGTAGTTTTGTTCTCGTATCTACTGTATCAAGTTCTCGCTTAGCTTTGTCTCGGACCCATTCCTCATAAAGACTTCACTTTCAGTCCTGTTCAATGCTAAGCCATTTTGAGCTAATTCGCCAGTTATTTAATTGCCAACTATGTTTTAAACCTTCAAAATTCCTAGAATTTCTGTTTGAGGAATTTTATATAAATTCTTAATGTTCGTTTCCTACTACATAACATTTTGCATCCGTCTTATCTGTCCCTGAACAAAGGTCTCTATTTGGAATTTCCCCAAAATCGACTGCAGATTGCAGGATATATTCGATAAGTTAACTTCGTCTAAAATACTGACAATGCCCTGCCCTGAAAGATCCCTTTAAAAGTAAATCATTCAGCATAATGAAACCCCTTGCAGTCATTCCCATTACCAATGTATAATCCCTATACTACTCGTATAAGCCCCGTTCAATTTAACTCAGTACATCATGAAATTCACTTCCAACAGATTTCCCTTAATGTAAGCGTGTTGAGCTCCCCTTATGATAAAGTTCAATGTGTCTCTCTAATGTCTTCAATAAGATAGATAGGTAGCCCTATCTTCTTGAACTCATCCGTAGTGTGATTGGCAAGATACTATCTGGGCCAGGAGAATTATATGCTTCGAAGGCGTTCACTGATCAGACTACTTTAGCCATCGTAACTATATCACTTGCACTTTCCTATTCTCTCCCATTTGTCTACCTACCACAAGGTTTATGCAGCGAGGAAAGTGAGTTTTACATATCGATTATTTGCTGCAAGAACGTCATAACTTAAAAAATAATTTCTTTCAGGGCACGCATTTTTAGTTTTTAAGTTGATATAAATATTTTTAAATATTATGGCAAAATTTAATCACTCCTCTAGGAAACTTTACGATGTTGACTACACAATAGCCGACGTACAAATTAAATAATACCTTGTTGCAAGAAATACACAATAGATTATGAAATTAAGACAAAATGATTTTTTAGAGCATTTTATAAAAACTCGTTTTTTTTTATCGAAAACTTTAATTTATTTCGAATTTTTATTCTTTATTTGTCTTTTCAAAACAAAATTAATTATTTTGCACTTTTATTTTTCTTAAAAATGACAAAATTTTAAAAGAGAAAAATAAATTTGACAACTTATGTTCATCATTATTGCTCAGCTTGGTATTTAAACATTTATTGCGATATAGATTGTGCAATAGATTTCTTATTGGACCATATGTAACATTTTATAGAAAGAGATAGAATTTGACAATTGCCAACATAAAAATGTCTACGTGTGGACTAGGGGTTAAGTTTTTTCTAAGTATGAAAATAGTTTGGCGTCTAAAAAAATATTTATTGAAAATAAACAAAAGCAAATAAAAATGCAAAATATAATAAAATTATTTTAAATTTTAAAAAGATTTCAAAATACGTTCTAATTTATATTTTCTTTGTGGTTACATATTTTACACCAGCGCCTTTTTAATTTTATAGCCCATAAGCTTACGTCTTTCAAGTTATTTCAAATTTTTTTTTTTTTAATTGTTGGTTTTTTTATTTATTTTTGGTGCCACTTTGGGTGACATTAAAAAATATTTTGCCCAAAAAAGTAAGTTTGATATTTATAATGATTTTTGGCATAGTAAATTAAATAAAAAAGATATTCAAGAAAAGAAAATAACATAACTTGGATAAAACATTTTGGGATAAATAAAATATATCTGTGATTTTTAGTTAAAGAAAAAATTTTGAAAAGTTGGGATCACCTTATTGTAAATACATAAAAGCTTAATACTTTGTTTATTTTCTTGTCAACTTAAGTGGTAAACTATAAAACGAAACATTACATTTAAGTGTGAGCTTTGATTTAAAGTCTTTCTCTTAAGTATACACTAAGGGAACATTATTAAACCGGCCCTAAATTTTCTTGATTTTAATTTTTATTTACAATATAAATTTTAAACTGTCATAAAATAGAAAGCAATAAGAAATATGTATGTATATTAAAATTTATTTTTCAAATTGCTGAACTGTAGACATTTAATCATTATAACCGATTAACCTAAAAACACAGTACGCCAAGATAAATCTAAAACTATTGACAAGTAATTTCAAAAATAAGTATATGATTTTAAACATGAACAACTCTAAAACGCAAGTATTTTTATTATAATTAAAACACGCATTTTAGTGCCAAGTTGTTGATATTTTAAAATTAGGTTTTTAAAATTTAAACACTGATAACTGATTGTTTTGTTTGCGGTTTTGTTAAGTACTAGCGATTTAGTACTCATAGCAGTACAATATGGATTATGAGAAATTAGTCATAAAATAAAAATTAAATTTGCTAAACTTAACAACGCAATTTTATGCCCGACCTTCTTTAAAATTCAATAAGAAGTTTAATAAGATAAAAAGTAATATTTTTGCATAAAAAATATTTTAAAATTTTAAGATTATTTTAAAGAAATACTATATTAAATAAAGCATATTTTAAACCGACTACAACTATTATAAATCAATTTTAAAAGAATTGTTCTGAATTTTTTATTTGAAGGCAACATAATTATCAAATTATACTACATTTGAAAGCTTGCATTGTCTGAATTATGAACAAAGTACTAACAACCAAAATGGCGTTTTTTATTAAATGAAAGTTGTCAGAGCTTGAGCGCTGTCGAATAAGTTAAACGTTAAGTCATTTAGTAAGTAATTATTATTAAACAATTAGATTTTTTTATTATACTGCTATAAATAGAAATTTTAAACAAAATTAACTACCTGAATCATTTAAGTGGTACATATTGTTAAATTTTATTGAGTATAAAAATTATTATATAAAAATCCAATTACTAGATATGAGTAATATAACAATATACTTTCATGTTTATAGTAAGTACACTTTTAATTATTTTTTCCTAGACAGGTTAATATCAGGTTTTAATGATGTTGAAATAAGTTAAGAGTTATTTTTTGGATAATAGTCAGACGACTATAACAAAACACTTTTAATATTTAATGTAAAAGACATTATTCATTTAGATTTTTCATTTAAAAAGTTTTGTCATGGTCATAAAGTTTAGAATATAAAAGTTAACAAATTAAAATGTATTTGGAATTTTCATAGAACTGCATATGACTATATTTTATCATCAATAATTGCATTTGATTTATTAAATAATATTTATTTCAAAATAGAATAAAGAACTTATTCAAATACTTTGTTTTACAGTTCCATTATTATTAATTTTTATTTTATCTTAACTATACTTTAATTACACAGGTCAACAAAATCATAAAAAATATATATTGGGAATAATTCTGCGAAATTCTTATTCTTTAAACTTGATATAGAGTACAAAGTTAAATGAAATTTTTCCATCACGTCACACTTTTAACCCATTGACGGCCAGAGAAAATATAAATAGTTTATATAATTTTTTTGATAATGTCATATTTTATAGATAAGAAATAGTGCTACACAAATGTAGCATAAGTCAAGTCTTTAACTTACCACACATAGCCTCTAGAAGCCTTTAAAGTTATAAAAATTTCTCAATTAACCCTTATAAAGCCATGGACAAATGTGATGTAAGGAATGGGTGTAGAGGGGAAATTTGTATTTGATATAACTAATACATGACCGCAGATCTCAAAAATGCTAAAATTTTCAAAATCGCACTAATAGAAAATGCGTAGACATTAAAAGTTAAAAAAAAAAATTAAATAATAATTTTTCCTTGGTCTAGTTATAGAGTAGAAAGTGAAATGAAACAATTACATCACGTCGCAATTTTAAGCTGTAGTAGTGTTTTTTTTTTTTAGAAAAAAATATATAAATAAATATTTTTCTTAAATTAAGATCAATGAAAGCATTATTTTTAATTTTTTTATACTAAGGAGCAGCAATTACATTACTTGATTATATCTCTCAATAACAGCGTGTTGATGAAAAAGCTCCCCCTGTGTAAAGCTTATTGGTGTCATAATTTCGGGGATTTTGACAATTTTCAAGACTTCGAGGGGCTATATAGAGCAAAAGGGTTACATGGAATATTCTACACTTTTGTTAGATTATTCCTTCTCTATAAAACACGAATAACTAATTTGCTCTACCCATTACCCAGAAAATTATATAAAGTAAAAATTTCTTAAGAGATACATATTTATTTGGTCGTCAATGGGTTAAAAGTGTAACGTGATAAAAATGTTTCATTTAACTTTCTACACTATATTTAGTCTCAGGGGTAGGTAGGAATTAAGCAGAATTATTCACGATGTAATTTTTTTTCACTTTTTTGTTGATTATGTTATTTAAATTTAGGTTTTTATTGTTATTATTATTTTAATAATTTTACCACTTTTGAGATCTACGGATACGTGTTAGTTATATCAAATAAAAATGTCCCCTCTACACCCACTTCTTACCCCTCATTTTTCCACGGTTTTATAAAGGTTAATTGAGAAGTTCTTGACTTTTACAAATTTAAAGACTTCTAGGGACTATGTGTGGCAACTTGGAGACTTGATTTATGCTACATTTGTTTAGCACTATCTCTGGTCTATAAAGCATGAGTGAATACTTTGCTACCTATTACATAGAAAATTATATAACCTAAAGACTTCTCAGGGAATGATACTTTCTTTGGTAGTTGTTGCTGAAAATAAAACCCATACTCTCTTAGTGTTGACCTGTGTTATTTTTAATAGCAACTTTAATTTAACAATTATAAAAGCACATATTTACCTAAAGCCACTCATAACATTTAAAAGTGTACTTTTGCCAGAACCCGAAGGTCCCATTATTGCTGTTAATTCGCCGGAGCGAAAAGCACCATTAATACCATGAAGAATTTCTTTTGTAACTGAAATTAAAGAAAAAAAAATATATAATTAAAATATAAGTACATATATTTATAAAGCAAAGCAAATATTATAAAAAGAGAAACGTAAATAAAGAAAGTAATAAGCAGACTAAAATAAATATAGTTTTGCAAACATAAATATGAACTACAACATAAGGAGTGAGATCAGGAGAATATGAAATTAATAACACAAAAAATAAGAAGAACATTGAACATAAAAACATAATTTATAACCACAACCATTGACACCGTTCGTTTTCAATTTTTGAACATACGGAATTAAATAAATAATGTTAATTAATAAGTCGATACTGAAGTGTTAATTTGATACCAATGCAGTATAAAATCTTCGTTGTTGATTTGAGCACGCAGTGTACGATTTGAACACATACGGGGCTGATACACTACAGAATTATTTCAATTCGTTTCAAATGCTAAGAAGTGATTAGTCATGATAACAAATTTAGCATGATTTTGAAACATGAATAAAAGAAATTATTTTTTCGATACATTGGTCACAAGGTCACAAAAGACTGACTGAAATTAGAAAAGTTTTAAAAATCTATTATATGTTTGCCCTCCACTTTACATAAACATAAAACTCTAGAATCCGACTTAATTTTGTTTTGGTCAATATTCATGTTACGACAAAGTTTTTTCCGAATACCGAAACTTTTTAAGTAAATAACTAAAACAAAAAAAGTTTTCTAAGTTAAATAGTAATTTTATATACGGCTTGGCCGACCTTGATATACCCAATATCAATAAAAATTTTTCATGGAATAAAAATGTACTATTTAGATCACCCTATTTTCCTATCACTTAAGGTTTGTTATATATACGATAATTAAAATTTATTTTTTATGGAGGATACTACTCCACACAAAATCTTAAGATCTTAAATGTAAAAGTTTTTTAATATTTGTATAGGGGCTACCACTTCCCCTTGACTTGTCTATTCTATTTTCATCTCAAGTGTGGAACTTGATAAGAAAATATCTTAAAATCTTAAGACTTTCACCGTAATAGCTCTTTAAATATACGATTATTAATATTAACTTTGTATGGGGATATGACTCCCCCCTAGTCCTACTCCTTCCATATTCTTCCCAAATGTGATAATAGTTGAGAAAAAAAACTCCCTTATCCGCAAAAACACAATGACTTTCGCTGTCGTACTTCTTTAGATATACGATTATAAATATTTAATTTGTATATAATAATTTGGGGCTACCACTCCCCTGGGCTTAACCACCCCGTGTTCATCTCAATTGATATAATATTTGCTTTATATCGAGGGTGGTACCTTTTCCCTTCCTTTGATCGTAAAATATAGTAGTTTTTTGTTTTTTTGCTTTTTTCCCTAAACCACTTCCCTAAACAAATACATGCTTTTGTTAGGTTTTTATGGCTTGTAGATTCTAAAAATCCACACTGAGAACACCGATCTTTATCGAAAACTTTTTTTTTCGTATCAACGGATGTTTTTAATTTTAGGCAGACTATATTCTAGATTAATAAAAAAAATCGCTGTCAAATTTTGTTGATCTACATTAATGTGTTCAAGAAAAATTGGTGAAATTACATGAACCGACGTTACGACGAACACCGATATTTTATGTGGTTTTTTGCCCATAACTTTCTTTTCTTTTATGAACAGATTTTGCCCGTTTTCAATAACAAACAAACTTTATCACAGAGAAATATTTGAGTTAAATATTTCTGCAATGAGCCCTGTCGTTCTTTTAACATCTTTGCGGATGGAGGGTAAATTTCGTTCATTTTGTATGCGCTATAATGTGAGCGCAAGCATTATAACGCATACAAAATGCGCTATAATGTATGCGCCTCGATTCCTTTACGTTAGGGTACTTTATTTTTAATGAATTTAATATGAAATTTGCCATATTTAAGATATATTTGTGCACTATTTCGTAAAAAAGTTTTATTTAATTTTATTATAACAAAATTAAATAGGCTTTGTGTAGTTAGCCAACCAGATGGAAGGATATTCTTCAATAGAATCAAGAAGTATATCATCAAAAAAAAATTTTTTTTTTAACAGTTGTACTCAAATGTTTATACATTAAAATATTCGTTTAGTTTCGGTTTAAAACGAGTATAGACTTTTAAGCAGAATGTTAGGACTAGTTTCGGCCTGAAAAATACGGTTTCGGTTGTTCTCAATAAAACTCATAAGGTGAAAGCTGCAGATAACATCATCTATTATGCAGCAGGAATATTTTTGAATAAAATTGGATTTTAAATTACTTTAGCTTTAAACTCAGCTCTTTAGAATATTTTTATTTTAAACTTTTTGGATTTTAAACCACCTTCTTCAGGCTCTTCCGTTTTCATTTGATCGAGACAGAAATTCTCTCGAAAATTGCAACACAATGTTTTCATTAAAGAATGAATACATATCCAGTTATAGCTAATGGGTGGTATAATTATTCATACAATTTGACAATGTCGTCCGGTATTATAGTGGGGACTAAAAAATATTAAATGCAACTTAAAATGCATTATTACCCCAAAACTAATGAAATATAGTTCACAAAATTGTAGGAAATTTTATAATCTATAAATGTATTCAAAACACGAATATAGCTTTTAAGTGACTATGGGTGATTTTAAACAGTATGTACATATAAAACGCCAAGATGAAGCTAAATATATGCCAAAATTCGCTTCCCTGCATCAAATTCTGGGATTTAATAATACTTTTCTGAGATATAATGGTATAGTTTAAGATGTAAGAAATTATAATTTCATTGGAGAAACAAATTTAAAATTATTCTCAAGATTATTTCTTAAAATTATATATTGTCATTATTTTTATTATAGAGATTTCAAATAATTTGATCTCACTGATAATCCAATTTTAAATTTATCAAAAACTAATTTTAAATTTGTTGATCTGAAATTTTAATCTCACCTTTTAAATTAATAAAATTAAAACAAATAACACTTACCAAATTTTGCTTTCATAAATGAAAATTTACTAACTGTATACTTAACATTCTCAAATTCAATATCGATTTTTTTACAACGCGATAAATTAGTATTATCATATATATTATATGCCAAATTATTAACTTTTGTTGTTGAATTCGAATTCGACGAACCCGAAGTGGTTTGATCTATTGATATTTCTGAACTGGCAGCAGTTGAACAACAATTTATGCCCAATACGCCAGTACCACAATCAGACGTATTGGCACCACTGCCACACCCACTTAGGGGTTTTATATCATTTATAACAGTCATTGGGATACAGCAATTGTGGTATAATTTTTACGTTAGTAATAGTTGTTTTTATTAGTTGTTGTTTTTTGCTTTTGCTGTAATGAAAAAAGAAATAAAAAAAATATAAATTTAATGAAAATTTTAACAATTTAAATGAAAGAAAAAAAATTTTGTTTTATGTAAATTATTAGTTTATTATTTTAATTTTAAAAATAGTTTATATTAAAATCAATGTTTAAATATTATATAAAATAAAAAAAAAAAAAAAACGTTTTGTTTTTTATGTTAAAAATTCATAAGAGGTAGCAGAATTAAAGGTTATGAATATATGACATAAAAAAATAAAAAAATTAATTAAAATAAAATAAATAGAAATAATTAATAAACAATATAAGTAAGCAGTTTTATCAATCACGTTATACACACTACCGTAATAAATACTACATAAAATAATTATAAAACAATTTAAAATTATTTATAATAATATATTTGTTTATATATATATATATATATATATATATATATATATATATTTGGTGCTTTTAAAATTATTGTTTTTCTTTGACGTATATTCGTTTCTCTTAACCAAGAACAATGTTGTGTTGTTACAATAACTCGCGATATAACGGTACTTTTTTATGTGAGAAATAATTGTTTCTTGCTTTTGTTGTTTTCTTTAATTTAGCAATCAAAATATATTGATGATGAGAAAAATTTGTCTAGAAAGTTATTGCAAAATAATATTAAAAAAAAAATTAACAGTTTTAGTTATTTGTTTCCCTTAAGGTCAGTTTCTGCTGAAAACATCTCTGTTTATTTGAAATATTTTTGTTTTAATTGGGAAATTTTATCAGTTTAAAGGATGCCTAAAAGAATTTTACTTACAGACCAGCAAAAAATTTAAATTCAATTTTAGGTGATCAAGTCTATTCTAACAGAGAAATTGGAAGAAAAATTAACCGTTCGGAAGGAGTTATTCGAGGCTTTCTTAAGAAAGGGCAGAAATACGGGGTGCGGAAACCAACAAAAGGTAATTAAAAATTAACAAAAAAAAGCAATTTAATAAAATAAAGCAGACGCCACCCGCAATAAATTAAATGCTACACAAATAAAAAATAAACTTGAACTTCCTGTTATTTCTAAACATATTGCACACATTTTAAGAACAGATGGTAACATAAAGAAGAAACCAAAATGTAAGACAATGTTAAAACAGCATCATAAGGAAAATCGTATTGCGCGCAAATACATGAAACGGACAGATTAGTGGAATGAAGTAATCTTTTCTGATGAAAAAAAATTCAATTTGTACGGTCTCGATTCATATTCTTGCTATTGGCATTATTTGAGGCCGAACGAAATTCGTATGTCGAAACGCAATTTCGGTTGAGGCAGTTTTATGGTTTAGGCAGCCTTTTCTGCTGCAGGAAAATTAAAAATAAGTTTTGTTCCAACTAAAATGAACATTGCAATTTATAATGAAGATGCTCTTCTCTCATTTATGGATGAAGATTGCATATTCCAACAGCATAACGCTGTAATTCATGTCTTAAACCAATCCAACTCGTTATTTAATAAACATAAGTTTCAACTATTGGACTGGTCGGCTTGCAGTCTGGATTTAAATCCAATGGAAAATCTGTGGGGGTACATGGCCCGTAAAGTTTACGCAAGAAATGGACAGAATGAAATCATAATGACGATAACGGAGTTAAAACTAAAAATTAAGCAAGCATGGAAAGAAATTGATAATGATTTTCTTCAAAAATTAGTCGAATCAATGCCAAACTGAATTTTTAAAGTTATACAAAATAAAAGTTCATCAACACATTATTAATAATGCTAAATTGGTTCATCAGTTTAAGTGCGTATATAGGAAAATGCCATAAAAATTGGCATTAAAGTACTAAAATAACAATGAAAAAAATGTAATGTACATTTTAAGGTTTTTGTTATAATTTTTTTAAATGAAGTTAAGAAATAATTTAGAAAATTAAATTGTAGCACCATAATTATTTTTTAGCCCCATTTTTGGTGAGTTGATTAAAAAAAATGTATATGTGTTTATAGGAATATGCACCAGTATATATATATATATATATATATATATATATATATATATATATATATATATATATATATATATTTATGTAAGCTAGCAGGTATAATTGGTAACAAAAATAAACTACTTATTTTTTGCCTGAATAACTAGTTATTTTTGTTCGACTTGTCCACAAATTCATGTAGTTATTTTTTGACTCTAGGGGTACTCAAAAATATGTACCTAAACGAAAACAAAAATAAAAAAAAAACAAAAAAATTTTGCCGTCAGTGAGACTCGAACTTGGATACGAACTAACCATTCGTTTTTAATGACTAACGTCTTACTCAGTACACCATCTCGCACATAGTATCATAAGCGACAAAAACCCTTTTTAGTTTAAAATATCTTTTTAGACATTTTGATATAAAAAACCAACAACCTTCTGGTTGTTAATCCAGAGCTCTAGCCAACTCATCCATGTGATTGCAGTATTGCTGCGCTATTATACTATTGAGTACTTATTAATGTAATACAGAGTAGGCAAATAATAATGACGCCTCATTACCAAGAAACTACTTTAATAAGTAGTTGTTTTTAACGAAAACCAAAAAGTTTTTGCTGGGTGTATACAGGTTGATAGACTAGCTCACTATCCGAGGCGCCTTTTCAGGAATTTATATTTAATATATTGCATAGATTTTATAACATTTTGTTTTATTTCTAAGTGTTAAAACTATAACTTTATTTTTTATTATTTATTTACTTATACAAAATAAAAACAACATTCATCCTTCATTGCCATTTAAGCAATTTATGTGAATATGTAGTTTAAACGGAAACAACTACGATTGATAACAACGAGACAAGAAAAAAATATTATTGCTATTATGATTTGTTTTTTTTTTTTTGCGTGTCTAAGGTGAAGGTAATTTTTAACTATTATCTGTATAGGAAAATTCCTGCAATGTTTTATTTTAATCTCTACTTTCTTGCAAATTTCTAGAAGATCTCTATCAACCGTTTTTTTTTTTTTTTTTTTCTATGAAAATTAAACGCAAATATTTTATTTCTTTAAGATCAAAATCTACAGATACTTTTTAAAATACATTAGAAAATAAAACTAAATATTGTACACAAAGAAAACACAATGTATATAATTAGTGATTATTTATTTAAAATTATTTATAAATTAAAAAATTGGACTTTATGGAATATATAATTGTATATTGAAATGATTCTCATTGAGCGGCAAAATTAAAGTACAATTTTAATCAAAATGTTCTGTTTATGAAATAAAAAAAGTGTTATTGCCAGAATCAAAACTAAAGGAAATTTTCACAAAAAAACATAAACAAAAGAATACACTGAGGGAAAAATCATAATTTAAAATTACAACGGTTTTGAAACATATTGACAATTTACGGTGTCGACTTTTTGATGCTGTTCGTTTATAACTTTCAAACAAGCTGAATAGAAAAAATAATGCTATTTAATAATTCAACACCAAACTGGTTTTAACTTGATACCAATGCGTTATTTCTTTGGGTGCATAAATATAGACATAATATAGAATTTATATTTATATACAATAATTATAAGTTAATTAGAATTGGCATCCCTTAGGAAATTAAATAATTACTTAAATAAGCAAAAACTAACTTATTTATATAATTTAACTTGATGAGAAACACGATATATTATTCATTAGATTTTTTTTTTTTTTTGTTGTTTTAATTTTGTTGTTTTTATACTTAACGAGAGTTTTTTCAATAAAATATGTATAAAAATCTACATCAAATATATTTGTTAAATAAACAAAGACAGCAAAAAACACATGTTTATCGTAATTGAAAATATGCGGTAAATGAACAATTAATTAAAGTGAATAAAATATTTTATTTATTTTATAGATAAACAAATTTATATTAATATCTGTAAATCGAGGAAAAAAATAGCAAATAAGAAGGAAATATGATAGGAAAAATATTAACAAACTGAAAGTTCAATAATAACACTGTGTGACAAAACGGAACAAGTGGACTGTAGGACTAATTGAGTAGATCATTTTGTAATTTTTAGATTTTTCAATACACTCTCAAAATCTGAAGTCATTGATAAAAAACTTGACGGAATAAAGAAATTTTTTAAAATTCATTTCTTAAAAATTTTGAATTTTTTAATAACGACTTTAGATAGGCGAGAAATCAAGCTATCTAAATGCATATTAATTAAACAAATAAAACAAGTGTTTAGAACATTTGAAGCTTTAATCAAAACTATAGATACTTTAAGGGTCCAGTATTTCATAGCATAAGCATGTTTTTATCATTGTCAAAAGCATAAGCTTTTCAATATAGTAGTTGATAATATATAACATTCCACTACTTCTCCAAATTCTTCCAAAAGTTTATAGCCATTTCGGAACAATTTATTATTCAGCTGTAACTCGATTCTCGAGTTTTTCGAAAGGCTTAAATCTAATGGAGTTTCAATCTTAGCTTCTCTGGAAACAGCTGTCGAATAAATAAAAATATGTTGAGGAGTTTTTGTTTTTCACGTGTAGTTGTTGTAAGGTGTCTTCCTCTTTTATCAACAGTGTGGATATTTACACTATTGACTTTTCAAAAAATTTCTGATTTGGAAACAGAATATTTGATGGGCTTTGCGAAAGCCCATTATTATTCATTAAATATTTTAATTTAATTTCAATTTAAACTCAAAATTGTATTTATTTCCAGCCATTTTTCTTAAAAGCCTTGAAACAGTGAATTAAAAAAAAAATGTTAACATGTAATTGTTAATACACATTTTATAATATAATAAATATTAAAATTATTAAAGGAGAATATGATTAAAGTTATATCTAATAATTTATTAGTGTAAATTGCTTTAATTAGAAAACGAAAAGAAAGAGTTGCAAATGATTTGCCATCCCACTAAATAAATATGTACTTTTTGTTAGTACATATTAAGGGAATAGTTTCTTTTTTAATTATTAAACAAAATACAATTCATAAACATTATAAAAATACAAATAAACAAAGATGAAAAATTATCTCAGTTCCGAATGTTTTCACCACTGTATGTGCTGAAGTTTATCTAACAAAAATTCAATTTCTGTCTCAACTAAGTCAACATTAGGTCTAGGTATTATTCGTGAAAACAGAAGATGAATGTGTGTCAAACTGATAAATTTAATCGAGGAATTGACGCTTGAGTATGGTAACACAGAGGAATTCCTTTGAACATTTTTGATATGATACTTGTGTATTAAAATTACTCTCTGTACAGAATTATTAATATAAATGATGATTACTTCCTCGCCCAAACTCATTGCTCTGAATTTAAAATTTATTCTCAAGAAATTGCTTACAAAATCAATTATTTAGTTAATATTTTTTTTTTTAATTAATCTTAAGTATTTTATAATAAAATTATAACATTATTACGTAATATAATACCTTGCCGCATTTACACTATATTTAGAATATTTTAAATTAAAAAACAAAAAAAAAACACTAACTATATTTTTAATTCTTTAGACAAATAACATTTGGTTTTAATTAATGGTCTCTATTAAATGCAACAAGCGAAGGAAAAACATTCATCAATGTGTCCACCAACTAGCATTTTAACTTTATTCTACTTATAGCTATCAAAATTCTGGTAACTAATACTTATTACCACATAAGGAAAAAAAGGCCAATAGTATGTATATGAAAAAAAAATGCATTTAAGTATATTTGGTTTAATTTCAATTTCAGTTTAACCCATAGATTAATCTATGGAAACATAAGAAAAACTCAATTGAAAAAAACCCATAGATTAATCTATGGAAACATAAAAAAAACTCAATTGAAAAAAATTACTGCAAAAAAGCACAAGTACTAGAATTGTTTTTATTTATTTCTTTATTTTTTTTTTTTTTTTCAAAACGTTTTTTGGCAACCAACTTAGGTTTTTACAACGGAGTTTCATATCTCTATAATCTATGGTTTAACCATTAAATAAAATTGATTAAGAAGTTTTATAACATAAAATTCTCGATATACACACTCACTCAATACGAAATTTAAAGTTATTCAGAAATTTCAAATTCGTTGTAGTTTAGTTTTTACCGAAGTTCTTTTTCAGAATATTTTTTTTTTTTAATACACAATATTTTAACTTATACATCTTCGGACTTATTGATGCTTCAAATTGATGCCTAATAAATCTAGTTTTTATTAGTTTTGTAAAAATGCCATTTCTGAAAAAAATCATGTCTTCTACTTGTATAATTTTTCTTAAAAATCCTTAAATCCTAAAGTGTATTTAAAAAAAATTTCCGAAAAAAAGTAAATTTTGAACCGCGTTAAAAAAAATTTAGAACAACTTCAAATTTTTTATTGACTTAAAGAGTTTTAGAAGTGTAGTTAGCTAAAATTTTTATTTCCAAGATATGATACTTTACTAGCCATTAGTAAATTGAAGAGTACTATAGATATTTTTAAATTTCTTTCTCTTTTACAGAGTAGAATTTCATTGTAGCTAGTATGAGCATAAACTTTTGTCTATAAATGCATCATTTAACGTACTAAATGCATTTTGGGGTTAAACTCTTTTAAAGAAATAATTTAAAAATAAAGATTGTAAAAACATTAAACCGGTTATAAACTAAGTTATACGGTCAATAACGTTAAGTCTATAATAGTTGATAGTGGTTTTTAAAATGCCACAAATAGCAGCCAATATAAACAACAAACTACAACAAAGAGCCAACAACAACAAATGGAAACCTGAATAATTTAACAACATACAAATGCAACAATAACAACTTAAGACAAAAAAGAAAAACGCAGCAAAAAAGACGTAGGTAGACAGTAGGATGATCGATTTGAAGAAACCGGTTTTCGAATAGTTGAAAAAACCGGTTGATGTTTTCGAAATTCCAAAAAACAAAAACGGTTCTTTTTGCAGAAGTAAATATTTCCATTAAAAGACTATATTTCTCTAAAAACCTCAACAAATATTATAATATTCAAGTGAAAATATTTAATTAAACTCGAGGTCCAGAAATTATAGAATTTATCTGAAAAATATTGCCAATATTTCGTTAGACTTATGGGTAGCGTCATCAGGGCTACCAGAAAAGATTATTATAAATACATCACATAAAACACAATAAATAGCATCATAAAAATATCACAGCTAAAATAAATAGAAGTCAGTTTTAGGGAAGTACTTTTTCATTACTTCCAAAGTTTCAGTAAGTGTACGGTTTCTTATACCCAAGAAGTTATATAAACATCATCCAAAGATGTTATTAAAAAGCGATTCAGATCATTTTTTCTGATATAAAACTTCAAATGAAAAATATTGTTATGCATATTTTTTTTATAAAAAATATTTGGTTTATATAAAAATTAAAAGTAATTTTCTTGAATTGATAAAAAAAAGTACATAAAAAGATCAATTTTACATGACATCGTGAACATGACTTCCTACTCAGTAAATAGGTATCAAAAAGGAGAACATCTTTCACTGACAAGCCTGTATTAAATTCATTAGAAATAATCCGTATTTGCGCTACTTCTGAATCACAAGTTCAGGATCTTATTAACATCTTTGGATGTTTTTTTTTTACATTAATACAAAAAATAACATTAGACAATAGTTAATAGTATTTATTTTATAAAACAAATTTTAATTAAGGTAAAGAGAACATTAAACAAAAATGAAACTAAGTTTTATTAAATATGTACAGAAACTATGACTTAATATGGAAAAAGCGTGTCTCAATTTTTTCGAAATAAATTTTAAAGGTAGACTTCTTTCAAATACTAGTCCTTTGAAAAAAAAAATGTAATTAACTATTATTACAAATATTGAATTGATAAAAAAAGCCCTAAATTTTTTAAATTGTTTGTAAGAATTTTACAGGTATTACAAATGAAAAAAACTAATTCCATTGATATGCGTATTTCATTCAATATAATTATTACTGTTGCCATATTTGAATATTTATCGTCATTTTGATGATTTTTTGTTCTAAAAATGGCCTGTTGACGATTTGACGATTTTTTCCCAAATTTGACAATTTTTTCTAAAAGAAAATTCAGCATTTTTGATATATTTTTCTTAAAAAGTAAATTAGTAGTATCAACAATTAAAATAAAAATCTTCTTAAATTTTTCATTTATAGAAGAAATTTAAGGGAAGAAATATAATATTATATGTATTCGATTCAATTATTTACACTTTTATTATAAAATGCGAATAAACACTTCACAAAAGGCCAAAACCCTTTGGCAATTTTTATAAAAAAAAACTTTTAACTTTAATAATCTAGGCATTAAAAACCCTTAAATAGCGGTATTAAGTATTCAATAATTATAATACCTTTTTTGGAATCGCACTAATACATACTTATTTTTTCTTTGAAAGTCATATAAAATTACATATTCATCATTTTTATGCTTATATTATCAGACTTAATAGATAATACTTATTAATACTTAACATCCATAATAGGCCGGCAATATTAAATTAATGTAAGTTTAATTAATTTCTTTTTAATTTAAAATTTTATCATAAATAGAAAGCCCAAACTTTGATATTGACGATTTCAAATAGGCGATTTGTTTATTTTGAAGATATTTTTCTCAAAATTTTTTAGTTTAGTTTAGTTTCAATTCAACCTTAAACTATTTTTATAAAACTTATTAAGAAATTAACTTTATGAATATTAATCAATTAAAAAATTTATACTAAATTTCCATTCAAATATTAGTATTTATTATATATTTTTAGAAATAAAATGTTATTTTTAAAACTGGGTTTTTGTGTTAAAAAACCGGTTTATTTAACATTCGAAAAATTAACATTTTGAAAAATAAGGTTTTAAAACCGGTTGGAAACCCGAGTCGATCACCCTAATAGGCAGTCAGCCAGATGGGTATTAAAACTATAATAAGAATAATGCGGTATGTGGCAAGTTCATTTACAGACTAAGTAGAACAGGGTTACCAAGTGTTAGTGATTTAAAAGGAAGTATAAATTGGTTATAAAGTAAGGCTAGTTGAAAATTACAAAATTGACATTAAAGAGCATTCAACACTAAATTCTTAAATGACTTTCGACCAATTTTATATAAAGTTTGTTTCAAATAAAACTATCTCTTTGAGCCTTGTTCTTTTGATGCTCAGATGCTCTATCGAAAAATAAGCTGGGCTCTCAACCTCACTTTATGGAATTCGTCTTGGTAGAAAAATATTGAAATTTTCATATTTACAGCCCATCTATACGCAACAGAATATGTAAGATTTTTTTTATCAGCGAGTGCCAAATTCGGTCTCTGAGACCGATGATTCAAATATTAGTATTATAATAAGTATTATGAGACTCTTGTGATGAGATTATAAGATGAACTGTCGAAAAATATACATACGAAGGTTTGTATGTGTATGTGCAACAGGGCTGTCAAATTTTAGGCTGCAGAAAAGGATGAACATTTTGGATTGAGGTTATTTAAAATATTTTTGGATTTTTTTTTCGGGGAAATTGTATCTTTTGCTTAGTTAATAAAATTTAAATTTTAGACAAAAGTTTATAATTTTAAAGATGCTATATTTAAATGTAATTATAAAGAACTTGCACAATCAGTCCTTAATATGCTAATGACCCCTAAAAGCAAAGTATGTATAGAACGCATATTTTCGGTTATGAGCAGTGTGACCAGATGCAAAAGTTTTTTCAGCAAAAATGTGTTTAAAATAATGCTAAAAATGTATTTAAAAATTTTTAAGATAGTGCTAAATTAATAAAGTACTTTTTTATACCATATATTTTCATTTCGTCTTAATTTTACATAATTTTTATCTTCCAATATTTGAAAATAAAGTAAATATTCCCATTTCAAAAAATTATGTTTCAAAACTTTGGAAACATTTGTTTAATATTTTTGAAGTGCATCTAATATTAACAATAAAATTCAATATATTTAATTTTATACCGTTGCTAGTTTTCGTTCATATTAAATTTATTAAAAGGTCTAAATGACCTGTTTGACCAATAATTTAGTATTCTTTCCCCTTTTTATTTATATACTTTTTGCTGATGCAGCTGGTTCTAAAATGCATATAAAATAATTATAATAAAATTTAAATAATTTTTTGTAGGGCCAATGCATAACATAATATAAAGAAAAAACGTGGAATCATAATATAGGGAAACATTGCAGTCAATATAAAAATTAAGTTTTAATATTTGAATTTTGTCATTAATTGTGAAAAATATCAGAAAATACTAAATATATTTTTAAAAATATCAAATCTAAATGAAAAAATTTCGGCTAAATCAAAGTAAAAAATTCTAAATTTAACTGCAAAAATGCTAAAATGGTCACACTGGTTATGAGTTTAACAAAAATCAAACTTCAAGATAACATGCAATATGAACTTCGTGAATCATGTTAACTCATAGCCTATCGTACCTGTTTAGGTACAGCTGAATTATCAGGTGTTATTTTTAAAGCTTAAAGAGTTGCAGTTTTTTTTTTCTTATTTAAATAGGTGTCAAAAAGCGATTTAAAAGTAATAAATAATTTGAGCATAGTAATGATAAATATCAGAAAGTTGATTAAGAATTTTCAGTTTTTCAGAAAAAGAGTATAACAAGTAATTTTAGCATTTTCTTAAGGTTTCGTTTTTCTTAATGTTCGTTTCGAATTTGACTTTTTTGGTAAAATAATGAATTATTTGTAAAATATATAATGTATAAATGTTTCCTTACTTGTTTTCGTAGAAAAACAAATGATCCTAAAAAATCTCCTATACTCCCCACGAAGAGAGCCTAATATTTTTTTTTTTTTTCAAGAATTTTTAATTTTTATACATCAAGTATAAGCAATAGTAAAACAAAAGATTTACACAAATATCTCCCCTAGATAATACAGCTAATCCTCAATTTACGCGGTACTTCATTCACGATTCAATAATAGTTACCATTTTTTGAAATACACATTTTTATTTATTGATACAACGCATTCAAAAAATAATGACAAATCTTGCATTGCGCCAAATAAAGTATGTTCTGTGGGAATTTATAGAAAATAATTACTTTAAGAAAGTTTTTGAAATAACTTAAATTGCTAGAAACATATCAATATTTTGGATACATTAAAAAATTTTAATGAATCTACAATAAAAGCAATCCAAAAGGAAAAATGTGCTACCAAATCTGCAAAATATGTGCCTTAAATCCGAGACAATCCGAGATAATCTGAATACAGCTGGATTAGAAAAATATATAAACAAAATAATATTATTGAAGAAAAAGTTTTACAAAATTTTAATTGCAATCTGAAGACAAATTCTGCATTCTGCAAAATCAAATTTTTGATTCGCAATTACATTTTCTCGAAATTTAATATTTCAAGAAAAATTTTCATCAGGTGATTTGAATACCACAAAATAATTTCCCCATTATTTTTATTTAAATTAATTAATAATATTAGTCAACACAATTCTTGTTTCCTTAATTTTTTTATGTTATTGGGTATTACTATGGCCCTGACTACGAAAAAAATAGTGGGAGATTGCTAACAGGTTTACTTTTTCAAATATACAGTTTTATTTACTTATTTTTTTTTTTACAAAAAATTAAGACAAAAATTCTGACAAAATTTCTATCGAACACTATCAAATGTTCTTCTATAAGATTTCCTTGAACAAACGACTTTATGTAGATCTCGTTGCAAACTCCCTGATAACGCTCTTCCATTGTCCGAAGATCCTGATGAACTCGTTCACCCCGCACCTCACTAAAATCACCCAGATTTTGTGAAAATCAGTCTAAATGCGGCTACAGGAAGTGGATTCTTATGCTCATGTTGCACTTTAGCTCTTGCAAGTTCGATAGCAAGCGCTCAACAAGCTCGACATAGCCGTTAGATTTCTTTTTGCCTAGGAAATTACTCATAACCAAAACAAATGAATTCCTAGCTGTGGATTCGACTTCAGTCATTGATTTGACATTTTTTCTTTTTCTTTTAAAGGAGATGCTAAAATTTCAGAAGCTTCTTTCGGTAAGTTCAGATCTCTTACTAAGTCGTTTAGTTCTTTCTAATTAAATCGTTAAGGTTCTGAAAGTCTAAATTTGTAGTCTGGATTGGAGTCTTCAAATGATGTATTTCGTTGGGTTCACAGAGATTTGGATCGTCGGTCTAAATGCGAGTACAGATTTAGATGTATTGGATTGTACTCAACACATCTAAGGTCGTTGAGCAGAAGATAAGTTAGGTTATGACCATTTACCTCGATTTCCAGGGTTAATTCCGTTTATTTTCACAACGCAGAAGTAGCAGTCGTCATGATGGTTTCGAGGTTCTCGTCAAATAATGTTTGTTACGAATATTATTTAATCTCTTTTTCCATTGGACCGTAACCGTAGACATACCACACATTTCCGGTATATTTTATGAGGAACACATGGCTTGTCCTAGTTACACTATTTTATTTTAAAGTATAGGTTTTCGATATTTTTCAAAATCAAATCCCCATCATATAGTCCAGGAATAGTGTTCATCATAGTTTCATTATTAATTCTGAACATCAAGTGTAAATCTAAATCAAAGGTTTTTAATAAAAAAAAAATAAAAAATACTAAATATTATATGTTTCTATTCGGAAATGAAATATCTCCAAAATATGTTTTTATTTAAAAAGTTAATTTTTAAATCGAATTATAGAATGACCAACTAATTGTTTGATAGTATCAAATGATTCGAGGGAATACTTCAGTATTATTGAATGTTAAATAGTAACAAAAAAAAAAAATAATAATGATAATAAAAGTACGATCGTATCAACTTTTCCATTCCCGTTCCACGAACAAGAACAAATAAAGTGCTCAAGATTTATAAACAACGGAAGTAGCTTTAATTTTATTTAAATTAGATATTTTTAATTTATAAATATTTATGTTCACATTTTTCAAAAAATATTTATATTTACTTGGATTTTTCCACAAAACATAAATTGTAGCCTTCAAACAAACAAGTTCTTTAATAATCAATCTTAAAATGACAACTCTATCTCTATCAAAACTAACAACTCGTTCAAATTACGATTTACGTATTAAAGACTTTTGAAATTGAAAAAACATTCGAAGCAATGTTTTTCTGTTCTGTCAAATGATTTTTTTTTTTTATTTTATATAAAATACATAATAGTATTTAATTAATTCCCTTTATTTTTTTTTTATATTATTGCAAAGAATTAAAAAAATTCACAAATATTTAGAAATGGAATCAAATAGAAGAAAAAAAACGCATGTTTTTTCACTTAATATTTTGCAAAAAAAAAAAAAAAAAGATTTTAAAATAACAAACACATTAAATTTAATTACTCTCTAAATATATATATATATATATATATGTATACTATTTATTTAATTACGGAACAAACAAAGAACCTTTGTTAATAATTATTAGCCTTATCAATTTGGCGGAAAGTCTAAAAGAAAACAAAAAAAAAAAAAATGGAAAAAAACATGTTATGAAACAAAAAAGCGCGAAAAAATTGCCAATATCAATGACAATATAATAAAACGGACCTATGACAATATTTTTTTTATAAAACTAAAACTTCGTTTTTTAACTTAATTTCCAAATACTTAAACAGAAAACTAGTTTATAAGTTTTTATTTAAGATACAGATAAAAACAAACATATGGTTTTTCAAGGCTTTTTAACATTAACATTTTTGTATTAGATTATATGCACATTAAAATTATTTTTTCCAATCATTTTTAATATTAGTACTTTTATTATAAGTTAATTAAATTATTTGTTTTATTGTTATTTCACCCTGTAGCTTCTTAAAAAAAAAAAAACAACATTTCAAAGCAAGATTATTTTAATTATTTGTTCAATTTCCATTTCATTAAAAAAATTTCATAAGTTTATAACTTTTGCTTTAATTAGCCGTCCGTCCAGTTTGTGATTTTTTTTCTATTAGATAATAAATTTTCAATTTGCATAGTTGTTAAACAAGTAGCTCCTATTAATATACATTATTTTAATAATTAATTACAAATTATGGCGGTAGCAACCTCGTTGTAAACATATTGGTCATTTTTACGCAACATGTTGCTAGCAATATGTGTGTATTGGCAATTTAAATTTGTTTCAAATACCACACGAATTTGTACATATTTACATTTTTTAATGTTTGATACATTCTTATCACCTTATTCAGCGAAGTGTACCGCTTGTAATTGTTCGGAAGGTCGGACACCAATACGAAGGGTGAGTATTTATTCTATTTTATACTTTGTATTAGTTTCTATAATTTAAACACCATAAGGAACCGATATTTTTAATAAAGCGTGATCCATTTCGAGGTTCCCTACTTTTTTAAAGAAAAAACACAGAAAATACAAAAACAAATAATTATCATTTGAGAGAAAACATTTTTTGGCATTTATTTCTTGAAGATTATGATGTTTTCCTCCAAGGCCTGAATCGAAGCGGGTTTGTCCGCATAAACTTTAGACTTTACATATCCCCATAGGAAAACGTCTAAAGTGGCGCCGTCTTGCTGAAACCAAATGTCGCCGAGATCACTAGCTTCAATTTCAGGCATCAAATAGTCGGTTATCATGGCACGTTAACGGTCACCATTAACGGTTACGTTCGCACCGGCATCATTTTTAAAGAAATATGGACCGATGATTCCACAAACCACACCAAACCGTTGTTTTTTCTGGATGAAGTGGCAGTTCTTGAATCTCTTCAGGTTACTTTTCGTCCCAAATGTGGTAATTTTATTTGTTTACATACCCATTGAGCCAGAAATGGGCCTTATTGCTGAACAAAATTTGCCTCGAAAACGTCGGATCTTTATGGAAATTTTCAAGAGCCCTTAGAGCGAAGCGATGTCGCTTGAGAAGGTCGAGCGGCTTCAGTTGTTGCACAAGCTGTATTTTGTACGCTTTCAATTTAAGATCTCGACGTAAAATGCGCCAAGTCGTTCCATACGTCAGTCCGAGTTGCTGCGAACAGTTACGGCCGCTATATTTTCTTCACAACGTGCTAGACGTGGTCTATTCTGTCGAATATTATTCAATAATGAATTCTAGGTCTAAAAATGGGTGATGTTGTTGCGAATAGTACGCTCAGTAGGTCGACTATGTTGACCATAAGTTGAGCGAAGTACACGAAACACATTCCTCACAGAACGTGAATTTTCGTAACAAAGTTGAACGATTTGTAAACGTTGTTCAGGCGTAAGTCTTTCCAATATGAAAATCCAAACAATACTAAACAAAAATAACATGACTACATGACATCTGTCAAAAAAGGCTATTGAAAAAAGTATCTCTACTGAATCACTCCTTATATAATAGAAGGGGATTCTCTATGTAACGCTTATTAGCTTTAGGCACTCGAATATGATTAGGGAATGGAGGGCTTCTAATGACTTCTCATTCTCTGATCACTTATATATTGACTTCACCATAGAATTCAGATTACTAAGAACAACATGGTATTCTATCCCGTCTAATACCAAACCCCCGACCTTCAGTAGTCATCGGAATATCGTAACGTTCGTTCAATTGCTACCTACATTGATGGAACTCCCAAATATGAAACACTCGCAAAAAGTACCGCCGTTTATTTAATGAGGCAAAGACACTGGGAACAAGTTTAAATACCATATTAGAAGCACAAAACGCAAATCCTGGAACTAGTCGTCTCAAGTTTCATACTGAAAACTTGGGGCAACTGGACTGCAAGCGGTTAAGACACCTTAGATGTCTTAATGGACACACATTTTAATAGCAGCCTCTCTTTAACAGCATGTTCTTTGACATCTTTAGATGATCCTAATGATGTTCAAATTTCCATAACGGAAAATGAACTAAGATGGCCTCTGTATAGCTTTGTCCCTTTCAAATCACCGGGCCTAGTAGGCATCATGTCCGCTGATTTGCTGTACAACACGGATATAATAATTCCCTGGTGGATTCGAATATACTCAGCATGTCTATCATGTTCTTATGTACCTGAGTCTTGGTCCAGATGTACCAAAGGGAGACGAGATCGGCAGACTTCAGACCTGTAGGTCTGTCGTCCGTCCTCTTGAAAACATTGGGAAGGTTGACTGATTTCCACCTTCGTAGAACAATTAATTTGGAGGCATTTAAAATGGCTCTAGAAAGACTGAATATACACCAGGCGATCATATATAGTAATCTATATATCTAAATTTGCTCTTCGTACAACACCATCCAAGTTACTATTTGTTCTAATGACCGGGAACCGTAGAATGCTTTCAAAAACTACTAGTAAGTAGTTTCGGATATTGAACTACGGCATCTAAATTCAAACAGATCATAAAGCCGGCCATTTTTATTAATCTGAGTTTTAAACTTTTCAAAAAGACAATTAAAAAGAAGTAAGAAATATATAGTACGACAGGCCCGACAATATGATACTCTACACTATTATGTATATGCGTAAAATTTATTTGCGGTGGGAGTCTCATATAGAGCCTGAGGTTAATTTTGGACCGATTATTTTTCAACTTTGATTTATATACATAAATATAAAACTTTTTTGTGTTAAATATTATTGTGATATTAATATTTATATGAGATTTATTCACGTTAAAGTGATTTTCGGAAGTGGGTCTTATATGGGGGGCGATGGTCAGTTATGAACCAATCCTAATAAAATTTGGCACTGCTTTTATAAGACTTATTTGTGTTTAATATTATCTTATTATTAACATTTACATGGGATTTATGCACGTTAAAGTAGTTTTCAGAATAGTGGTTTATATGGGAGCTATGGTCAATTATGGACCAATCTTACTGAAATTTAGCACACTTATTTATGCTTATATAAAACTTATTTAATCATTCACGAATTTCAATAAAATTGTGATATATTTACGGAATTTTAAGAGTTAAAGCCCTATTCGGGGAGGACATTTCTACGGCGGCTAGGTGAAATAATGGACCGTTCCTAACCACTTTCAAAGGCTTGGCCATTGTGTCAAAATAATCATATGTGCTAAATTTCATCTAATTAGCTTTAATTAGCCAGCTAGACGGACGGACAGACATTGTTAAATCGACTCAGAACATAAACACAGACACAATCACAAAATATGTTTTAAACCATTTTATAGTTAATATAGTTATGTTATTTTTCTGATAACTTTCCTATCTTATTTGTCTCTGTTTATTTCTTACAATTTTATTTTATTTCACAATATTTGGAATTTTTTCAAAGTCTTTGTATTAAATTTTTCTTAAAAAACAAAAAAAAACAACTAAACGTCATTTTCGCCTATTGTAAAATCAAATTAGCATTTTAAAAAACTTTACCCAAAGTCATCAAAATTCTCTCTCTCAAAAAAAAAAAAAAAAAAAATAAATAAATAAATAAAAAATTAAATTATGTATATTAAAATGTATAATTAAAGCAACGTGTCTTTTTTAGTTGATTTTCTCCCAAGTCATTAAATTTCGCTGAAAATATAGACATTAATTAATCACATTTGTTATTGTTTTGGATTTTTCTTTAGTATTAAAATTATAATTATGCAATATTGATTAGAGACTTTTTTTTTAAATAATGTTTAATATATTTTAATATTTGAAGCATGGACGCGTATAAGGGTGTATAAACCTACCTATATACTATTGATACAAAAATAAATTTAAAAATCTGTCTACTCATCGAAAAAATTACTTTAAAGATACGGTTTTATGGAATTTTTATTTTTTTATTATTATTTTTTTTTTTTGGACTTTAGGTGTTTTTTAAAAAATGGACTACAATCCAGTATTAGACTGACGCGTAAAATTCAGAATATGAAGAAGACACTTAAAATTTATGTCATATTTATATTACAAAACAATTATTATCTTGTGAGTTTTAATGCATCAAAGTAAGAATAAGTAAAAGGGCGTATATCCATAATTTAAATAAATGATCTTTTGATATAATATTGTTAATAATTTCAGAAAATTTATTCGAAAAAGAAGTAAGAGACATGTCGGTTAGATCCGATCAATTGATACCTTACACCATGAATTTCATAGGACTGTAATAAAACTTTGCACTAGGTTTTCTATATAAAACTTATTCACGTCAATTATTAATGTTTTGCTAACATTTATATGGGACTTATGCACTTTAAAGTGACTTTAGGAAGATGGGCTTATATGAAAGCCATGGTCTGTTTTCCACCTATCCTCATAAAATTTTATATGTTCTAATCCGAATTTTTTAGCGACGCTTTGCATATGACTAGATGTTTAATAAAGCTCACCAAATATTAAAAAAAGTTAAGAAAACGTTTAAGTTTTATGATTTTATGAAGTTTTTATCGTCTCTTGTAAACTTTTTTTATGGTTTATACCCTTATACGCGCCCGTGCTTCATTTGTAAAAATTTATTAACTTGATTTTAATTTTCAAATATTGTTTATTTTTATATATCCTACACCACCTACATTACATTATATAACCATTATATATCCTACACCTAATGATGTCCCTCCGTCCACCAAACTGGCTGTACATGTATGCAATGCAATTTTAAAGATAATTCAATTAAAAATTTGTCACGTGGGACTTCTATGATACCAGGACGAAGTCTATTGAAGTTGGTTATAATCGGTCCATTATTTCACCTAGCCCCCATATAAATGCCCCCGGAATAGAGTTTAAACACTCAAAAATGCCTTAAAAATAATAATATTTTAATGAAATTCGGTGCAATGAAGTTCTGTACAAGTATCAATTTTTGCACCAAATTTTAAGAATATCCGTCCACAATTGACCATAGCTCCCATGTAAAAACCCTCTTCCAAAAATCATTTTAACGTGCATAAATTCCATACGAAGTATCAAGTTAATGTTCGACACAAATAAGTTTTATGTAAGTGGAAACAATATTGCTAAAATTTATGAGAACCGGTCCATAATTTACCATAGTTCCCATATAAACCCACTTCCAGCAATCGCCCTAAAGTGCATAAAATCATCTAAATGTTAGTATCAATGAATTATTCTGTATTTGTGTATTTTATTATACATTTAGTAAAATTGACCACAGGTGTAATATAAGTCCCTTCTCAAATTTTTATGTTCGTATACAATGGTGTAGGGTATCATACAGTCGGTCTTGACCGACTATATCTTTCTTTCTCGTGAAAAGATAAAATGGTGATTCTTGTTTATAGATAATATAAAACCTGTTACAATTATTAAAGTAATAATTTATAATTATTAGGAATTCTTAAATAAGCACGTAACATTTAAAAGATTTTTTTAATAAAAAACCATATTCAACTAGAAGGTAATGAAAATGTATATCTAATAGAAAATAATGTAGTTCGTTTTATGATAAATTTTAAAATTACTGTTTACAAAATTTTAAAACTATGGTTTAACTAAAGGTAATTTTAACTTTAAATTCTCCTTAACATTACTATACGGTTAAGAGATGAAAAATTTCAAAAAAACGATATAAAAATTTATTTCGCCATCAATTTTTTGTTCACATTTTCTTGTTTATGAACTTACATTCACATTAAATATAATTTTTTTTTTTTGCTAGTTTTACATTTTCTTTAGTGAAATTTTTTTATCATATATAATTTTTATTTTAGTTTTTTTCTCTGAAATTACTTATGTCCATTTGTACATGACTAAAAAAAAAAAATAATAATAATAATAATAATTTAAATGTGATTTGAACTTTTTGAACCTTTTTTGTGTCAATTGAATAAAATATTAACACAAAATGTAAAAACAAAAATACACTAACAAAACTGTCATATAAAAATTGTCATACAAAAGGAATTGTTTTATGCTTTATTGTCATTTTTTATTATTATTATTATTTTTTTTTTCTTTTTTACTGAATGAGTCATTTTTTTTTATAATTTTTGCTTAACTTTTTATTATTCTAGAATATTAGCAAAATTTACATATATAACATTTATTGGAAATATGTCAGCATACATAAATTAAGTGAAATATTATTTATTTTGTTTGATTGGAAAATAATTTATTGAAAGTATTTTGAGGAACTAGTCAAATAAAAAAAATCTAAAAAGAAATGCATTATCTTATTCATAGGTGTTACTTGTGAATAAAATAAAAATAAAAATACTTTCTATTTTATTTCCATTTTTTATTTCTAATTTAAAATATTTGTTAAACAATTTATTAATTTTTAAATAAAAACATTAAGGATTTCTATTTATACTAAATCAAATGAATTTTTATATAATTTTTTAGCTGATTGAACAAAATTAATTAAAAAAGAAAATAATTTTTTTTTTTATATTTGATTATTCCAACTATAGAATATAACTAGAAGTTTATGTGAGAGACAGTTCAAACTAAAATTTCAAAAAATTTACTAGTTTTTTTTTTAAACACAAAAACAAAATATATGTGACTACATGTATTTTGTTGTTGCATGAATTAGGTTTTTGACAACTGAATTAGGTTTTTGCCTCTCACATAAACTTCTAGTTGTATTCTATGATACTAACCTTGAATAAGATTCATATGTATTTTTTTTTTTTTTTTTTTTTTTTTTTTAATACAAAAAGGTTCAACATGTTTATAGGATTTTTATTTGAAAACAATATATTTAAACAGAAAAATTTTAAATATATATTTTGATATTTTTGTTCAAAAAAATTCAAAGAAATAAAATTATTCAGCTACAAGAAGTTTGAATTAAAAAAAAATCATACAATTTTTTCAATTATTTAAGTTAAAAAGAATAACGTAGATATTGTTTCACCGACTGTTTAAAAAAATCTGTACGGTTGAATCTAATAACTAGAGTCGAGTAACTAATAGTCATCGAAACTGCAGTATTAAAAAAATATTACTTATTTTTCTTTTTCCAAACAAATTTAAAATTATTCAGAGAAATTTATGTTGAATAAAAATAATCAAAAAAATTTTTTATGAATAAAATAAATTAAATACTTCAAATCAGTTTTTATTTAATTTTTAAAATAGGAAATAAAATCGCTCTTGATCAACAAGAGGGTATTAGCTCCAAATTTTTAAAATTTCACTTTTTGCAAGAAATCAACTGACAACATCAATATCTATCTACTGTAAAAATTTCAATCTAAAAAATTTCATCTCTTAAACAACATTTGAGATCATTTTCGTGATAGTATAGATTTTTTATTTTTGCAATTTAAAAGAAAAACAATGTAAATATATTTTCAAATGGAATTTGCTTACTATGATATGTTCGTATTTTCAAATTCTCTTAAAATGTAACCACAAATAGTTTTTGACCTCTACAGAAAATATTAAAATTTAGAGTTAATACCCTCTTGTTAATCAAGTGCGAAATAAAGAATAATATTTGAATTGAAGACTTTGGAATTTGATTTAAATTTTATAAAAATATATTCGAATACTTCTATTGTAATAATTTCTAATCTAACTTGCTAACAAATGGAATATTATTTAAATAATTTAATTTCAGGTAACTAAAAATTGTATTATAATGAGTACAAAATGATTTGAAACTATTTTATTTCCAAAAATATAAATTGAATGTAAAAAAAAAAAAAATTTAACAAATATTTTGAATTTAAATATTCACAATGAACAGCTATGATCTTATGTAATAAAAATCTGGCAACTTTGTTGAGAGAATGAAAGAGAGGGGAGAGGAGAGCAATAAGTGCAGTATTGCCATATTTTGAGATTTAACTAAATCTGGAAAGTTAATTTCCATAAAAATAAAAATGGTTCTGACACATCTCCACCTCCAATAGGATTTATAGTGATGTAAGACTGCCTCAAAACTATAAGACTATCTAAAACTAAAGCCAAACTTAGACGATACTAAAGTCTACGAAGTAAATATTAACTAGAAAATTTAGTATCTGCAAATAAGATTATTAGATCAATATCTTTCAAGCACACAAAAGCACGCTTACTAATTAGTACGAAGTACATAGTATTTGTAGTGACTCACTTTCTGGGCTCTGAAACATAGCTCCTCACAATACCTCCAATGCACATACATAAATTTTCAGACTTCATAGTGAATGAGAAAAATATAGCGTCTTTAAATCCCTATAGATCAACAGAGTCGGATAGCATTTTACGGGTAGGAGGTAGTCATGCATCAGGGTACAGGGAGAGAAGTATTTACTCCAAAAGTGTAAATATAAATCACACAACAACAAAGGATTATATACCAATTAGACAGCTGTAGTCTTTACTGAAAACATTGGAAACTGGTGGATATCTACGTTGATATCCACTGACTTATCTTCAAGGTAAGAATTAATATGTTCTAGAGTATTAAGTAGGTTATTCAATTAATCGGGTTTTCTATTGTAAAGTAAATTATTTTTTAAGTTTTATTAAAAACTTGTAAAAGAATAGCAATACAAACAGAAAAGTTAACAATGAATTTGGAATATCTATAAAAACATTCTCTACATAAATGTAATATAATACCCATATATATATATATATATATATATATATATATATATATATATATGTGTGTGTGTGTGTGTGTGGACTTTTTATAAAACATCTTAAGTCGGGATAAGACAATTTTCATATTATTTAATCATTAAATTGACATGTTGAAGACGTATCACTTACACTAATCGGTATTTTCGTACGACTACTAGTTTTGAAGATATTGTTAACAAAAAATAACAATTTGCATAGAAATTTTTGGTTTTTGAACAGTTTTTTAGATATCTTCAATTTCATAATGGAAAGACTTACGCCTGAACAACGTTTACAAATCGTTAAACTTTATTAGGAAAATTCACGTTCCGTGAGGAATGTGTTTCGTGCACTTCGCTCAACTTATGGTCAACATAATCGGCCTACTGAGCGTACTATTCGCAACACCATCACCCATTTTGAGACCCAGCATTCATTATTGGATAATACTCGACCGAATAGACCACATCCAGCACGCTGTGAAGAAAATATAGCGGTCGTAGCTGAGAGTGTACACGAAGACCGTGGAGAGTTGATTCGGCGCCGTTCGCAGCAACTCGGACTGACGTATGGAACGACCTGGCACATTTTACGTCGAGATCTTAAATTGAAAATACAGCTTGTGCAACAACTGAAGCCGCTCGACCTTCCCAAGCGACATCGCTTCGCTCTATGGGCTCTTGAAAAGTTCCAAGAAGATCAGACGTTTTCGAGACAAATTTTGTTTAGCAATAAGGCCCATTTCTGGCTCAATGGGTATGCAAAGAAACAAAATTGCCGCATTTGGGACGAAGAGCAACCTTAAGAGATTCAAGAACTGCCACTTCACCTAGAAAAAACAATAGTTTGGTGTGGTTTGTGGGCCGGTGGAATCATCGGTCCATATTTCTTTAAAAATGATGCCGATGCGAACGTAACCGTCAATGGCGACCGTTATCGTGCCATGATAACCGAATATTTGATGCCTGAAATTGAAGCTCGTTATCTCGGCGACATTTGGTTTCAACAAGACGGCGCCACTTCCCGCACATCGCATCAATCAATGGATTTTTTGAGAGGACACTTCGGTGAGCACATAATTTCACGTTTTGGGCCGGTCGATTGGCCACCAAAATCGTGTGATATCACACCGGTAGACTTTTTCCTGTGGGGATATGTAAAGTCTAAAGTTTATGCGGACAAACCCGCTTCGATTCAGGCCTTGGAGGAAAACATCACGCGTGTCACTCGCCAGTTACCAGTCGAAATGCTCGAACGAGTCGTCGAAAATTGGACTCAACGGATGGACCATCTGCGACGTAGCAACGGCCAACATTTGATAGACATAATCTTCAAAAAATAAATGCCAAAGAATGTTCTTTCAAATGATAATAAACATTCCCATTAAATTTGAATTTTCTGTATTTTTTTCTTTAAAAAAGTAGGGAACCTCGAAATGGATCACGCTTTATTAGGAAATAGTTAATCGATATACGTCTAAAATCCGCAGATGGCTTAAATTGTGTAAACTTAATAAAATCTGTGGACTGTTGATAAAACAAAAAAGGTAATTTCAAAATTTCTCAGATATTAAAAAATTATTACTTTAGGAAAATAAATATTCTGTAAGCTATATCTCCAAAGCTAGAATGGAATCGTAGAATAACGCTCATTTGTGTTTAGGATCCGTCTTTATAAGGTCCCTTCCTTTCATGGCTAAATAATCCTCATAATTGTCGAAACTATTTGAATCGATTTTTTCATTTTTTATAATATTTGATTCTAATAAAATTAGCTGAATTCCAAATAAAAATTTAATTATTCGTTTTATTCGACCTAAAAATATTCGAATTATTCGTTATTCGAAAAAAACCTTTTTTAAATTCGAATGAATACTTTAATAATTAGTTACGGAATGATTTCTGAGTATAGGAGCTTTAAACAATGTAAATACGTCAACAATTTAAGGAATTGGTCAACGAATAACAAACTGGAAAAGGATCATGAATAAAAGGAAGGGTACAAAAGATGTAGGATTATAATTTTTTGCAATTTTTTCAAATATCCAAAATACCATAGCAATGTCTTATAAAGCATGGAAAAGTATAAAGAAATATGATATTAATTTTTCGTGGTCATTAAAAAAGTTCACGCACCAAACGCGATTTCTAAAATTCCCTTCCAAATCTACCAAAATGTTCGTGGGATCGCAATGCTAAAGGATCTCTGCGTCTTCTACAAATCGAGAAATGATGGGGTCTGAAGCCTTCACAAAGTATGTAAGAGCCTCCGATTGTACACACTAACTATGAACGATCTTTTAACATAAAACTAAACTACTTGAGCTATACAAAGAACACATTAGAGCTAAGATGAGGCCTAATAATGAAATACGATTGAAGTTAAAGTAAATGCCAACTATTACAGCTAAATTTTGATTATTCAATCAATTTGACTGAAGCCAAACTGAGAGCACCGACAATAAAAAAAGAACTGAGTATAAAAATAACTTAAGATTACAGTTAAATTATATTAAAACTTTCGATTATATCTTACTAAATCCATGAAAGACCTAAAAAAAGCTTATATCAAGACCAAAAATTTAAGTTAACCTGAGACCATATTAAGCCTTATGATTGAAGGCAAACTAGAGCTATATAATGAGTTTCTATTCAAACTAAGTACTATTATTTTAAAGCTTTAGTAAGATTTGCTAATTGCTTAAATATTCATAGTTTATTGATTTTAGCTGATTTGTTTTCAAACAAAAAATTTTAATTCTTCATGACTTCAGATAGCAATTTCTTTTTAGAAATTACCATAGAAAAGGTGTATATATGCTACCAAAAATATTACCATATTTTAAGTTTTCTTACAACTGAAGTCCAAAATTATTTTTTTAATTTTTAAACAAATCTTATCATTGCAATACAAACACACCAACTTACAATCTTATCAATATAAAAAAATCCAAATATTTATCAAGGTCGGTGAATTCCCTTAACAAATAAATAACAACAATAATAAAAATTAAAACAAAAAAATTTATAGTATGACAGAAATTAAAAATCAAAACAAAAACTAAACAAAATTAAATTTTGATTCATTTATAAAAAATAAATTAAACCATGACCTTGTCCGAGCTCAATGACAAAATATTTCCCAGACTACTAAAAAGCAGAAGAAATTTTAAGCTTTAAGCTATTTAATATATTTATAAGTAAAATTAACAATTTCAGAGTTCAAAGAACTAAGCTTGACAGCACTGACATTAAAAAAATAAAATAAAATTATTGCAGAATAGTTTTAAAGAGAGAAACGAACTACAAAAATTAGAAAGTTTTTTTTTTAATTTTTTGAGGAAATTATAAATTTATTTAGTTAGCTACAATCTAACTTATTGTATAGGAAATTATATGTTCTTTTTAAAAATGTACAACAAAATTAATTATATATATTAACAAATTCGTAGAAATTTTGGAATTTTCCAGAGGTGTAGCTACCCAGCAAAAACTTTTTGGTTTTCGGTAATGACAACTACTTATTAAAATAGTTTCTTGGTAATGAGTCGTCATTATTATTTGCCTACTCTGTATTACATTAATAAGTACTTAATAGTATAATAGCACAGTAATACTGCAATCACGTGGATGAGTTGGCTAGAGCGCCGGATTAACAACCAGAAGGTTGATGGTTCAACCCCATTCTGAAGCTGTTAGTTTTTTATAACAAAATTTCTAAAAAGATATTTCAATCTAAAAAGAGTTTTTGCCGCTTAGGATGCTATGTGCGAGGTGGTGTATTGAGTAAGACGTTAGTTATTAAAAACGAATGGTTAGTTTGTTTCCAGGTTCGAGTCTCACTGACGGCAAAACTTTTTTGTTTTTTTTTTATTTATTTTTGTTTTCGTTTAGGTACATATTTTTGAGTACCCACAAAATAACTACATGAATTTGTGGACAACTCGAACAAAAATAACTAGTTATTCAAGCAAAAAATAAGTAGTTTATTTTTGTTTCCAATTATATCTGCTAGCTTACTAGGAAAGCAAAGTTTTTGCTGGGTATTAGCTGAACGGTGCACACTAAAAAGTTGTGATATTAGACTTATTGGGAACAGCGTTACCGTTGGGCGACTTTAGCTACCAATTGCCCCTTTTTCAATCACCTGGCCACTTTTTAGCCCCATTTTTAAATGGAATAAAATATTCACTTAAGATACTAAGAGTAAAAATAGTCATAATTAATTCTTTCTTTATCTCTTTGGATGAATGATGAAACTCATTGTATTTTGGTGAGTATTGCGATATCGATTTTACTTCGTAGTCTTAAGGTTTCTAAACCCTCAATTTCTAATAATTTTCATTCTAAATTATTTTTTTTTTTTTCTATACTGAAATGGTTGTTTTAGCCTCATATTTTCAAATTTGGCATTTTATATAAAGATATATTAATTTCACTTTATTTTCCCTATCTGGAATTAAGAAATATTTATGTATTGTGGTCGAAGACTTCACAATAATATGGACGAATCTATCCTTGTGAGTCAAATATAATAATAATTTGAATAGAATTTAATAAATCGAATATTAAAATTGAGCATTTTTAAATCATCTACCTTCCGTTTTGTAACAAAAAATTGGAAATTTGGAAGCCCAATCAAAAAATTTAGTCAAGTGTCACTTTATTTTGTCGCACAAAATCCACGACCAACATAACATTTTTCCCCCAAACATGAAATGCACATAATTCAAAAACCTATTTCTTTTTTTTATTAAATGAAATAATATAAAACGACAAATATCTGAATACCAAAAAAATTTCCCATAATGCACCTAGAAGACAATTATTATGAAGCAAACAGCAAGAGTAAAAAACCGAACTTTATTTTGTCCGACAGTGTATAATAATACCGATTAAAACAAAAACAAATTTTGAAATTTTGTTTTAAATGTAAGTTAGACGAGTCGTTTTTGCGCTCGTGTTATAAAAACAGGCAGTTAATTTCTTCATCGGTATTATTATACACTGTCGGACAAAATAAATGCGGTTTTTAACTCTTGCTGTTTGCTTCATAATAATTGTCTTCTAGGTGCATTATTATAAAAACAGGCAGTAGTTATTTTGAGATTGTTTCACAATATTGTATTGTCATAGGTGTCAAATGACAGTTAAGAGTAGCTTCAATATAAAAAATATTTATTTAAAACACAAAATGTTAGGATAAATCCTCTATAGAAAATATTTACAATTTTGCAATATTAATAAAAGTATTTTGTTATTAATAAAATCGAATTTAGTAATTTTTCTTAAAATACAACATTTTGTATTTATCAAATAAGCAAGTTTTAAGGAGTTTTTTTAGGTATTGAAGTATTTAGCAGTTTTTTCAAATCCCCTTTTTGACACTTTTTAAAAATTCTCCCAAGCAGCGTTACCAACTTGAGGTGTGAAATTAAAGAAATAAACTTGAAAAGTATTTGATACTTTTCGTACATTAAATTTAAGAATCGCCAAAGTAATAGATTTTGGTGTCCTCGATGTCCCTTTAGATTTTTCTGTGGAAAACCGTTAAATATTCTGACCCTTTTTACGGCGAATATCTTTTTAGTTGTTTGTGGGATAGAGTCAAATATTGTTGGCATGATAATTACTGCTTAATAAATTCAAAATTGCTTGAAATATTTTTTTTTTTTTTTTTTTTGTCTCTAGAGGAGAATGTGGTTTTTAAATTTAAAATTTAATTATATTACAAAGTTTTATTAACTTCTTAATCAATTTTATTGTTACTATTACGTAAATATGTGTCATAGTAGACATTTGTTACATTATCGTCTATGGCAATATTTTTATTTGAAAATATGATTACAAAAGAACGGCTGTTGACATTAACCAGTTATCACAAATCTAAAAAAAAAATAAATATATTTAGGTAATGCTCCCGAAATGTAAACGTAAATGTAATGCTCACGAAACGTAAACTTGCTTTACATATTTCTCCCTCCTACGAACAATGAATTTTTGACAAGAAAAATTGCCTTGTGTAAACGCGCGCATTCTGCTAAATTAGTATTAAATACATTTGCTAGCAAATATATTTATTTTCATTTTGTTTCGAATATTAGAGGGTTAACATATTCATCATGACTTGATAGAGTAATTAGGTTGTATTTTGCTCTGTCATTTAATTAAAAATTATATAGTTTTGAAAACTATAGTTTCATTGTTTCTATTAAAATTTTTGCAATTTTAAATTCTATGCACAAACAATGCAATTGTGTTAGTGCATTGAACTTAAGAAATGTAAAAATACAAAAAAAAAACTATGTAAAACACTAGGAACACTTATACACAATTGATAAAGTCCAGAAAAATTGTATATTTTACTCAAGTCTAAACAAAATATATTATAGTGTCCATTAAAAAACGAAAATCTAAGTAAAAATAGTAAATGAAGGTAGTTAGCTATAACTCAAAAACAAAAGCTGTTAGGGAAAAATTGTTGCCGTATTTAAAAAATATACGTCAATTTGAGATAGATAATAAATCACAGGAAACAAACATTTTTTTTTTTTTTTTTTTTTGTTCTGTTGACTAGTTTAATTATTTATTTATAATTTGTTTAAATTGCTTAAACAATTCAAAGTCGTTATTTGGTATTGGACTATTAAAAAAAAAAAAAAAAAAGAATCTTAACTTATTTAACAAAAGCTTTTACTTATGATTAAAATTATAAATTCTTAAATGCAGTTTACGGAATAATTTTTGCATTTACACGTAGCAAACTTGATAATAAAGGGTGTCCCAAACTAAACTCAATCCTGAAAAAAAAAACACTTTGATAGTTTATGGTTAGTAAAAATGGAGCGCTATACGATACAACAAAATATTTTCATTATTGAACAATCCCTATAAACATTTCGAAGATATCTTCCTGTAAGAAATTTACGCAATATCTTCTTTTTATTATTTGGATGAAATTTATCAAAGCAATAGTTTTCTAATATTGCATTTTTATCAGTTTAAAGAAAATTAGGCAATAAACAACAAAAAATATTATTTATTTATTTGTTGAATAATTACAATACAATAACAAATTATATTCTAATTCTAACCGAGCGGAGTAACGAAGACTATTGCTCGTTGTAGTTAAACAGACCATAGTCTCTAGTGGGAATCGAACCCACAACCCCCAGACTGACAAACTTGCTCACCACCAACTAGGCCCAACAAAAAAAAAAATATATAAAATTTAATTTTATTTTTTTATTATTTTTATCCTCAAAACATCGCCCTTTTTTCAGTAAGATGATTATCAGCCCTGCAATAAATTGGTGATATCCCATTGAGATCATCTGGAAGAAATTAATGCAATACTATTATTTTTCAATCACAATTCTTTCAGTTGTTTAAAATATATATATATATATATATATATATATATATATATAGAAGAAATTTGTTTGTCTTTTAGCAAAAAATGGATATTTTATGTCGGTGTTTCAGTTTGATATATGATATCGAGATTTATTTACTGATAATTTTTCTATATATTTAATACATCGTCCAGAAAATTATCTGGCGGTATCTTCTTTTTTTCACCTAGATGATTATCTAGCAATATTGCCTATTTTTCTTCCAGGCGTATTGATTTCTTATTCGTTAGACGTATCGCCTGTAACGCACAATTTCTCCCGATGGGGGGAAGTTTCCTCCAATATGATTATTGCGGTAGAAAAATTTTTCTTCTAAGTAATACGAATTCTAATGACTATCGTATTATTTTGCTTGTAGGGATATTTCAAAAATAATAAAAGTTTAGCAGTTCGAAAATTTTGAGGTTTTCACCAACACTATCATGCAAAGCTTCGATATTGACATTTGAACGGTTTGTTCTTCGACGACATGTATGTTTAGCGTCTCCAACTGGGAAATTAAAAGCCCAGCAAAAACTTTGCTTTCCTGATAAGCTAGCAGGTATAATTGGAAACAAAAATAAACTACTTATTTTTTGTCTAAATAACTAGTTATTTTTGTTCGAGTTGTCCACAAATTCACGTAGTTATTTTTTGGCTCTAGGGGTACTCAAAAATATGTACCTAAACGAAAACAAAAATAAAAAAAAACAAAAAAATTTTGCCGTCAGTGGAACACGAACTTGGATACAAACTAACCACTAGTTTTTAATGACTAACGCCTTACTCAGTACACCATCTCGCACATACCATCCTAAGCGACAAAAACTCTATTTAGTTTAAAATATCTTTTTAGAAATTTTGTTATAAAAAACTAACAGCTTCAGAATGGGATTGAACCAACAACCTTCTGGTTGTTAATCCGGCGCTTAGCCAACTCATCCACGTGATTGCAGTATTACTGTGCTATTATACTATTAAGTACTTATTAATGTAATACAGAGTAGGCAAATAATAATGACGACTCATTACCAAGAAACTACTTTAATAAGTAGTTGTCACTACTGAAAACCAAAAAGTTTTTGCTGGGAGTATACACTTTTTCAGAATTTATTTCACTTTTATATTTTAACATAAACATAAATAATGCAACAATAAAACATAAAAACAACAAATGTAACTTCTTTAATCCAATTATTATCAGAAATTGTTCCAATTTGGTTGTTAAGAATACTTCATTCGAAAATTTCCAATGAAGTATTCTTAACAACCAAATAATATATTATAGACAACTATAAAGGGGCTATATAATGTGCCAGAAATGGTAAAAATTCTTAGGAAAAGACCTTACACTGACAACTCGTCTTAAAAAGTTAAAGTTTTCGGACGTTGAGACTTAAACTTATAAATATTCAATGTAATTATCGAAGCTCTCTATGAGTAGGTCTGTACTATAAACTAGTAATTTTCGAAATAGAGGATCATGGCACAATAACAATTATTACTGTTAATTATTTAAAAATAAAAATTATTAAAAATAAAAAATATTCAAAAATAATAATCCATAAAACTGTTCAATGTAATGACGCCAAAGAATAACAAAACTAAACTCTTAAAGATAAATAATGTAATAGATAAAGCAGGTTCAATCCATATTCAAAAAACATCAGAGCCTTGTTATCTATTAAAAAATATTTTTTCCCACATCAGTTGAGTGAATTGATTTTTTTCTTCCGCTGGAATGTTCACAACAAAAGCAAAGTTGTTCTAAAAAATAATTTTTAATAAAATAAATTATGTAATTTAAAAATTTTTATTAGATCATCTATTTTCGAATATGTTTCTAAATATTCATATCAAAAGAATTCGAAAACAAAACAAAAATAATATTTATGTATGTTAATTTATATCAAAAGCAAAATTTTAAGTTTTGTTTTTAGTTCTATTCGATTTGTTCTACTTGTTTTATATAACACTATTATTTATAAACAGGGACCGGAAGTTCATGGTTTTTGCCTATACTCCTAGACCAGAGTAAACTAAATATCTTTGCGAATTAGAGAATTTGCTTTAAAATGGCATCGAATTGTTAGTCCGTATGTCTAACTGGCTGTCCCTGTAAATCTTGTACACAAAGTACGGGTTGCAATTTTGAAGATAATTCAATGAAATTTGGCTTTGGTAGGACTTTCATGATAAAGGACCAAAGCCTATAGAAATCGGTTATGATTGGTCCATTATTTATTTATGCATATTTTGTTGAGAATGCATGTTTTTGCATATTTTGCCATAAATGTATGTTTTTGTATAATATTTAGTGCAATATTCCAATTTAAAAGTATTTTTTGTTTAAAAAAAAAAAAATAATTCTGTGAACTCTTGATAAAACGACTTAAGTCTATATTTCAAAATTTTCAGATGAGTAAAAAAATGTTTTATAATATTAAAAATACCATGTACAAATTAATATGAGGTAAGCCATTTCTCCAAAACTAACAATCACAGAAGGACGTTGATTATTGTAAAAGGTGCGTCATCAGAAGGTACCTTATTTATTTTGTATTAAGATTCGAAATTACACGGAATAAATAATTTCGTTTCGGGGATGTATTGTCCTAAAATATTCGATAAAACAACACCACTGGAGAAAGTTTTTCATATATCAGCCCTTGGAGATAAATACAGACTTTCAGGGTAAAATTTCATTTGACATTTGTTTTGGTTGTTATACGTTTTTGTAAATCAACGAGAATTGATTAAATTCTTTTTAAAGCAGCTATTAATTAGCAATTCATTTATTCTGTCTGAGAGTACAATAATTAAAAGAAGTATTGCTAATACAGTTGTTACAATTTTAGATTCGAACAAAGAAATAATAAAATCTTTCCACATCATTTAAAAATGCATCCACATCATATTTGTTGATGTCAAACGCTTATTTTCTATGTACAAAAACTGTCTAAGGTCTTTACTGTATATTTATTTTTAATTTAATATGATATTGAATTAAATTAAGAAATAAGTGCATATTTTATTTGTTTTTAGGGCATATTTTAAAATTTTTAATACATTTTTTTAAGCGTCTAAATTACACCTTTTACACGCTTGAACTTCCTGTCCCTGTTTATAAATATTAGGAAAGAATGAATATCTCATTCGAATATTGTTCTTTCTAATTATTCGAACTATTATCACGAATAATTATTCGAAGAAATTAAAAATAGTCTTTTTCGAATAACGAATAATTCGAATATTTTTATATCGAATATTCGAATAAAGCGAATAATTATTTTTTTTTTTTGCAATTGAAGTAATTTTGACTTTATAAAAAAATTATTTATAAAAATTTTTTCTAGTGCTGCTAAATTTGAATAAATTCCCTTTTGGCAATTTCGCCAAAGAATAAAATTTAAATGAGTAGATTTAAATTTTATTCTTTATTTAAATTAATTTATGAGGACTAAATTACACCTTTTACACGCTTGAACTTCCTGTTTATAAATATTAAGAGAGAATACATATCTCATTCGAATATTGTTCGTTCTAATTATTCGAACTATTATCACGAATAATTATTCGAAGAAATTAAAAATAGTCTTTTTCGAATAACGAATAATTCGAAAATTTTTATATCGAATATTCGAATAAAGCGAATAATTATTTTTTTTTTTTCAATTGAAGTAATTTTATTTGACTATTTATAAAAAAAATCATTTATAAAAATTTTTTCTAGTGCTGCTAACTTTTAATAAATTTACTTTTGGCAATTTCGCCAAAGAATAAAATTTAAATCTACTCATTTAAATTTTATTCTTTTTTAAATTAATTTATGAGGAATTTTGACAGGTTGCAGGTTTTTTAATCATAATTTTTTTTTATCATAAGTATTGTTTGCTTTTGAGATATAGTTGCAAGAAAATTAACTTTTTTATCGTAATTGATGATTATTTAAACAGCTTTTTAGCTAAACTTAATTTAAATTTAAAATTGATTTTTAACTTTTCTAGGAGGATTAGAGCCTTTATATTGAAGATTTTCCTTGCAAAAAATTGCTATAACTTTTATATTTACAGGTAAAAGGTATAGAAAAGAAAGCAGGTTAAGAAAAGTTATTTATCATCGCAAAGATAGAAATTTCTGGGTATTTTATTTTTATTTTTCTAATTTGTTATTTTTTTTTTTTTTAAGTTTCATAATACAAATTAAAATGTCTTAAAGTAAAAGTATTTTCGAAACAACTTCAAAACAAAATATCGTTAAAAAAATGCTGCGATAATCCCCAATATAAATATGCTCTTACATATTTTGTCGATTTTTTGACTTGTAGAAAATGAAAATCTTTAATAAAATTAATATCTTGAATGAAAAAGGCTTATATGTAGTACACCAAATATGAAAATAATCTCATGACTTCCTGTCAACAAATAGCATTTTTTAAAAATCTTTCCTAGAAAGGCCGATATATTTAAATTTATACTGACAATGTTTTTTTTTTGAAGATATTTCCAGTACTCTTACCTTTTTACAATGAAATTTTTAAAGAAACTTACTTTTTTTTTAAATTATTCAAATAATACGAATAATTTTAAATATGTGATCGAATAACTCGAACAAACTAAAATGAATTATTCTAAATTTTTGTTTTGTTCGAATAATAGAAAAACCGAACAATTTGAATACCCTAATAAATATCAACATTCTTTAACAAAACTTGTGTTTTAAGTTAGTAATTGTAAGACATTTAAAAAAATTAAAATTTCCCGGGAATACGATTTTTTAATTCCCGTTTCCCAGGAAGTTGAAAAGTCCAGAAAATCTTAAATCCTAGCTACTACAGCTAATGGGTTTTTCGTTCGATATACAGTGGGGCGATTGTTCTTATTATCATTAGCTGTGCTTTTTCACGTAATTGGTATAAATTTAAGTAGGTATAAATTTCATAAGTAGTTATAGCTACAGATGCTTAAAAATTAAACAGGTATAAAAATGTTACCAAATCTAAGAAGTAACCGATTTGATAAGTAATATCCAATTCCCATATTTTCAATTTTAAAATTTTATGAATTAGAAAATGAAAAATTTTCCCAAGTTTTTAAAAATATTTGTGACGTCATCATAATTTCAATTTTATTTGAAACGGTAACAAAAATTATGTGTCTAAACGAATATTTAGGAGCCATACGTTTTATTCGAAGTATTGATAGACATAAAAAAACAGCTATTGTTTATGAGTGTAAATATTATTTACTTAATTACTTATAAAACTGGTTTAATAATTGTCATCACTTATTTATAACCTATTTTTATTTTAATTTAAATATCCCAACTGGAAATTATGTCAAAACGAGAATTTCACAAGTTATTCCTGAGGTACAAGTAGGTAGGTGATTACGAAAAACTAGTATTTTTGACCAAAATCATAAGATGTCTTAATGATTCTGTTAGTGCTGTGGAATGACAGGTTAATTTTGAATCTTAAAGTGAAAAGTCATCAGGATCACAATGTTTTTGTTAAAAAAAAAAAAAATATTTTTAATTATTTTTAAAATATTCAGTGACTACCATTAAATGAAATTCCGGGGAAATCATTTCTGTTTGAAATACATATTAGAGGTAAATCACAATTTTTCAGTACTAATTACAACTTGCTGAATTTTACATAAATAATTTTCACTAAATATATGAAAATGTCAGGGCATCTTATGATGGTTTTTATATAGGAACAGGGGACAATGTCAGCAGCAACACTGTCACTTCATAAATGATTACTTTATGATGTCTTAATCATATTTCCAACTGGGATATTAATACGTTTATTTTTATATAAAACAAAAGAAAAAAAAAGAACTTTTGAACCAGAAAACTATATACGTCGAACAAATTTAAATTATATGTTTTTTTATGACAATATTAATTAGAAATAAATTAACAAGTATGAATTTAAAAAATTCTTAATAACGTTTGATCAAGTTTAAAATACTGTAATGTTAATATAAATAAACAGAACAAGTTTAAATATGCACGAAAACAAAAATTTAAATATGCACTTGAAAAAGCATGAAAAAATGTTATAATATGCACAGAAATATGCATAAAAAAATGGACAAATGCATATGATTTCTTGTATGAATAACCATAAATATGCTTTTTCCTAACTTTAAAATTTTGATAGTTTTCGATTTTTAAAAAAATAAAAATATACATCAATATGCATGTCATATATTTGATGCGTCTGAATTTCTTTTTTTTTCACAATTATGTATGGGGTATTAAAAAAAATGTAAAATAATTTATACTAATTTGTTAATCAAACTCCAACTTGCGCTGAAAATAAACATTATTACTATATATGTAATATATATGTTAGCGTACACGTATGAACTTTTATCTTAAATGAATGTAATTGTTAAAAAATTTCTGAATGCATTGTTTCTATCTATACATATTTACGAAATGCAAATTTTATTTATATTTTGTATAAATTTATTTTGTTTTTCTAAATTACATACTTCAAATGCTGCCGTTGTTTTAATATGAGGAGAACAGCTTATTATATAGTGGCGTTGATAACACCACGTGCACGTCACCAGTTTTTAGTGTTAGACGAATTTAAATAGAAAAATATTGCATAAAATATAATTATATATGTAATGAATCACGTTATTTTAAATAGAACAGGAAAAGTTAGATGCATATTAATAATTTAAAACAAGACACTTTAAAAATATAATTTTAAAATTACAATTCTTTAGGTCATAAGACCTAATGTAAGTAGTTACCATACCATACCATACCATAGATATGCCAAATTGCAAAACCATTTTTTTTTTTTTTTTTTTTTAATAAGTATGTAGTAGTTTTTATTCTTTATTTTATTTCGTTGTTTTATTGTATAATTTCAAAAGAAAGAAAAAGTTAAATAGCAAACAAAAAGTCTTTTAAAATTATTTATTTCTAAACTTTTCCATGACAAATTATCGATTCTTTTATGAAATACATATGAACACTAAGGTCAAAGTCTGCATCGTTAACGGGGACCGGAGAATTGCGACGTAAACTGAAACGACTCAAATCCAATCACTATTTTCTAAGTATTTACACTGTTTTCTTAATAATTGGTTCCAGGATAAAAATATTTGAACAGAAAAAAGTTAATATTTAATATAAAAAAAGAGTAAAATTAGAGGTAAAATTAAAGCACTTATACAAATTCTATTTTAATTTTAAAACTAAAAACAGAGTCTTTGATAACAAAATCAATGAATCAGTAAAATTTTCACAAAGGTAAAGTAACTACCTTTCAGAGAAAAAAAAATATTTGTATATAGCGACGCAAATCGAGATAATAGCGTCACAAATCGAAATCATAACAACGCATATCGACATCATAACGACGCAAATCGAAATATTGAAATTTGAAGCAGCGATGCAAAGCGAAACGAGTTAAATCGAGGCCTAAGTGTATAACAAAATACGACATTTAATCCATTAGTCTAGACTAGGAAAACAAAAACAAATTAAAAAAGTGCATATTTTTCATATGTAATTAAATTCGAAAGAGATACAAGTAAAGGGTGTTCAAATTGTTCGATTTTTTCATTGTTTGATTGACGCATTTTTAAATTTGCCACAATATTAGTTAGATAAAGATGTCCATTGATGTTTACATAGTGTCTACATTAGAGATTTTTTTATCAAGACAAACGTCAAACTTAACATGAATTTGTGGAAGGTGGCAACAGTTGAACAAAAACAACAATATGGCGTATTCATTATTGTTTTTTATATATATGCATTTTGACAACTGTGACAACCAAAATAATAATCAACTGTTTAACTAAGGTTACCTTGTATATATTCGCACTGATTTTGACGTTTGTTTTGATATAAATTTGCCTAATGTAGACACTAGGTTAACATCATGTGTTAGTCTTTCTTGATGCAAAACATAAGACTGCAATGTTTTCTGTTTATCATTAAATTTATTGAAAATTATGCAACATTTATTTACGCGATCAATAACATCGCTTATAGAACAATTTCACTTTCTATGTTGATTCCAAAATTATTATTTTCTTTTTAGAAGAAGTTTTTTTTATTTTTAATTATTCAAGTCCTAAATTAAAATATCTAAATAATTTGTTTCTAGAATTATAACTTCTTGCTGTAATGATTATATATTTATAAAAATAGTTATCTAACCACTAATCTACTGTTATTGAATAGTGACCTTTATTGTCAATATAATTCCATATTTTATTTGTGTAAATAACAAGCAGATATTTAAATTAAAAATAAAATAGTTTTAAAATAATATGTATTTATACAAGTAGTTAAAAATAATAACAAAAAAAGAACTATAAAATTAAAAGAGAAAATTGTTCGTTTTGTTTCAATATTCAACATCAAAATATTCGAATTATTCGTTATTAGAAAAGTCATACTTTTAAATTCTTTGAACAATTATTCGTATCAAATTGTTCGAATTATTCGAGCGAACATTAATCGAATGGACACCCTAGTGTTTAGATAAAAGAGAGAAGAGGAAAATTGTCATTATATTTGTTAGACACAGAAATGATATGTATTAGGGTGGCCCCGTTGTCTGAAGGATAAATTTAAAAATAAAAATTTTATTTCAAATTTTTTATAAAAATTATTAATCAATATGGTCGCTAAAGCTTAATTTTCGTTTACTTGAGAGTTCAAAAAAAAAAATAATAAAAAAAAAATTAAATAATTTATTTATTTCCTTACACAGAAAAAAGTTTGTGAATAAACCCAGCAAAAACTTTGCTTTCCTGGTAAGCTAGCAGGTATAATTGGAAACAAAAATAAACTACTTATTTTTTGCCTGAATAACTAGTTATTTTTGTTCGACTTGTCCACAAATTCATGTAGTTATTTTTTTACTCTAGGGGTACTCAAAAATATGTACCTAAACGAAAGCAAAAATAAAAAAAAAATTTTGCCGTCAGTGAGGCTCGAACTTGGACACACAAAAACCATTCGTTTTTACTGACTAACGTCTTACTCAGTACACCATCTTGCACATAGCGTCCTAATCGACAAAAACTCTATTTAGTTTAAAATATCTTTTTAGACATTTTGTTATAAAAAACTAACAGCTTCAGAATGGGGTTGAACCAATAACCTTCTGGTTGTTAATCCGGCGCTCTAGCCAACTCATCCACGTGATTGCAGTATTACTGTGCTATTATACTATTGAGTACTTATTAATGTAATACAGAGTAGGCAAATAATAATGACGCCTCATTACCAAGAAACTACTTTAATAAGTAGTTGTCATTACCGAAAACCAAAAAGTTTTTGCTGGGAATATAAGAATTTACATTCATTGGTATAATATTTAAGAACAATGTCTTAAATATTAACACTTTTTTACATTTTTTAAAATGAATCAAAAGTATGTTTGAAATTTTCTTTACAGAATTTTTGGTTTTTAATGATTTTTAGGCACATGTTGGGGGCAAAAGTACACAGCAGATGCGTTTTTTATTACAAAGATGCATGATCCATAGAATGGCAGCAAATTTAAGCAAATTTCTAATCCTTACTTTTTAACAGATTTTTATTGGAAAATTGCCTTTTAAAGGGATTTATTTTTAATATTTTCATGCATAAGTATTTTTATTTAGAATTTGAATCAAATCTAATAAAACTAAATTAAAATTTTAGCAGCATTCGCAAAATTATCATTAAGTACAATTTAATAATATCTATGAACAAAATTTTATTTTTTATGAAAAAAGTATGGGAAAAAAAGTCATGTTCGATTCATAGTATTTATGAAAAAAATTTTCAAATATATGAATTTTTTTTTCTCTGTGTAATGGCACGTTAATGCTATTTTGTATCAATATTAGGTGATTTGATTAAAATAAATGACTTAGCGGACAGAGTCAAAGTAATGAAGTTTAAGTTAAAAAATTATTAAAAATTGTCAAAATTCTATTTTAAGCAATATTTTAAAAATATCACCTAAGATAATTTTGAACATTTCATTGAAATTTTTTGTAATCAAAACAGTATGTACAGATATTCATATTTGTTAATTTTATTAAATTTTTATCAGTTGATAATACAAAATATTTTTAAATGATATTAATGGTCAAGAAATGAGTGTTTATTTTATGTTAGTTAAAAATTAGAAAAAACAAATTAAAATTCCATTTGAAATTATATATCAAAAATTAATGCTCATAAAAAAAATACATACAAAAAATTAATTAAAGGACCCAGCAAAAAAAAAAAAAAAAGAAAAATCATGCAAGAGTAGTAGTAAATGCATGAGTTCACGTGATAATGCATAGGTTCATTTTTAGATGAAACATGCATGATTTTAATGTTAGTGTGTCATTGGAGTGCATTAGGTTCACTTTAGAGAAACAAAGTTTGATGATTCGAATGCGTTTTTTCATTAGTAAGCATATTTATACTCGTATATGCAAATTTGTATATCAAAATATTATTTCGGACATAAATTAAACTGCAGATTTTGTCAAAAAATACTAATTTTTAAAGTTTATGTTTAATTTAAATATAAAAATAATCTTAAATAATTTACAAGTACAATCGAGTTAAAGTCAAATAGTACTGCAATTCCAAAACTAGATCTGAATGCATTTATTGAGCGTTGTTTTCCTGAGTTCACAAATGATAAATTTATTAGGTTTAAGAAAGAAATTAAAAATGCATTAGACTTAGAGTTTTTCACGGGAAATCCCAGAAATTCCGCAAAATTTTCATTTCGTAATGTTTACTTATGGTTACAATTTTTTTTTTTTATTTATTTTATTTGATTTTGTTACGAGTTTAAATATATTTAAGGAAATATCTATAGTTTCTGAGTTCTTCGTGCATTTTTATATAATAAATGGAAAATAAAATAATTCTATTTATGAGAATATTTTAAAAAGGAAAAACTTTATTCTGCCTTGTAATCAAAAAAAAATATGTTGCAAAAGAATTAGTAAGAAGTAAAAATCTACATTTGAAAAATTTATCAAGTTATTTATCAAATCAGTTAAGGATATCATTTGCATGCATGTGAAAATTGTGAGAGAAACAGAGACCTGCGCCGAACGGCTGAAATTCGGCTAAGCCGAGCCGCCGAGAAAAATTTGGAAGCCGCCGCCGCCGTAAATTTTTCGGCTTTACTCGGCTTAAAAGCAGCCGCCGTTTTTAAATTCTTTTTGAAAAAATATGTTAAAAACGAAACTTTTTTATTATTTTAATGCAGTATTTGCCGTTTATGTTGTATTTAAATATGAAAGAAAAATATTTGCATCATTTTGAACTTCAAATAATTATAAATCAATCAAGTATTTTTGGTTACTTATAATTGATTATTTTTTATGCTAATACTGTAAAAAAATAATATTAACAGTTGCTAATAAATTTTAATCAGCCTTAATCGACATCCTGCGAGATATCTAAGAAAACTCGTACACAAGATTTTGTCAGCTAATAAATTACTTCTATTCACTAACGATATGTGGTTGGCAATTATCAAAATAATTGATATAAATTCCATTATTTATTGTACTTTTTTATTTATTTAGCATATCTTAAGAATTGATATTTTTTCATATCGGAGCAGACCATTTCTTATTCTAATATGAAAACAATTACTCTAATATTTTATGTAAAAATCCAAAAATATCCTTAGATCACTCGCATATTTTTTTTATATTTTTTCAATAAATTAATAATTCTGTTTATACTTTCGCTGGAAAAAACCTCGTCCTATTTTTATGAACAATGTTAATCAATGGGGCATGAAAATATAAAATTTTTAATTAGAAAAATATGTGTGTAATATCAGCCGGCTGACAGCCGATTTTAAGCCGCCGCCGAAGCTTTTTAACACAAGCCGCCGCCGCCGATAAAATTCCTCGGCGCAGGTCTCTGGAGAGAAATCTACTTTAAATGTCTGGAACCCTCAAATATCAAAAAACATTTTTAAAGTATCAGTGGAAATGTGGGCCTAAAAGTATCCAAACAATTAACTTTATAAGGATTTTCATGAAATGAACTACAAAAAGTTCATTTATAAGGCCATGCAATTTAAAGGATCCAATTGTTGAAGAACTGAACATGATGAAAATTAATTTTTTAGCTCAGGTTTTCCTTAGATATAAATAAATAGAGTAAATAATAAATAAATTATATATATATATATATATATATAACAAAAAAACGCGAACTATATAAATTCCAAGTATTTCGAGATCGGTTATACAGATAATTAACTATAGATATAATATATATTTCGTTATGGTGAAAACAGTATGGCGACTATAATTTTTCTTTCAATAATTATATACCTATAGAGGTATTATATGGAGCTGGTGGTTATTAAAATTATATACCTAAAAATTCAATATGGCGAAACCAGCAAATATTTTAACAAATTCGAAAATCTTGAGATTTTAAATAAATTTCTTCTAAGTAATTTTTTTACTAAATAATTCTAGGAACTGAGGCTGATTGATGATTTTTTGTCGCAAGTTAAAATTCGAAATTTAATTTAACCCAAGAGGTTTTAATTATAATGGCTTTTATCTTTTATCATGCAAACAAAAGTTTAACTTTATGAACAGTTAAATATATGGGCCATTATCAAAAATGTTTAATTTGTCTGAAGTTGACTTTAAACCAGCGATTGTCAAAACCAGTGTTGCCATGGCAAAAATTTTTTTCTTTTCAAAATTTTGGCAAAAATAACCAAATTTTAAAAATTCAAAGTTATTATATAAAAATTAATACAATCTTCATATATATGTATACAGATTTTAAATACTTTGCATACTAATCATAAATTTTAGTTAGTCTTTAGGAAAAAAAGTATTTAAAATTTAATTGTTTAGAACAATGTTTATCAAAATGATCCAATTTTTTTGTAGGGGGTCGGGATATAAAGTTTAATAATAAGAATTTAATTATTCTGACGTCCATATGATATGATTTCGAAAGCAAAACAGATTGCAATAGAAAATAATGTTGACTTTTACAATTATGTCTTCGCAGAAAAACAATTTAAATTTAAGTTATTTTTCATAGTGGACTTAGCCAATCTAATTTGGTAATATGAATTTCAAAATCTAAATTATTAAAGTATTTGGGAAGTTTGGCGAAAAAATTCAATATCAATTGTTCATGTACCAAAGCACTCAATTATTATTAAATTTTAATAAGTTAATTTAAAAATTGTGTACAAAATTGTGGTCCAATTGAAAATACATCGGAATTGATAAAACACTTTTATTACAGTTATTTGTAAAATAATGTGGTGCCCTTTTTAAGCTTTTATTATTTAATTATATTGTCTTGCACAGGTTTAATAACTAAAAATAATACGATATTGGGGAGCCCCCTAAAATATACCAATCGACTAAGAATCCCCTAAGCTGGTCGATGTTGGTTCATTATTTCACCTAGTCCCCAAATAAATGTTCCTCTGAAGTAGTATTTTGAAGTTCAAATATCTTAAATATATATAAAAGTATATTTACAGAATTTTGCACAAATAAAATATTTTTAATGCTAAAATATTCTATAAAAAAAATTATATGTACCTACATAAAATATGGCATTCAGTTTCAAAAGTATGGCTTTAAAATTAATTGTAGTTTATATATAGGGTCCTCTTCCGAAAATCAGTTAAAAGTACTTAAATCCCACATAAATGTTCGCATGAATTTTTGCACAAATAAAATATTTTTAATGCTAAAATATTATATAAAAAAATTATATGTACCTACATAAAATATGGCATTCAATTTCAAAAGTATGGCTTTAAAATTAATTGTAGTTTCTATATAGGTCCTCTTCCGAAAATAAGTTAAAATTATTTAAATCCCTCACAAATATTCGCATGTTAATAAAATTTGGCTCAAATAAGATTAACCGTAGCACCCATATAATGCTCTTTCTAGAATGTATTACTTTAAGTTACATATACAATAGTATAGGATATCATATAGTCGGTCTTCATCAAATATATATTTCTTTTTTAATATTAATTTATTTTGTAATTACAAGTATTTAGGTTGTTTGTTACATCGTTAGGACTTTCTCACAAAAATCTCCCAATCTTTTTGGTTAAATATTAGAAAATGTTTATATTTTCTCTTGATTTAAATTGTTTTCTTCATTTGTCAGTTAAAATTGGAATGAGAAGTTATAGGAACCTTTAGTTTTTAAATGTGTGATGAATTTTTAGCACACTCTCTTTTTATTTTTTGTTGTTTTCAAGTTTAACAGAGTTGCATTTTTAAAACTAATAAAAATAAAACTTTGATTTAACAAAAAAATAACCAAAATGGAAAAAAAATCATCATCTCCATAAAATATTAAATTTTGTTTAAAAAAGCCAAAACGGCAACACTGGTTAAAGTCTAAACATGCATGCTTTTTCTCTTTTATTATATTCTTGAAATGAATAAAAAAAAAAACATACAAAGCAAACCAGTCTCGCGCAGGCATTGAAACAAGAAAGTTGTCTTAACCTTGTTGCTTGAGATACACTGATGAAAAGTGTTTGATGTCAAGTAGGAGTATTTTGAAGTTTTCTTTTCCCAAAATATGATTTTTTTTAACCAAGATAAAACTATTATTTTTTACTTAGAAATAATGATTATAATTTACTTTATTTAATAAGATATATTTTCGTTCATTATTTTACTATAAACCAAAAATAGAAATTTTAAATTATCGTTCTGTTTTAAGTTAAAATTAGAATAACCTATTTTCAATAAAAATCAATTGTTATTTTTAATTAAAAAAATACAAAAATAATAATTAAATCTTAATTTTTATAATAACTATTATAATCATTACGATTTCTGTTTATTATTATTCAAATAATACGCAAGTTATGTATGAATTCAGGAAGAAACTTTCAAAATAAAATTACTATAAAAAGAAAGTTATTTTTTTGGTGTATAATTTCAGAGTGGGAAAGTTAAAGTTAAACAAAACATACACAAGCATAATTATGAATGTATGAGTGTGGCGATCGCTGTTTTAAACCTTAATAATTTTGTAATAACATTATTTTGATTAAGCGTGAAGAATCCAAATTTAAATTTTATTTTCAAATTATAATCGTTATACAAAATTCAAAATTTTACAAAAATGACGAAAAATCATCTAAATTTTATCATTCTTCTTAATTTTTAGTTTACATCTTAAGACTCAAAAATGTATTATATAACCGCACTTAAGAGTTAAATTCAAGTCCTTTTTGTAGCCGTACAATCTGTATCTGCTTTTGAGAATCGATTTGTTGCAGCATATTTTGGTCCAAACAACATATTTTGGGCTTAGCGGCATATTTTGTCATACTTTCATAGAAAATCCTCACTTAAAAATATATTTTAGTAATTTAAATGGCATATTTTTCAATATTTTATACTTAAGAGCATAATTTTGCATATTTTAAACCGAAGAGAAAAATATTGCATATTTTCTACACAATATAATTTTTTACATAATTTTCCATTAGTGAAATTTTCTTTTTACTGTCAAATACGTTTTTCAAATCTGATGCCCCAATAATTTTCATCTTATATAAAGTGATAAAATATTAATAATTTCCTGATACAATGAAGCAAATTTGAATATTTTTAAGTTGAAAAAAAAAAAAAAAATTAAACAGAAAAGAAAATATTTTAAGAGCATATTTTTAAATTAAAAGGGAGCATTTAATCATTTTGAGAGCATTTTTAATGCGCATAAAAAACTTTTCGGAATATATTTTTTGGTAGTTAGTTTCAGTGTCATAATTTTTTGTTATGTTTCAAGTGAACAAAAAAGGATTTGATAAGACATATTTTAATATTGACTAACGTATTTCACTTTTAAAAACATATGTTCATGAAATTCTTATTTTATTTAAAGCATATTTTAGAATTTTTTAACGGCTTATTTGACATATGTATAAGAAAATAATTTTATATATTTTGTCATTAGAGTATTTAGGCATATATTGCATATTTCTTTGTTGCTTATTGCAATTATAAGACATATTTTTTTCAAGCTCGCCTTTTTTTTTTTTGCATGTAAAAATCTATAATATTAAATTAAGCCAGGAAAATAAATATATTAAATTTTAAGGTCATATTTTCGAATTTTTCAAAATGCTGAAATGCTTTTTCGGACAGTAAGTTTATATATCATGTTTAAAGTCATACAGAAAAGGTAAAAAATATAAAATATTTTTATTTTTAAAATTAAGTAAATAATTTTTAACTATGCGCTTCAAACAAAAATCATATTTGTTATAACATGCAGAGAAAAAATATAGTTGTAGTGACCATAATCTGAGAGAAACATATTATGATCGGAACATATGATCACAGTGAAAAATAGAAATGATTATAAGTAATAATTATTAAGATTCAATTTAATCAAATTGTGTCCGATTTTATGGTTTGTTTTTTCATGTTATGACTTTAAATTTACATATACTTGAACAATCTTATTACATCATTATTCCATTCTATCTGATTATGATTTGTTGTTATTATACTATTATTCTATCTTATTATATTATTATACTACATTGTCATATTATTATTCCATGCAATCATATTATTATCCCATGTTATCATGTAGTTTTCCAATCTTATTATTATTATTATTATTATTATTTCATTTTGTCATATTATTATTCCACCAAAAAATTATTTTATATATATTTATTTATTATTTGTTTATTAATTATATTCATTTCTACCACCACATGTAGTTTAAATGCAAGATATGTTTTTTTTTTTTTTTTTTTTAACTCACCCTTTAATGGTAGTTAATCAATATTTTATATTGTTTGAATCACACTGAGTATAACCAAACCCTGTCTATTTATATTTATTCATATATAAACTAAATGAAGTTAGAAAACAAACATTAAAAACAAAATATATTTAAAAATAAACAAGTTATGAATTTTTCCCCTAAGATTGTGAAAAGAATAAGTATTATATTGACTTAAAACATTTTATTATCATAGGAATAATAAAAATTAATGCGGTTTGAAAACAGAATATGGTTTAAGAACAAGGAAAAAGACTGCAAATATTTAATGGTTGTAGAGCTAATGATATATTTCATATTGTTTAAAAACATATAATTTTTGCAGTCAACCATATTAAAATGTTTATTGAGTGTAAACATTAAATGATAAAATTTAAACAAAAACATTGTTATCACGAACACAGAGTTATTAAAGTTCAAGAAAATTAACAATGAGAACATAATATTGTTATAGTGTTAATGCTATAACCATGTTTTTTCTCTATGTGAAATTGCAAATATTTTTGGGACCATTTTTAATTTATTTTTAAATAGCAGATATTTTGTAATTTTGCAATAAATGATGAGCTTGGAAAAAGGTTTTGCACTAAAAGCTGTAAACTTATAAAAGTTTTCTCAAATTTATAGCTTAACTGAGTAGAAAATAAATTTTTTATATAAAAAATTTTATTTCGTTTTAACTCTGGGTAAAAATTGGTTAAAATTTTCAAGACCTTGTCCTAAACTAAGTATTTATACCGATTTAATTATAATAATTTGTTATTTACAATTTTGTGATATTGTCTCGGTAGGCTGGTAGGTAATACACTAGTCTATCAGTCTGTGGGGTTAAGGGTTCGAATCTCGCTAGATACTCTGGTCTGTTTCCCTACAGCGAGCTAATAGTCTATAAAAATAAAAAAAATTGTAATTTAGTGAATTATATAAATTTCACAATTTGAAACTTGTCACTAACAAGTTATCAGCTTTTATTATGCGAAGAAAAATATAGGTCTGCTGATAAAAATAATTTTAAAATTCTATAACATTTTAATAATTTTTGACGCTTATAATTGCAATTATCATTCTTAAATATTTTCTAAACGCAATTTTTAAATATGTATGTATGTTTATATGTATGTATATCCACGTTGTCAGACTGTGTGTATTGTATACAGAAATTTACATTATAAACAAATAAAAAAAAAAAAGATGCTGCATGTTCTCCGTTTTCACAACTAAAGTCATTGACATTCACAACATCAATGAATAAAATACAATAATTGGCCTATATTTGTTTATTTTTTATTTAGAGTTTAAAACATTTTAAACATTTATTATGCTTAAATAAACGCTTAAAAGTAGATAGTGATGAGTAGAATATTTCTCTTTAACAAAACAAAAGAATAATGCACAATTTATATAAAATTAATTAATATTATTTATATAGAAGATAAAGAACAATGACTTTTATGCATTGTTGCACAAATACAATGTTTTAAAATAAATAAAATAAATTTATTTAATTTTTTTATTGATCTAAAATTTTAAAACTGATTTTTTTAGAGATAACGCACCTTTTAAGATTTCAGCACAATAATGTAATATTTTTTTAAATTTTGAGTGTTGATTTATAAATACACGATCACTAAAAATTATTTTTTTTTTAAATTTTTATAAATTCTATATTTGTATTTTTATAGATTTTTTTAATAAATTCTTTAAATTAAATTTCCTTAGTTATTTTGCACTAAGCATTTTTTAATGCCTTTTAAATTTTTTTACAACCTTTCCTTTTAAATATTTTGTTATTAGAAATTGTAATAACTAAATTATTATTATTTTTCTTAACGCTTTTAATGTTAACACGACGTATGCTGTTTAAAGACTAAATAAAAATTTCTGTTGTTTCTCTTATAGAGTCTGGTTATTTGCTGTAATCGGTTATTGCGGCCAATATAAACAAAGTATAAATGTAAACAATTTTTAATTTATTTTATTTTTTTTCTGTTTTGTTTTAGCTCCCTCTCTGTGTGGATGGTTTTCTTTATTTTTGTTTTGCTTTTTTGGTTTTTCTACATTCATCTATAAAAAAAAAAACATATATACATTAGACTGCATCAAAATTTACCGAATTTTGAATCGTTCGTTGGGTTGTAAAAAAATATTTTGTAAAATGTTAGTAAAATCGGATATCATTAACCTATGCCACATTGGACCTGAAGTTTGTATGGTGCGTTTATATGGAAAAAATATAACTTTTACAGTTTTTAGAAAAATGTAGCTGTTAAATATTTTGCTTTGTAATATTAAAAAATCTTAATCTATAAATAATTATCTATTAAATAAGACATAAAAGGAAAAAAATCGGTTGAAAAATGTTAAAGTTATTACGAATTCCGCAGACCGTAAATGTGTTTTTAACTACTTGTGTAAAGAGTGTGCAAACAAATTTTTTAATTTTTTGAGAAATATTTAAATGGAATGCTATTTTTAATTAAATTTGAACCATAATTAATAAAAAATACGTTTTTGTTATTTCAGGATAATTCAAAATTCTTTCCAAGCTTGGTTAAAAAATTTTGTTTTTTTAAGACTGTTTCAAAATTTAAATTTTAAACTTTTAAAAATTTTGTTAAACAAATTTTAAAAAAGTTCGAATAAAACCATGCAGGTTTATAGATACCACTACAGGAAATAAAATTTGAAAAAAAAAAATAGGTGAATACCTTGTATGTGTAAGCCGTACCTGATTTGAATTTTGAGGATTTCGGCAAAAAGGCATTTTTTACAGTTTTCTTTAGTTATAAACTAATTTTTTTTTTAACTGATATTCACACTATATAAAATTATTACACAATCTACAGATTTTAAACAAATGGACAAATTTTAAATACTTAAAATTTTTAAGGAAAACACGAAAAATTATTAATTTTTGTATCTGGAATTTTGATGGTTTAACATGACTTTACTTGTCAGAATGAGGTAATTATTATTTTAGTTGTGCGTGATATTAATTAAAAAAATTTACTTCACAAATATTTAAGAATTGGGTGCGTTTGAAAAAAAAACTGGCCCCAAGCTCAGTTGAGGGTTAAATTTGCCTTTTTTATTACTAATATCAACGAAAGTTGTAGTTGTATTTCAATAAAATTTTCTCCAAATGCAGATAAAAATAAATAAGTTTTCGTTATGTTTTCTTCAAAACTTTAAAATATTACAAATTTTGAACATTTACCTTATTATTTAAAAGCTTGGACAATTTTTTTTTGAGACATGTATTTCTTGAGACATGTTTTTTTCGTATTCTTTAATAACGCTATTTAGTCAGAATATAAGTTCTAAAAATATTTACTTTATAACTAAAAAACCGCAAAAAATGCCTTTTTGCCGAAATGCACAAAATTTAAATCGTAAGTACGGCTTAGTTATACAAGGTATTTACCAAATTCTTTTTTAATTTTGTTTCCTGTAGTGTTTTCCAGAAAGAAAGAAAGAAAAGAAATCAATATTTTTTAACCAAGTTTAGGAAGGGGTTTGAATTAAACATTTCTCAAAAAATTAAAAATTTACACAAGTGGTCTAAATAATTATGTATAGATTCAGATTTTTTAACATTTTGTTACAAATCAAAGTATTAATAGCTACATTTTTCTAAAAAATGTAAAAAGGTCACCATACAAACTTCATGTTCAATGCGGCACGGGTTAATGATATCCGATTTCACTAATATTTCCCACAGTATCTTTTTACAATGAACGAAAGAGGGGTTACGGTTAAAATTCAAAAGTAGGTAAATTTTGGTGCAGTCTAATATACATACTTATTTAGCATGCTTGACAAAAAATAAAGCATAATGAATCGTTTTAAGAATTATGGAAAACGAAGTATGAGTAATATAGAGAAAGACATTAAGAATATAAAAAAAACTGTAAAAATATAAATTTATTTAACCTATGGTTTTTATTATGTTACGTTCTTTTATAACGTTATAAGAGCTTTATATTACATTAAAGAGTAGATCATTTTACTCTTTTGTTAATAGTAAACTTGTTTTTGGAGTACATAAATAAAAGCAAAATTTAACGGCAATTTTGTTAAAGAGAAGAGAAAGTATATAAACAATATTGTTTACACAGAGTTGTAAAAAGTTTTTGAATTTACAACCTTGCTTAAATAAGTAGTGCTTGGGAAAGTAAATGTATACAAAATAGTAAAAACAAAACTAAAAAATTCACAAAGGTGTACTTGTTTAACTTCTAATTACTTCTAAAGTATATATGGTAAATCTCTAGTTTTACTTTCATATTAGAGAAAAGTATATTAACTTTGTAAAGATATGTACATATGTATAAAGTTTATTTATATCAAAAGTTCATAGGTCAAAGTTCGACGATAAGAATTAAACCATTATATTTCAAAAATCTATATTTTTAAAATTCTAAAAAAAATTATATAATGTAAACATATTCTCCCTATTCGTGAAAAATTTCAATATGGATACTTTTGGATTGGAAGCGATAGAGCAAAATATGGTAAGTAGCATAATGTTTGTGTTAAAATAAATAAAATTTTTATTTAAAATATTTTTATTTAAAATTTTACATACAAAATTTGCTTTTGATTATATTTTGCTACATAACTTCTAAATTAAATGAGATTCCATCTTGAAATTTAGCACCAATCGAGAGAATACTTATGCTAACATTATATAGTTTTTTTTTTTTCTTTAATTTCAAGTATATCTTTTTTTTTTTTTTTTTGAGATAAAATGGTTTGATTTTTATACGTCCAACTTGCCCCTTTGAAGTTTCGAAATAAATTAACGCTACATATCATTTCAAAGGCAATATCTTTATGTTTAAAATGAAGCTAAAACTAAAGTTGGACTATGTATAGTTCAGAAGTTATTAGTTATTAGAATTTACAAACATTCTACATAAGCAATATCTATAATAAATTTGATTTACATAAAATCCGATTGCTGTCCGTTTCGACATGGAATCACGCTGGTCTTTCCATTTTTTTTTTTTTTTTTCAAACAAATTATTTTATTTCTTAATTGTGTTTGGAAAATAAAAAAGGTAAAAAATTCAACAATAATGGAACTTAAAAAGAAGTATCATATCCCAAATAAATTATATATTTACTTATTGATTTAATAATTACAATACGATTACCCCAGAATGACTATGCTAGATCAACACCAACTAGCCCATCGGGACACCTACTCTTTTACAATTGTTGATACGTATGGACCAGTTATGGAACGATTCTCATAAAATTTGGCTCCGCTACTTCTGTATAAATAAAACTTATTTGTTTCAAATATTATCATGATACTAAAGCTACCCAGCAAAACCTTTTTGATTTTCGGCAATGGAAACTACTTATTAAAGTAGTTTCTTGGTAATGAGGCGTCATTATTATTTGCCTAATCTGTATTACATAAATAAGTACTCAATAGTATAATAGCACAGTAATATTGTAACCACGTGGATGAGTTGGCTAGAACACTGGATTAGCAACCAGAAGGTTGTTTGTTCAACCCCATTCTGATGCTGTTAGTTTATTTTAACAAAATTTCTAAAAAGATATTTTATACTAAAAAAAGTTTTTGCAACTTAGAAAACTAAGTGCGAGATGGTGTACTGAGTAAGATGTTAGTCGTTAAAAACGAATGGTTAATTTGTGTCCAAGTTCAACTCTCACTGAAGGCAAAATTTTTTTGTTTTTTTTTTTTATTTTTTCTTCCTTTAGGTACATATTTTTTGGAGTATCCCTAGAGTCTAAAAATAACTACATGAATTTGTGGACAACTCGAACAAAAATAACTAGAAATTCAGGCAAAAAATAAGTAGTTTTTGCTCGGTAAGTTCAAATTACACAAATATTTTGCCAGAAATATTCGGTCTTATTTTCCAGCAATTTTTGCACAACAACACAATACATAATTGATTTTTTTTTTGTTTTTTGTTCACATGCATTCATTCTACGTTTTTTGTTTGATGAAACAGCTGTCAAAATATCGTAAAATACGTGAAGGGGAAAACACATTTCAAGCATGTTCAGATTAGATGCAAATTGTTTACTTAAAATTATTTCATCAAACATACAACCACCATAAATTTATTTTACATCAATTATGAAATAAATTTATTGAAAAATCTTATTTTTTATTTTGTTTTTACCGATTTAGAATAATTTTCAGCGAGAATTTCGTTATATGTGGATATCAAGTTTAGGGTCTTTACTTATTATAAAGTGAAAGTGCCGTATATTTTAGACAAATATTAAAAAAAAATATTTATATAATAAATGAAAAATAAAAATTATTATCAATCGAATAATTGAAAAATTCAAAAATTTTCAGCGCTCGAGCACTGACAGCTTTGTCTTGACGTTGCTTAATAAAAGACGCCATTTTCAGTTTTGTTGGTACTTTTTACATGGCTTATTATGATATATACGTTTTCCACTATAATTGATAGTGATAAAAAAATTGTCTACAATTTGACGTTTGTCTTGATAAAAATTATTTTAATACAAAATAATAATATATTGAAATTTTTATTAAAAAAGCTGCATTTTAATGGACAAAATATAAAATAACCATTTTTTTTCTTTTGCCAATTTAACGTTTATTATTTTGTTTGTCCCTGTTTGGTCTTACATTTATTTTGTAAGTTCAAACAAAAATTCACTAAAAATAGTGGCAAATATTTTACATCTTGAGTTCACACTTGACACATTTTTGACTTAAGGCAAATATTTTTATTTCACCAAAATTAGATGTTTTCTTGTTTGCTCCGTTTGCATATTATGCAAATCAAATTTTTGAAAATGTACAGTATCGAGCATAAATAATACAATGCTATGTGATGTGATGTGTTTGTTCGCATATAATGGGTGATCCATTTCGAGGTTTCCTACTTTTTTAAAGAAAAAAAAAAAAAAAAACACAGAAAATTTAAATTTAATGGGGAATGTTTATTAGCATTTGAAAGAACATTCTTTGGCATTTATTTTTTGAAGATTATGTCTATCAAATGTTGGCCGTTGCTACGTCGCAGATGGTCCATCCGTTGAGTCCAATTTTCGATGACTCGTTCGAGCATTTGGACTGGTAACTGTCGAATGACACGCGCGATGTTTTCTTGAATCGAAGCGGGTTTGTCCGCATAAACTTTAGACTTTATATATCCCCACAGGAAAAAGTCTAACGGTGTGATATCACACGATCTTGGTGGCCAATCGATCGGCCCAAAACGTGAAATTATGTGCTCACCGAAGTGTTCTCTCAATAAATCCATTGATTGATGCGATGTGTGGGAAGTGGCGCCGTCTTGCTGAAACTAAATGTCGCCGAGATCACGAGCTTCAATTTAAGGCATTAAATAGTCGGTTATCATGGCACGATAACGATCGCCATTGACGATTACGTTCGCACCGGCATCATTTTTAAAGAAATATGGACCGATGATTCCACCGGCCAACAAACCACACCAAATCGTTGTTTTTTCTGGATGAAGTGGCAGTTTTTGAATCTTTTCAGGTTGCTCTTCGTCCCAAATGCAGCAATTTTGTTTGTTTACTTACACATTGAGCCAGAAATGGGCCTCATCGCTGAACAAAATTTGCCTCGAAAACGTCGGATCTTCTTGGAACTTTTCAAGAGCCCATAGAGCGAAGCGATGTCGCTTGGGAAGGTGTATTTAAGATCTCGACGAAAAATGCGCCAAGTCGTTCCATACGTCAGTCCGAGTTGCTGCGAATGGCGCCGAATCGACTCTCCACGATCTTCGCGTATACTCTCAGCTACGGCCGCTATATTTTCTTCACATCGTGCTGGACGTGATCTATTCGGTCTAATATTAGCCAATAATGAATGCTGAGTGTCAAAATGGGTGATGGTGTTACGAATAGTATGCTCAGTAGGCCGATTATGTTGACCATAAGTTGAGCGAGGTGAACGAAACACATTCCTCACAGAACGTGAATTTTCGTAATAAAGTTGAACGATTTGTAAACGTTGTTCAGGCGTAAGTCTTTCCATTATGAAATGCCAAACAATACTAAACAAAAGTAACATGACAGCATGACACGACTCACACTTGATCTGTCAAAAAAAGCTATTGAAAAAAGTATCTCGACTTGAATCACACTTTATTTTGCTTATAGCGTAATCCGATGTAACAATACTGCTGTGCAACTCTAAATAAATCAACATGATTTCCATTTTGATTGGAAAAGTTTGGAAACTATAGTATTGGAAATTATATATAGAATAGAATGATTTGCTATTCTTTGCTATTAGCAAATAATCCCACTTTCTATTAAATTTTGCTATTTTTTTTATTAGTTTGAAATGTTACAGAAATTCTCTATGAAAAAGCGATCAAATATTCATGATAGTTTGGCTTAATTGATAATTCATAATTGTATAAAAGTTTTGGATCGAAATAACACGACCAGTTTCGATCGTTATTGTGATGGAATCACAGCTAAATATAATTTTTTCGCAATGATATGATATTGTTTAAAGCCCGATAACGCAAATATTCCTTGATTTTGGTTTTGAAACAAATTCTAACACAGGAAAAGACAATTATTTCTATCTCAAATAATTAAAATTTCATTACTCGTGGTTACTGGACTGTTGCACTTTTCTACTATTGCACAGTGGGGCAGAATCGAAATTTTTTGGAAATAAATCTGTAACTTCTGATCGGCTGGTTGGATTTTCATGAAATTTGGTATAGGAGTAGGGGAGGAGTGTACAACGTTAAGTTTGGAAGGGGGGCACAACAAACCCCTCAGGGGCGGAGCTAAGGGGGCTCAAAGTTAGGTACCTCTGACATAAAAAATTTTTAATCGCTTGCCAAATTTTCGTTTCTCGACATGCTTACATGTCCTATTTATCTCTTATAGTTTTCAAGTTATTTGCGTTTGAATTTTTAAGCACCATAATTTTGCATGTTCTTGGTCCAGTTTTTTTTTCATATATATATATATATATCCTAGTATTTCCGACCGATTTTATTAGTTTTTTTCTTAACTAGCTAAAGAACAAAATTATCTATTGAATAAAAAAAAAATTAAGTCGATATCTTTACCGAGTCCAAAAATAAACGATTTTGAATTTGAAAATTTCAAAAAAGACGACTTTTTGTGTTTTTTAGCCAAAAAAGTATCTACAATCTTTTTTATCTAAAATAAAATATTCTTTAGCAATATATAATAATTTTTCACTTTTCTGAAAGATAACTTCACAGAGATGACTTTAAGATAAAAACAAGCCCATTAACTCAATTGGTCATGGTACACACCATCCCGAATTCGACCCATTTTATATGAAAGTTTTGATTTTGGACCATATTTTCTCAAATCCCAAAGCACGAATCGACAAGCGAAATATATTTTAAGAATCCTCAATATGTTGTTAAAAATTTCATGAAAATCCAACCAGCCGATCAGAAGTTACAGATTTATTTCCAAGAAATTTCGATTCTGCCCCACTGTGTATTGTAAATTAATATTTAAGGAAATCTAGGACTATCTAGATAGTCTAAATTCGAAATATATGCGTTTAGAGTCAAATAAATTTAAGTTATCGTAATAGAATCTCATTTGCTAGTTTGTTGTTAGTTTAATTTTAGTAAATAAAATGTGGTATGTTAGAAGGGTTTCCCGTTACCATATTAATATCATTAATTCAACGATTGATGGACGTAGTAGCTTTAATTTTTTCATGCATGATCGTTTCAATATTGTGTATCTAAGATAATTTTTAAGAATCCTCATATTAGAACTACACATCAATATTATTTCATTACCATAATCATCATAAGATATTCCTAAATTCTTAAAAAGAATGGAGAAAGATTATTTTTCTAATATTATGAATATCCTTTGTAGTTAAAATTACCTTAAATTTATGTAATCATTCAAAATGGTGGTAATGCAATCAAGTTATAGTTTTCAACATTTTTCAATCATTATTTTTATCAAAATTTAAAAAATTATGTTAATTTTTTTAGAGTTGCATTTTTTTGCACACATTAATTTACAACCATTTTAACAATTTGGAACAAAATAACATACAATAGTTGGTTAAGACCACAAAGATTAAAATCACAATAAAATTGGCTAATTCAATAGCGTTATAGCCCTAATCAATACAATCAAAAATCGTATAGTCTAGCGTTGAATTTTCTATGCTCGATACTGTACGTTTAAGTGATTTTAGGAAGTGGACCTTACATGGATGCTATGTTCAATTATGAACCGATCTTCATGAAATTTGGCATACTGATTAGGGCTTGTATGAAACCGAATTTTATTGAAATAATGACATAATTAAGGCATTTATAAGCGTCAAAACCCCATTCCTAGGGAATATTTTTATGGTTGCTAGGTGAAATAATTCACCGATCATAACCAATTCCAATAGGTTTTGTCGTCATGTCAAAATAATCATATGTGCCAAATTTCAGCAAATTATCTCTAAAATTGGGATCTGTACTTTATTCACAAAGTTTACTGGACAGCCAACGAGACAACGTGAAAACTACTCAGAAATTGTTTTTCAATCGATTGATATACTTAAAGGTTAGTATAACTCCAATATTTTTATGCGTTACAAACATCAGCACATAATACCCTAACCACTTATGGTGGTGTAGGGTGTAGGGTATAATAAATAAAAGTATCAATCTCAAAAGTACCAATTTTCAATATATTGCTACCAAATTTTTAGAACTTAAAAATTGTCAGTTGAAAAAAAAAACAGAACAGTTATTTATTTTAAAAAATAGCACCCATCTGGGTTTGTGTAATATGAATAAATATGACTGAAAAAGTAAAAATATGCAGCTAAAATAAATTTTACAAAAAGTTTTGTGGCTTCTTTAGTGGAAAACAAAAATCAAAAAAAGGACGCTTTTGTTCTCTAATTTAAAAAAATTCTTATCTGATTTATAAAACATTTAAATATGGCAAGTAGTGTAACCAAGAGATGAGAAAAAAGAGGCTAAACTGAACTTTAGAAAAGGTCAAAAAAGGCTAAATGCCTCAAAAATTTAGGCCAGGAAAAAGTAATTTTTTCTAAATTATTTTCATAAATAGTTTCTATGGTTGATGAAATATATTTAAAAATAATTATAATAATCGACTCAGTAAACACAAATTTAAGGCAGTTTTACTTTGGAGAATAAAGCGCCGGTGGCGAAATTTTTATTAAATATGAAGGCAATTTTAATAATCAAAAAAGGCTAGAAAAAAGTTACTGATAGTAAGAAAAAAATATTAAAATATCATATGTACTATATGATAAGATTAATTATCTTTACTAAAGAATTTAATGTAAAACGTATTTAACTGTAATACAAAATAAAAAATAATCCTTCATATTATAAAATAAAGTTTAAAAAGTTTAATAGTGCAATTAATATATAATGAAATAATAATGCAATATTCATAAACATTTTATAAAAATTGTAACCTTATAAAAACACAATACAAGTGAAAGTGAATATTTTTAAATTATACTGTAACAACGTATTGTACCCATTTTTGTTTGTATCAGTTTTCTAGTTGTTCTATGTTTATTGCTGCTTCAAAAACTTCTCCTTCTGCTACCTATTAGCTACTTCCTATATCACTTTATTGCTACCTCCTCTTAACCACAAGGTGAAGGTAGCAGTAAAAATAAAAAATATTGTAAAGGAAGTAGTTATAAAAATTAAAGTACTAATGGAGTGGTAGCCAAATATTTTATTTTTAAAACTATTGCTGCATTTGAACTACATGTTTTATAGCTTCTGCTCCATTTCAAGTTTTATTTTTTTTTTTGCGAGCAGCAGTAGTTATAGAAAGTGTTAGACTACAAAAAATGATAAATGCTTTTGCTACCACTACTGACAATTTTCAGTAGCTGTAGTTTTAGCTAATCCCTGCTGAGAGTCTTTAATAAGAAGGTTTTTTGACTCGATTCAAAGCAAACTTTAAGAAGACCACTGGAGCGATCGTTGATCTTCAGAATTATTTGTTACTTGTTATCTTGGCTCTTTCTTGAGTAGCAAGGAAAAAATAATAAAATTGAATATTTATTTACCAAACATTTCAGGTTATCATAAGATATTTTAAGTTTTTAAACAAATAATGATTTACTTCAGTTAAGATTGCTAATAAATTATGTTCACCTTCCAATTACTATTGAGTTCTTATTGTGGTCACATGTTTTGCTGCCACAATAGCAATTTTTGTGCTACCACATACGTATACTGATATATTGACAACTACTTGCTTGATATTAATCTTTATACTGACGAATGTTTTTGGTTTCTTATTTGTCTACTCGTTTTTTTTTTTAAGTTGTTTTCTTTTCTATTGTTTTTCATGTACAATGAATAAATTATCAAGTTTATTTTTATTTGCAATCAATTAAAAGGTCACATAAGTTAAAATATTATATATTTGCTTTTTTTGCATGATCAATTAATCAATATTAAACAAAACTTTAAAAGTTGTGCTTGGCACACTAAATATTTTCTTAAAAAAAATATATGAACATTTAATTTCAATTTATTACAATATTGAATTTATTTTAGATTTGGTCCCGTACTCTAAATTGGAAGCAAGCGGGATCACAATGTTACCGAAGAGCGTTCCCGTACTCGAAAATTGGGCAATTGAGAGCTATTTTGAGAGAATAATGTTCTTCTTCTTGCATGAAACAATTCAGAATATTTCTTCGGGTAGATTATGTAAATTGTCAAATAATTAAAAAATAAAAATATACAAAAAAAAAAAAAAAAAGAATTAACGAAATTGAATAAAAAATTTTTTGTTTTTGTTACTAATAGGAAAGCATAGAATATTCTGTGAAGGAAAATTTCATTAAAAAGAAAAAAATTAAAAACATTCAAATACCCTACAAAAATTTTGGAAGATATCTTCCTAGAAGAAATTTACGCAATATCTTTTTATTATTTGGACGAAAATCATCAAAGCAATATTTTTCTAATATTGTATTTTTATCAGTTTAAAGAAAATTAGGCATTAAACAAGAGAAAATATATAAAATTTTAAAATTTTTTATTATTTTTATTCTCAAAATATCGACTTTTATTCAATAAGGTGATTATCACCTCCGCAATAAATTGATGATATCCTATTGAGATCATCTGGAAGAAATTTATACTATACTTCTATTTTTAAGTCACAATTTTTTCAGTTGTCGAAAAATTGTACAGAAATGAAAAAATATTGAAGAAATTTGTTTGTCTTTCAGCAAAATAATAAATATTTTATGTTTCATTTTTAGTTGTCGTGCTTTATGATGTTAAGATTTATGTACATGAATGCTTTACAAGATGTAAAGTTTTCTTTCAGGTCTGTTCTGAAAATCGCATGGTTTCAAATCACGCACTCTTTTGAAATCACGTATACGATTTTATGCTGTTCTTCAAATCACGTGATTTTACGGTTTTCGGCGTGGTTTTAATTTTTCGAAAACACGAGAAAACAGCTGACTTTTTAGTTTCTTGCTTCGTTTGTTTACATTATTATTAAAAATAAAAAGTGAAAAAAAATGAGAAAACAAAAAAAAAGAAATGCCGGGTGCTACTTTATTGGCAGTAATTAATTTAAGAAAACAGCATTTAAAGAATGAACGTGTTAAAAATCTTATTTACGGGACTTATCGAATCCTAGGGATACAAAAATTAATAGAAAAAAATAATGAAGTTGCCACTGTTTTCGTTGATGAAATTTGCCTTCATGTTGCACTTACTTATTTCTAAATTTGCACAAAAACTACTCAATTATTGAATATTATTAAATTTTTTTTGCAACAACAATTAAATTTTATCTTAAATAAGAAACAGGATGGCATAAATTCAATGTATTTTACATGACATTTTACGACTGTGTCACTTTGGCAACCTTAACAGTATCTTCGAAAAAACAAACCAGCTGACTGCTAAAGAGAAAAAGTAAATCACGAACATTGGTATACAAAGCAAAACATTTTTTTACAAATTTATATTAACAAATTTTTTAATATTTCTGTTTTTGTGTAAATAAAACTTAATTTTATTGCAAAAATAAATAGAAGACACATCATATTAAATGCAAAATAAAATTTAAAGTGAATTCTCTATAGATAACATAGAAAAAATAGACAAGTGTTTTCATATCGTCAGTCATTTAGCTGACAGGTTTCAAATAGCGTGATTTCAATGTTTTTTGTTCGCAGAACACCTTTCACGTGATTTGAAATCACTTTGAAATCACTATTTATTATATTATTTCAAGATTTATTTAGTGATAATTTTTCTATATATTTATTACATCCTCCACAGAATTATCTGGCGGTATCTTCTTGTTTGCACCTAGATGATTATAGCAATATTGCCTATTTTTCTTCCAGGCGTATTGATTTCTTATTGCTTAGATGTATCGCCTGTGACGCAAAATCTCCCTCGATAGGGGAAACTTCCGCAATACGAATATAATTATTGCGGCAATAAAATTTTGTTTTCTAAACAATACGAATTCGAATAACTTTCGTATTATTTTGCTTGTAGGGATTTTATTTCTGAGTAAACAATTTGAATTTTTGTGTTCCCGTATTTTTGTACGCTGTTGTATTTTTGTGGGAGAAAAATTAGCTTTTTCTCATTTTACTGCACTTTAGTACGGAAACAAACCTTACAATAGAATTATTTGTACATATTATAGTAAAAAATAATTTAGGCTAAAAGGTTAATAGTTTTATTCACCCTCCGTTAAACTAGATGATTCAAACATTTTCGTTTTAAGATTGTTTTTACAAAATTTAAACTATTTATTTCAAAAAAGTGGCAGAAGCCAAACAAGCCATAAATTTCTTTTATAGCTTGAGATAATGCTTGATATCTGTATTAAAACTTGCTAAAAGCAAAAATTCTACAAACAAACAAAATTTATTGAAGATAGTAAAGCAGAAAAGTTTTTAAGTCAATATTGTTTATTTTGGTTAGAAATATATACTTTGAACTACAGTATTTTCCAAAAATTTTAAATTTATTAAAAAAAATAATAATTTTTAATGGTATAACCTTTCACAGGAGACAAACACATAAAATTTCTACTATAGTTAATTAAGCACATTTATAAAATTATGAACAATAATTTTAGCTATATATTTTTTTTTATTTCTACAATGTTACTTTGCACGATTATGTCACTTTGTACAAAAATTAAAAAGAAAATTCACTTCATGCTTTGGATAACACATCACCACTACAGCATAAATCGTTATAGTGTTCATGACTTCAACCAAAAGTGGCCATACGAAATGAAAGTCTTTGAGGCACTGTCAGCTACTACTCACTCTTTATTGCCGTTCTCAAATTACGCCTAGCATGTGGTCAAGCCCCCATTATAAATTTAGCTGTTGCTGAGTTGACAGTACTTGGCCCTTGACCGATTCCAAATGAAGTACCGGCTGTACTCAAACCGCTAAGCGGCGGCTCTTGGGGTACGGATAAAGAAACCCTGTTAGACATGGTAAACTATGCGGCTGAGTGATACCCAAGTGTAAAGCATTCAAATCTGTCAAAATGCTGAACATCGGACCGTAATAAGTCTTTTAAAAATGTACTCAAAATACCACCTTCATAAGGAAAGAAAGATCTTAACAGTAAAGAAACATAACATCATGATAACCATCATGACAACTTTCCTTTTGGTTTGTCATCGGAGATAACCTGATAGCTTCAACATGCCATCACCGAGGCAAGTCAGGAAAGATCTTCATATGTTCAAAGATAGCATTGAAACATATACATGTACATGACGATATAAAAGACACATCGTATATGGCAGCACTTAACGATATGCATCGGAACTCATTTGACATAGCGGTTTAGATTACCACATGAATATCCTACTTTTAGAAAGCCCACCGCTCATTGCATTAAGTTCAAATTTATTAAACCAAGTAGATATTTGAATGAGAAAAAAATCCTACTAGAATTTTATTTTTACTATTTCTTTTGTTTTATTTTTGCTTGAATATAATAATTAAATTTTGATGTAAAATGAAAAACCTATGTTAATTTTAAAATATCAAGGTTATAATTTTGTCCGTATATACGTGAACTTTTTGTAATTTATCTCATAAAAATCCATATACAGTGAATAATTTGGTTGCTTTTAGGCCAACGTTTTCAATGGTGCTTTAAAAATGTGTATTGTTGTTTGAGGATTCCAAACATTTTGCAATTTTCGCGTGCGTGGAAATTACATCTTCAAATCATTTTATAAATATACTTTTCAATTGTCGAGCTTTACTTCTTATTTATTTACTTCTTATTATTGAACCACAATGCAGAATCAAATTTCTTATTTTTTTCTTAACATTCCCATAAATAGAATTACCCAGACCTAGAAATATTGAGATTTTTTTAAAGATATTTATTTAAAGTCGTAGCAAAATCAAATAAAATAAATAAAAACAAATGTAAAAACACATTATGTACTAAAATAAAATTGCATATACAAGAAATCCCGGTAATTCCCGTTTCTCGGGATTATGGGACTGAAAATTTGGAATTCTTGTAACGGGATTTCTCGTGAAAAACTCTACCTATTAAACAACCTTCTCGCTGTCAACGTCTGATCCCTCAGATCTTTGATCCATCATTTTGGTGGTTTCCGATTGCCGGAAAATATCCTAGGACATGATAATCAAAACTTTTGAATCGTAGTTATTATGAAAACCATTTGTGAACTGATTGTTTGGTATTTTACAATAAAATTTCTGTTGTTAGAAAATCTTTAGATCCAATCAAAAAGTGGAAAAGTTAAAAGTAAATTATTTTCCCAACCTATTAATGTTAAATCCATATAAAATTATATACATATGTGTAATTAAAACTAATTATTATTCATACGTAAATATTTAAGTTTCTTTTATTCTACTAGTTGATAATTCTACGAATTATGGGATTTTTCGAAATGGTAAACGCTCGTATTTTTTTATTATTTTTATAATTTATTTCTATCACATAGTATTTTGCATATGCCATGTTAAAGTCTGGAAATGAATAAGCACTAATTGGGGGTGGAAATTAATTAGAAGTGAAGATCAAAATAGAAAAGATACAAACTAATTGTTATTTTGAAAACATAGAAATAATCAAACAATAGGTTCGGCTTTTCTTAAAAATTTATTGAAATATAGTGATTGATTTAATAAGCTGATGATTTATTATGTGGATTATGTGACAAATAAAGTGTAAAAATAGAAATACTCGTATGTGAAATTGTACAAAATGTTGGCAAACGTTAAATATTATTTTTGTAAAACATGTATGTATGTCTGTTTTAAAATTAATAGCTACGTTTTTTGCTTAAATTATACCAGCAAAAGAAAGAGCTTCAAAAGCAATGATTTTGACACAGTGTTGCCATTGGATCAAAACATAGTGATAATATATCTTTTGTGCTTCGAATTATAACATAAAAAACTTCGAGATTACTAAAAATCATTTCATCAACTTCTTGTATATTGAGATATTTACTCTCAATTGGTGCAGGGAAGCCGTTATGCAGGAGCTAAACCCATCCCAGAAAAGATTTATATCTCCTCCCTCCTAGAATGTTGTAATTCTTGCACATATTTTTTTATTTGTTCCTGAACAAATAAAATATTTTGAAAAAGTAATATCATTTTTGAATTTACATGTCTAATTTCAATTAATTTTACATGCTAACTAGAGTTAGTATAAAATTTTCAGTCACGTAATCCCGGGAAATCATGTGGGAATTCCTGGGATATCTTGTATATTCAAAACGTTTATCTTTTCTAACTCTATTATGGATATTTTAGTACATAATGTGTTTTTAGACTTGTTTTTATTTATTTTATTTGAGCTTGTTACGAGTTTAAATAAATATCTAGTTTCTGTGTCCTTCGTGCACTTTTGTACAATAGACGGAAAATAAAATATGGAAATATTAAAAAAAAAAAAAAATGATTCTGCATTGTGGTCAATAATTATAAGTAAATAAATAAGAAGTAAAATCCGATAATTAAAAAGTATATTTATAAAACGATTTGAAAATGAAATTTTCACTCATGCGGAAATTGTAAAATGTCTGGAATCCTCAAACAACAATACACATTTTTAAAGCACCAGTGAAAACGTGGGCCTAAAAGTATCCAAACTATTCGCTGTATACTGATCTTTTATGAGATAAATTACAAAAAGTTCAGGAATATACACACAAAATTATAACCTTATATTTTCCAATTAACACAATTGTTTCATTTATACCCAGCAAAAACATTGCTTTCCTGGTAAGCTAGCAGGTATAATTGGAAACAAAAATAAACTACTTATTTTTTGCCTGAATAACTAGTTATTTTTGTTCGACTTGTCCGCAAATTCATGTAGTTATTTTTTGACTCTAGGGGTACTCAAAAATATGTACCTAAACGAAAACAAAAATAAAGAAAAAACAAAAAAATTTTGCCGTCAGTGAGACTCGAACTTGGATACACACTAACCCTTCGTTTTTACTGACTAACGTCTTATTCAGTACACCATCTCGCACATAGCATCCTAAGCGACAAAAACTCTATTTAGTTTAAAATATCTTTTTAGACATTTTGTTATTAATCCGGTGCTCTAGCCAACTCATCCTCGTGATTGCAGTATTACTGCTCTATTATTATACAATTGAGTACTTATTAATGTAATACAGAGTAGGCAAATAATAATGACGCCTCATTACCAAGAAATTACTTTAATAAGTAGTTGTTATTACCGAAAACCAAAAAGTTTTTGCTGGGTATTCAAGCAAAAATAAAATAAAAGAAAACGTAAAAATAAAATTCAAGTAGGGTTTTTTTTCTCATTTAAATTTGTAATTCATTCAATTATCTATATACTTGATTGATTTAATAATACAATTTTTTAATTTTAAAATCTTTTATGTTTTTCATTTTTACAGTTATTAATAATTGACATAAACATTTTGATGATTTAAAATATTTAAAAAATTTTTGATTGAATGAATTATTTTTATGACTTTTTTCTGTGTAAGACCATGCAATTTAAAGGGTTAAATTTTACAAGAACTGAATATGATGTAAACTAATTTTTAAACTCAGGTTTTCTTCAGCTATACATTAATAGTTTAGCATAAAAATATAAGGAATATAACAATTATACAAAGAAATGGGTTATAAAGCTGGAAAGAATTGAGATTCAGAAATATGTGAAATTCTTTTGGGAATCTCTTAAAAACAAGATTACTTCCATAAAATTATCGAATTTCGGATGAGTTGTTACATTATAAAACTTGTTCATGTAATTTTCAAAATGTCAATATTTCAAAAAAAAAAAAAAAAAAAACGGAATTAGTTTATCGGTTTATGATTAATTAGTTTATTTTAACGTTCTTTATCCTTCATTTAACAGATTTATCTTATAAATATTTTAAAATTTTTAATTAGTTTTAACGGGAATTCCCGGAATCCCGGCAAATTTAAAAGTCAATCCCGATTTCCCTTGAGCAGAAAAAGACCGGTAAAAGAAACTCTATTAATAGGGTAAAACTCACCGGAAATATTACAGACTGGGGCAGCTATTAGGTGTCTTTTAACGAGTGTATAGGGATTCTGTAAAGGGCAAAAAGGAACTCATAAGTATACTATTGTGAGTCCATCGATTCCGTTAACGAGCTATTACGATTCAGAAAAATTGTATCCAAAGTATTCCTGGAAATATATAGAGAACAGATGGCTTATGGATGGAATTTTGTTCGGAGTTCCTTGCGCTTCTTATGGAGACACACTTTTCTGGCTGTAAGGCTATAGGGTATAGAGCATCAGGAACTAGAAAGATAGACGTTTTTGATAGCTAGGAAATATGTAACATCGTCACGATGGAGAATATAGGATGGGCGTGAATACGTTTGAAATACTAAGAAAATAAGAAAATTTTCGGGCATCCTTCAGCACTTCTCTGACGATTTGTTTTTTATTACCGATAGAGATTTTTAGGACTTGTTTCTTGAAGAGGTATATATATACAAATGGAATGGAGGGATGTAAGTGTAGTCTTCATAACCAAGGCCATGCGAAACCAAAAGATTTTAGGCTGATCAACTTGTCGTCTTTTCTATTGCAGACTTTAAAATCTATATCTGAGGAACACAATTGATATGAGCGTCATCAGTGGAACTCAATATGATTATCTTAAAGTTAAATCTATTGAGAGCGTACTTCACAATGTGCTCGGATATATAGATATATATAAAGAAACTATACGTTAGCCACATTCTTGGATATAGGGAGAGCCTTTAACATATAAAGAAAGAAGCAATTAGATACTCATTAGAATTACTGGCGGTTCAGGGTTTTTCGACTACTCTTAAAGCGCACGTAGACTCATACTGCAGGGAGATACTACCTATAAACGTACGTGTGACTGACGAATTTGCTACGCATTCATCAATCCAAATTTAATTTTTGTGATTTTTCATACTGCATTGTCGATGTGTGCACACATTCAAATGCTTTCTCAATTTTACAAATACATACTTATTGCTTGAGCTTATGCAGTATCTGTCTATGGAGTGCTTTAAAATCAGATTTAATTGACGGATCCCTAAGAAAAATAGTGACTAGGGAGGGATGTTATATCACCTTTTCTCTGGCTTATGCGGACCACGATGTGGTTTTAGTTTTGGGAAAATTCCTTCCTACTATAAGCGAAGTTATGCAAGCGACGCTAACCGAAATATCATTGTGGGCCTGGGTGTAATCCAGATAAAATGGAGCTAGTTCTCTTCACCACGAAGTGCAAGAAGGAAAAATTTAAGCTGTTTGTGCTAGGAGGTGTTAGCAAAGGATAACAAACTAATATGGAAAAGAAATACAGAGGAAATGCTGAAGGACATTAAGGCCTACAACCAAAAGTAATAAGGGCAACACAGGTTGTGGCTTTAAACGTAGAGTGCGGTGAAGAGGTGACACTTTATATAGATAATCTTACAGGGCTAAAAGCTCTCAAGGGACTAGTGAAAGCAGGAGATCTGTAAAAGAGCTAAGGAACCTATACAGGTTTAGACTATGCAACATCGAAGGCAATGAAAATTACGATGAACTAGTAAGGCGCGGCTCAGCGTCAGATGTACGACAGGTTGAGAATTTGGTAAAGCCACCGATAACCTAACTTTATAGATTAGTGAAGGAATGGGTCTTAGGGAAACCCAACAATGCCTAGCTAGACATGAGTACGAAAAATCACAGGATCATGATAGGAGTGATTACAGGGCATTGTTCTGTAATAGCTAGAATTCATATTTGGTGTAATGCAAACTATGCGATGATGTACATGAACCGAAACGACATTATCTGCCACTACTACGGTTTGTGAATTTTCAGACTTTTCAAATTCCCGGGAAAAGGGAATGAAAAAATTATATTCCCGGGAATTCCCGGTATTCCCTGGAAAATTTTAACGTAACATAAACCACATGTTTTTTTAGAGAATATACACAGTTTTTTAATAGTGTTATATTTTAAGAGAATACAAAATGATTATAATTAATAAATAACAAAATCAAAATTTCATTCAAGCATTTCGATTGAAATACTTAACATAAATATAATGAAATCAAAAAAGCTATTTATAAATACATATTGTGCGATGATAAAAAGTTCTATGTTAAAACAAGTTACTTTTGGGATAAAATATTTAATGCAGATATTTAAAAACATATTTATAAATAAATGAACGAAAGAAAATGTAAAAGTGGAAAATTACATGTAAGACTTTTTTGTCAGTTCGGCGACAATATATATTGAATTATTTGCTTAAATCTTTTTTTTTTTAGAACCGCCTTACTTTTGTTCTTCTGTGGAATTGAACAATTGTTCCGGATAAACTTTATGTCTTTATATAATTATTTATTTTGTTTGAATACTTAATATTCCGAAACTACTTGTAGAGAGTTTCAATAATAAAATTTTTAAGTTTAAGTCTCGACGATTAAAACATGAACTATTCCAGACGAGCTGCCAGAACGAGGTCCTTTCTTAAATATTTTTACCATTTGTGTCACGTTATTTGCATCTTTATAATTATCTATAAATATTTATTATTTGATTGTTATGAAATTTTCATTGGATATACAAACATGTAATTTTCAAATGGACATTCCTTCCAATAATGTTAAAGTTTAAATAATTTCAAATTATGTAAAATTATTAATTTCTGATAATAATCGGATAAAAATTAAGTGCACTTTACTTCAATATTTTCTGTGCTATTTTCTGTCTTATGCAGAAATATTAACATTAGATTTTATTAAAATTTTCAATGAACTAGTATTTTAATAAAAACGGAATATAATTTCAAACTAAAATGAAATAAATGTTTAAAAAGTTAATCATTTTAATTTCCCGTTCTTCCGGGAAGGTAAGCAAATTTTTCCCGGGAACGCTAGTTGATTATTTCCCGGGAATTCCCGTTTCCCAAACTCTAGCCACTAACCACGATTACAGAACCATAGATTGTGGTTAGCTACACAATATTATGATAGTCTTAGCGAAATTCTATAGCGTGGATTGGAAAACATTATAGACTTTATCATGGGAATTTGTTTGCTACAAACAATAAATCAAAGGCAATAGTGAAAAGTACTACTAAATAAGTTGTTTAAAGGGATTCACCATGGACCATTTTTAATGAACATGTGACTACCTTTATGAATTTAACATTACTTCAATACAACAATTATTTTATTTATATTCCTAAAGCTTTTAAAAAATCCCTTTAAAATATCTGGCAATTATTTGTTCAATAGAAAAAATATAGAGAAACATGTTTTTCTATTTATTATTTTTAAATAAATATTTTTATATTAAAGTTCGTTTACGATCAAAACCTATTAGTTTACCATTAAATAATTTTATTTCCATTATTTTCTGGTTATTTGTATATGTAAACAATTGTACAATTATTAAACGTTTATTTAGTCAAAGATCATTTATTAATATGTTAATGTTATGCTAATTGAGAATGACTACATTTTTAAATGGATAAATTGTTCTTATGAATTTAAACAATGAAACATGTAATTATGGTGAAATATTACGATTAATTGGAATTTGTGAAAGTTATAACCAGGGCAAGCAAAAATATATTCTCAAAAAAAAAGTGCTTAAAAAATTTTCTTAAAATAGGAAAATATGCTCTTTAGAAATAGGCACTACTTTTCCTTGATTTTGATTAGCAATTGCCACAAAATATATTTTTTGAATTTAAAAATATTAACTGCATCAGGAAATAACAAAATTTCTATCCATGTATAAGATGAGAATAATTGGAAAATTGTATATGAAAAAAGTATTTTACAGTAAAAAGAGTACATTATTTTTCTTTTGCAAATTATGTAAACAAATTTTGACTGCAAAATATGCAAAATTTTCCGTTTCAGTGTAAAACATGCAAGTTTACGCTCTTTAGTGTAATATATGCTAAATAATGTTCTTAAGTATGTCATTTAAATGGCTAAAATATGCTTTAAAATAATAATTTTTCATAAAAGTATTACAAAATATGCTGTCAAGCTTAAAATATGCAAAAATATGCCGTTGAGACCAAAATATGCGACAAAAAATGCCAAAATTATTAAAATGGCCTTAAACGGATAAATATCAATTCAGTTCATTTGAAGCACAGAAAAAATTATGTTTTCTTATTTAACTATTTTATTCTAGACTAATAAGACAGGGCTACAAATTAAAGTTAATTTTTTTTCGGAGGCTCAACACAGAGAATATATTAATTGCAAAAATATTCTAAATATAGATATTTAGTACACAGAAAAAATTATTCTCTTAAATTTTTCAATTCATTTATTAATTGTTTTTAAATTAAAATTTAATTAATGTATTAACCAAATTAATTAACTTTTTAATTTTATTTAATTTTATTTAAATTTATTTATTTGCTAAAAATTAAAAGTTCTGTAAAAATTAAATGAAAAGGAAAATCGTTTTAGAAAAAAATAATAATTTTATGTAAATTATCAAAAATTTTTGATACTAAAATCGCAGATTGAAATGAAATACATAAGTATAAATTTTTTTTGCTTCCTGAAAATTTTAATTGTTCTGATATCATTATTGATATATACGCAATTTATTCCAATCCAATTCCGTTCTTGTCTTGGAATTTCAAGATCGAATGGCATTTGTTGTATATAGCTTGATGCTGAACATTTTTAAGCGGGCTGAAGATTTTTAGGATTCTACGCAAGAACTTACAGTGCCTTTATACCACGAGGGGTTGTATTCGAGATCTCACAACCGTTAATAACATAGGAACTGAAGATTTTAATGTTCACTTTGCAAAAGTTTTGACTTGCTTTTTTAATTAAATTCGTGATGTCCGCTTCAGATATTCCAGATTTTGTAAGAATCTTTAATTGAAAATATACTTGGTACACAGAATTTATCCGTAACGTCTTCTTTTTGTTCTCGTTTACTCTTCTCCTAGGTACCGCCGCAGACTTTACAATATTTTCAGATTTCATGGTTGAATCAGTGGATTTCTGTGACAACAAAAATATGTCATCAAATCAAATGAGATCATCATCAAAATCTGAGATCTCACGCCTCATTCTGATCTGTACATCCAAGACCTTGTCTTAAACCCGTATTAACCGAAATGTTTCTGCTAAGATGGTTTTCGTGTAAAATACCACAGCTTACACAATTTTTATATATTACATGTGAAATAATTTATGTTTTCTTTTTTAAATGTATATAATTTTTTTAATATGTATATAATTTTCCAATAAAGGATTTGATTAAAATTTTTGCATTTTATCTTAAGAAGCATTAGTGAAGACCCCATTATTTTTTTAATCGAATCAATATAAACATTATTTTGATTTAAGCAAAATTTCAATCATGTATATAACTGATGTAATAAAAAATTAATTAAAATTCATCCAAAAAATCAATTACTTTCACATATAATATGAACTTAATTAATATTATCATTTTAATGATTGTAGCAAAATCGAATAAAAATTTAATTAATATAAGCAATTTCGTAATTGAATTCCACTTTTATTTTTTTCTGTGTATAATACATTAAAATTTTATTGTAGTTATAAAAAGTTTCTCACTTTAACTGAATATCTTTGTTAAGCTATTTCTACACGTTAATATTTTGTATTAAGATTTGTCAAAAATTCAATTATCATATTACAATTTTATAGTCTAAACACAAATTGTTTGATTATGAAAAAAATACTTATGATTTTTTTCGAAAGACAAATGGTATTTTTAATTTTTTGAAATTATTAAAAAACATTTGATTTTTCTACATAAAAAAATTAATTAAGAAATGTTTTCCTAAAAAAGAAAATAAACTAAAAAGAATGAAAAAATATTGTAAGAAAAATAATAACAAAACTACACAGAAAAAAGTTTATGCATAAAGAATTTACTTTCATTAATTTTAGTTCATAATATTTAAGAATAATGTCTTAAATATTAACACTTTTTTACATTTTTTGTAATGAATGAAAAGTCAAGAAGACTTAAACAAATTGTTTAAATTTTCATTTATATTTATTTTTATTGTAAATTTATGTTTGAAATTTATAGAATTTTTGATTTTTAATGATTTTTAGGCACTTGTTAGCGGCAGAAGAACACAGCAGATGCGATTTTTATTACAATCCCAACAAAAACTTTGCTTTCCTGGTAAGCTAGCAGGTATAATTGGAAACAAAAATAAACTACTTATTTTTTGCCTGAATAACTAGTTAGTTTTGTTCGACTTGTCCAGAAATTCATGTAGTTATTTTTTTACTCTAGGAGTACTCAAAAATATGTACCTAAACGAAAACAAAAATAAAAAAACAAACAAATTTTGCCGTCAGTGAGACTCGAACTTGGACACACTCTAACCATTCGTTTTTACTGACTAACGTCTTAATCAGTACACCATCTCCCACATAGCATCCTAAGCGACAAAATCTCTATTTAGTTTAAAATATCTTTTTAGACATTTTGTTATAAAAAACTAACAGCTTCAGAATGGGGTTGAATCAACAACCTTCTCATCCAACTCATCCAACTTCATCAGCCAACTCATCCACGTGATTGCAGTATTACTGCGCTATTATACTATTGAGTACTTATTAATGTAATACAGAGTAGGCAAATAATAATGACGCCTCATTACCAAGAAACTACTTTAATAAGTAGTTGTCATTACTGAAAACCAAAAAGTTTTTGCTGGGTAAATATGAAATTGTATATTACCGTCTGAGTTACTTAAGTATTTTTCCATCGAATTTTTTGACATACTGATAAAATATGTAATATTTTATTTTTAAAAATTATTAATAATTTGTGTGCTCGTCTGGAAATAGCTGTTATAGCAGTGTAATCATAATATTATTTTATAAGAAAAATAGTTATAATTATTTTTCAGTTGGTTATTGTAATCAATTGCATTCAGTTAAAATAAAATTTTAAAAATTTGGGATATACAAACGAACTGAATACATGTCGCTGGCTTAAAATAGGAAAGGCATATCTCGTAACTTTACAGGAAAAGAAAAAAAAACGTAATAAAACCTAAAAAACTTAAGACGTAAATAATATTTTTACGGAATTCGCATTCAAAACCAGTGACAATTTTAACGCAGTTTTTAATGGTTTGTTTTTTAGGTAGTTGTTTTTGATAGGGCTTTTTATTGCTGTCTTTAAAAAAAAATTAATTTAAGATTTTTTGTCAAATTTTTTTAAAATAATGGAATTTAATATTTAAAAAAAAATAAATATTGTTTTGAAATATGTTGACCTATTATTAATAAATGTTTAGCATATTTGTTAACAAAAAAATAAGTTTTATTGGGACTACATGCCATCTCTTGCTTAGCGCCGAAAAAAATATCATTTCAAACTTTCCATTTGCTTCAATGGTATTGGCTAAGTCCACTTTAAAATTTCTTGTAACACCTGAAACATTTTTGGTTTTGCTTACAAACAAAATTTTGATAAATTAATTCAAGAAATATTTTTTTTAATGTGAAATTATAATTAAAATTAATAAATTAAACTTCATATGAATTAGGGCTTTTTATTTCAGAATAAAAAAATTCTTTTCATAATTGACTGTAATATTGCAAACTTTACAAAAAAAAAAGTATTTTACCATCAGTTTTAAAAATTTCTTTAAACATGAATTTCATTTAATTTATTCGGGATCGAGTTCTTATTAATGTTACAATTAATGAAGAATACACAGAAAAAGATATACAGTACGAGCTCGATTTGCGCAACCGAAATCAAACCAGGTCTCTTGCATTTGCCGAAAAAGTTACGAAGAACGACCACTGAATATTGAAGCTTTTGATTATATAGTGCAAGCTCGATTTTCGCGATAACAGAACCCAAAATTTTATTGAACAATTTTATGTAATTTTTAAAATTAGAATTGTTTTTATTGATATATTTACATTTTAAACATTTTTAAAGAAATTGGAAATTTTGAGTTGATTTTTTGGCAAAAAAAAAATTTTTTAATAACAGCGCGAATCACGTAGTTCATATAGTGCTGTTGTCGGTTTATCACTTTCTAAAACCCATTGTATGCATATGTTTATTGAATTTTTTTTTTTCTTCATGACCACTATCGTATAAATCCACATGAAATATTTTGTAAAATATTTAAGGGCATGTTATCTTCTTCACTATGTTGAACTTTTCCCATATTAAGAAATACATATATTTGCACAACAAATGATGCGAATAAACTAACAAAATTGAAGATCAAAATCATCCAAAAAGGTTAATATACCAAAAGACTGGGATTTCCCTTTTTTGGTTATAGGAATTGTAATCAAATTAAAAAAAAAAACAGATAAAAGAACCCGTTTTTCGTAAACTGTCGGGATTATAGAACTTGCAATTTTAAAAATTAAGCCATCGCGATAACCGGGACGTAGCGATAATGGGTAGTCGCGAATACCGAGCTTGCACTGTATTTTTATTTATTTAAATTAAATTAAATTAAATTAAATTAAATTCAATTCAATAAAAAATAAATAAATTATTTATTTCAATATTTACGTCTCGGAGTCAAACTCAACAAATAACATAGGAAAAAAAATATTCCGGAAAAAGTGCTATCAAATAAGTTGATATAAAGTTTTTAAAGGGATTCACCCATTTTAATTTTGATTGCGAGATAGTTGAATGTATTTGAATATAGCTACAAATCAATATAGCTACGTTTGTGAACTTAAAAATATATCAATATTAAAAATATCCATAAAAAGTTGCACTTATAAAATCATTGTGCAAATGGGCGTGTTGCAATAATAGGTAGTATCGCAAATCGAGCTCATACTGTATTTAGACACTAGCAGAATATAATGCATTTTCTAGCCCACTACGAACCGTATTCAGCATTCTTCTGGCCTTTTAATGTCAGTTGTAAATATCTTAACTTATAGGTTTTCAGAATTAGGATACTTAACTTCAGTTATTATTGTACTTAGAATATTTTTAATTCTTAACTATATCATTGTAAAACAATATTTTTCACACATAAAACAAACCATATACATACATATGATAGTAGAGACAGTTTTTCATTTCGTATTTGAATATCCTTTTAAAGGGTCATTGAAATTTTAAAATTAATAATTTTTTTATGAATTATTTTTAAATCTGTTAGTAGCTAAACAATGCCGATATGGATATCAAATAATAGAATATGATTTAGAAGTTCCAACAAAATTTTTTGTGTTAAACCCATGGACCTTTATAATGCCAAAAATGTCCTTCAAATATTTTATTCTTAAATATCCTTGAGGTTTTCTAACAAATTATTCTGAATTCTGGATCCCACATTTTGTCCCTTTGATTCAACAGTTCAAATTTTATAAAATTTTAAAAATGTCCTGTCAGTGTATATGTAAATTTTGTTTATGAAATATATGCATATATTTACAGCATATATGCTGTAATTTTAAATATTATTTAGCGACAATTGGCACAGTTGTTTTTTTAGACTTAAAGACGAAGCTTATAGAAAATAGTTGAAATCGATCCATTATTATATAATGCTCCCTTACAAATGTTTCCCGAAAATACGCTTAAGTGATCAGAATTGTCTTAAATATGCAAATATTTACATGAAATTCAAGGTAGATCGGATTTTTATCGGCATTAGACATATTATCAAATTTCAAGAGTTTTGTTGCATAATTTACCATAGTTTCCCTTCCCGAAAATTATTTATGGTATTTAATTATAAATACCATAAAAATATTAAAAAGAATTTTGGCATGATTATTTTGTATTTGAGCATATCTCATGCTATCAAATTTCGCAGAGATCGACCTTTAATTGACTATATCTCCAATACAACACCAATTCCCGAATGTTATTTTAACATGCATAAATTGAATAAAGATAATATAAATTGTGATTTTTTGCAACAATTAAAATTTATATAGCTATAAATCGCTTTACCAATTTCCATAATTAAACATAGTTTCCATATAAAATCCACTCCAAAAAATCACTTTGAGCGATAAAATTTCATATAAATGCCAGATTTTGAATTAAATTTGGCATTAATAAGTGTTAGGTAGATACATAAACCGCGGTATGAAGTTTAATAAGGATAGGTGTAAATATGGTCATAGTGCCTATATATGGACCTCACCCGAAAATCAGTTTAGTGCGCGTGCATAAGGGTGTAGGGTATTACATGGTCGCGCTTGACTGTCTAAACCTCTTCATGTTAATTATTCGTAAAAAAAAATTAAATATAATATAAAAATTATAGTCTACTGTCCTTTCGCAGATTAAAAATACAAGTAAAGAAAATAAAATTAAATAAATAAAAATAATCAGCTTATCATCGTTTAAGCTTTCAAATATATTTTTAAGTCTTCCAAATAATGTTGTCGTACCTGTTTTTATAACACGAGCGTAAGAACTATTCGTCTAATTTACATTTAAAACAAAAACAAATTTTGAAATTTTGTTTTTGTTTTAATTGTAAATTAGACGAGTCGTTTTTGCGCACGTGTTATAAAAACAGGCACTTAAAACAAAAATTACTTAAAATATTAATTCATGCAAATTACTTCAAAAATGGCTATGTTGATTTTACATGCTCGAAGTCTCAAAAAATTAAAATTAAATTTAAACTTTTGTTCTTAGGAATAATTTTCAAATCGTTGTATGTATTAAAGTAATAAAGTTAAAAGCGTAGTCTACATCGTCGTCCGAAGCAGGCTCCAGAAGAGAAATAAGCGGTTGGAAATCCAATACTTTTGATAGGCAATTGTTCTCTATATTTATGGAAGACGTAGAATTATGTGGCACTCCTGAAAATATGGCTGAACAGTTTATAAGTCATATGACGCAAGCTTGTAATATGTCTATGAAGAGAAGGAAACGTGAATTTAAGAAAACTCCCGTATACTGGTGAAATGAAGAAATAGCTCAGCTGCGAAAAGATTGCATCAAAGCCAGAAGACGCTATGTAAGAACTCGATGTAGAATAGAAAATGAATTTTATCACCAGATTTTTAAGCAAAAGAAAAAGGCCTTTAAGCTAGCAATACGTAAAAGTAAAAGACTACGATTCCTGGAGATATGCAATGATCTAGAGCATAACCCCTTTGGCTTAGCGTACAAACTTGTGAGAAAAAAGCTTAAATGTCTGAGCTCACCATCACCCAAGGAAGCTAAAATTCTTACTGAAATAGTGACTCATCTGTTTCCAGAGCAACGTACTACAACATGGAATACTCAGAACATCCGAGAGATTTTCTACTTTCCAGAAATTACGTTATTGGAAATCCAAAAGGCTGTTACAAAATTCGAAGATAAAAAAGCCCCGGGACCAGATGGTATCCCAAACCTCGTCCAAACCAAATGCTGCAGCTGATGAACTCATGGCTAAGGCATGGTTCATTCCTATCAATGTGGAAAAGGCAAAAATTTGTGCTCCTACCCAAGGATAAGAAGCTTTTAGATGAACCGTCATCGTACAGACCACTGTGCATGATAGATACCAGCGGAAAGCTATTGGAGAGAATCATTTGCAATAGACTCGAAGAATGCATTGAAACATTGGATGGTCTGCCAAAAATGCAATATGGTTTTAGAAAACATAGGTCAACAATTGATGCAATTGCAATGGTTGTATTTATTTAAAACTGAAGTTCTTGGCTTTCTTACTTTCGGCATTTTATCCTAAAGAATATTTCTTTATAATTTATAATTACCAAATTTTACTAAGCAAATATTTTCATAAACCAATTGTACTAGTTATTAATAATTTAGGAAATTTTAGTTAATAAAATAACTTTATTTTAACCCTGTTGATAAAAAGTTCGTTAATTTTTTAAATTGCGTTTGATCAGCTGGCATAGAGTTCAAAGCTAATATAATATTGGCGTTATTTAATGACTTGTTTGAGAATAACCGCTAAATGAAACTTAAAAACCACTAGAACACCTGTTATGCACGTTTTACTTCAAAATGAAGAATTTAAAAATAAAATTGTAACAAAAAAGTTAAGAAAAGTGAAAAAAAAAATAAAAATTAATATGCATTATTAGAAAAATATGAATTTTTGACAAAATATGAAAAAATTGCACTAACAAATCGATGCCATTTTTTTAGTAAAATGTCTGATTGGGATACATAAAATAGTTTTTAAATGCTAAAGAAAAAATATGCATTTTCATTAAGATCTGCCCCCTAGTTATTAATAAAGTTTGGTTATAACAACCAAAAATATAAACAATTCCGTGTTTCTAAACTACAGAATTTTGTGTTAATCAAATAGTGTATAAAATGTTTTAACAGTTGAAAAAATAAAAGAAAAAATAATTAAAAATTAATAAAGCAAAATTGCATTACAAACAAAAGAATTTAATAAGGCTTGAAAACGATTGACTTATTTCCTGTCTATTACATTCATATGGATATTTAATGGGTACTCACCCATTAAATATCCATATGTTTATTTTTACAGGAAATGTTAATTACCATAATGATTATTTTTATTTCAAACAGACTTGTTGCGGTGACTTTGATGTAAACTGCACAATTTTTAGCAACAAGGAATAGTTAAAATTTATTTCAAGATAAAATATCCTTTATGGCGAATTATGCTTAACACTTTTGAAAGTTTAAGTGTCTTAGTACTGAAGATAAGAATAAACTATTATTGAACATTCCTTCAATTAGCCCAATTTGTGCATTTCTGTTTGATTTTGTATATTTTCATAAGCTACAAAATCTATAGATCTATTAAATTTTTTATACAACCTTTTACAATATTTATCAAATGACAAATGACGTCATACGTAATATTGACAAACAACAATTTTAATACGTTTACCTAAGGACTGCGCACGAAAAAATCCATGCACACTTTAAGGTTTATAACTTTTATTATACGTGGTAAAAATGAGTACCATTACCTTGTTTACATTTATTCTAAGTAACTATATGCTAAAGTTTGTTGTAATAGTATAATTAGTTTTTCTAAAAATTAATAAATATTTAACAAAATTCATGTAAAAGCATAATTCAAATTTACAATCAAAACACATATCGATCATTTAAAATAATTACTAGGAGTGCAGGTGAATAGGGAAATTCAGGTTTTTGTATTTTTTATACAAAGAGTTCATGATCACCGAAAGGAACACTGACAAACGAAAAAGAAAGTAGGACTGCAGACAAAATAATACGAATTTTCAGAGAAAATCTCTACATCTCTGGAATTTGACTCTTTAAATTGCTATGTATCTTTTATCAGAAAATTTAAAAAAGATCCACGAAGTAAAAAAGTTCCTAATAGGAGCACCAAAAAAAATGAAACTATTTTTTTTTTCAAAAATATGAATGCTGCCTAAAGGTTGATAAAAAGCAAAAGCGGCCTTTTACAATACCATATATATATATATATATATATATATATATATATATATATATGTATATATATATATATATATATATATATATATATATATATATATATATAATTTTTAATTTTTTTTTTTTTATTAAAGTGTGCGTTTTAATAAAAGATAACACAAAATTTTTCATTATAACTCTTACTGCCGTTAATTTTAAATATCTTTCTAGATTACAATATCTTCTAGAGACATGTTAGATTTAGCAGCAGATCGAGTTCTTGAAATCCGATCGTTTATCCGCATGCAGGTGGCAGTCAAAAAACATTGTACAAAATAAAATTTTAATTTTTTTAATTTTTAGTTTAACTTTTTTTTTTTTTTTGAATTTATTAGAAAAAATTTTTCATTTCAGAGTAATAAAAAAAGCTTAAAAAGAACCTAAAGAATGAGATGGAACTTGATTCAGAAAAAGAAACCAGAATTCGAAATGTTATTTTAGTCCCACATAGTATCAGGTATTAAACTACACAGAAGTTTGTCAATTGTAAAGAAATTGGTTCAAGCTAAAAACGAATTTAAGAATGTCAAAACAAGGCTCAATTAATTTTTAATTTTTTTAGAGAGATACCACGAAAAATTTCGTAAAAGTACTTTAAAACTTATTTCAGAAATCATACCTAAAAAAAATTAAAAATAATCTAGTTAGCAATTAATTTTTATATAAAATGATATATCAGAAAAATCTTAGAAAAAATCCAAAAAGTAGTTCATTTAGTTTTAAGTCTAACTTATTCCGTTCATCTTTTATTAAAAAAAAAAAAAACAAAAAAAACATTATGTTTAATTTGAACGCTCACCTTATTCTCATTCAGTAATATGTTACTTTAAGTGTTCATAACTCTTTAAATATACGTCGGATTGATTTAAAAACTAGTATAAAGTTTATATTACAATAAATATTTTAAATGATATTCTGGGACAAAAAGGTATTATATCACAAATAACAAATTATGAAATTTTATGACTAAATTTTAGTCACTAAAATTAGTTTTAAAATAAACTCACAAAAAACTAAAATTATAAAAAAATTTTATTTTTGTATAAAAAAAATCTGAACGAATATTTTGAAAATTTGTTTATAAGATAAGTGGACCATTTTTGCCCAGAACAATTTATATTGCAATATCAGAGGGAGACAAAAATACATCCTAAAATTGCATTTGCATTGTGAATGCATTTTTAAGTAATAATATTATTTTTAAATTGCTGCGTTTAAAGAGGACATATTTATCTTTTATGTGTAATTACAATCATTAAAAGCCGTTTACAGCTTATTGAGATATTAGTGTTTAAAATTACAAACTTTTTTCGATTTTCTTGACTTTTAAAAAAATCTAAATTATGAATAAATTCGCGAGTTTTTTAAAATTCAAAAAAAATAAAAATGGAAATATTAAAATGGGTGTGCGTATGCCAAATATTAACAAAATCCGAAAACAAGGAAAATTTTTGGGCGTTCTTTCATGGAATGAATGATATGTAACCGAACGAATTCGATTTAAAAAAAAAATCGGTTGTCACTTCATTATTTTATGTATCAAAATTGTCTGATAAATCTCATGAAGCAGAATTAGTGTTGTCCTGTGTAATAATTAATTTATAATAGGAAAAGAAATAAATATAAAATGTTGCATATAAATATGTATTTTTTTAATTGTAATGATTAGTCTAAACAGATTCAAAATTAATAATGTGAAAAATGAACCTCGTGTCTTAAAAATTTCTATAACAGCAGTGACAAGTTATTAATATTATTTCCTCATATAAATTACACTTATTAACTTTTAATAATAGTTAATTATTAATAGAATGGTTAACAAAATTCAAGTTTTAAAATTAAATTAAATGGAAATTAATGCATCATTAATTAATTTTAATGACTCTTTTTAGGATATATTAATCTTTTAATTAATAATGTAGGTAAAAAATTAATTTTGAAATAAATTTCAAAGTATCCATCCACAAAGATCACGTGTCAGTGTGAATGCACCGTAAACGTCAATTAGAAAGCTAAATTGCTAATTGTAAATACATATGTAAATTCGAAGAGTCAATTATATTAAAGAGAACGACAGTCATTAAAATAATGAGAAAATATATATGGAAGGAAAATGTATAACTTACTTGAGAATATCAGTGGTTTGTATGAAACTGCAATAGATAAAAACTTTGGAGATCGAGATAGTTGAGAATGATGTCAATTAATTGCATTAGTGTAGACTTTGACTCAGAGATAAATATGAAAAGTAATTGTTGAAATAGAAAGGTTACACCTATACCAGCGTTAAAGACAGTGACACATATACCAGCTCTGGTATGGCCGAACATATTCCTATTACATGTGTTAAAATAGGCTGTTAACTGTCGCCGCAGAAATTTTAAGTTTAGAAGGAATCAGGCTATCAGTGATCCCAATTCTATGATAATTTTTAGTTACATAAAAAAAAATAACTTTAGTAGCCGGTCTCACAGACCAGAGCGCGAGTATTGTAAGGCTAGATAGATAATATAGGCCTTATGCACTATATGATCTTTTATGCGGCCTTTAAGTTCACCATGACAATAAATCCAATTATTTTATTCGGTGAGAAAGAATATACTTAATTTTGAAGAACTATGTCCTCCCCAAGAAAATATGACCCTATGAGAACGCACTTTCAGCATTTCCTTAATATGTTGATAGTATCTAAGATCAGAATGTCTAGTGAGTAACCCCGTTAGTATTCTAAATTTGTATTTTTATAGGAATAGTAACTTCCATGAAATAAGAAAACAAGCAAGATAAAATGTAATCCATGAGACATTATATATATACAACTACACTTCCAGATTGGGCAATATATACGTAGTTATTTATCCTAATAGAAAGATCGTTTTCAAATAATTTCAAGATCAACATGTGTCGCACCAGGTCTTCAGGCTTTAAGTTGACAAAACTTGGTATTCTAATAGCACACTTGCCCTCCGCCGTTACCGAAATATGCTATGGAGAAATGCAAAAAATGGTTTCTAGGGCAAAAATGGGACAGGTCTTCATGTCACCTGTAATGGAAACACAAGTAAAGCGATAGACCTTTTCTAATGTGGCTCTCACATTAGCTTTCCCTGGTTTGACAAGGCTAAGGCAGCATGTCAATATTGGCCTGATTATTGTAATAAAAGACCAGTATATCATTTTCGTTTTAAGACCATAAGTCTTACTAAAAATACTTTGATTTGCTTTTTCCAAGTAATGGTCTAACCTAAAGTGATTACAAGGTATTTCGCCTCATTTGTGTAAATGAGCCATTCAGGGTTGATTCTATAAATGTTCGACCAAAAATCAGTTCAGCGCGCGTGCATAAGGGTGTAGGGTATTACATGGTCGCGCTTGATTGTCTACACCTCTTTTCATGTTAATTATTCATAAAAAAATTAAATATAATATAAAAATTATAGTCTACTGTCCTTTCGCAGATTAAAAATACAAGTAAAGAAAATAAAATTAAATAAATAAAAATAATCAGCTTATCATCGTTTAAGCTTTCAAATATATTTTTAAGTCTTCCAAATAATGTTGTCGTACCTGTTTTTATAACACGAGCGAAAGAACTATTCGTCTAATTTACATTTAAAACAAAAACAAATTTTGAAATTTTGTTTTTGTTTTAAATGTAAATTAGACGAGTCGTTTTTGCGCACGTGTTATAAAAACAGGCACTTAAAACAAAAATTACTTAAAATATTAATTGATGCAAATTATTTCAAAAATGGCTATGTTGATTTTACATGCTCGAAGTCTCAAAAAATTAAAATTAAATTTAAACTTTTGTTCTTAGGAACAATTTTCAAATCGTAGTATGTATTAAAGTAATAAATTTAAAAGTATTGGAAACTTTCAAGGATATTAAAGGATTACATATTCGAAGGACATTTTTGCAAGTTTTATTTGGATTATTTTAACAAAAAGTATTCCAATACAATACTAAAATTCTCCACTTTTGTTTGATCAAACTATAATAGAAACTAAAAAGTAGCTTAATAAAAAATTCACTTTTGGCATTCTTTAAAATTTTAAAGACCATTAAAAAGGAACACGAAATGCTATACTATACTATACTATACTATACTATACTATACTATACTATACTATACTATACTATACTATACTATACTATACTATACTATATTATACTATACTATACTATACTATACTATACTATACTATACTATACTATACTATACTATACTATACTATACTATACTATACTATACTATACTATACTATACTATACTATATACTATACTATACTATACTATACTATACTATACTATACTATACTATACTATACTATACTATACTATACTATACTATACTATACTATACTATACTATACTATACTATACTATACTATACTATACTATACTATACTATACTATACTATACTATACTATACTATACTATACTATACTATACTATATACTATACTATACTATACTATACTATACTATACTATACTATACTATACTATACTATACTATACTATACTATACTATACTATACTATACTATACTATACTATACTATACTATACTATACTATACTATACTATACTATACTATACTATACTATACTATACTATACTATACTATACTATACTATACTATACTATACTATACTATACTATACTATACTATACTATACTATACTATACTATACTATATACTATACTATATACTATACTATACTATACTATACTATACTATATTATACTATACTATACTATACTATACTATACTATACTATACTATACTATACTATACTATACTATACTATACTATACTATACTATACTATACTATATACTATACTATATACTATACTATATACTATACTATATACTATACTATATACTATACTATATACTATACTATATACTATACTATATACTATACTATATACTATACTATATACTATACTATATACTATACTATATACTATACTATATACTATACTATATACTATACTATATACTATACTATATACTATACTATACTATACTATACTATACTATACTATACTATACTATACTATACTATACTATACTATACTATATACTATACTATACTATACTATACTATACTATACTATATACTATACTATACTATACTATATACTATACTATACTATACTATACTATACTATACTATACTATACTATACTATACTATACTATACTATACTATACTATACTATACTATACTATACTATACTATACTATACTATACTATACTATATACTATACTATATACTATACTATATACTATACTATATACTATACTATATACTATACTATATACTATACTTTTTTTTTTTTTTTTTTTTCTATTAGGCAGGTGGAAATCTTTCATATGATACCCGATGCCACTTGAGGCCCAACGGGTTATGTCGGATTCCTACCGACTAAAACCACCTCCTTCGTCATTCAGCAACCCTGCGGAACTGTCTACAAAGATATTGCATCGCAGGGCAGGAGAGCCTTATCTAGGCTACTTCTGGTGTCTGGGATTTCCTCAGATTCTCTTCCGTTCCAAGTTTATCATGAATACTTTTAATCATTGAGGATATTGCATCCCAATTTTCCTTCCTATTTAGGATGATGTCAACAATATTTTGCGGATTAAGTTGGCATCCAAGGACTTCCTCAGTTTTCCGTCGATCGTGGCGAAAGCGTGCGCAGTAGAACACGACGTGTTCTGAGTCTTCCTCTTGGTTTGGACAGTTAGGGCAATATGGGGAGTTATCCAACCCGAATCTGTACAGGTAACTTCGGTATCCTCCGTGGCCTGAGAGAAACTGCGTTAAGTGGTAATTAACTTCTCCATGTCGTCTGTTTAGCCATACATCTATTTTCGGGATTAGTTTAAAGGTCCACCTTCCTTTGCGGCTGTCTTCCCATCTGCTCTGCCATTGCCTTATAGAAGCTTCTCTTTCAATTTTACGTACACGAGTGTCCAGTTGATTTGGGTCTCTTCTGTTTTCATCCAAGCGTTTGGCTTCGTCAGCCAAGATATCTATAGGAATCATTCCCGCTATGACGTGGGCCGCTTCGTCGGATGTTGTTCGAAAAGAGCAGCATACTCGTAGGACCGATAACCTGTATACAGATTTTAGCTTCTTCGCTGCGGTCTTTACTTTCAGAGCTACTGACCATATGGGAGCAGCGTAAAGTATAACTGAGCTGACCACCGTCGATATTATCTTCCTTTTGGATTGCCTTGGTCCTCCTACATTCGGCATCATTCTTTCAAGAGCGGCTCTAATATTTACTGCCTTGTTAGTAGTATATTCTATATGTGTCCTAAAGTTAAGTCTGGCATCTATGAGAACTCCCAAATATTTGAGATGGGATTTTGATGTCACCTGGTGTTCTCCAACCGTTATTCTCATGGTCTCTTTTTTACGCCTGCTTGTAACTAATACAATCTCCGTTTTATGTTCGGCAAGTTCCAACCCCACACTTTTCATCCAGTTTCTAATAGTCCATACTACTTCATTCGAGATTAGCTCCACTATATACTATACTATATACTATACTATATACTATACTATACTATACTATACTATACTATACTATACTATACTATACTATACTATACTATACTATACTATACTATACTATACTATACTATACTATATTATACTATACTATACTATACTATACTATACTATACTATACTATACTATACTATACTATACTATACTATACTATACTATACTATACTATACTATATTATACTATACTATACTATATACTATACTATATACTATACTATATACTATACTATATACTATACTATATACTATACTATATACTATACTATATACTATACTATACTATACTATACTATACTATACTATACTATACTATACTATACTATACTATACTATACTATACTATACTATACTATACTATACTATACTATACTATATTATACTATACTATACTATATACTATACTATATACTATACTATATACTATACTATATACTATACTATATACTATACTATATACTATACTATATACTATACTATATACTATACTATATACTATACTATATACTATACTATACTATACTATATTATACTATACTATACTATACTATACTATACTATATTATACTATACTATACTATACTATACTATACTATACTATACTATACTATACTATACTATACTATATACTATACTATATACTATACTATATACTATACTATATACTATACTATATACTATACTATATACTATACTATATACTATACTATATACTATACTATATACTATACTATATACTATACTATATACTATACTATATACTATACTATACTATACTATACTATACTATACTATACTATACTATACTATACTATACTATACTATACTATACTATACTATACTATACTATACTATACTATACTATATTATACTATACTATACTATATACTATACTATACTATATACTATACTATATACTATACTATATACTATACTATATACTATACTATATACTATACTATATACTATACTATATTATACTATACTATACTATACTATACTATACTATACTATACTATACTATACTATACTATACTATACTATACTATACTATACTATACTATACTATACTATATTATACTATACTATACTATATACTATACTATATACTATACTATATACTATACTATATACTATACTATATACTATACTATACTATATTATACTATACTATACTATACTATACTATACTATACTATACTATACTATACTATACTATACTATACTATACTATACTATACTATACTATACTATACTATACTATACTATACTATACTATACTATACTATACTATACTATACTATACTATACTATACTATACTATACTATACTATACTATACTACTATACTATATACTATACTATATACTATACTATATACTATACTATATACTATACTATATACTATACTATATACTATACTATATACTATACTATATACTATACTATATACTATACTATATACTATACTATACTATACTATACTATACTATACTATACTATACTATACTATACTATACTATACTATACTATACTATACTATACTATACTATACTATACTATACTATACTATACTATATTATACTATACTATATTATACTATACTATACTATACTATATACTATACTATATACTATACTATATACTATACTATATACTATACTATATACTATACTATATACTATACTATATACTATACTATACTATATTATACTATACTATACTATACTATATTATACTATACTATACTATACTATACTATACTATACTATACTATACTATACTATACTATACTATACTATACTATACTATATACTATACTATATACTATACTATACTATACTATACTATACTATACTATACTATACTATACTATACTATACTATACTATACTATACTATACTATACTATACTATACTATACTATACTATACTATACTATACTATACTATACTATACTATATTATACTATACTATACTATACTATACTATACTATACTATACTATATACTATACTATACTATATACTATACTATACTATATACTATACTATATACTATACTATACTATACTATACTATACTATACTATACTATACTATACTATACTATATACTATACTATATACTATACTATATACTATACTATATACTATACTATATACTATACTATATACTATACTATATACTATACTATATACTATACTATACTATACTATACTATACTATACTATACTATACTATACTATACTATACTATACTATACTTATACTATACTATACTATACTATACTATACTATACTATACTATACTATACTATACTATACTATACTATACTATACTATACTATACTATACTATACTATACTATACTATACTATACTATACTGTACTATACTATACTATATACTATACTATATACTATACTATATACTATACTATACTATACTATACTATACTATACTATACTATACTATACTATACTATACTATACTATATTATACTATACTATACTATACTATACTATACTATACTATACTATACTATACTATACTATACTATACTATACTATACTATACTATACTATACTATACTATACTATACTATACTATACTATACTATACTATATACTATACTATATACTATACTAAATACTATACTATATACTATACTATACTATACTATACTATACTATACTATACTATACTATACTATACTATACTATGCTATATATACTATACTATACTATACTATACTATACTATACTATACTATACTATACTATACTATACTATACTATACTATACTATACTATACTATACTATACTATACTATACTATACTATACTATACTATACTATATACTATACTATATACTATACTATACTATACTATACTATACTATACTATACTATACTATACTATACTATACTATACTATACTATATTATACTATACTATACTATACTATACTATACTATACTATACTATACTATACTATACTATACTATACTATACTATACTATACTATATTATACTATACTATACTATACTATACTATACTATACTATACTATATACTATACTATACTATATACTATACTATACTATATACTATACTATATACTATACTATACTATACTATACTATACTATACTATACTATACTATACTATACTATATACTATACTATATACTATACTATATACTATACTATATACTATACTATATACTATACTATATACTATACTATATACTATACTATATACTATACTATACTATACTATACTATACTATACTATACTATACTATACTATACTATACTATACTATACTATACTATATACTATACTATATACTATACTATATACTATACTATACTATACTATACTATACTATACTATACTATACTATACTATACTATACTATATTATACTATACTATACTATACTATACTATACTATACTATACTATACTATACTATACTATACTATACTATACTATACTATACTATACTATACTATACTATACTATACTATACTATATACTATACTATATACTATACTATATACTATACTATATACTATAGTATATACTATACTATATACTATACTATATACTATACTATATACTATACTATATACTATACTATATACTATACTATATACTATACTATATACTATACTATATACTATACTATATACTATACTATATACTATACTATATACTATACTATACTATACTATACTATACTATACTATACTATACTATACTATACTATACTATACTATACTATACTATACTATACTATACTATACTATATTATAATATACTATACTATACTATACTATACTATACTATACTATACTATACTATACTATACTATACTATACTATACTATACTATACTATACTATACTATATACTATACTATATACTATACTATATACTATACTATACTATACTATACTATACTATACTATACTATACTATATACTATACTATATACTATACTATATACTATACTATATACTATACTATATACTATACTATATACTATACTATATACTATACTATATACTATACTATATACTATACTATATACTATACTATATACTATACTATATACTATACTATATACTATACTATACTATACTATACTATACTATACTATACTATACTATACTATACTATACTATACTATATTAAGTCTATATTTTCACAAGTATATGAAATTTATCATGTGTGCGAAAAATTTTTAATTTTTGTGAAACGAATATTACACCGCTTTCTATATGTATTTATTTAAAACTGAAGTTCTTTGCGTTCTTACTTTTGGCATTTTATCCTAAAGAATATATAATTGAAGGTAATATTCTTACCAAATTTTACTAAGCAAAGATTTTCATAAACCAATTGTACTAGTTATTAATAATTTAGGAAATTTTAGTTAATAAAATAACTTTATTTTAACCCTGTTGATAAAAAGTTCGTTAATTTTTTAAATTGCGTTTGATCAGCTGGCATAGAGTTCAAAGCTAATATAATATTGGCGTTATTTAAATAACGATTGTGTTAATGACTTGTTTGAGAATAACCGCTAAATGAAACTTAAAAATCACTAAAACACCTGTTATGCACGTTTTACTTCAAAATGAAAAATTTTAAAATAATATTGTAACAAAAAAGTTAAGAAAAGCGAAAAAGAAATAAAAATTAATATGCATTATTAGAAAAAATATGCATTTTTGACAAAATATGAAAAAAATTGCACTAACAAATCGATGCCATTTTTTAGTAAAATGTCTGATAGGGATAGATAACTACATAAAATAGTTTTTAAATGCTAAAGAAAAAATATGCATTTTCATTAAAATCTGAAATTTGTTTTAATCAAATAGTGTATAAAATGTTGAAACAGTTGAAAAAATAAAAGAAAAAATAATTAAAAATTAATAAAGCAAAATTGCATTACAAACAAAAGAATTTAATAAGGCTTGAAAACGATTGACTTATTTCCTGTCTATTACATTCATATGGATATTTAATGGGTACTCACCCATTAAATATCCATATGTTTATTTTTACAGGAAATGTTAATTACCATAATGATTATTTTTATTTCAAACAGACTTGTTGCGGTGACTTTGATGTAAACTGCACAATTTTTAGCAACAAGGAATAGTTAAAATTTATTTCAAGATAAAATATCCTTTATGGCGAATTATGCTTAACACTTTTGAAAGTTTAAGTGTCTTAGTACTGAAGATAAGAATAAACTATTATTGAACATTCCTTCAATTAGCCCAATTTGTGCATTTCTGTTTGATTTTGTATATTTTCATAAGCTACAAAATCTATAGATCTATTAAATTTTTTATACAACCTTTTACAATATTTATCAAATGACAAATGACGTCATACGTAATATTGACAAACAACAATTTTAATACGTTTACCTAAGGACTGCGCACGAAAAAATCCATGCACACTTTAAGGTTTATAACTTTTATTATACGTGGTAAAAATGAGTACCATTACCTTGTTTACATTTATTCTAAGTAACTATATGCTAAAGTTTGTTGTAATAGTATAATTAGTTTTTCTAAAAATTAATAAATATTTAACAAAATTCATGTAAAAGCATAATTCAAATTTACAATCAAAACACATATCGATCATTTAAAATAATTACTAGGAGTGCAGGTGAATAGGGAAATTCAGGTTTTTGTATTTTTTATACAAAGAGTTCATGATCACCGAAAGGAACACTGACAACCGAAAAAAAAGTAGGACTGCAGACAAAATAATACGAATTTTAAGAGAAAATCTCTGCATCTCTGGATGGAATTTGACTCTTTAAATTTCTCTGTATCTTTTATCAGAAAATTTAAAAATGATCCACGAAGTAAAAAATTTTTTATTTCAAAATATTAATGCTGCATAAATGGTGATAAAAAGCACGTACTGACAATACAATATATATGCATATATATATATATATATTCATAATTTTTCATTTGTTTTTTTTTTATTAAAGTGTGCGTTTTAATAAAAGATAACACAAAATTTTTCATTATAACTCTTACTATCTTCTACAGACATGTTAGATTTAGCAGCAGATCGAGTTCTTGAAATCCGATCGTTTATCCTTATGCAGGTGGCAGTCAAAAAACATTGTACAAAATAAAATTTTAATTTTTAGTTTAACTTTTTTTTTTAATTTATTAGAAAAAATTTTTCATTTCAGAGTAATAAAAAAAAGCTTAAAAAGAACCTAAAGAATGAGATGGAACTTGATTCAGAAAAAAAAACCCAGAATTGGAAATGTTATTTTAGTCCCACATAGTATCAGGTATTAAACTACACAGAAGTTTGTCAATTGTAAAGAAATTGGTTCAAGCTAAAAACGAATTTAAGAATGTCAAAACAAGGCTCAATTAATTTTTAATTTTTTTAGAGAGATACCACGAAAAATTTCGTAAAAGTACTTTAAAACTTATTTCAGAAGTCATCTGAGAAAAAATCCAAAAATTAGTTGATATAGTTTTAATTCTAGCTTATTCCGTTCATCTTTTATAAAAAAAAAAACAAAAAAAAATTATGTTTAAACGCTCACCTTATTCTCATTCAGTAATATGTTACTTTAAGTGTTCATAACTCTTTAAGTATACGTCGGATTTTATTGATTTAAAAACTAGTATAAAGTTTATTTTACAATAAATATTTTAGATGATATTCTGAGACAAAAAGTTATTATACCACAAATAACAAATTATGAAATTTTATGACTAATTTTAGTCACTAAAATTAGTTTTAAAATTTTTTTATAAAATAAGTGGACCATTTTTTCCCAGAACAATTTATATTGCAATATCAGAGGGAGACAAAAATACATCCTAAAATTGCATTTGCATTGTGAATGCATTTTTAAGTAATAATATTATTTTTAAATTGCTGCGTTTAAAGAGGACATATTTATCTTTTATGTGTAATTACAATCATTAAAAGCCGTTTACAGCTTATTGAGATATTGGTGTTTAAAATTACAAACTTTTTTCGATTGTCTCGACTTTAAAAAAAATCTAAATTATGAATAAATTCGCGAGGTTTTTAAAATTTAAAAAAATAAAAATGGAAATATTATAAAGGGTGTGCGTATGCCAAATATTAACCAAATCCGAAAACATAGGGAAAATTTTTGGGCCTTCTTTCATGGAATGAATGATATATAACCGAACGAATTCGATTTAAAAAAATTCGGTTGTCACTTCATTATTTTATGTATCAAAATTGTCTGATAAATCTCATGAAGCAGAATTAGTGTTGTCCTGTGTAATAATTAGTTTATAATAAGAAAAGAAATAAATATAAAATGTTGCATATAAATATGTATTTTTTTAATTGTAATGATTTGTCTAAACACATTCAAAATTAATAATGTGAAAAATGAACCTCGTGTCTTAAAAATTTCTATAACAGCAGTGACAAGTTATTAATATTATTTCCTCATATAAATTACACTTATTAACTTTTAATAATAGTTAATTATTAATAGAATGGTTAACAAAATTCAAGTTTTAAAATTAAATTAAATGGAAATTAATGTATCATTAATTAATTTTAATGATTTAAGATATATTAATTTTTTAATTAATAATGTAGGTAAAAAATTAATTTTGAAATAAATTTCAAAATATCCATCCACAATGATCACGTGTCAGTGTGAATGCACCGTAAACGTCAATTAGAAAGCTAAATTGCTAATTGTAAATACATATGTAAATTCGAAGAGGCAATTATATTAAAGAGAACGACAGTCATTAAAATAATGAGAAAATATAAGTGAAAGGAAAATGCCTAACTTACTTGAGAATATCAGTGGTTTATATGAAACTGCAATAGATAAAAACTTTGGAGATCGAGATAGTTGAGAATGATGTCAATTAATTGCATTAGAGTAGACTTTGACTCAGAGATAAATATGAAAAGTAATTGTTGAAATAGGAAGGTTAAACCTGTACCCGCGTTATAGACAGTGACAAATATACCACCTCTGGTATGGCCGAACATATTCCTATTACATGTGTTGAAAGAGGCTGTTAACTGTCGCCGCAGAGAATTGAAGTTTAGAAGGAATCAGGCTATCAGTGATCCCAATTCTATGACCGTTTTTAGTTACTTAAAAAAAAAAAACTTTAGTAGCCAGTCTCACAGACCAGATCGCGAGTGTTGTGAGGCTAGATAGATATTATAGGTCTTATGCACTATATGATCTTTTATGCCGCCTTTAAGTTCACCATGACAATAAATCCAATTATTTTATTCGGTGAGAAAGAATATACTTAATTTTGAAGAACTATGTCCTCCCCAAGAAAATATGACCCTATGAGAACGCAGTCTTGCAGCTTGCGAAATCAACATTGACCACTTTCAGCATTTCCTTAATATGTTGATAGTATCTAAGATCAGAATGTCTAGTGAGTAACCCCGTTAGTATTCTAAATTTGCATTTTTATAGGAATAGTAACTTCCATGAAATAAGGAAACAAGCAAGATAAAATGTAGACCATGAGCATCCTGACTGTCCGACATTATATATATACAACTATACTTCCAGATTGTTTCCTCAGACTAAGAAGGCGTAAATTTCCGCCTGGAACATTTATGGATCTAAACACACAAAAGGCTGTATCACTGTTAATTCGTTTGGAACCGTCGCTGAACCAAACGTAGTATTAGGACTTTAAAATGCCCCTCTAACACCAGAATGGGCAACATATACGTAGTTATTTATCTTAACAGAAAGATCGTTTTCAAATAATTACAAGATCTATATGTGTCCCACTAGGTCTTCAGGCTTTAAGTTGACAAAACTTGGTATTCTAATAGCACACTTGCCCTCCGCCGTTACCGAAATATGCTATGGAGAAATGCGAAAAAATGGTTTCTAGGGCAAAAATGGAACAGGTCTTCATTTCACCTGTAATGGAAATACAAGTAAAGCGATATACCTTTTCTAATGTGGCTCTCACATTAGCTTTCCCTGGTTTGGCCAGGCTAAGGCAGCATGTCAATATTGGCCTGATTATTGTAATAAAAGACCAGTATATCATTTTCGTTTTAAGTCCCTAAGTCTTACTAAAAATACTTTGATTTGCTTTTTCCAAGTAAGGATCTAACCTAAAGTGATTCCAAGGTATTCCACTTAATTTGTGTAACCAATAAATGAGCCATTCAGGGTTGACTCTATAAATGTTCGACTAAAATCGTAATTTTTCGGTGATTTCATTCTACCACTTATATGGGTGCTAGTTTAAAATATGGTCCGATTTTTAAAAATAAAAAAAGCTTGTAAGGCAGTTCACTCACTCACTTGCTAAATTATGTGCCCGATTGTAATTTTGTATAAAAAAAACATAATTTATTCTTTTATAATAACAATTTGTAATTTTAAATATATTGCTTTAACTTTACGCTTTATTTCAAAACATTTAAAAAAAAAATTTAGTGAAGAAAATTGCAAAAAAAAATTAGAATTAATTTACTTTTTAAAATTTTTGGCATATTTAGTGTATCGAATTAAAGTTGTCAACACTGTTCTTACACCTCTCATGTAAAAACGTAAAGTGACCAAATTTTATTAGGTGATTACGTTACATTTACGTTTATGAATACACATATACACATACATAACTAACGTGTCAGCTGATTCGTTACATTTACGGTAGAGTAACGGGGACTTAACACTAATAGCAGCATTGTATTAGGAAATTTCAGCATCAGCTCTTGATGGATGAGCCTTAAAGCGAAAAGAGAAAGAAAGATGAAAAAAAAATCGACGAAACGTTTCTGTGGAGATTTTAAAAATTCAACGGATATATCTAAGTTGAAAAAAACATATTAAATATTAAAAGATTCATGACCAACAGTATTCTTGAAACAACAGCATTTTTCACATACATAAACTAAACCATATACATATGAAAGTAGAGACATTTTGTGATAGGATTGCGTAATCAGTTTTTCATTCCGTGTTCGAATATCGCTTTAAAAGGACTTTGAAATTTCATAATTAATAATTTTTCAAAAATTATTTTAAAAATCTGTTAGTTGCACAACGATGCCGATTTGGGTATGAAATGATAGAATATGATTTAGAAATTCCGACAAAATTTTTTGTTTTAACCCTTCGGGCCTTTATAATGCCAAAAATGTCCTTCAAAATTTTATTCTCAAATATCCTTGGTGTTTTCTAACTATTTGTTATAAAATTGTATTAATTTTAAAAACATCATAATGAAATTTTTGAAACCCACATTTTGTCCCTTTAACTTCAACAGTTAAAAATTTATAAAATTTTAAAAATGTCCTGTAAGTGTTTATGTAAATTTTATTTTCGATATAAATGCTGTAATTTTAAGTATAATTTAATGATAATTAGCACAGTCGTACACAGACGAAACTTATAGAAAATGGTTGAAATCGGTCCATTATTTTACCTAGCTCCATTACAAATGTTTTCCAGAAATATGCTTAAGTTAGCAAAATTGTTTTGAATACGTAGATGTTTATATAAAATTCGATGTAAATAGGATTTTTACCTGCATTACTCATACTATCAAATTTCAAGAGTTTGGTTGCAGAATTGACCATAGTTTCCACATGAGGCTTCCCGAGAATTATTTAAACGTGCATAAATAAAATAAAAATGTTAGTACTGAAATAAAATTTGGCATGATTATTTTGTATTTGAGTATAAATCATGCTATATAATTTCGCAAAGATTGGACCATATGTCCCATATAACACCAATTCCAAAATGTGACTTCAACACGCATAAATTGAATGTAAATAATATAGTTTGTGATTTTTTTTCAACAATTAAAAAAATTTTTAAAATTTATATAACTATAAATCGCACTACCAAATTTCAAGACGATCGGTCCAAAATTGAACATAGTTCCCATATAAGATCCACTCCAGAAAATCACTTTAAGCGCCCAATTTCATATAAATGCCAGATTTTTAATTTTATTTGGCATTACTAAGTTTTATGGAAGTATATAAACCGAGGTATGAAGTTTAACAAGGATTGGTCCAAATATGTTCATAGCTTCTATATAAGGACCTCACCCGAAAATCAGTTTAACGCGCGTACATAATGATGTAGGGTATTACATGGTCGCGCTTGACTGACTATATCTTTTTTTTATGTCAATTATTCATAAAACAAAATTAAGTATAATATAAAAATCATAGCCAACTGTATTTTCGCAGATTAAAAATAAAATGAATTTGTAGATTAAAATTACAATAAATTTAAAATTAAATAAATAGAAATATTTAACTTATCGTCGTTTAAGCTTTTAAATATATTTTAAAGTCTTCCAAATACTGATGTCATACTACACTTAAACTAACAATTACTTAAAATTTAAATGCAATGGCTTGAAAAATTACTATATTGGTTTTGCATGACTGAAGTCTGAATAAACCGAAAATGAAATTTCTACTTTTGTTCTTAGGAATAATCTTAAAATCGTTGTATGTATTAAAGTAATAAAGTTAAAACCATAAAACTCTGGTACTTTAAACTGGGTATTAGTATCTTTAACATATGTATATTATTTTGGAAATTATTTGTTGGAAACTTTCAAGGATATTAAAGGATTAAATAGTCGAAGGACATTTTTTTAACTTTTATTTGAATTATTTTGTAAAAATTATAATCCAATATAATGCCAACACTTGTCTATTTCATTTGATACCCATATCAATCTATAACAATGGTTATTAAATGGGGGTCCGTATGGACATTCGTGGGGTCGCGAACAGATCCTGAAAAATATTCTTCAGCACACATTAATGAAGGAATCCGTGCTTTGCTTCGACTGAAAATATTATACTTAGGCAACAATGATCAAATAAAGAATGTAATTCTGTCCAATGACACAATTTAAACAAAACTTTCCGATGTGGCAGGGAAAACAATTAATTAAATAGATAAATAGTTCATTTTAATTTGATGAAACTACCAATTTTTCACATGAAACACTACTTTCATTTTCTATTATGCCAAAAACTTTCTATAAAGTCGTTTCGTTTTAGCCTTCGATTAATCGAAAAATCAACTCTGTACGGTGAAGTAGTTTTTTTGTTCAAATAAATTATAAAAACTTCAAAAGAAAATTTTTAACTTTACAAAAAATAAATATTGGGACAAGATTTTGATAAAAAAGATACAATTCAAGAAATTATTTTAAAAACAACTTTGAGCACGAGTTAAAATGTAAAATCGACATTCGTAAGAGAACAGTACTTGAGCATGCATTCCCGCATTGCCGGACGGTCACATAAAAAATGTTGCAAATCCTCAATAAAACAACTTTGGTAGTAATACTTTTCTCAAGCCCCTATTTGATAGTTCGACCAGAACTATATGATCATTCGTCCGTGTTTCCGTTATATCCGTAAGTTACCAATTTCTTGCGCACTCATTCTACATTTCGATCCCACGAATACCCTGTTACCCAGACAAGTCTAAGAAGTATTGAGTAGACATTTGCTTCATTTGAATGCTTAGGATTTGCTAACAAATGGAATTTTAGAATAATTACAAGTAGCCCACATTATCCTGGGAGTAATGGTATGGCGAAAAGAACAGTGGTAATTGAAAAAAATATTTTGAAAAAATCAGAAACAAAAGAGGATGTTTATAATGCTTTATTGGAGTATTGGAATATTCCAGTTAAATATTTAAATTATTCACCAGTACAACTTTTATTAGATAGGCGTCTTAGAACTAAAATTAAAATTAAAGATAAACTTTTAGAACCTAATCCAAAATATATTAGAAATAAATTTATTAGGGAGAAAATGGAAAGAAAAATAAGAAATTTTGAGAATTATTACAAACGAAATACAAAGAAAAGAAGAGATTTTAAAGTTGGAGATAATATATTTTTTTAAAATTGAGTCTTTACGAAAGTTGATACCTGGTACGATAGTTGCTTATCAAAATGCGGCCCGGTCTTACGTTATAAAAATAACTACGACTAATCTTGTATAAATTGACAGTATTACCAATGAAATTATGATATTTATTTCTATTATTGCTGTCATAACTTTTTCTTATATTACTGTCTTGTATTTTTCTATATTTAATTGATGAAAAAGTATATAGAAGAAACTTTTTTGATATTAAATATAGAAAAGTACTAGACAATAAAAAAGGGTGATCCATTTTGAGGTTCCCTACTTTTTTAAAGAAAAAAACACAGAAAATTCAAATTTAATGGAGAATGTTTATTATCATTTGAAAGAACATTTTTTGTCATTTATTTTTTGAAGATTATGTCTATCAATTGTTGACCGTTGCTACGTCGCAGATGGTCCATCTGTTGAGTCCAATTTTCGATGACTCGTTCGAGCATTTCGACTGGTAACTGGCGAATAACACGCGTGATGTTTTCCTCCAAGGCGTTTTTGTCCGCATAAACTTTAGACTTTACATATCCCCACAGGAAAAAGTCTAACGGTGTGATATCACACGATCTTGGTGGCCAATCGACCGGCTAAAAACGTGAAATTATGTGCTCACCGAAGTGTTCTCTCAATAAATCCATTGATTGATGCGATGTGTGGGAAGTGGCGTCGTCTTGCTGAAATCAAATGTCGCCGAGATCACGAGCTTCATCAAATAGTCGGTTATCATGGCACGATAACGGTCGCCATTGACGGTTACGTTCTCAGCGGCATCATTTTTAAAGAAATATGGACCGATGATTCCACCGGCCCACAAACCACACCAAACCGTTGTTTTTTCTGGATGAAGTGGCAGTTCTTGAATCTCTTCAGGTTGCTCTTCGTCCCATATGCTGCAATTTTGTTTGTTTACATACCCATTGAGCCAGAAATGGGCCTCATCGCTAAACAAAATTTGCCTCGAAAACGTCGAATCTTCTTGGAACTTTTCAAGAGCCCATACAGCGAAGCGATGTCGCTTGGGAAGGTCGAGCGGCTTCAGTTGTTATAAAAGCTGTATTTTGTACACTTTCAATTTAAGATCTCGGCGTAAATTGCGTCAAGTCGTTCCATACGTCAGTCCGAGTTGCTGCGAACGGTGCCGAATCAACTCTCCACGATCTTAGTGTACACGACCGACACGGCCGCTATATTTCTTCACAGCGTGCTGGACGTGGTCTATTTGGTCGAATATTATCCAATAATGAATGCTGAGTCTCAAAATAGGCGATGGTGTTGCGAATAGTACGCTCAGTAGGCCGATTATGTTGACCATAAGTAATAAAGTTGAACGATTTGTAAACGTTGTTCATGCGTAAGTCTTTCCATTATGAAATGTCAAACAATACTAAACAAAAATAACATGACAGCATGACACGACTTACACGTGATCTGTCAAAAAAGGCTATTGAAAAAAATATCTCTACTTGAATCACCCTTTAGAAGAAAAAATTATTACAGCAATAATAAAAACAAATATAATAATTTGAATGATTATTACGTATTAATTTTTATAAATCTAATTAATTATTTTACTGTTTACTGTTTATGTATTAAATTAATTAATTAATAATTTTAAATCAATTAAATTAATTAATTAATAATTAATTTTATTTCATTTTTATATGTTTATTAAAAGGAAAATGTATTAGAAATACTTTTAAATATATTATTTAAATAATTTTTTATAATCATTAGTTCTTTGAATTTTGTATTAAAATAATTTTTATATAAAAAATATTAAAAATTTCATTCTAAAATAAAAAATAAATTGTTTCACACATTTTATTAACATTAATTAATTTTTATTGTTTACCAGAGTTAAACTGTAACTGTATATCTGTGAGACTTTCCAAAGAAGCCAAGTTTATCGGTATGATCTTGGACTCAAAGATTTCGTGGAAAGCTGAGAGTTGAAAACAATCATGTAAGAAACGCTTTGTAAAAATTTGAGGTCTCAAATTTTTTATCTTAATCAATGTAAAGATGATAATCTGTCTTACAATTACTGGTGCGACCGATGTCCACATGAAGTGAAGTCTAATTTGCCAAGTCCGCTACACGATTCAGACTTTATGGATTAGCATTGCAATCAGAAATTAATGTGTAACAACTTCTTTTCTTCAAGATAATGCATCTCGATATTTTCTGACTTTTGAAGATATCTCTGAATTACATTAAGAGTTCTACTCTGTAAGTATAAATGCTAGACGAATCGAAGATACTGTTTCGTGGGTAAGGTAGTCAGTCGATCCATAGGGAACAAAGGCATTAGTGAAGTCCAAAAAAAAAGACTTAAAGTGTATGAATAAAGGGATCTGCCTCAGTCTCAGACATGTACTACTAAATGATCTAGTGGACTTTTATTAGCACTATAAAAAAATGTAGCGTTCTCACGTTTAAACTACGTCTAATGAATAGATTGCTATTAAGCCACGTGTAAAACTCGCGACTATTGAACTTATTTGTAATCTCCTGCACAATTTTAAACATTTATCTCGATAATTACTTATATATAACTACATTTACTACATTTCAAATGTTAATATTGATTATTTTTAATTCAATTGTTTACTACAAAAAGGCTGCAATGAACGAAATAGCACAGCGTTTAAAATTATTCTAAAGCAAAAAATAAATGTGAATTTGATCTTAAGTACTTAAACTTTTAACACAGTTGCGTCAGAAAAGATGGAATAGAAAAATTGCACTAAAAAATAATTAAATAATTGCAAGCCTTTACGATGCTGTTTATGAACCCAGCAAAAGCTTTGCTTTGCAAGTATAATTGGAAACAAAAATAAAATACTTATTTTTTTGCCTGAATAACTAGTTATTTTTGTTCGAGTTGTCCATAAATCATGTAGTTATTTTTAGACTCTAGAGGTGCTAAAAAATATATACCTAAACGAAAATTAAAAAATAAAAAATTTAGCCGTCAGTGAGATTTTAACTTGGACACAAATTAACCATTCGTTATTAATGACTAACGTCTTACTCAGTACACCAAAAAAAAAAAAAAAAACTTTTTTAGTATAAATTTTTTTAGACATTTTGTTATAAAACTAACAGCATCAGAATGGGGTTGAACCAGCAACCTTCTGGTCACTAATCTAGCACACTAGCCAACACATCCACGTGATTCCAATAATACTGTGCTATTATACTATTGAGTACTTATTTATGTATTACAGAGTAGGCAAATAATAATGACGCCTTATTACCGGAAACCAAAAAGTTTTTGCTGGGAATTACCTACTATTGTGTTTACTCGCACTAATTTGCAGTCCTTTTAAATAAATGTTGAAAAACAAAAACGTTTTAAACACAATTTTTGGCGATCAATTTTAATTGAAATCTAAAGTTTATATTTTTGTGATAAATTTAGTTACAAACATTAAGGTTGTTCACGATGGATTGGTTATCAGGTTATATGATTATGTGGTTACATTACAAACAGCAAAATTCATTAAAATAATAACCAACTTTGCTCAACCCATACCTCTATTTATAGATTATGTTATTATCTATTTATTTGTATTATTGGAAACTAACAAAAATTTAAATAAGTAATATATTTTGTTGTTTGTTATATAACTATATAATCACATAACCAGATAACCAACCTATCATGAACAGCTTATTGTTATGTAGTATATTTAACAATTTTATATGTTTACAAGCTTACAAGTGTTTAATTATTAAGTTTTAAAAATCAATTAACTAAGGTAATTTCTATAATTAAAAAAAAAAAAACAGAGATTTATGACTTGTTAGAAGGGGGTGTCTTTTTAATTAAAAATTACCTTAATAATAATTTAAATTAATTTTAATAATTATTCACACTTTTTTGCAGTCATAAACATGAAATTATTAATTTTTTTAAGTAATAAGAAAAATTAAATATATTTTTATTTAATTTATATTTTTTTCATCACCATGCATTTAACCTTTGAATTAATTTAAAAAAAAAGTTCTAAAAAAAGATCTTAATTTCCAAGGACCGTAATGATTATGAGTTTTAAAATAAAACTCAACAAATAATGTTTATTTTTGACTTTTCTTTTTTTTTTTTTGCTTAACTTTTAAGGATTATTTTTGATTTTTTTTTTTTTTTTGCTCAACTGATCATGATTATTTTGTAATTTTTATTGTATTGCTCAAAGAATAAAACATATTCCCAATTCTAAGTGAAAAATTAGGTTTACTTTATTATACAAGTATATGATGGAAATCGATCGTTTTCAAATCGAACACTTTGAAAAGTTGTAAGGAATTTCGATCGATTTTAAGAGTAATTTGTGGAACAATGTTTAATTTTTCCTATACTGTTCTATTGAAAACATAGGTAATATTTTTTGTGGAACACTTAAAAATTTATCATAAAATCTGATAAAAAGAAAACCGAAAAATGAATACATAACACATTTTTTCGATTTCAATTTCGAAATCGATTTCCATCACATACCCGATAAACTTGTTTTAATACCAAAATTCAGATTTTTTAATAAAAATCTTATAATTTTTCCTAGAAAGCATTTTAATTTAAAAAAAATCAAAATTTTTACTAAAAAGTCGAAATTTGTATTAAAAATTAACATTTTTACTAAAACTCAAAATTTTTAATAAAAATCAAAATTCTTACTAAAAATCAAAATTTTTAATAAAAATCCAAATTTTTATTAAAAATCAGTTTTTTTTTTTGCCAAAATTTTTTAGTCGTTTTTTTTTTGTAAAAAATTTGAGTTCGTTTTATAAAAAGTTTGATTTTTTGTAAAAGATTTCGACTTTTAGTGAAAATCTAATTTTCATAAGAAAATTATATATATATTTTTTTTAATTTTTATTTTTAGTTAAATTCTTGATTTTTGGAATAAATTTAGATCTTTAGAAAACAATTTTAATTTTTAATAAAATTTGGATTTTTACTGATGTTTACACAAAATTAGAGAAAAGAATAGTATTTTTTTTTTTTTTTTTCTAAAAACATTTCGCTACAATTTAAGTTTTATTTTGTGAGCAAAAAAATAAAACTCAGAAAAAATAAAATTCAAAAATAATCATTAAAAGATGAGCAAATAAATAAATTAAAATAAATTAAATAAAAATCAAGAAAATAAAAATCATTCCGGATTTCGATAGAACTTGTTCTGAAGATTTACAATGTCTGTATTTAACACTTTTAACCAGTCGTTCCATGTATCTATTTTTTTTTTTTTTTTTTTTTAATTTCAAGAATAATGATTATTTTCTGTCCTTGGTAATTTCTGCTGCAGACTCTTAAAACAAGCAACATTGAATAACGTGAATTACATGTTTTTTATTATTAGTTATTCTAGTTAAAATTGAATCATTTAATTTAGCTGATAACAAAATCATTTGCAAAAAGACTCTAGTGGAAATTAGTATATACATATTTTAGATTATTTTTACATGATTAAACAGTTTTGTTAAATATATAAGTCAAATCTCACATGCTAAAATATGCCGGCTTAGTATTATTATAATAATAATTTTAAAATAAATACAAGTACATAGTAACTTATTGAGGTCAGACTTAATAAAGTCTACTAAATTATAATCTTTAGATTTTGGATCAGTTTTCAAATTAAAAATATATAGGACGTAGTGCATTAAAGGTTGTTTTATTTTTTTATTTTTTTAGATTTGAGATAAGTTGAAATTGATTTTAAGCCTTAGACTATTTACTAATGCGCTAAATTATTTAAGCGTGTGTGTTATAATGCTTTTGCTAAAATATTAGAAATGGGCCAAACTAGACAAACATTAATAACATCGTCTACTTGAAGATTCTTAATAATAAATTTATTTAACCTAATTCCTACAATAATGTTTTGACTTAACAATTAGCCTAAAATTGTTTGAGCTTTTTAAACAAAATTTTATAAATTATTTAAAATTGTACTTTTATTATAAAATACATAATGTACCTAAGGTCCAGGTCAAGCTAAACCTTGCATGTTCGATAGAATATATCGTCCTAATATCCACATCTGAAAGATACACAAAAACATACATAAAACATAAAGTTTCAATCCCGTTTTCCGTAAGAACTGGGCTGTGAGAAAAAATTCCTCCTCTTCCATGTTGCGAAAACTTCTGCAGTATTCTTTAAAGAAGATATGAAATAGCGTGTTCAGCGATAAAACAGTGATTTCTGTCGCTAAAATTCGTAATGATTATGTATCGAACATGATCAATTAGAAGCCAAAATTGCCTCGAGATAAAGCAGGATGATTCATTGGTCCATCTATCCTTTGTCGACATAAAAAAATGTCTGCTGTATGATAGATCTACAAGAAGACTGCGGTCGATCGGTATTTTCATATGTAAGATGAAACAATTTCAGACCATCTCGTCCACAACTCCTGATCCATAGTATGTAAACTATCATTCGGCTTATCTAGCACCGCCAGTTTGGTTTCCTCGGACCTAGTGGAATCGACACTTTCCCCACCGTTCGTGAGTTCGTGAATGTCAACTGTGGATTTTAGGAATTATATAAATTCTCTGTTTCCTTTTTCTACTCTCCGTTGACGATACTATCCTTAACTAGTTGCCATAGATCAGTGCTGATCCCTTCATCTGATTCAGTAGATTCAATAAGAACCACTAAGAGGTGTGGTTTCAGGTCCAATGACGTTTTCGTCTGCTTAGAAGTTTGCGGCTGGTTATCTCTAGACATGTCTTACTCAATTATCCCCTTTTGGTGGTCATTAAAAAAATCGGATGTAAGTTTCCCCCTTAGAATACACGCTGCTACAAAATGGCACTTTTTATTTTCACTCGGAAAACGATCTAATGTAGGTTGTAAACCTTCTTGAGTACATTTCGTAGCAATTTTATAAAATTTCGAGATATTACGAAAAACCCGTTTTTAGAATAGTTCTTGCGCTATAGATCTTGTAGCTTCATAAATTTTAAGTAAATTTTTAAATTGATTTTGGAAAGCAAAGGGACGTAGTTTTTTAACTATAATACCATATTTTATATACACTCAAATTAAATAATAAATTATTCACCATTTTTAAATTTATTTCCCTTTTTCGAAATTTTCACTTTGACGTAAATTTTTCTGATTTTTCTTTTTTTTTTTTTCTTAAAGACCACATATTTCTTTACAATATAAAATCTCTTAAAAACTCAAAATGATTAAACATTTTTTAAACATTATTAAAAAAAAATGTCATAATTTTAAGACAAAATATTTTTTATAGTTTTTACTTGGTTTTTACTAATTAAAAATGTATGGAAAAAATTTTAATAAATCACAGTTAAACTCGAAAAATTGTGGAAAAATATAATTTTTTCTAGAAGTTATTTGAAATTTTGCTTTTAATATTTGACCAAAACGAATCAAGTGCATACGATTGAAAAGCCTGTTTCTTTTACTTTCCAAGAAAGCTTAAAAAGATACAAGTTAGAGCGCTATATTATATGCCTTAATATTTTTATATTTATACTTAAAAAATAATTCATACACTTGTTCCACAAGCAACACTCGCTTAAAGAAAATGAAAACACAACAACAACTTATATATATATATATATATATATATATATATAGAAGTAAGGTAGACGGCACAGTTTAATGAGTCTTTATCCGAGATCAATTAAAATAAGGCAATAGAGACATCCCCATCTGCGTTGCGAAGAATGGAGCAATGGGTTACCAAGCCATATGAGAAGCTGGTATTAACGAGCTGCAATATATTGTAAATTATATCTTTAAGGCCGTACAAGTCATTAAAATTTCCGCGAGTTAATCTTTAAGATGAAAACTTAAAATATTATGTTTACAGTTAAAGCGTTAACCATTTAATTTTTGTATACCAAAAAAGAATATAATTTTGACACTTTCAATTTAACATTAACAAAAATACACCTTAATTATTAAATTATTTTATTACACAACAAAATATCCCAGCAAACATGATGTCAAACGTTTGAAATAAGATGTCTTTAACGTTTGATATCAAAAGTGTTTCTCAAACTTGTTTCAGAGGTAAGTAGAGGTTTTAATTTTCAGTTTGATTTTAAATTAAGAATAATTTGAGAAAAAACGTTTGAAAAGCTGTATATTCTCAAATTGATATCAAATGTTATTATTTAATCATTCTCAAACCTAAAGATAACTTTAAAAATATTTGAAAAATAGTATATTCCTAATTTGATATTTAATGTTATTATGAAGTCATTCATAAATCTAAAGAGAAAAGTTAACAAATATTTAAAAAATGAAATTTTTTATCAAATTGATATCAAATGTTATTATCAAATCATTCTTAAAGATATTTGAAACAAAAAATATAGTAAAAAATATTTGAAATATATACAAATAAATAAAATTATTTAATCAAATATTTCCAATTAATAAATACGTATATTGATAGGACATGATTAAAAGTCTATAGAAAGAAAACTTTACAAAAAATTAAAAATACTTTTATTTATGATCCAGATGTGGTTATAACCCACATTTGAAAAAAGTTTGAGAATTATATTTAACAATGATTCGATAATAATAGCATTTCACAATTTGACAATTAATTCCCTTTTTTGTTAAGAAAACTATTATTTTCACGTTATTTTTAAATAATTCTCAAACGATTGACATTTAAAAAAGGATTTATTTTAAATCACTCTCTTAAAAGTTAACAAATATTTAAAAAATAGAATTTTTTTTATCAAATTGATATCAAATGTTATTATTAAAAATGCGAATTACTTTTATTTATGATCCACATGTGGTTATAACCCACATTTGAAAATAGTTTGAGAATTATATTTAACAATGATTCGATAATAATAGCATTTCTCAATTTGACAATTAATTCCCCTTTTTGTTGAGAAAACTATTATTTTCATGTTATTTTTAAATAATTCTCATTTAAGAAAGGATTTGATTTCAAATCATTCTCAATTTAATATCAAACATTTGTGTTTTCTGGGATATTTTCATGTTACAAAATATATTTTCCTCTTTTATGTACGTGGGAACGATTTTTTTAAATTTTTTACAAAAAAACAAACTTCAAAAATCCCTGTAAACATCAAAATATTTTTTGTGAGAGAGAAGTGGAAATATCTTGTTTTTTATATCATGACTGTATCTATTATTACACTTTGTAGCAATTTCCCAAAAATTTTCTCACACAAAAAAATCGATATATGCATCAAACTAGAGCCCATAGACAATTAAACTACGTAGTCAGTTTTTCTGCAGAACATCAAATTTTCACTCAAAAGTACTAATTCCTCTTTTGAGGAATTATTTACTAAATGGCAAATAACCATAAATGTTTCCAAAACCCAAGCTAAAATCCCAAGAAGCAGAAAGAATTGTTATACACCACAGCAAATAACACAAAATAAAATACTTCAAATCCGTGGCATTACTCAATACCTAGATTGCATAACATCAGCAAAATCGAAAAAAAAAATAAATATAATTTTAATCAAAGATGCCTAGTATCCAAATATTAGCACATCAGCAGCATACTTTCTTCTTCAGATAAAATTTTTATTCTAGTTTCAATTTTTTTTTTTTTTTTGCTTAAATGAGGTTTTTTTTCTCTAAATCCTAAATGAAAATAATCTTATAATTAATCTATCAGTAATACAATATTATTTGTATTACTGATAAATAAATATTTGAGTAGACAAAATATGAAAATTTTTAAACTCTCCATAAAATACACACACTATTATTGTAAAATGTCATAATAAATAAATAAATAAATAAATATATAAATATATATATATATATATATAAATAAATATTGAATTATAAATAACAAAAATAAAATATAAGATTGATATTTTATATTTTACGTAAAACTTTGGCAATCATCTTGCCGTCCCGCCGCCATTATTATTATGTTTATTTTACCTCAATTGCAGGCAAACCGTCACGTTGTGGGTGTGTTGTGTTTCTACACTTAAACAGTCGCGATTATGTTCAGTAATACATATAAAACTTACTGAACCTCCTTTAATTTGTATTTTATATACGTCTGTGCATTTATTATTGATATCGAACTTTAAGTGGAATTTTTACAATAATTTTAAACTTAATCATACCTTAATATCATTTAAAAATTTTTTTGATTGTCAAATATTAAAACTATATCAAAAATTTTATAAAATTAAAAAACGAGAAAATCTATGCGCACTTTGTTGATTAAAATTTCTTTAATGAAATGTTAAAAAATCAGTATGATCGCAATTATCTTCGGTGTCAACAACAACATCGTATGACTCTTAATTAGTATTTTAGACATACTGATGTAGAATAGAAATTTTATTTATTTATTTATTTAATTATTATTATTATTTTTTACTTTTTATCTTAAACCTCCATAACACTAACGGCCTTAGGCTAAAAGTCATTCACGAGAATAGATTTGTGTTTAATTAAAGCCAGCTAATATTGGTACTAAATAGCGTTGATGAGCCATTAAAAAATTTTTCAAATTTTTTAAGCCCCAAAAGTAAACGAGTTTGAAGAAATAACCATATTTAAAACAAATTTAATGCATATACTTGCCATATTTTTCGTTGAAGTGGCATTGCCAGATCAAATTATTTACTGAAAGAAAAATACTTGAAGAATTTCTCAAGAATTTTCCAAAGTTATCGTCACTTTAATATCATCCTATATACCTTATATTTGTTATTTCGAGAAGAGGTGTATATCGGTGTTTTCAAGTTAGATAATTATTCTTTTGTTGCTCTAACGCCTAAGTAGGCTAAGCGAATATTGAAGTAGTCGTTTGCTTTTATTCTGGGTATAAATTTGATTAAGCAGAGAAGTAACGACAATTTTCTTGCTTTGGGAATTGTAGGGATACCATTATTTAAGAATCTCTATACCAAGAGAATAACTAACTGATTTATATTCTTTCTTTTCAGAACCGTTATAATTGCCTCCGGAAACATGCATACTGCCTGTGATCGAGACCTTTCCCAACATAGGCTATAAAGCAGTCTCAGATACTCATCTTGAGATGATAAATGGTCACGATTAATCAATGCGTGAAGATGCAGTTCTCTTAGCCTTTAAAAAGTGCTATTCTTAGGACATCGTATATTTAACTTAACCATTAAATTTGATTTCTAGTCTAACTAACAAGTTAACCTTTTTTTATTTTTTTTGCTAAAGAAAATATTTCTATAAAAATTTTTTCTGAAAAAAACAACAAATCTAAGTGTAGAAACACAACAACGCCGTCAACGGGGCGGTTTGTCTCCTATTGAGAAAGAATAAACATAAGTACTGAAACACAAGCTGGCGGATATTCTTTTTTATATGAAGATTTGACTATTAAAACAGCACAGCGAACCCGCTCAAAATTAAAATTTATTTTATTTTCACAACGGTTTCTCAAAAGCACTCATTTTTTGCCCTCGCTCTCTGTCGGTGTTGCCGTTGTTACAAAATAAATCACATATGTTTGCATTACCTCAGGTCTACAACTGAGATTAACGTTGACAGAGAGTAACCATTTTTTTATATTATGTTTGATCTTAAATAAGGGGTACACGTACTCTAATAAATCCTATAAGATATCATTATTTTCAATCAGTCACAGAATAAACATATACTTTTTATTTAAAAAAATCGCACGTTTTTAACACAATTTTTATAAAAATATTTTTTTTAAATGTAAAACAATCATTAAAAGAAAATAATTTTACAAAAAACATTGTTTTTTTTTAGTAATTTCCAAAATATATACACACATACAAACTTCCGTGTGTGTGTATTTTTTGACAGTTCATCTTTTAAGATGGTTGTGTAGAGAAATCTCATCACAACAGTCTCATAATACATCTTATACTACTAATATTTGAATCTACACGTGAAATAATTCTCTCAGAGAGCGAAGTTGACACTCTCTGAAAGAAAAATCTTACATACTATGTTACGTCTAGACGGGCTGTTGAATTTATTAAGATGGGAAGAAAAATAAAGTTTTGCTTTATATTTTTTATGTATGGAGTGTAAGAGAGAAAGAGAAAATAATTTTTTATATATGTATTCTTATGTTGTCATGACTTTTGTGTTGAAAAAGCAAAAACAAAATGTATGTAAAAAGCCGTCTTCGTCTCCGCCTTCATTTAATTTGGACTTCTCTCTGAGAACTGGAAAAAATAACTGATGCCGCTTGCTTATAACAATGGCAGCGGGATAGATATTATATTTTATTTGTATAATTTTATTTCGTCAAGAAAATAAAACAAATTTTATTCCAACCGCTTGCCATTCAAAGGCAATCTAAAGTTAAATTTGTATGGATCTGCCATTGCCATCGTTTATTGTGTTTCTAATATTAAAGTAAAAACTTATTAAATATAATTATTTTAGAAACAATTTTTAATTAATTCAAAAATAAAAAAAAAAAAGTTTTATAATATATGCATAGAAAACTATAGCTGAATATGGAAAAAGTTTTTCGAAATTGATTTTACAGATAAACATCTTTCAAATGCTACTCGTTTAAAAAATGAAGTAAACTAATATTAAAAAAATCTATATATATATATATATATATATATATATATATATATATATATATATATATATATATAAATGAAATATGTTTGTCTGTTGACTTATAGACTCCTAAACGACTGAACCGATTTTCCTAAAATTTTTAGAGTAACATCACATGAGCCCCGAAAATAAAATAGACAACTTATTTTTTCGATAGGCACAGGGGAAGTGGTACCCCCATACCAATATTAAGTATCGGATATCTTGGGCCGCTGCGCCCATTTTCTTGAATTTTTTGTAGTAGGATCTTCTGAGCAACGAAATTGAAGTAAGATAGCTGCAGGGGAGTGGTACCCCCCCCCCCATAGGACGCCAATGTTATAGTGAGAATGTTCAAACTTGGTAGGAGTTACTCTTATGATAAACTACTCCTTTGAAAATTAAAATAAAGGGGGTAGGCGCAGGGCGAGCAATACCTCCATATGATGCACATATTAAACATCGCGTAACTGAAGAACTATGTTAAAGCCACTATAATGGAAAACTATAAATTTCAAAATAAAAATGAGCTGGGTGGATAGAGTAGGAGCTATACCCTCATAGATAGAAAATATTTTTTTAGAAGTGTATATTTACAAAACAAGTTGAAATACAATGTATGTAAATAAATAAATTAAATCATAAAAAAATATATTTGCATTTTTTCACACTTATTTTATTTTAAAAGTGCAGCGAAGCGTACCGGGTTAAGCTAGTATATGTATAAAAATAAAAAAACGTAAAATATTTAAATTATTTGTAAGAATGTTACATGTCTTACAAAAGGAAAAACGAATTCCATTGATGTGCGTATTTCATTCAAGATAATTGCAATGTGTTCGGAAACGACACTTATTTTTTAACAAAACGGGCAAACATTGGGTAAAAATAAATCGAAGAAGTTGAGTTTAATGGTGTTAACCATTTTTAAAAGTTAGCGTTCAGTTTTGAAATATTTAATTTTGAAAGGGTAAAGGGGGTCAAGCAAATTAATATATTTTTTTTTTTAATTTAATAATTTAGTTCTTACTACAATTTCATATGTAAGCCAATTAGTGTTACCAATGAGCAACTATTCATTTAATGTTAAATATACTTACAAATTTATTTATAATTTTCTATAATTTGTGCTACTTCCATATTAGGTTTAAATCCAAATATAGTGATTACGAGCGACAAATTCGTTTAGCTTATGAAAGTTATGTTTGTATATTGTTAAAATGATTTAAATAACGCATAGAGTTGAAGCAAAAATTTAAAATTAAAAATTTTTGCTATAAAAGAATTTGATCTGTTTTGTACCCAAATCGCTAAAATAAAAACCTATATATCTAGTTATTTTACATTTACCAGACGCTAAAATTTGCGAGTAGCATAGTGTAATTAATATTTGTTTAAACTTATAAAAATAATTTCAATTTAACCTTAAACTATATTTATAAAACATAATAAGAAATTAAGTTTATGAATATTAATCAGTTTTTCACAAATTTGCGTTCAAATATTAATAAATATTAACATATATATAATATTAACATATATTTTTTAACAAAATGTTATTTTTACATATTAAGAAAAAAATGATTTATTCGACATTATTTAAAGCGAAAATCACGGTTGGAAAAGCGAGTTGATCACCCTAGTAATTATTAATTGAAAATCTAACCCTAAGACTTTGTAATTTAATGCCTACAAAACGTCCGCACCTATTTTTTCACAACAAATTAAATTTAATATAATAATTACTTGTGTACCTGACTTTGGTCTCGTAAAGCGTAAAAATTCATTAATAAATTTTTCAATTTCTCCAGGCATCAAAAAATAAAACTTTACAGACGTCATTACGTTTGTTACAAAACAACTCATTTGAATGCAAGGCAAAAACTCATATTAATATCATTTTAAAATAGCTTTATTAATTTATTAAAAATAAATTTCTTTGCAATTAAAATATATATAATAAGAAACATCATCATATATAAATAAAACGTTCATTACTCCCTTCTTATAGGCAGGCTTTTTATGATTGACAACAATAACAATAGATTAAGAAAATAATAAGTCATGCAATAGATTGATTTGTGTCTGCTTTTAGGAAAGAAATCTCTATAAATTTGAAGGATTTTTATTACATATTTACTGAAAAAAGACATTGAAAACTTGTTTTGTTGTGATCTGAGTGCGCACAAAGAAATAAATTTAATTATAGTGAAGGTTTTGTTTTAATATGGATTACGGATGAATGGAAAAATGCCTACGGATAAGTGACTATAAAATACTTTACATAGAAAATTAGTAATCTTATAATTGATATTTTATAAAGAAATTTTATTATTGTTTAATATTTAATTTTATTTTATAGATTTTGCAATATACTATAAAAAATAACTATAAAATTGATATTTTTTTATTTTCCTCAAGTTTGCCAAAAAAAAATCCTATATCTGAAGATGGTTTTTAATTAATATTACAGTACATTTTAAAACTTTTATTAAAAAAAAAAATAATTATAATTATAAACCCGGGTTTGCTTATGCACAATATAAGGCATATCTTTATCAAAACAAACCAACCATGTATTAACACCCAGCTGCTTAGAATGTTGCATATTTTATTATTTCTTATAAGTTTCAAAAATATTATGGTCAATCTTTCAGCTGTTACTTAAAAATTTATTTACTTTATTATTCACCACAATATTTTTGTTTAGCAATTAATTCCAAAACAATTAAAAATTATAAAAATATAAAGAATATTAACATTAACCTTATTTGTACTCACCTACATACATATATGTACGTTCTAAGTTCACGGTTTATTTTTATTTGCATAATAAAATATTAAAATGTCACTATATATTATTTAATTACGTTTTGTTACATCTGTAGACTTTTAGTTCACACGAATAAATTATTTAATTTAGTTGTTAATATATAATGTTTTTAATAAAATATGTACGTTTTTTTTTTTGCACCGACACAATGTAAACAAAACAAAAATAATCGTACTACATACACACAAACACTAGTAAAATATATGATGAAGGATGCATTTTAACAGCTGTCATAAAACAAAGTTGCCACATACATATTTTTAGGCTGATTTTTATAAAAATAAGGGTGGATTATATCAAGGTAGATTAAAAAGTTTGCGACTTTTAATGCGGCTATTGTTCTAAAATCTGTAGCGTCAAATCGGTGTTTATGCTTAAAATCTTTGTTTACATTTTTGTTTACTTTTGTGTCATTGCGTCTTATTACTTTTTTATTACGTGAATTGTCATACGTGTGTTTCTTTTTTGTAAACAAAAATGTGATATGTCAAAATGATGTCAACTTTAATTTTAACATTTCAGAGATGTCAATCCTAAAACAAAATTATAGTGTTGCAATTGTTGTAGTTGCCGTTATCCTACTTCTTGTACCATGGATTATATTATATTTGCACAATGGGTTGATAAATTAAACGATAACGTATGCTTTAAAGTTGTAAATCTTTAAAAATAGTCTCACATGTGAACGATACTCTTATCATTTAACATAGTGTCTATATTAGACAATCTTTTATCAAGACAAACGTCAAAATCAACACGAATTTATGAGTGGTGAAAGCAGTTGCACAAAAACAACAATAAGGCGAATTCATTAATGTTTTTTACATACGCAGTTTGACGACTGTAACATCCAAAAATAGTAATCAGCTGTTTAACTAAGGTCACCTTGTATAGATCCACACTGATTTTGAGGTATGTCTAGATAAAAATTTATTTAATATCGATACCCACATGGCGTAATTATGTACAAGGTGTATGCAGAACATGAACTAATACAACAATAAAAAACAAAAGTTTTAAACGTAAAAAAATATGAGGAAAAACTGATCATTTTGCGCCTGCGCCAGCTCGTCTTACAGGTAGCCACCGTGAAAATTTAACATGACTTAAATCTAGCTGCCGATTTTGGTCAAGCTTTTAGTAAATTCAATGTAAAACCTTTAGTAAATTCATTACATTCTTGAAATTTATAAATTTAATATTATTTTTTTTTTTCTCATAAATTTCCTTATGACGTTGACAGCATTTTTAATAGAGCTGCCGTCTTATGAATTTCCGCGGCAAAGATTTGCTCCCTATGGCTATGAGATGTGCTATAATTGACAGCTGATGCTGCGCTTCACTGATGTAAGGAGTATCGTATAACCACAGGAGCTTATGGGTCATGTATAGAGTTTTTCTTTTCCCGGCCTTTTAATGCTCCCGTAAAATCGGGATTGATTTTTAAATTTCTCGGGATCTCGGCAATTTCCGCCAAGAAGATATAATTACAAAATTTAAAATAGACTAATAATAAAACGATAAAATAGTTCAGTTCTTTTTAAAATATTTACATTTTGAAAATTAAATGAAAACATTCTATTATATAACGACTCATCCGAAAGTCGAATCATTACTTTGGTTTTCACATTGTCCTGTGAGTAAAACTTCCCTTGATATTTTTGCGGTAATTATGATTTTCCTGAATTGCCAAGGCAAGTATTCCAAAATGATGCACATAATTCCCGCCTTCTTGGTTATTTGTATTCTGAGGTGTTCACTCGCTTTGGGCAAAATATCAACCCTGTTCAACCGTCTACAGTAGACTTGAGACACATACAAATGTTTTACAGTCGGACCATGTACCTACAATTGGTTTATTTCTGGACAAGTTCAAAACATGGCATATTCAGTTTCCTTGTATTATCGCGCAGACTGATCAGCAATCAGAAAATGGATGGAAAATGAAATTAGATGTCAGAACACTGGCCAACCTGTTATTAATTCAGGTAATCTATATTTTTATTTTAATAAATTAACATCTATAGTTAAAGGAACGTTTAATAAAATACCTGTCGGTCGAGAAATTTCTGATATTAGTAAAATATTAATTAGTCAGAGAAACAAATACAAACGTAAATTTCAAAGATGTAGAAATTTTAATTATAAAAATCTATTGAAAAATATTTTGACGATATTAAATAAAGTAATTAATTTCCATCTTAATAAAGCCGAAATGAATCCTAGTCAAAATTTATTTCAAATTTGCACTCGCGCTTTTACTGATCTATATGTAAACGGTTAAGTTTTAAAAACTGGCGCTGAAAAGGCCCACTCTTCAGCGGACGTATTTAGTAATTCTCACACCATTTCTTTAAATAATTATTCACCTATGGACACAGCTGACACATACCCGATTACTTTTTTGAAATCTTAAGTAAACTTTTCAATTCTTGTTTAATAGAAGAATATTTTCCTACGATTTTAAAGAAGGCAAAAATCATCATAATTTTTAAGCCACCTTACTTTCCTAGCTTACCTTCCAGTTATAGACTAATCAGCATACTAAGCCTATTAGATAAAGTTATTGAAAAAATAATAAATAAGAGAATTTTAATTTTTCTAGTCTAAATAATTTATTATTAATCCTCAACAATTTGGTTTCCGCAAGGAGCGCTCTATTGTAAATCTACTAAAAAGAGTAGTTAATCTTCTTGAAGAAATCGTAAGAGCTCTTTTTCTTGACATGGAAAAAGCCTTCGATTCAATACGGCATGATGGTCACAAGGGTCGGTATTATCACCTAATCTATTATGTATATATATATATATATATATATATATATATATATAATATTATTAACCCTCAACAATTTGTTTTGCATAAGGAGCAAGGAAGAAAGTTTAAAATTCACAAACAAATAGTTTGATAAATGAAAGATAAAAGTAAATGTTATCACAACACAAGCTTTTATATTTCCATACAATAGGTCGCAGAAACGTATTTCTACGAAATATTTATAGCATCAAATATCTAGGAATTATTTCAGATAAAAAACTTTCATTTAAACAACACATACGATGTATTTGTGAAGAAGCATTTAATTGTGGTCGTACACTTTACCTCTTACTCAACAGAAGATCTAACATAGTGTCTACATTACACAATTTTTTATCAAGAGAAACGTCAAACTTAACGCGCATTTGTGGAAGGTGGGAACAGTTGCACAAAAACAACAATATAGCGTATTCATTGTTGTTTTTTATATATGCAGTTTGGCAACTTAACAACCAAAATAATAATCAGCTTTTTAACTATGGTTACCTTGTATATGTTCGCACTGATTTTGTCGTTTGTTTTGATAAAAATTTGCCTAATGTAGACACTAGGTAGATTTAATTTAAAAAACAATAAGATACCTGCAAGACTTCAAAGATTTATGATGAGGCTTCTTTCATACAATTTGACGGTTGTATATAAACCAGGGAAGTATCTTCATATTGCGGATGCCTTATCTAGGGCTCCGTTAAAAACAAATGCTCTAGTTGAAATAGATAAATACATTAATTTACATTGTCATACTTTTATAAATAATAGAGCATTACCAGAAAATTGTCTGAAGAAAATATAGGAAGCTGTCGAGAAAGAAAATAAAGCACTGTGTAAAGTTAGGATGGCCTAACCTAGTGTCTACATTAGGCAAATTTATATCAAAACAAACGTCAAAATCGGTTAGAATATATACAAGGTAACCTTAGTTAAACAGTTGATTATTATTTTGGTTGTTATAGTTGTCAAACTACATATATAAAAGACAATAATGAATACGCCATATTGTTGTTTATGTGCAACTGTTGCCACCTTCCACAAATTCGCGTTAAGTTTGACGTTTGTCTTGATAAAAAAATCTCTAATATAGACACTAGGTAAGGATAAAAAAGCATGTGATGTAGACTTGTTGCCTTATTTTAGTATAAAAGATGAAATTAATGTTATAGATGGCTTTGTTTTGAAAGACAATAATTCAAAATCTACACCCACATATTCTACTGATCTACTGTATAGAAAGTTTAACCATAGAATATTTAATTCATTTGCAAGGGAACTGACTCTGTCATTTATTAAAAAATGCAGAACGTCTACATATGAAATAATAAGAAATTTGCTAAACAATTCTTAAGACACTTTTTTACTTAAAGAGTTATAATTGATGGTTGTTTTTAAAATTTCTTATAATGTTCAAGTATGTACAAGATTTTTTAGTCAACTTTTCGTTAATACTGTGATATTAGTAGTTTCCTTATTTAATTATTTAGATATTAATTGCTGTAATACTTTTAAGTAAATCCTCACAACATTGTAATTAATTGTTTCATAAAGGTTTCAATAAAGTCAAATTTATTAAAAAAATCCATATTTTCAAATTGTTTAATAATTATATTTATATACCTCTCAAATATCGAATTTTACTACTTACTAGTCCTATTGCAACATTTTATTTTTGACCACAATGAAAAATATACATAATCTTTTTTTCCTTTTTAAAATATTCCCATATATATAAATTTTTTCCATCAATTATACGAAAATGTATGAAAAACTGAGAAACTATAAAATACATTATCTACTAAAATATCTATATGTGAGTTAGAAAATATAACATTTTGCATATTCAAGAAATCCCGGGAATTCCCACATGATTTCCCGGTTTTACGTGACTGAAAATTGTGCGGAATTCCCGTCCCGGGATTTCCTACGAAAAACTCTAGTCGTGTATGAGCAGTTAGAACGGCAGTCTTTGGATAAACCTCCATATACATTTGATCTACATGTTAAAGCAGGTATGGAAAGTGTATCAAGTACCATAAATACGAATATGTCGCTGTTGCGAGAGCAAGCAAAATAAGTAAAATCAGAAAATACAACAAAAACTTTAACGCTTCAGGAATAACAAAAATCGAAAGGAATGCATACATATCAAATAACATTAGAAGGTATATATATATACATATATATATAATTACCACTTAACTGATCTAGAGAAAGTATTCCAAAAAAAATGGTCAACTGAGCTAAAAATTTTACGTTGTAAATAAACCTGCCTTGATCCTACATAGTCATCCTGTTCTGTCAGAGAAAAATCTAATATTTTAAAATTCCTTGCACATTTGTTAACTAATATCTGATGAATATATACCATTAATCTTTTTCAAAAATGAACGTAAAAATATTAAAAAGCGATGAACGCATGATAAAATTAACGTACAAAAAAAATAACAGGTTTTGCTTAAATGTAAGCGTTTCAAAAATGATGCATTTTATTGTAAAGTAAATTTATTGGGAAAAAAATTACATAATATGTGAATTTTTATTGCTATTATTTTATAAAATAATCCTTATTTTTTTAACGCTGTATAACTATAACATAGGATCAATAATATTGAATTATCTCTTAATTAGGGTTATTCATCAAAAAAGATTTCCACAAAGTCCAAAAATATAGATTTTGAGTATGGATCCATCAGTTTTTAACGAAATTATGTCATTTGAATTGGACATACGATACTACAAGTCTAGCTGCATTCTTTGTCAAGTACAATTTTTCTCATCTCCTAGAACTTTTGAGATTTTTTGAGGAACTTTTTCGACAAATAACCCTAAGTGATACTTCAAACGTATAGAGCCTTTTGACAAACTATGTTATGCAGTATTAAAAAAAATTCATGCTTATAATCTAGAAATGCAAATTATGTTTCTTTTTTTTTTTTTAATTTTAATTAAACAAAAACAGATATTTTCTTACAAGTTCATTTTATCATGTGTTTTTATTTATTTACGTTTATTTTTGATAAATGTTAAAATTTGTTTTTGCAATACATTTATCAGATATTAGTTAACAAATATGCAAAATAATTTTTTAAAAATATTAATACATTCCCATTCCTACTGCTATATACTGTATATTTCGGGGTTCGCAAGAGGATTCCAAAAAATCGTTTTCTTTCAACTGTATAATTAAACATATATGACTTTTAAACACACCTCTTACTAGTAATTAAAAATATTCCGAAATAAATATTTTGCCACATAAACGGTGAGTTAATATTTTGTTTGTATAGCTTTTAAGTTACCCCTTTAACAGTAATGTACCGTTGAAGGGGAATTATTTGGCTGGGAAATAGTTAATTGGGTTTTGTTTTGTACTCCAACAGATATCTACATGGTATTATTAGTTATCAAATATAACCTCAATTGAGGTAAAACGAGTGCACGTGGATAATGTCCGCTTCACAAACCGTAACTCGGTACAGTTATATGACGTGCGACCATTAACCAATGCAAGCTCTAAACACAAAATATTTGCAAACCAACAAACACGAATGGTCTTATTGCCCTTAAAGGATAATGGCAATGACGCGCGAGATGCTTTCCAACCAAGAGCAGTTTTACGAATGAGTTAATATTTTATTTGCAATTTAGTAACTCACGAAAACTAATCATGATTAGTATAAAACTAATTGCAAATAAAGCCAATTCCTTTATGCAATTTGTGTATAAACAGTGAGTTATTTATTTGCAAGTTATTCTACTTGCAATATTCGTGCGTAAAAACTTAATAATAATTGTAAAATAAAAAACTGAAAAATTGTGTTGCCATTGGAAGGAATTACTTAGTACTGAAAAAGAGCTGCAGAATTACTTTTTTTAACTAATGGTTCTTATTGTTAGCCTGTTTTCTCTTTTTATGATCTTAAAACTATGTTTATATAATTAAAAAAAATATATATATTTTAACTTTGTTAAAAGATAATAAAAACATTTTTTTTTTTCAATTGGTGAAAGTTATTATTTTCACTTTTTTAAAAGTAATTATTACTAAATATAAAGAAGTGCAAAATATGCACTTAGTAGAACTTTTGAAGTTGTGTGTTCGTTTTTAACAGCACTTGTTCATTTTTGCTGTGTTCAATTTATGTTACTTAAATTCTAACGGTTTTCTATTCTAACTTTACTACTGGCAACTATATAGCAATTGTGAATTATTACAAAGTGCTTTTTCTAGTTACCACGTGCTTGTGAATCATTACCCCAGGTCTACAACTGAGATTAACGCTGATATAATATGTGAGATTACGCTGGCAGAAGAAAGTAACCATTTTGTTTATATTATATTAAATCTTAAATAAGGGGTACACGTACTTTGATAAATCTTATAAGATATCATTATTTTCAATCAGTGACAGAGTAAATATGTTCTTTTTATTAAAGAAATTTGCCCTTTTTTATAGCACAATTTTTAGAAAAATGTTTTTTAATGTAAAACAAACATTAAAATAAAACAATTTTACAAAAAAAAAAAAACATTGCTATTTAGTAATTTCCAAAAGACGCATGCACACACGTATATATGTATTTTTTTGGCAGTTCATTTTATAAGATAATTTTGTAGAGAAATTTCATCACGAAGTGTCTATATTAGAGAATTTTTGATCAAGACAAACGTCAAAATTAATACAAATTTATGGAAATTGGCAACAGTTGCACAAATCAAGAATAAGGCGCATTCATTAATGTTTTTATATATGCAGTTTGGCATCAAATAATTTGAATCAGCTGTTTAACTGAGGTTGCCTTGTATGCATTAGCACTGATTTTGATGTTTGTCTTGATAAAAATTTGTCTAATATAGGGACTATGTCACAACAGTCTCATATTACTTCTTATAATACTAATATTTGAATCTACACGTGAAATAATGCTTTCAGAGTGTGAGTTTGACACTCTCTGACAGAAAAATCTTACATATTCTGTTGCCCCAGGTCAACAACTGAGATTAGCGCTGATATAATATGTAAAATATCGTCGGCAAAAGATAGTAATAATTTTGTTTATATTATGTTAAATCTTAAATAACGTATTCTAATAAATCTTATAAGATATCATTATTTTCAATCAGTCACAGAGTAAACACATGCTTTTTATTTAAGAAATTCGCACCATTAAAACAAAACAATTTTACAAAAAACTGTTTTAATTAATTTCCGAAATACTCAAGCACGCACACATACAAGCTTTCGTATACGTGTATTTTTTAGACAGTTCATCTTATAAGAATGTTATGTAAAGAAATCTCATCACAACTGTCCCACATTACATCTTATAATACTAATATCTGAATCTAACCTAGTGTCTACATTAGGCAAAGTTTTATCAAAACAAACGTCAAAAACGGTGCGAATATATACAAGGTAACCTTAATTAAACAGCTGATTATTATTTTGGTCGTTACAGTTGTCAGACTGCATATATAAAAAACAATAATGAATGCGCCATATTGTTGTTTTTGTGCAACTGTTGCCACCTTACACAAATTCGCGTTAAATTTAACGTTTGTCTTGATAAAAAATTTTCTAATGTAGACACAATGTAAGTAACTCTATCAGAGAGCGAATTTGACACTCTCTGACATAAAAATCTTACATATTATGTTACGTGTAGATGTGCTGTTAGAAACGCGCAAAACTTGTTTTGCTTTTGATACATTTAATAAACTAAAAATTCTATTTTAACAAAATGAAAATAACACGAAATAAAAAATCGCATAAGACATTAATGTTTTTTACAACACATTATAATTATCGTGAACCATATCAAGTCCTAATAGATGGCACTTTTTGCCAAGCAGCCTTAAAGGTATGTAACGATCATCAACTTAGCTCTAGAATATTTTTACTTACCTATTCTCTTTTACCAGAACAAAGTTATAATCGAGGAACAATTGAGGAAATACTTTCAAACACAAGTAAAACTTCTAACTACACAATGCATTATATTAGAAGCAGAATCATTAGGACCATCTCTTACAGGGGCCACACAAATTGTCAAGCAATTCTATGTTCACAAATGTGGTCATGAGGGTAAACCTGTAAAAGCAGCCGAGTGTATAAAACAAATGGTAATTAGCAGAACGAAACATTAACAAATTTTGCATAATTTTGCTATTTCAATTCTAGACCAAAGATTCCCGCTATATAGTAGCTAGCCAAGATCGCCATTTACAAGCTAGCCTACGCAAAGTCCCAGGACGTTGTCTACTGTACCTACATAAAGCAGCCCCTGTTTTAGAGGCTCCTTCAGACGCTTCCAAGAAATGGGTACACAAAAAAGCCAATAACATTTTACCCCAGGAAGCAGAAAAGAAAATTGAATTTCTCAAACAAAAGGAAGGTTTAGTTAAAAAGGAAACTGAGCAACCTAAGCATAAGCCTAAAGGTCCCAAAAATCCTAATCCTTTGTCTTGTAAGAAGAGTAAAAAACAAAGACAGCTAGAACAGCAACAACATCAAAAAACGAAAAACCAAAATAATAATAATAGTAATGATACTAAGGAACTTAAAGTGGCGGATAAAAGTAAAACCGATATGAAACCGAAAAGAAAACGTATTAAGCTGCCCGCCCATGTTAAGGAGGTATTAAATAATAAAGCGTAATAACAAATGTTAGTTTAGCTGAAAAAAATTTATAAAAGAGTTGGCTAGAAAATTTTTGGTTGTGATAAGAAATAAAAAGAAAAAGTTGATGATTAATAAGGAAAGACGTTTTTTGTATTAAAAGTTCTTTATTTTAGAATAGATACTTGTTTTATGCGAAAGTATTTTTTTCTAAGTTATTGGAAAGTTCTGTTTTTTAATCAAATAAGTATTATTGTAGTCCTTTATATTTATTAGATAACTTCAAAACTTGCCAAAAAAAAAAAAAAGAAATTTAAAACTAAACTTAAAACTGTCGAGAAAAAATTTCTGATGGTTGAGATTTTTATCTTAAGTTCTCGCTTTCTTCCCAAATTTAAATGCTTAAAATTAAAAATTAAATAAATTTTCAAATTAATTTCAAGATCAGTATTGGAATATTTGTGATTAGTATTTTGAACTTACGTACAAATCAGATTAAATTTTACCTTCTCTTATTTTATTCAAAGTATTTTGAGTCATAAATTGTCTCAGTATCGCAGTCAAAAGTGTGTATCGTGATACGTAAGCCAACAAGTTGACCGGGAACAAACCACACCAAACCAATTGCATTTTATTAGCCAAGGCAACGGCGAATAAAAAACCGCATCTTTCTGCTGTTAAACGTTTTTGATTTTTAGTACTTTGACCCACTTTCTGATTTGGTTTAGAGGTAAAAGCTTCCTGCAAGAAATCTGTAGCCACTGGACCAGGATTAAAGATGGTTATATCCAAAGTAGGATGCTCCATTGCTAAACATTGTAGATAGGCGTTTAGGGCATGTTTAGCACCACAATAGCTGGCCGAGAAAGGTACAGTAGTTAAACCAGCCACACTGGATGTAGCAGCAATATGACCCCTGCCTCCAGCCTGTTCCATAAAGTAATGTACCACCAAACGGCTAAGATGCAGCACGGAAAAGACATCCAATTCGAAAAGTTCTCTATCTACCTGAATATCAATATCCTCCCAATTAGCACGCTGAGAACGACCAGCGTTATTGACTAAGATATTCAATTTGCCAAAGTAGTTCAAAACTTCTAACAAGCATTTGTTGTGTTGCTCTAAATTAAGCATATCCATAGGCAAAACCAAGACATCTTTAGCTGCCAATAGGCCTTTGGCTTCGACCAAGCATTCCTCTTTCACTTCCTCCAGTAGAGCTTCACGTCTGGCCGACAAAACCAATCTTACACCATGGCGTGCAAGGTTTAAAGCCAAACTTTTACCAATACCACTAGAAGCTCCCGTTATCCATACCACTTGACCACGCAAAGTGGAAATATTAACACCAAAACGTATTTTCAACCAAAGAGCAACATTACAGTCCAAAAATAACCATAATAGAAAATATACTACGCAGTAAATTAGCACTGTCAGACCCACAATTTCAAAACAGTTCATAGTACTTTAGTTAACAAAGTTAATTCGAGGAATGAGGTGTATAACGAGGGAAAAAGTTTAACCTTTATATAAAATAAAAATAAGCAAAATCAAAACAATGCAAATAAACACTATAACAGAGTTGTCATATTTGTTTAAACAGTTTGAAGGTGTCAAATAAGTGGAAACTCTCAACAAAGCCATGAACAGGGTTAATTACCTAGTGTCTACATTAGGTAAATTTTTATCAAAACAAACGTCAAAATCAGTGCGTATATATACAAGGTAACTTTAGTTAAACAGTAGATTATTATTTTGGTCGTTACAGTTGTCAAGCTGCATATATAAAAAACAATAAGGAATACGCCATATTGTTTTTTTGTGCAACTGTTGCCACCTTCCATAAATTCGCGTTAAGTTTGACGTTTGTCTTGATACAAAAATTTTTAATGTAGACACTATGTTATACCGGTATAAAATTTTAGTGCAATTTTGGTAAAAACTTTCGCTGGATTTGCATTCGCGTCCTGTAAAGAGAGAAATAATTGACAGATGATATTTTATAAACTGAAACTGACAAATTTTACTAGTTTTATTTTTGCTTGAAAACAGAAAATAAAATTACTACTAAAATATTAAAAAAATTGGAGCATTCTTCATTTTTTTTTTTTTTTTTTTTTTTTTGAAAGAAAATCATAAAAATATTTCACCAACAAAAGTTTTTATTGTAAAAATATTTTAACATATATGTTTGCACGTGTCCATGTAATATATATATATATATATATGTATATGAAAAAATATGTTGAAAAAATATGCGAAAAAAAATTTTGAAAAAATATGAGAAAAAATATGCATTTGTATGGAAATTATTAGCAATACCTACAAAGAAATAAAATCGATCAACTAAAATTATAACAAGGCACAACAAGAATTTATATGTTTGTGTTTTATAAACTAAAAGTGCTAAAGCAACAACAACTTTATTTAGGCGGACCCGCATGTACTTACATGCAGTATATCTACCAACAGGAATTTTCGGCACAATAAATTTAATTGTGGGAAAATAGGAATGTGGTGGAATATACACATGCTCAAGTTATGTATGCATATATATTTTAGGGAGAAATTTTTTAATATGTAAAGTAGTAGTTGTTTTTTTTTTTTATTATTTACGCAAATGACGTTATGCATAATTGTTATAATGTTTTGTCGAAAAATGGAATTACAGTTGCAAGATCTTCTGTTGATGCAGTTACGTATGTACATATGAATGTAATGTTGTTGTTATTGATTGAAAAAGTGTAAAACCAGTCAACTAAAATTGTAACAGGAGCAAAAAATATACACGAAGTATACTAAAAGAATTGATAATGTTTATAATTTGTAAATTAAAAAATACAGAAGACAATAGCAACGTCACTTAGTCTTGTTTTGAAAAATTTACCTACTGTTGCAGAATCATTTGCTGGTGTTTTTTTTTTTTGGTTATACAAAAGGCAACAACAACTTATTAATAAAATTACACACAATCAATGCAAAAGGAAGAAAACAAATGCATTGCGCAATATTTTTTCTGTAAGATAGAAGTGCAATAGGATAGATAATATATAATAACTATGAGTACGATTGGTTTTGAACTATAAACAAGAAATAGGAAAATGAAATACTCAAGAAGTACTTTTCGTAATTCGTACTGGTAATGTTGCATTTTTTTTTCTTTAATTTTTGGTTATAATATATTTTTAGAAGACAAATATTCAAATAAAATATTTTGGAAAACTAGAAAATTGATATTGTTCAACTACTTAATACAAAACCTAATATAAAATATGTTGATGTATGATTTTTTCAATAAAATTTTTAAAAGTATTTACATGGACACGCATGCCCTCAAAAAATTTTAAGGATGCATATTCTCAAAATGGGCTGCAATAAAAAATAAAAAGCTGTGTAATAATTTTTAAACTCTGGTTGAATATGCACTACGATCATATGATTGCAAAAAGTAAACAAAACAAAAAGTGAACAAATGTAAACAATGAAAGAAAATTGTTCAAAAAATTAAGGAAATTGTATTTCTGCTTTAAAATTTTATTAAAAGTGCATTAAACAACAATAAATGGAACAAATTAAGATGACCTGCTCAGTTGAAATAAAAATATTTTCTTTTTAACGTTAATAAGTTTTACCGTGTAGCCGGCCTTCGGCCGGGCTCAGGAATTTTCTTCGCAGAATAAACTTTTTTGAAAACAAAAAAAAATTGTGTAAATTTCAGTATATCAATAAAAAATGCAATTTTTCCTCTCAAGGGTTTAATAAATATGGTCATATTATATATCATTAGAAAGGTATTTGAACGTACTATTAAAAGGTATTCATATAAATCTTCGATCTTCTAGTCTATAATATGATCTACATTATATTCTATGTCATTTGAGATCTAGCCTGTAATCGATTCTGCAGACTAGGCTATAATCTAATCTACAGCCTTCATTTTGAACATTTTCGTTAGACTATTTTAGTCATCACACGAAATAAATTCGAAAATTTATCAAACTTATAAAATTCCTTCTTTCTTCAAATCACTTAAACCGTAGAACATATGTGTCTCCTTTTTTTAAATAAAACATCTTTTTCATATTTCTCTAATCAAGTAAACAATATATTTCCAATATTTTCACATATTTTAGCAATTTGTTCATTGGAGGCATGTTCTGCTGCCAATATAGCATTACCCACAGCTATTGTTTCTTTCACCGTCTTTGCCTTAATCCAAATGCGTCCATTCAAACCCACGGCTATTTCAAAAGGCATTTCTTTTGTTAAAGCCGCCAAAAGCGGACAGTCTTCTCTTAAAATCATGCGCGCCAAATTTAAACTGCAATTGAAAACGAAACCATCCGAAAGCACTCCCAACTTTCCTTTTTTACCCACAGAATTTACACAAACCAACTCGGGTTCAAAATCTTTACTGGCCACTATAAGGCGGGCATATACCAAATCACCTGCATTAACATCTGGTCTATTTTTCTTGGTTGCCTGTTCAAAGGCCAAATAGGAAAGTGATGCTTGTTCACAGCCTCCTATATCTACGCGAAAAATATCTCCAGCTTTTGCCGTGACAACACCAATGACAGCTTCACCTCTTACGGGTACATATCTTCTTTGGTAACTTTCTACCCAAAACGTATTGGGTTCTTTGTGTTGTAGTGTTCCGGCTTTACAGGCTACAACTTGTTCGTCTTGTCTTCGTAGACCGGGTCCTAGTATAACTTTTTTTGTTTTAGCCATTTCTTCTGCAGCCGAAATACGATCACCGGGCATCACAATTTCCGTCATTTTCGTTTGTTATTTATTAAATTTTATGTTAAAATAGTAAAATTCTTTAACCACACGTGAATATAAAAATCAAAAAAACCAAAACAACATTTTTGGAGATGCCGTATGGTATCAAATTTATTGTATGATAGTTTTACCATATTAATGGGCAAAGCAACAGTTATGTGATAATAAGGTGTCAGCCTTGAGTAAATAATGAAGTTAATTCTTTTATATACAAATTATTGAACTCCCAAATTATTTTAAATCCTAAATATTTTCTATAGTATTTATCCGCTTCCAAAAATTATAGCATCAGTTAAAAATTTGGAACCATTTGAAATCCTTAACTCACTTAACTTTCTAAAAATAATTCTTTAAATTTCTATGCCCAAAAGCAGCTTTGCTAAAATAATTTTTCCTTTTTTTACCCAATTATCTAATAACAAAAAAATCATGAATTTATTAGTACGTTTTTAGAAACCCGATAACTTCCAAACTCTTCTACTGCACTTAGAATTTTTTTATTATTATTGACTTTATAAAATAATTACATTGTTATGAGAATTTACTTAAAAGTATTACAACAATTAATATCTAAATAATTAAATAAGGAAACTACTAATATCACAGTGTTAGGAAAAGTTGTCAAAAAAAAAAAAAAAAAAAAAACTTGTACATACTTAAACGTTATAAGAAATTTTAAAAACAACCATCAATTATAATTCTTTAAGTAAAGAAAGAGTCTTAGTGATTGTTTAGCAAATTTCTTATTATTCCATATGTAGACGTTCTGCATTTTTCATTAAATGACAGAGTCAGTTCCCTTGCAAATGAATTAAACATTTTATGCGTAAAACTTCTATGCAGTAGATAGTAGATCAGTAGAATATCTGGGGTATAGGTTATGAATTATTTTCAGATTTTTATTTTGTATTATCTGTAATTTTCTTGTGTAAGTTTTAGCAGCTTTTTTAAACCAGACTTGGCCGTAGGTCATAATTGGTCGAATACACATTTTGTAAATAAGGATTTTGTTTTTTAAATTAAGTTTAGAACTTCTATTAAGTAAGGGGTAAAGTGCACGGCCGCATTTGATTGCTTTATCACAAATATACTGTATGTGTTGTTTAAATGATAGTTTTTTATCTAAGATAATGCCTAGATATTTGATACTATCCTGCAGAGGAATAAAAACTCCCCTAGAATATAAATGTTTTGTAGCAATACGTTTCTGTGATCTATTATATGGAAATATAATAGCTTGTGTTTTACTAACGGTAACTTTTATCTTCCATTTATCAAAGTATTTATTGGTAGATTTTAAACTATCTTCCATTTTTTTTTTTTTTTTTTTTGATTATTGCGTTTGGCACCTTACCGCAGCAAATAAAAGCAATGTCGTCAGCGTAAAAAGCTACTTCTTGATTCTTGCGAATAGTAAAATCGGAAATATATATTGAATAAAGAGTAGGTGATAATACCGATCCTTGCGGCAGACCCGCAGGGATTTGTCTATCACTAGATAGCGTGTTATCTATAGATAACACTCTTTATTATCTTTTGCAAGTACGTTGGATAATTGAAGGAATTTAGTTTAAAAACCAGGCCTTCATGCCGTATTGAATCGAAGGCTTTTTCAATGTCAAGAAAAATAACTCCAGTGCTCTTACGATTTCTTTTGTTTGATTCAATAAAATTAACGACTCTTTTTAGTTGATGTACTATGGAGTTCTCCTTGCGGAATCCAAACTGTTGAGGGTTAATAATATTATTTTGGTTGGAAAAATCTAAAATTCTCTTATTAATTATTTTTTCAAATACTTTATCCAATAGGCTTAGGATGCTGATTGGTCTATAGCTAGACGGTAATTTAGGATCCTTTCCTGGCTTAGGAATTGGGATAACTTTTGCTTTCTTAAAAATAGTTGGAAAATAGCCTTCTATTAAACAAGAGTTGAAAAGTTTACATAGATTTTCAAAAAAGCAATCGGGCATCTTTTTAAGGATAATGCTATTAATGCCATCTAAACCGGGGACTTTATTATTTTTCAATAAGAGTACAAATGATTTAACTTCATCTAAATTGGTAAGCTCTACGTTAGATCTGTCAAGAATTGTGTCTTTAAGATCATGAATGAATCTTGAGACGGATTTGTCCATAGGTGAGTAATTATTTAAAGTAATGGTGTGTGAATTACCAAATATATCTGCTATTGAATTAGCTTTTTCATTGCCAGTTTTTGAAACTTCATCGTTTACATGAAGATCAGTAAAAGACATTTTGTTTCCTTTAAGTGTTTTTTTCACTTTCCAACTTTTTAGAGCCCGAGGGCAAATTCAAAATAAATTTTGACCAGGATTCATTGCGGTCTTTATTAAGGTGAAAATCAATAAGTTTATTTAATAACTTCAAAATGCTTTTCAATTTTTATAATTAAAATCGCTATATCTTTGAAATTTACGATTGTATTTATTTCTCTGACTAATTAACATTTTACTAATTTCAGAGATTTCTCGTTGCCACGAATTTTTATGACCGACAGGTATTTTATTGAACGCTTCTTTAACTATAAATATTAATTTGTTAAAATAAAAATCTAGATTACCTGAATTAGTAACGGGTTGATCAATGTTCTGACACCTAATTTCATTTTCAACCCAGTTTCTGATTGCTGACCAGTCTGCGCAATAATACAAGGGAACTGAATATGTCATGTTTTGAACCTGGCCATAAATAACGCAAGATATAGGTACATGGTCCGACTGTAAAACATTTGGATGTGTCTCAAGGTTTGAAAAATCGAGACACGAGTTAGATAAAAGAATGTCTACTGTAGACGGTTGAACGGGGTTGATATTTTGTCCAAAGCGAGTGTGTCCATTTGGGTAATAAATGAATTAGCTGGATTGAAGACAATGGCAGTAGAGATCATTACCAGCCGAATTATTTGACATACAATTCCAATGTGTATGTTGAGCATTCAGATCTTTTGAAAACGAAGTTAATTTATCCAAATCAGCTTTAAAATTGGTAGTATGAACTGGATTATACGCTGAAGTGAATATAACTGGCCTTCTATTAATCATAACTTGTACTGAAATACCTTCAGCAGTACTTGTTTTTATTTTTGGTAACAACGAATGCTTAATGTTACCTTTAATTGCAATTAGAACTCCTCCGCCGTGAGTAGATCGATCCTCTCTATAAATTTTATAACCACCAAGTTGAAATTTGTGGTACGGTTTCAAAAAAATCTTATTTAAAATGAGAATATCGATTTTCCTTTTGTGTAAAAAGTATTCTAGCTGGGCAGCTGCTGACTCAGTTGTTATGCCTTGGACATTCCAATGCATAACATGAACATTGTGTCTACCGGTTGAATTATATGGCATGTTTAAGCATCATACCCAAAACTCGTAGCTTGTCGTACTTATTTTGACATCTTTGCAAAGCATCGACAGCATCAAAAAATATTTCCAGAAGTCTTTCATTGGAAATGTCATCATTATTATTATTGTCGTAGCTCTTGCCTTTAGCTACCTCAGAATACAAATTAACAAAATCGCGGGAATTACGTGTGTTATTATGGGGTTCTTGCCTTGGCAATTGAGGAAAATCATGATCGTCTTCTTTAAAATATGTTACGTTAGTTCTTCTACTGGTCGCCCTAGATTTAGATGTTACTCGATGACGGATCCCTAAATATTCTTGACGACTTGGGCACTTTAGGTCATCAGCTCTATGGTTAACGTTTTTTAAGTTCTTCTTTATGCAGTTGCAAAACTTATAAATTATACTACCATCACTATTACCTTTATTGAGTGAACAAACTGCATACTCATGGTTTCCGGCGCAGGCTGAACACACTACGATACGGTTACAATTTTTAGCACCATGTCCATACATAGCGCACTTGGAGCATTGTGTGGGACCTTTATTGCCCTTTAGAGGTTTTCTCCAATCTTTTTTTAATAACCTCTCTTTTTGAAACATGTTGACGATCAAACTCATTGAGATAGAGTGCGTCATCTACACTGGATCTTTTTGTTGCTAATTCCTTAATGCTTACAGGGTTTATGTTAAGCGAGCTTACAAATTCTTCGCCAATTATCTTTGTGTCCAGTTGTGGCAGGCCAAATAAAACCAATTTAAAAGTTTTTGCATCCCTCAATTCATGCGTATAATACTCGAATTTTTTCTCTTTGAGAACACTCAAAGCTTCATTGTACAGCGATAACGAGTTTGATACAATTTTTGTACCAATACACATCCGTTTGTAAGTATACTTATCCCCAATTAATCCGAACACATTTGAAAAACTGTGGGTAGAGTCCACAATTATTCGTGGAATCTTTTCTTTGATAGCAATTGCTTCTTCTTCTTCATCTTCAGACAGATGATGAAACCTGTTGGAACTAGTGCTGGGACCGTCTATAGTTTTTGGCACCTTGAATTTAGGGCTATTGCCCCAATGCTTTCTTTTTTTTGAGCAAACATTGCCAAATAAAAGAAAGTTAAAGCAAATTTAAGTAGTTTGTTTTACACTTTTTGATTAAAAAATTCAATTAATTTTTCAAGCAAAAATTAACACGATGTTTTTATCTTGAGGCAGAGATGCCAGGTCTTGCACTTAGAAATCGGAAGTGAATTTATACCGAAAATTCTTAAATATTTTTTTTATAAAACTTCCATTAACTCATTTTTTAATATTTTGTGGAACATTTTTTTAATAGCCGGTCTTCATCGGGTGGAGTGGTTTTCATTTTGTGGTATGTCCAAAAGTGCCTTCGCTAACATAATTTCTCCTTTTTGGTAATTTTTTAATGAGTTTTATTATAAATTTGTTAGGGAAATAAGTTTTTCAAATTCCTATAACTTTCACCGTTAAAAATACTATCAATAATGAAAAAATTTAACAAAGTGGTGAATCAAAACATTTAATTTATGACAGAATCAACTGGATGAATTATATATATATATATATATATATATATATATATATATATATATATAAATTATTGTGGAGTTGTCAGACATACTTTAACGTGTATTTTCAAACAGCTTTTAGTTATCGAATTTGTCGTCAGATATATTTGAACGCCTAATGGCTCCTTACATAGTGTCTACATTAGAGATTTTTTATCATAACAAACGTCAAACTTAATGCGAATTTGTGTGAGGTGGCAACAGTTGCAAAAACAACAATATGGCGTATTCATAATTGTTTTTTATTTATGCAGTTTGACAACTGTAACAGCCAAAATAATAATCAGCTGTTTAACTAAGGTTACCTTGTATATATTCGCGTTGATTTTGACGTTTGTTTTGATAAAAATTTGCCTAATGTAGACACTAAGTTAAGAAATTATAATTTCATTGACTAATAAATAAGTAAGTATAAATTATTTTTATTTTAGCTTGACAAATTATATTTATTCTTGTAAATTGCCAACTCCTAAAATCACGTTCATTCAAGGACTTCTGACATCTTCATCTGACTTTACATTTTTTTGAAATTTCAAAAAACTTGCGATCTTATTCACATTTTTCATTGATGTTTATTTCCGATTTCATTGATTTGAAAGTCATCAGAAAGGCAATTAATTCCTCTTTTAATATCAAAATTAGAAAAAAGAAATCAATTTTTAAAAAATGCATTTTTTGTATGTATTTTTGAAAACTTTCTTCCCCTTCGATTTTTAATTTTGTTAAATGAGTTTTAAACTTCATATATTACTTAATGCAGTTTAAGTTTTTTTGTGTACTTTTTTATGAGTTCTTTCGTGAAATTCATGATATCTAAAAAAGACGAAATGGATTAACTCATTTATAAAATATAAATGAGGTTTACAAATGGGGGTTCATACGATTGTAAGGGCTTCGCGAGAACTTTTGTTGGAACATAAAGTATATCTTTAAAGAATTATCAATCTTTAAAAAAATACTTTAAATTTATTTATTTTATCATACTTATAAAATGCATCAATGTTATTTATGAATGAAGGTTGCGGAATATTTTTTTTTTGAAAAAATACATCCAATCTCGAATATCAATTATAGAATTGGTTCAATAATAAATTTAAATAAATTTAAATAAAAGTAAAAAATTGAAAGTTCTTAACATGATTTTAAAAATAATTTAGATTTTCTCGTTGACCAAACTTTATATTTTCAGAAATTTGTTTAAAGTACAATAATCTTTATTCAAAACAAATTTTTATCTGATTGATTGATTTAAAAATTGTTTGATATCAAATGTATGCCAAATAATTTTCGTTTCTATTTTAGTGAAAAATACTTTGATTATCTTAATGATAATTCGTCCGAGGGTCAAGACCTTTAATAACAATTTTTCAAATTCTTTTTTATATGCGAACGTTTTATAATTATTAGAATTGACAATAGCAGTTGATATTATTAGTATCAATTTATTTTTATATTTAGGAATTACTTAAGAATAACTTTTGATATCAAATTGAGAAAGTACCAGTTTATTTTTTCAAATGAATCCCAATTTGAGTTCAAACATGAAATTTAACTTGGAATTTTTATGAACATATTTTAAGAAACACGTTAAAATCATATTTCACACATTTGAGTTTGTAAGGATATGTTTTATTTGTTGCTCCAAAATTGCGGTGGGTCGTCCTCGAGTTCTAACGTCTTAATTGGTCATGCAAGGGCTTGTGAGAACCCCTGATATAAATTAATAAATGTTACCTATTCAAGACCTAAAATCATAAAAATCAGTTTGACCTTCAGTTGTGATTGCAATTATTGTTTTATTACTAAATTTTCGTAAAAATGACTCATACCTCTTTATAATTAACTCACATATAAATGATGAAGCCAACATATGATTTAATAATATAAATGTTAAATTATATGTTTTTAAATATTTAATTATGTTTTCAAAATTTGTTAAAAAAATAAATGAGTTTATTATTATTATAATTATTATTATTTTAATTTATATTTTTATGATATATATAATCGAGCGGCTCCTTAGTGTGAGATCTTCTCTTTCTATTGCCGTTTAACAAACTTAAATCGGATAATAGGCATTCGAGAAGCAAAATTTTAAAACCGCCGAAAATCCAAAAAGTTTCGATTTTGGCAGAATATTGTACATTTTAAATATGGTGTAATAATATACTTGCCCACGCCTACAAACTCTCTATGTTACATTCCAAGTGTATTCATTTTTTATTTTATAGTACTGTGTTATTTACAAAGCCAAAATTTCTTAATAAATTAAAATCTCTTTAAAAATTGCACAAAAAATAGTTTCATCATTAATCAGTGTAAAAATATTCGGTAGGTCTCTTTAGCAAATATACTCTGGCAACTCTACATAACTCTCCTCAATAAAGACAAATTGTGGAAAAAAAAACATCTGACAAATGTCCATACACACAACAAAAACAAAATAATACACTGGAAATTATTGAAAAAATTACCGGTAGCGTTCTCCCCTGTCACCTTGCTCAAGGTCATTAATAAAAACAAACCCCCCGCCCACAAAAAAACATCTTTATTGGTAGTTTTATTTTAAGGAAAATAGGCCTATATACAGAATTTTACCCCCATACAGACAATTTAATAAATTGTATCTGCTGGTGGACAAATTTAAAGAGACAATATTTTTGCGCAAAACCAAAGAGAATTTCAAATAAAATTATTTCATACACTGATTGGGGCAAGTAAAATAATGTTAGGAGGAATGACAGCAGCTGCTGCCGCTGGCGGCAGAAGTGCGACGATGATGTTAGCAAATGTATTGTATGCGATTACACGTAAATACTCAGTATCAGTCGCTAAGGAGTCGTTGTTGGGTATAAAGCAACTGAAATTTAGTTGTGTCAATTCACTGCAAATAAAAAGATACAAGTAAGTTTAAAAGCAATAAAAAAATAGTGGACAAAATATTTTTATTTGATTTTTGAGAATTGTGTTTTATTATATGATTTTCATTGAAAATAATTACGGCCGGCTTTATTAAACAAATATTTTTGATATAATAAAAAGTACATTTCAATGAAATTGCAAAAAAGTCTTAAAGTGAAAAACTTTGGTGAAGAAAGTGTAAAGTTAGATAACATTTTTTAGTTAAATAAAATTTTTATTTTTTTTTTGTTAATTTGAAGAAAAGTTTTAAATGTATTTAAAGTAATTTGTTAAATATTTTAAGTTTCTTAAAATAATTTCGGTTAAAAGTTGTTAAAAAAAATGTGTTTCAATTATTTGACCTCTAACTAAACCTTAGAGGTCGTTTGTTTTATATTTAATTTTTTGTATCTTTAATTGGTGTAAAGAAAAGAAAGAGGCGAGCTGTTACTTTTTTATTACTGAATTTATATTTAAGTGATTTGTAATTTTATTTATTTAATTAAATTTTTATTTAATTTTATTATTAATTAAATATTTTTTCATTCGGAAAAAGTTCTAGAATTTTTTATATTTGCCAAGTAAATTGCTTTTTTTCTTGTTGCTAATTCTAGTTTATTTTTAGTTTTTCTTTTATTTTCTAATTCACTTTTCTGTACTTTTTGTAATTTTCGAACTTCTTTCAACTTAAGTTTTTTTGCTGTTGTTTTTTTACTTTTCTGATCAGTTATTTATTTCCTGTGTACTTCTTTTCTGCATTTGACAAGAGAAAGAGAGTGAGAAGAGCGCATGAGAAATTGCATCGATGTTGTATTTGACAACTTATCAAAAATTAAAGGAAATAATGTAATAAGAGTTGCCAGATTGAAGTTACTTTAATGGGGAATTTATTTAAAGCAATTTACTTATTGAAATGCATATCATAATAAAAAGGATAAAGTGTTTTCTTTACTGTTGTCAACTTATAAACATTTATGTTATTTTTTATTTCTATATTGAACGATAACCAAATGACGATTTTGTTTATAAAAAAGCAAATTTTGCATACTTATATATTTTTATAGGTAATTATGTTCACGTTTATACATAAATATTTCGTATACAAATATATTATGTATAGGTAAAAATTTTCCATTAGTTATTAGAAAAATAAAACAAAAGATTAACATAAATAACATAAAAAATACTACCTAGAGGTCATGGGGTTAATTGAAATGCTTCAAAACATGGCAGTTTTATTTATTTATTTATTTATTTTATTTGGCGGCATAAACAGTTTCATTATTAAATTAATTTTAAATATAAAATATTAAATGAAGATACTATATAAAAATTATTCTTAAAGTAAAAAATAAACATTTAGGGGTCAGGAGTTTTATTGAAATGTTTCATAACGTGACTGACTTGTTTTGATTTGTCTGGTAAATAAAAAAATTTTTTAAATTAAAATCTTACGATTAAATTAAATTTTTTAAATTAAAATCTTATGATTAAGGTTTTATCTTACGATTAAAACCTTCTTAGCTAAGGGTCAGCAGGTTTATATAAAACAAAAATTTTATGAAAATAGTAGAAACGCATCTAAATAAAGTATTCTCAAAATAAAAGTCACAGGGGGTTATTTTATAACTTGATTTTTTTTTTATTTTTTTTAGTCTCAAAAATAGTTTCAATTTTTATACACCCATTAGCATCAAAACGGATTCTAACGAGTCTAATTGATTGCCCGTAAGGTTACGGGCTACCACGTAAACCATACACCCTTTAGAATATCTCTTTAGGGTTGGATTTCAAAATATTAAATTTAAAAATACAGATTAAAAAAACTTTTAGCGCAAGAGAAACATATATAAAGGAAATTTTAATAGAATTACGTTTTTATAAAGAAACTTCTAAAGCCACAGTTATACTTTTCAGTGTAATTTCCCACTTTTACTCTGAATTGCCTCCCTAGTGGTAGATAAAAAAGGACATTAAAAAATAATAGCTGCAATTAATTCAGCTCTTTATTTAGCACAATGAACAACAAAAAATTAAACAAAAAATATCGTTTTATAAAACATAAACATAAAATTTTGCAAGGAATTTTATGGACAAATAGTTATAAGAGTTTAGAAAAAAATATGTACATAACATAAAAAATGTCTTTGCGCAGTACAGGAAATACAAAAAAAGCCTGAACAAATGAAAGGAAGGGAACATAATAAACTCAGTTTTTTCCTCTAGGAAGTTATTTACATAATATTTAATGATTTTTGAAATATTTATTTTATTAACGATTGTTTTCTTTTTATTTTCTTTTAAAGGTGTAACATGCCAATCAAGTCCATTTTTGCTCGTCAAATCTTCGACTCCCGTGGTAACCCCACCGTTGAAGTTGACCTTACCACTGAATTGGGCCTTTTCCGTGCTGCCGTTCCATCTGGTGCCTCCACCGGTGTCCATGAAGCTTTGGAATTGCGTGATAATGACAAGAAGAGCTATCATGGCAAGAGTGTTTTGCAAGCCGTAGGCCATGTCAACAAAACATTGGCTCCCGAACTTATCAAGGCCAATTTGGAAGTTACCGACCAAGAAGCCATTGATAACTTTATGTTGAAATTGGACGGTACTGAGAACAAGAGCAAATTCGGTGCCAACGCTATTTTGGGTATTTCCTTGGCTGTCTGCAAGGCTGGTGCCGCTAAAAAGGGTGTACCATTGTACAAGCACATTGCCGATTTGGCTGGCAACAAGGACATCATTTTGCCTGTACCCGCTTTCAATGTCATCAACGGTGGCAGCCATGCTGGCAACAAATTGGCCATGCAAGAATTCATGATCTTGCCCACTGGTGCCTCTAGCTTCACTGAAGCCATGAAGATTGGCTCTGAAGTCTACCACCACTTGAAGAAGGTTATTAAGGATAAATTCGGTTTAGATGCTACCGCTGTCGGTGATGAGGGTGGTTTCGCTCCCAACATTCAATCCAACAAAGAAGCTTTGAGCCTTATCAGTGATGCCATCGCATTGGGTGGTTACACCGGCAAGGTTGAAATTGGCATGGATGTTGCCGCTTCTGAATTCTTCAAAGATGGTGTTTATGACTTGGACTTCAAGAACCCCAATAGCGACAAGGCCCAATGGCTTGCTCCAGAAAAATTGGCCGATTTGTACCAAGAATTCATTAAGGACTTCCCCATTGTCTCCATTGAAGATCCTTTCGATCAAGATCACTGGGATGCCTGGGCTAAACTTACTGCCGCCACCAGCATTCAAATTGTTGGTGATGATTTGACTGTCACCAACCCCAAGCGTATCCAAACTGCCGTTGAAAAGAAGGCCTGCAACTGTTTGTTGTTGAAGGTCAACCAAATCGGTACCGTTACCGAATCCATCAAGGCCCATTTGTTGGCTAAACAAAACGGCTGGGGCACCATGGTTTCTCATCGTTCTGGTGAGACTGAAGATTCCTTCATTGCTGATTTGGTTGTTGGTTTGTCCACTGGTCAAATTAAGACTGGTGCTCCTTGCCGCTCTGAACGTTTGGCTAAGTACAATCAAATTCTCCGCATCGAAGAAGAATTGGGCGCCAATGCCAAATTCGCTGGCAAATCCTTCAGAAAACCCCAATAAATTGTTTAACCAGAACAACCATAACTCATTGTTACTACACATCTATTCCAACATCCGAAACAAAAAATGAAAAACGCTAAATGCTGACCTAAGTTGAGCTTGGTTATTTAATACAATAAAAAAATCCAACTTTTTCAATTTATTAAGAATTAGGATTAATTTTACTTTAGTTTCTCTCAATTTATATGTTAATTTAAAACATTATCTAAAACTCGATTTCAATAAACTTTATTTTTAAATAAAAATATGTTTAAGGAATATGTTGGTTTTTGTTACATTCAGCATAAATCTAAATTAACACACAAATGGGAGAAATTCGTATAGCATCTTAATTCTTATATATTTCTAAATTATCGATGTTTATTTAAAAATACACTACAATATTTATTATATAATTATCTATATAGTTCTACACAAACAAAAATATATGTAGTTCGTTGTTGTCAAAATCAATACAAACAAAAGATTCGTAACGGTCAAAACTATATCTAACAGGATATAGTTTAGGCTTGATCCGTAAATAAGACACACACATAAAAATTGTTAATTTTTAATCAGTAGATTTAAGTATTTGATTACTTTGTCTGAAGTTAAACAGATGGGTAATTATTAATAAAAAAACTATAAAAAATAAAATAAATGGTGTTTATTTTCAATATCTTCTTCAGTGGCCTATATATGGTAATTTTTCTCTAAAAATACTTAAAATAACATTTATTTTTTTTAACAAATTTATTTTTCTTTACCCCAGGGTATAACTGATTAACGCTGCACAGTGGCTCAGAGTCGTTTTTCATCGGGCAAAAGTCTGTAACTTTTAAATCGATAGATATATTGTAGAATTTTTTTGATGGAGATATATTTTCTTAAATTTTTCTCCGATTCTTAAAAAATCGGTTGTTTTTAGACAAAAAAAAAAAAAAAAAAAAAATGAAAATTTTTTTATGTTTATTTTGTTTTTTATTTAAATAACATTAAGGACAAAAAAAATTATTTCTAATAACTAAAAGTTTTTAATGTTTATTTTACTTTTTACTTAAATAACAAAATTATTATTCATTCGGTTGGAAAATAGCCTGCAAATATTCCATATTTAGTTCTATATCATTTCTGTCCTCTAGCAGCCCTTTTGCTTCTTCATCTAAGTCTCGATGTTTTACTTTCCATTGACTTCGAATGCTAGAGATGAGCAGATCTGACGTTGCCAGTAATCCTTATTCCTTTTTTTCCTGGGCTTCCTCTGATAGATCTCCAAGTGATACTAAATGAAGCTTAATGACATCTTCTCCATGATAAAGGATTTTGTGAACTATTGCAGACATATTTGGTTGTATATATTCGTGCAATTTCCTTTGTATAATTACCTAATTTTCTAGCATCAATTTGTTGATTGCATCGATAACTGTTTTAAATCTTGAAATAAGACTTATATCAACACCTCTTATATCAGATGCTCTTTCGGAATCTGAAAAGAACCCATTATTCATATTGCCTGATCCTTGTTTTGGTTGATCTATATTCAACTCATATTTGAGAAAATCGTCCTGAACATGTTTCTTTTTTAAAATTCTTAACTCCTTATTCGTGTCGTTGTTTTTTATTGATCCTGTAGGTTTACAATCCAAATTATAACTGATTTTTAGTATGTGTTCCATGAAAAAATTTTGGGAGTAATTTCATTCAAATGGAAAGTGTTCTACAGACGGGTCCAGATATGTACAAAAGTATATATGTGGTTAAAGGGGACACTTTCGCCTTTCTTCTGGTAGTAAAAAAAGAGTTTTCTCTCTCTTTCTTACTCATATCATATAGTTGGGGAATCTAACAATAAAATTGAAGTTAGGAGAACAGTAACAAAAAAAAAAAAAAAAAAAAAATCAGCAGGATCATGTTTATATTGATAAGTGTGTAAGTTACTTTTTATATACCTGCATTTTGAATTGAAAGAAATTTTTTTTTTTAAATAATATTGATTGATTAATTTTTTGCGTTAATTCCTAGGACTGGATTTTAATACTAAAAAAAAACAACTTTTTATTCCTATTTCAATTGAAAAACAATCTTTTAAGAAATAACAAAAATTCATTATAATTTTTTTATTTTCATCAATAGGTTTTTTCATTTTGATCGAAATAAAAAATCTTGTGATATTTATTACAAAAGTTTAAAATTATTTTCAACATTTTCATTGGATGAAAAAAATCTAAAAGAAACAGTTTCATATCTATAAGCAAAATAATACGATAGTGATTCGAATTCGTATTGCTTAGAAGAAAAATTTTATTTCCTCAATAATCATATTCGTATTTTTTCCCCCATCGGGTGAGATTGTGATACATCTTAGCAATAAGAAATTAATACACCAGGAAGAAAAATGGGCAATATTGCTAGATAATCATCTAGGTGAAAAAAGAAGATATCGCCAGATAAACTTCTGGAAGATGTAATAAATATATAGAAAAATTATCACTAAATAAATATTGAAATAATATAATAAAGAAATCTTTTACATCTTGTAAAGCATGCATATAAATCTTAACATCATAAACCACGAAAACTGAAAAGCTTACATAAAATATCCATTTTTTGATAAAAAACAAACAAATTTCTTTAATTTTTTTTCATTTTTGAACAATTTTTCGACGACTTAAAAAAAATTGTGACTGAAAAATAAAACAGTATTACATTAATTTCTTCCAGATGATCTCAATGGAATATCATCAATTTATTACGGAGTTGATAAACACCTTACTAAAAAAAGGGCGATATTTTGAGGATAGAATAATAAAAAAGGTTAAAATCTTATATATTTTTTGTTGTTTATTTTCTAATTTTCTTTAAACTGATAAAAATGGAATACGAGAAAAATATTGCTTTGATGATTTTCGTCCAAATAATAAAAGAAGACATTGCGTAAATTTCTTCCAGAAAGATATCTTATATTTCATACCGACATGCTCTTACAGATTAATAAAATCACTTAGTCTCGCTTGAGCTTTCCAACCTTAAGGTTGTGCTCAGCGTTGCCATAACGGCATTTAAAGTGCAATTATAGCACTCATTTTTCGGCTATTGCATTTTTGACATATCTTGAGATATGTCAATAAATAACACAGAGCAATACTGCTTGCTCTCGAAATTTCCTCTGATGAGAGTTGTAATTCGATGCACCTGTTCAATATTACCATGTTTTATTCTAAAACCAAACTTAAGACCTTTTACTGCTGACTTCACGACAGAGAGCCGGAACTTTAATGGATTGGGACTGAGCCTGTGTTATTCGGCATAAAAATATTTTCTAAATGACTAGCGAAAGCTTCTACCTTTTCATTAGAACTTTATGCCCATTGACCATTTTGAATGCGTATGGGAGATTCGTATGCAATAGGGCATTGTACATTTTTCACCGCCTTCCTTAGACTGTAATCTGTTTTCTTAGTAGGATCTAAGTTTTGTAGATATGTTTCTATTTGGATTCTTTTTGATACTTCAGAGCGAAGCGTAATCTTCCGAGATATTGTTTTAGTTAAGTTTTTACGACTGGTGATCGAGAATCTTGTCACTGACGTCTTACTTGTCTTCTTTCCCTAATAAGAGATTCAATATTTAAATTACATTTAACATATTATGGCCTTCCTGAGAAACCCGAAGGTGTAGATACTATAGCAGCATTAGTCAAAATATCGGTGAAAATATTAACTGTAGTTTATATTTCGTTTTCACTTTTCAGTTAAATATTTTGTGTTAAGTATGTACATTTTATACTTTATCCAGTTTGTTTTCTTGTTAGGGAAATAAGAGTTTCGGGTTTCTAAGTAACTAATTAGTGCCATGATCGTAGGTGAATGATCTGGGGATGAATCACTGATATACAATCGCGTTTTGTATTTCGGGTTATGGCAAAGTCAACAAGATCAGGAATATTATTGATATCTGCCGGCCAGTGAGTGAGTTGACCACTGAATATGGAATCTAGTTTGTTAAACGACATTGCCTCGAATAATTGCCTACTCCTGGGTATAATAAGGCCCCAAAATGTGTGTATATTATTATAGTCTCCTGCTGCTTTAAAACTTGAGTCTAATGTAGAAAAATGATCAAGAAACTGATCTCGATTAATATTATATTTTGGACGACAATATAATATTATATTTTGAACGAGGATATTCTTGTTTAATTATCAGGTATATTTATTGAAGTGGCTTGGATGTGATCAGTTTTGTATTCTGACATTTATAAAATACGGTGATAAAAGTTAAATAAAGCTCACTTACTTTACAGATACAGGAACATTTTGACAGACAAGTTTTTGATTTGAGTTGATTCCATAGTTTTGCTTTCCCTAAGTAATTTATTTTTGCGTTACACAATTTCTTTAACATTAATTATTAAAATTTCAATTCAATATGCAACTTAAAATAGCGTTAATATGGTTTAACATATTAATGTTTTAAAATACACACTTTTTATTAATTTCTTACCAAATCCCACAAATATTTATTAACCTCTGGCTGCACTATCTTATTGCTTATTTTCTCTTGATTTCCGTTAAAAAAAAAGAAAAAAAAAAGAACGGAAACACCCTTAATGTTGTCATATTTAGTGTTAAATTTTTACGATACAGTTTGAGAGTCATTATTATTATAAAAAGTATATTGTGAACACCAACCGAAATTGTTAAATGGTACCATTAATATAAAAAGTAAAAAACTTTCTAACGGTTAAGTGCAGACATATACTACCATACAGAGAGAGACAAGAGATGGAAAATTTCGTAGATATTACATTTTCTTATAAATTGAGGTATAAAAGTTCCAAAATAAATGTTAATACAACGGTTCTCAAATGGGGGTCCACTACTTACCAGGGGTCGGTACAAACATTCTAAGGGGGTAGCGAAGACCATAAAATTTAAAGCATTTTTTATTTAAAGGTCAATAATACACATTCATTTATTTTTATATTCTCATAAAATATAAAATTTTAAAAATAGAAATTAAACAAAATAGCGTTATATCCGTTTGAGAGATTAATTCAATTATGAATCAATCTTCACACTTCTCCGTTTTTGGTAAGTTACCTTTAAAAGTGTGACTTATTCTTAGTCTCAACTGGAAAACAGGACTACTAGACCGACAGTATCTTAATCACAATTTTAATATTTTGTTTTTTTTTTTATTTTTATTTAATACGAAAGCTTGATCTCAAATTGACACAAAAACAAAAAAAAGAAATTTATTCACAATTGAAGAAAAGTATTCATTATAAAAAGCGTTTCAAACATAATTTTAATATATATCAAATGTACTCTTAAACTTAAGAATATTGATTTATAGGTCTGTTCCAGGATTAGTTAGATTTAAAGATTTTAATCAGAATTTGTCAGAAAATCACTAAATCAGAGTAATTCTGAGAATACTTGCTGACTAAAAAATTTAAATGTGACTAATTACTGGAACAGAGTTTAAATTACTTAGTTATAAGTTTATAAATTTTTTTTATGAGTGTACATTGTATATTTTCTTGTATTAAGTTTTGTCTTTAGGTTTAAAATTAATTTAAGAATAATGTGAGATATCAGTTACCATTTCTGAAATATTTTCTCTTGAAAATTATTTTTACGTTCAGCAATGATTTAAAATTTGGTATCAAAAATGGCGTAAACATATATGCATTTATTATAGATTTCAGAATGATTAAAGATTAACATTTGATACTAAAATAAGAAATTATCATTTATTTAACGCTTTCTCTTAAATGATCCTCAGTGAGAATTCAAACATAAATTTAAAAATTTTGGTCTATGCAGAGAAAAAATTATTACCTTATATTTTTCAATTAACGCAGTTAATTAATATAATCTCAAGCAAAAAAAAAAAAAAAAAAAAAAATATAATAAATAGTAAAAATAAAATTCAAGTAAGATTTTTTTCTCATTTAAACTTTTAATTCACTCAACCATTTACTTGATTGATTTAATAAATTTTTTAGTTGCAAAAAATTTTCTGTTTTTCATTTTTTACTGTTATTATCATTTTGGTGAGAGGTGCAATTTTGAATAATTTTAATTGAATTAATTATTTTTTGTGATTGGTGACTTTTTTCTGTGCTCTGCAACATTGTTTGCAAAACATGTTTGATATCAAACTTTAAAATCGTATTTCAAATCTTTGACTTGGTGTTAAATTATTACACAAAAATTCCTACAAAAATTTTCTATAAAAACTGCCAAAACCCAAACGCCAAAATTAACATTTTAATAAACTTTTTCTATTTTTGAGAAAAATTGTATTTTAAAATTATTACAAGCAAAACATCCAATAATAAAAATTATAAAATAGATTGTGGTCAAATAATTCCCTGCAAAATATGAATATTCGAAAATACCTTTTTAAAAAGTTAAAATATATCATTTCAGTTTTAACATTTTCGAGGGTTGAAGTTTCAAAAATTAAAAAAAAAAAAATATTTTTATAAAAGTCTAGCACTATTTCAGGAACTCCCAATAGTATTTTTTTCTATTCTGAATAACAATGATGAATAAGGTGGCAGCAAAAAAGTTACTGCTGAAAAAGAGCTGCAGAATTAGTGGTTTTAATACAGAGTTGTCATTAGTAGGATGTTCTTTTTTATGATTTTTATTCAATACTTTTCATTTTCTTCTCTTAAAAATATATTTACAAACATATTTTTTAATTTCGCTAAAAGTTACTGAAAATATTTTCAAATTAGTGAAATTGCAATTTTTACCTTATTTCCTGCTGAAAAAGCAATTAGTTTCACTTTTTTGGAAGTAATTTTTAATAACTTGAACAAATTCATTATTCTACCAAAAAATCAAAATATTTGGAACAAACCAACCAGACTACCAAACCCCGAAGATTAAAATAAATCTACCAATTTTGGTTAAATTAGACCAAAACGGCAACGCTGCTCAAGGGGGTCGTAAAATTTAAATGTTTTTACTATTATTATTTTTTTTCTTTAATTTATTTATGAAATGTATAAATTATAAATTATTTTAGCTCAATTTTAAGAAAAAATAATAAATAAATAAATTTTTAGAAACCATAAACGTTTGGTAATTATAAATTCATGCACGCAAAATATTAAATAAATTATATTCTAGATATTTTTGGTATTTTTTTATAGATTAAAAATATATTTCATGGTTATTAGTTTTCAAGGTTAAATTTAAACAAGATTTAAATGCGTTATTATTATTATTTTTTTATTTATTTATTTTAAAAATCAAAAAACATTTAGTATTATTTAAATCGTGCAAGAATTAAGTTCAAAAAGAATTTCTAAATTTGTTGAAAGGAAAAAAGTTTTAAAAACCAAAATGTTTTTTGACCTTTTACAAGGATTATTTGATATGATTTTGAGCTTATTGCCATTTGGTAAGTGATTTTTAATACAAATTATACAATAAATAAAATTTATATATAATTTGTTTTTGCTGTTTAGGTGGTGGTGGTGGTGATAGTGATGATGCTGGTTCTGAGGAATCCTAATTAGAAAAATACACATTCATTCCTGAGTAAATTTATATCAGCTAAACAAGTAAACAATATTACCTAAAAATGTTTAATGCTTATTATTATTTTTCAGTCTTTACATATCAAATAGATTGACAAAATGTTAAATATTTTTGAAATGTTATTTTTGTTTTTCCAAAGCCTTACCAAAATGATTCAGGTCATTAGGGAACCTCCTAGTAAGTATACTTATATACATATTTTTAAAATAAAAAAATTTATATATTTAAACTCAATACTTTTAGTTTCTGCTGACGAACCAGATTCCGATGAAGTTGAAATTATATCCACTTGACTTTTATTATTAAATTCAATATATATTTTATTTTTAATTATTCATAATTAATTTTTTATATAGTTTTATATAAATATATAATAATATTTTTGTTTTAAATACATAATTGTGTATAATAAAAGCTTTTTACAATTTTTTGTTTTTAAAAATAAAAAAAAAGTATATAAAATGTGCATAATTAATAGTAAATAAAATTAAAATATTTTGTTTTTGGGAAATTTTTAAAATAAATATTTATGTAAACACGAATAGAAAAATGTGTAATTAAAATAATTTATGTTTTTTCTTTAACTCTTGTTTCTTCCAACCTGGTAATTCATCAAATTCCCAAAATGACATGTTGAATAGGGATACAAAATCATCGTGGGTTAAGTGGACCTGTAAATAGAATTAATTGATAATATGATTAGATATAAAATTCTTACACATTTAAGGAAAAGATGAAAATATTTTTTTCTATAAAGTTTTAAAGATGATAAAATTTAGAAACTTTAATGAAAATTGTATTACAATTTAATGTAAAAAATTTTCATAAAATTGTTTAACAATATATGAAAAATTGTTAAAAGTTAGGTGAAGTGTTTTACAAAATAAGGGCTAAATCATAGTAGACCTAGAGAAGGTACAATTATTAGTGGGAACGTTCTCAATTTTATAGTCCCTGAAGAGTCATAAAAAAAGGAAAATCATACATTTTTAAATATAGAATACAACTAGAAGTTTATGTGAGTGTCACATCAACCTAAATTATCAAAAATATTATTTTTTTTTTAAAACACAACAACAAAATATATTTGACATGTATTTTGTTGTTGCATGAATTACGTTTTTGACAATTGAATCAGTTTTTTTCTCACATAAATATCTAGTTATTAATCTATGTTTTTAAATTTTATGTTTTGTATTTTTACTTTTTTGTTTTAAATTTTTTAATTGTTTTACACCCCTAGTCTACACTTAGACATTATTATGTTGGCAATTGTTAAATTCTATCTCCCTTTTAAAAATATTACAAATCTATTGCGCAATATATTTCGCAATAAATGTTTCAACACAAAGCTGAGCAATAAAGTTTAACATAAGCTGTCAAGTTTATTGTTCTCTTTTAAAATGTTGGCCCCCTTTTTAACAAAGAAAGATGCAAAATAATTCATTTTGTTTTGAAACGATAAATTAAGAATAAAAATAAATTAAAATTTTTGATAAAAAAAGACAATTTAACATATAAATTTCTCATGCACGTTTTCCTCATCCCATAACACAAAGTTTTAAATAGAATTGTTTTTCCGATATTCTGCCGACGTTATTTCTAATGTTAAGAAATACAAATGTCCTCGTGTAGAGCTAAATATGATAACTCTACCTAATAATTCTACCTTGCCTAGTTCTACCATGGGGTTAAATAAAATTTAATTAGCTTTCGAAAAAAACTAAATTTTTATGAAATTTAATTACAAATTTTCAGTAAATAATTTTTTGTTTCTCAACCTAACCTCAATTTTATTTCTAGAAATAAATGATTAAAAAAAAATTTAATCGAAATTTACTTGCAATTTTATTAAAATAATTTTGAAAATTTTTAATATTCGATAAAATTTTCAGTCTTAACTCAATTTTTTTTTAACAACAAATGATTTTTAAATAAAATTTAATCGTATTTAACTTAAAAATGTATTTAATTTAAAAGAATATTTTTCTTTTACCAACATTTTAAATTTTAGAGATTTTTTCAACCTAACCTCAAATTTGTTTTGGAAATAAAATAAAATTGTAATCGAATTTAATTAAAACAGTTCTTTAAAAAATTACGGTTTATATTTTCTGTAAATTTAAACTAATAACGATTTTTTCCACTTAACCACAAAATTCTTTCAAAATAAATGTTTTAAAAACAAAATTTTAATGGAATTTAACTTCAAAATTTTCTCAAACCAATAACAGTTTATATTTTCTGTAAATTTAAATTATTGTGGACATTTTAAAAATAATCTCAAATTTATTAACAAAATTTTAATAAAATTTAACTGAGATAAACTACTGTTTTGGTTTTTCAAAAATTTTAAATATTATAGATTTTGTTTAACCTAACCTCAAATTTATTTTTGGAAATAAATAAGTTTTAAATAAATAAAATTTAGGTTAAAAGTTTATTTAAAATAAGCGACAGTTTTTGTTTTTCCAAAATTAATTTAAAATAAAATTTTAAGAGAATTTTACTTAAAAATTTCAAATAAGTATTCCAATTAAGTATCTATAGGTTTTTTTTCAATCTATTTCAAAATAATTAATTTATTTTTGGAAATGAATTATTTTGAAATAAAATGTCAATCGAATTCATCATATAATTTCCTCTAAAATAAACAGCAGTTTGCATTTTCTAAACATTCTAATTATTTTAGATTTTTTTAACATTTATTTAATAGAATTAAATTTAAAATTTTCTCCTAAATAAATGAATTTTTATTTTTTTTTTCAAATTTGAATTATTATCGATATTTACCAATGTAACCTTAAATTTGATTTTCGAAATAAATGTTAAAAATGTTTTATCGTATTTAACTTAAATTTTCTTTACCATCTTGAGAGCAACCAAGAATAAGCAAAAATCATATTTTTTCCTGAGCTTCAAATAAACCAAACTGTTAGTTATTTATCCGTTTCAGACAGTTTTAAGAATTTTGACATCGATTTATTATATCAGTATATTTTGTCATATTTTCATAGAAAAGCCATTTTTAAAGCATATTTTAGCAATTCAAATGACATATATTTGCATATTTTATTCCTAAGGGCATAATTTTGCATATTTTACACTTAGGAGAAAAATTTTGCTTATTTTTCACTCAATATAATTTGTTTACATAATTAGCCATTAAAGTTTTTGTAGTCTGATTCCTTAAAAATTTTAATGCTATAAATTTATAGAAATTTTGTAATTTCTTGATATGTACAATGTATTAAATTTCAATATTTTTAAGTGTAAAAAGAAAATATTTTTTAGCAATTTCTAATAAAAATCAAGTAATTTTTAGCATGAATAATAGATAATTTAAAATTTGTGCAGAAAAAAATAATATTTTAAGACCATACTTTTTAATTCTAATGGCATATTTTCCGATTTTAAGAGCATTTTTTGTGCGCATAAAATACTTTTTTTTAGAGAATATTTTTAGTTGCCCTGTCTATTGTACTTACCTCTCGTTTTAAAGGATTAATTTCTGCTGGTAGTAAATCAATTTCCTGTTGCAAAACCGCTATAGGATACTTTTGATGACAATCGAAGTCCTTTTGATTATTTAACAAAGCAGGATGAACTTTGCCATTAATATCACCATTAGAATTTTGCCCATTGCCATTATTAGCCGATGAACTAGAAGTATTTGATAAAAGTTGTCTCTTCTTTTCGTAAATAATATAATTCTGAAAGTTTTTAAGTCCATAAAAATCATTAGATCATAAAAAATTATTATGATTTTATCAATTAACTCACATTCCACAATTGATGATTCCAATTCTCAAAGAATCCTTTAAAAACATTTGGTTCATCTTGTTGTCTTACCACACCGATGGCAGTAGTTGGTCTTCGAGCTATAGGCACTGTTTCCAAATAGTTTTGAGCCATATTAAGATATTTATCTTTTTCATAGGATGAAATATGTTTACCCAGCCAAACATAGGTAATAATACCAGCATCTAATATATAAGTACACTCGGGAGATAGATCTGATTGTTCATAGCCCAAAACTTCTTCGCTATAAAATTTATTACGTAAAGACCAGACCAAAAAGAGTTGTGTCTGAAGACGTGGCTTGTTGAGCGAATTATTTGTATATTGTGGCGTGCTGCTGCTGCCATTGGAATTTGGTGGAGAAATACTGCCGTTTGTGCTATTTGAACTGCCATTACTGTTGCTGCAGGAACTGTGCGAATTATTCAAGCCATTTGAGATAAGATTTTGATTCATAAAATTGGTAACTGAACGCCAAAATTCTTTAGGTTCTTTGCCCTCTAGCACCAAAGAACTTTCGCCCAAGAGACAACCAATATTTTTGGCCACCTCACGAGCATCACCTGTAGAAGATTGACCGCACCATACCCAAACATGATGGGATTTAACAACATAACATTCTTTGGAAGACATTGAGGATATAGGATAAATTTCTACAGCCTTTGAGTTGTACGTAGAGTCACCATAAATTTTTAAAATTAAATTATCACTTTCACTGCCCCCGCCATTGTGATTATTATTGTTTTGGGAGTGTGGCATGTTTTTGTCGTTTAATAAAATAATCAATTTTCCACCAAATATTTGCAAGAAATGGGGAGTTTCATCGAATTCCATCATTTGTATGAACATGGTTTTTTGATTTGATTTTTCAAATAGAGTTTTGGCAAAATTTTCTGCTTTAGCTGTAATATCGGCCGAAGCCTCTGAACCATTCCATTGATAGATTATTTGTTTAATACCCACATTTTCACTGTCCATAGGATTCATAGAGCAGCTCTGTGAGAAATGAATATTTTATTAATAAAGATCTTGAGATATAAATATAAAATTTAAACATACCGCCACTGTATATTGTATAACATACGATTGTAGAGTGGTAAAGAATACAGCTTTGGTCTCTGGCATTTCTATAACTTGATCCTTGGTAATGCGATAAATTTTACGTTCTCCTGAACCATCATCGATAAGTTGAGTTTCAGCAGCCATTTTAGGTCTTTGGCATAGAGTTAAAGAATCAAATTTACCCAAAATAGTTGAAACAGGTTTAGCGGAGGTTGCGCTATCAATACCATCCACCTGCCAAGAAGGAAAGAGTCTCTTAAATTCCACAGGCTCATGACCCTCGATTACCCTTATTACTGGAGTGCTATAGGGATATTTTTTCTAAGAAGCGAATAATTTAAAATAATTTTATATTTTTACACATTAAATTTACACATTAAATTATGTTTCATCTCTTACCTTTTTAACAAAAGCTCGACCATTACCCATAGCACTGGTCTTATCCGGCTGTGAAGCTTGACTACCAACCCACAACCAAACACCCTGTGAAAAACCATCTAAAACATAAGCCGTACTGGAATCACTAAAATCTTCTTTAGTCGGTATAACCACATCCAATTGATCCAAATGTAAACGATTATTGCGATAGCAACATTTATAAATTTTCAGTTTATTGCACACAGGTTTCTCCGGCACCTGGGTATTTTGCGATACCACCCTTTGATTCAAGGGTAAGAAAGTATTCCATTCATTTTTACGATTTTCTGGCATTGATTGTTCATAACCGTCATCGACTATAGTTATATTATTATCATTTGTTTGCCATTTATTAGCTAATTCAATGGCATTACGCCGTTCCACATTACTACTGGAACGACCAATCCAAATATATAAATGATTAACAGTATGCAAAAGCATAATGTAATCGGCACCAAAATGTTCCCAGGAAATATTTTTCATTTCCACACAATGCATCCATTTGCGGCCATAAACTTGATATAAACGATTAGGTTCGTTGGAATTTAAGAGGGCACCCGATTTAATGCTGTTTTAAGGGAAAATGAAAATATAAATTATTTGATTTTAAATAGAGTCTTATTTAGTTCTTGGAGAATTAAACTTACGTTATGCCTTTTTTGAAATACGATAAAAATCTAGCACTTTCATTATTTTGTGTTTCGCGATATTCGGTGGCTACATTACCGAAATAAGAGTCCAGCTCTTGTATTTTATGAGCCACATTGGAACGTTTCTGCTCGGATACATTTTCACCTAACCAAAAGTGTATGAAACGTTCCAAACTAGTAGAAGGTTTCACTTCACGTGTCTAAAAGAAAAAGAAATTTAAGTTGATAAATTTTATCATTATTGAAATAAATTATGTTCTAATAAATTGATATTGATAGTATTAAAATGTATAAGTTGGAAATAAAATTACTTTTAAAACATTATGGTGGTGTAAAAATACATAAATAAATAAAAATAGATGCTGCAGCTTTGGATTCTTTGTTCCTGAGAAAATATCACTTGACAGCCGCTCATTTCTCGACAAGGTGACTGAATTGTTTACTCTTAAGGTTATAGAGATCATCTAATAATAATAAAAAAAAAAAAAAAACATAGAGGAACATGTTAGGTCATATGAGATTGAATGATTGCCACCGTCTTATAGATTCCATTAGAATTTGCTTAAAATTTTGCGAAAGACTAAAGAGCTTGAGATAGATCATCAGAAATTATTGCTGTTCTCCGAAATAATTGGACATTTCTCATTGGAGGCAATCACAATAACTATGAATCGATCCGCGTTTGTCGGATCTTTGGGGCTGAAAATCGGTTGAACAACGTTCTGTCGAATCAATAGGTTTAAAGGTTTCAGACAAGACATTGGAAATAATCTATGTTTTGAAAACATAGTAGCCTCAAACTTGTTTCAACGTCCAAAATATTGAGGTTTATTATCATTTGTTGGAGAATATTGAATACTTTTTATGCCCCTGCCAAGTAACCAAGATGTGATTTTATGTGTCCAATAGCTTTTTCACTATCGCATACTGTGTTGACCTTCATTACTATTTTCCATAGTGGAGACGCAGCTTGAACAATGTCCAGTGATATCACAAAGGACTCTGACAAGAACCCTAACACCACCATCTTTTAAGGGGTATGAAAGGGTGCTTCATTCGTTCTACAAGAAATATCGCTTTCCAAGATAGGATGTATTTTGAAACGTGAATGGCATTAGAGAATGGAAACTGTGATTGAATATGAATTATCACAAAATTTTAACGAGTTTGGACGATAATACTATTTGATCGTTAAATATATTACAGTACTTGTATATACTAAACTGAAGACATTTAAGGAATTGGGCAACTTTCATATGACGAGTTCCTAAAGCCACCAGAAAAATTGAAGAAGTATTTGCTGGATTATTAAATTATTGGAGGACATCATGGGGTCCCTTCACAGACAAGGCATACATTTGGGATATTACGATCTATGTGAGTGCATTAATATCAAGTCCATAGCTTCATCGCAGTAGGTTCTTCTCATTGCCTATTGTGGATGGTAGGATTACTTTGCTAAATTCATGAGGAAACCTGTTACCGCATTAGTTCTTTAAATGTCGTATAAAGCTGTCATATGCACCCTTATTGAGAATAAAAGACAAACATTTCATTCTCTCTGAACTTTTACTTTTCGTTGACAAAAACTCATTTAGCGAATATCACGTGATGTAAACCTCGAAATAGATGATTTCGTTCGAAATTGAAACATCCTGCATTAAGTGGGAAATATACGAATAAGAAAATGAAATACATTTTGTTCACGATAAGGATGATGGTATGATATCATGGTACATACGAAGTTCTTTCCTACTAGAGTTCATCAAATCAACTTTCGAAAAGTTGAAATCGACTTTTTGGTTAGAAAATTGTCGGAAAATGTTGAAAATAGTCAAAAAAATGAAAATAGTCGAAAAGTTAGGAGGTTGTGTTTGGATTGTAGATAACGTGATCTGTGCGAAACCAGTAAGAATTAAGCCTATTGCTTTTTTGCGATCTTAGTAATGCCAGAACTATTCTTGTTTTATGCGACAAGTTTATCTAATAGCGATTAAGCGGATCCTACACATACCTATATATATACGAAGTTCTTTTTGATATATCACGGTGGATTCATAAAATTTGTGATATTGTATGACACTTCCGGTAATCGGAAGAACTTCTGAGTGAAAATGATGTTTTGTTTATTGAGAGAAGTGTTATCTATGGAAATTTGCAACCATTTATGCAGCATTGTATATTTCTCCACTGGAGTAGGAACTCTTAGCAGAGTTAACCACTGACTGACTAGTCGTTTTACGTTTTACGTGTAGCGAAAAAATTATTTTTAAACATTATCTAATATTGCAGACGACGATTTGTTTTTAATTCGCAATGTGTAGAAGATAAAAAGTCCTCAGAATTTTTGAATGTTATTTTACTTCATTATTCTTTTTTATGAATCGTAGATTTTAGGGATATTGATGTCAATACCTCGGCCTTTAAACAGACGCGAATCCAGCCAAAGCTTTTGGGAGCGGATTTTTTTTTTAAAAATTCGAAATTAAGAATACGATTTTAATGGCTAAAAATTTAAGTTGATAAGTGGAGATCAAATTTTATACAATATGGTTCGTAAATTTCAGGGAATATTGAATATATTTTATTAATTTAAGGTGTAAGCATTTCAAACAAATAAATGCATTTCAATGAAGCAAATTAAAATGCGTGACCTGAAAAACAGGAAAGGTTGAGCTATGTAGGTTTTGATTAGTGTTGCCAGTTTAGCCTTTTCTAACTTTTTTCTAGCCTTTTTGATTCTAAAAATTGCCTTAAAAAGGCTAAATTGTTAGTATTTCAACAACGAAGAAAATAATTTATTATTTACCATTACTAATTAATAAAATTAATTACTAATTTTATTTCTGCATTCGTCCATTTAAAAATTTTTGTATTTATTCGCATGAAAAACAGAGATTTATATTTTAATAAAAAATGTCAATTTAAAAGTGCCTTAACTCATTTCGTGGAGTTACTAAGTCGATTATTATAATACTTCATTAACTATTGAAACTATTTATGAAATGCTTAATCAGAAAGAATTATAGATCAAAAATTACGAAAAATCACTTCAAAATATTGGATAATTATTTTTCGTATGAAATAAACCCGAAATTTGAATGGGAATTTTTTGGGCGATTTTTCATTGTCATTTTTATAAATTTATTATTATTTCTTATGAAAAATATCAAAACTAACGAGAGAACAAAAAAAAAAAAAAAAAAAGTTTAATTTTTTTAAAGTTTAAAAATTTTCTTTAAATATTTGACAGAAACATATATAAATCTATATAGATAACAAGCTTGATTCTTCAACTTTCCAAAAAATCTTAAAAAGATGAAATTAACAAAACAATAACAGAATTTATCTAGGAGCTTACCAAAAAAAAAAAAAATATTTTTTTGGAGTATAATTCAAAATTTTTAATGATTTTTGGTTACAAAATTATGCATACTTTCAATTAACCTTTTTTTTAAGATCTTACTTGAAAAATTACCATTTTTACACATTTATCGTTGATAATTTATGTGCAAATATTTTTATAGTGGGTGACGAATCATAGTTCAATATATATATATTTTTTAAATGAAAAGAAAGTGCTGATTCTTTTATACGATCATCTTTGTGGAGCATCCTTTGGAGATTAAATCACTCCATAAAAGCATAATGGACGGATGACGGTGCTCGAAATAGTTGAGGCAAGCCATTGTCAAAAACTTTTATTTTAAGCCTTAAAAAAACGAGAAAGAAATAGTCGCTCAAAACTTATATTACACCTGTGGCCAATTTTACTAAATGTAAAATAAAATATACAAATACAGGGTAATGTGTTGATACTAACATTTAGATGATTTTATGCACTTTAGGGTTAGCGATTCCTGGAAGTGGGTTTATATGAGAGCTGTGGTAAATTATGAACTGATTCTTATAAAATTTGGCAATGTTGTTCCTACTTATATAAAACTTACATTCGTATGGGATTTATGCACGATAAAGTGATTTTTAGAAGAGGGGTTTTTATGGGAGCTATTGTCAATTGTGGACTGATCTTCATAAAATTTGGTACAAAGATTGACACTTGTTCAGAACTTCTTTGTACCGAATTTCATTAAAATATTCTTATTTTTAAGGCATTTTTGAGTGTTTAAACTCTATTCTGGTGGAACGGCGGATAGATGAAATAATGGACCGATCATGCCAGCTAACCAAACGGACGGACATCGTTAGATCGATTTAAAAAGTGATTCTGAGTCGATTGGTATACTTTAAGGTGGGTGTTGGATAATTTTTTCTATGCGTTACAAACATCAGTACAAACGCCTAATACCTCAACCACCTATGGTGGTGTAGGGTATAACTTTTTTTTAAGGCACATTAAAATCTATTTGTGTACATATAAGGTGACTCGAGTGCATGTAGAGTCAGTTCGCGTTAATCATTTTGTGCAGAGGGCTCGAAAGTTATAGCGATTTTAAATTGAACATAACATAATATCAAAACCTACTGAGTTATTTAAATACAATTTGTGGTATTTTCAGTGTTTAATAGTATTAGTGTGGAATATTTTAGGGTTTCCTAGTAAAATTTAAAAATTTTTTATTATACTAAAAATCGCGAAAAATGCGGATCGAATCTAAATTATTTCTCCATATATTATATGAAAATATATTTTGTTACAATTTATTATAAAGAAATTGTATTTAATAACTCAATTTAAAATTTTTATTTTTCGAAATTTTTATATCAATGATTTGTACAAATTGCAGGTTTGCTATATAAAAGTACAAAAACAAAAAGTGCAATTTTTGCGTAATTTTAAAAATATCTGCAACATTTTTCTACTAAATTTATTTTTAATGCTCCTTCGAATTAAATGTGTAAAATAACAAAACAAAAAAAAAAAAAAAAAAACTAAGTTCACGCAGTAATCCATGTTATTTTATATGTAACTGTGAAAGTGCCTCGTGAAAAACGGACTTTTTTTAAAATTTCGCTCTTGTTTTTCTACTGCGTTGACTATTTAGGGCACATCAACGAGATATAACGCAAAATTATAAGTTTCAATCTCTATTTCACAATTTGTATTTCAGTGAGGAGCGCACAGAACACGCCCAAAAAACCAAAAAGTTGTAAAAATCAAAATTTGACACTCTGTGTGTAAAGTCTGCACAGCAACAAAGAAGGTGTAAAATTTATCTACAAAGTCCGATTAGTTTATATAAGATCGAATAAGAATAAAAAGTTTAAACGCGTTTCAGTTTAAAGTTAGTTTCAGCCAGGTTAAACATTTTTGATAATGGTCCGTTTATTTGCTTTGACAGTGGAACATTTAAAGTTTTACTTTTCAATCTAGGAGTCTTCTGAACCTTTTGTTTTAAAATTTGAAAAGAAGATATATTTTGGCGAAATTAAAAAATCAAACTTTGCCGATGAAATTGAAAAATATATATATTTTTTTCATTCCAAGAATTAGTTTTTAGTTGTTAGACAAAGGTTAAATTTAAATAAACTCCAATAAATTAAAATAAAAAAAAAGAAACACTGTTATTAATAACTTACAATTGTATCCTGATTAACAAATGTTCCCGTTGGACCACAGGCGTATATAATATAAGCACAATCATCTAAAAATGTACCATATTGTGCCTTAGGTTCGGCCTCTAAACGATCTTCCTCAATTTTCCAAACATGAAAGCAGATGGCATTTTTCGGTATTCGACGAAAAGATGCGTCTACCTTAACATCGGCTATGGAATTTGGACGAACTTCCTAAAATAAAACGAAAAAAAAAAAAAAAATATAACATAAAAAATAAATAAATAAAACTCAAATATTTAATTAAGATTTTCAACAAAATTTGAATAAATTTCAAATGTCTTATGATAATAAGGTTTGCAGATTGTCAAGTTAAAAATTAATAACCTGAAAAATAACCTGTATCTTTTAGACTTGTACTTTTTTATCTAGGTTCTATCAAAATGGAGAAACATATAATGACTGCATTTATTACACTATTCCCTCTTGTCAAAAACATTTTTTTTTGTTTTTTTTCTATAATTAATTATTCCATTAAAATAACAGCAATTGCTTGTACTTTGTTAGTGTAAAACTACTTCACATAATGTCAAAATGCTATATAAAAAAAAAATGAGAAAATAAGGAAGGAGAGTAGATAAACGCGGCAAAAAAATATTATATACGAATACAAAAACAATTTGACAGTTTCGCGCGATAAGTGCATGAAAAAATTGTTAATCAGCTGGGCTTAGGAGGTCACTTTCTTATTACACTATTAATTATTCCAATGAAATATTTGTAAATCATGATCTTGATCATGTTTAACTGTTATTTTGTTTTTCTCATTTTACTTTGATTAATGTTTAATTACAAATGTCATTTCTTCAACACCATCATTATCATTATCGTACTTGTATCAAAATTTTTTTTTATAAAAAAAGAAAAAACTAAAACAAAGTTTAAAATAAAATATAGATAAGTAACAAAGCAAAATGAAACGGCGGAATTAATTGTTTGTCACTTGAAGCGTGAATTTGTTGTCTTTTCATTTATTGTGGTTCATACACGAATTGTAGAAGAGTTTGTCTCTTGTACATAAATAAAATGTACTACTATAGTATCACATTACGTAGCACGTACATATGTAGATACCGATACAGATAAACAGAGTTTTAAACCTAAAACATTTTAATTTGTTTTGTACAAAATTGGTTAATGACAACGATTGAACACATTTAGAACTTCCAAATATATAACACTCATTCATGATTTTATCCAGTTTTGTGGATTTTAAAGGGAGTTGAAAGAAAATGTGTAATTTTATTGTTATTTGGTACGATACTAGTTTGACGGTCTGAACAAGAAATTATGGAAACGTGATTTTACATTTATTTTTACATTTATTTTGAGGTAGAAGTTTCTATTTCGATCTCATTGTATGAGTAATTTATACATGAATATCACAGAGCCTGAGTTACTTCCGGAGTATGACATGATTTACACAAATAGAGTTATATACAGCCAAAGAGAAAAAAATAAAGTCGTTTTGAAACAACTTGCTAAATATCTTCCGCTTAGACCAAACTATCTAAAGCTTGAACTTAGAAATTTACATTTGTAAAGAAGTTGTTACCAGAACAACTAATTCTGTTACTATCTTCTATTCCCTAAAGCAACGGCTTAATGATTTCCGTTTCGGCATTGGCCGTGACACATAATTCCACTACTTGTTCAACTCATCCAGTAATAATATCACAATTTCTTGGGCTTGATTTCCAAGTAAAACTTCCCATTAATAAACAACAAATTTATTCAAGTCACATGCCCTGTCGTATCATTGTGTTTTTGTATGTCGGATCTTGAAAAAAAAAATTATTGGATTTTAAAGAATTTGGAAATTATGCTATTATGCTGAAAGGCGCTAGGAGCTTTTAATATAGCACTGAACTTGGCTCACCCAAGATGGCCTAATGTAAATCCGGATAGAATAAAAATATGTCTGTTCACAAGGAAAGCGAATATCGCAAACAATTCTAAATTCAATTCTAAAAAAAAATTCTAAAAACAATTCTATTTGACAAACCGATAGAAATTAGAGCACGATATAAAGCGACCTTTATGGTAATTCGCCTCCAAACGATGGGGTAATGAATTAACTAGGATCATAAATCGTTTCACTAATACATAATTGAGGTACTCGACGGATCTACGTACAATGCCGAAATATAAAAATATGAAATATGAAAATTTAACGAAATTCATGCAAACCCATGATTCAAGTTTATAATCAAAATACCATATAAAACAATTGCTTGGAGTACATATGAGTTAGGAAATTAATTTTTTCCAATAAAAAAGCACAAAGACTTCATGATCACCGAAAGGAACCCTGATAACCGAAGAAAAAGTTGATTTACAGACTGTAGGATCGCAGACAGAATAATACGAATTTGAAGAGAAAATTTCTACATCTCTGGATGGAACATGAAACCTTCTTTAAATTGCTTTTCTTTTATCAGAAAAGTTAAAAAAGATGGCCTTAAGATCCACTAAATAAAATAAATTCCTAATAGGAACGCTAGAAAAAAATATAAAAATATAAATATAAAGAGAGGACGCAAATTATAGAGTCTAATTTTTTTAAAAAAATATGAATGCTGCCTAAAGGATAATAAATAAATTCTGGAATTCCATATCACAGATGTTAGGGGAAATGTATTAGACAAATATCGCATAAAAAAAATCGAAATTGTCGAATAAACTTTTGATCTAGCAGGAAATTTGAACATGCAGGAAAAAAAAGCACTTCATTCATAACAAATGACACTTTTTAACAGAGAAATGTATGCAAATGAGTGCCGTCAGAAAAGATTCCGTCCTATTATTAGAAAAGACAGCGAATTCCAACTTGTTTGGACTCATATATCTTATCATTAATACAACAACAATGTAATAGTGTGGTATCAAACAAATGTATTGGGTTATATTAAAAAAATATTTATAGAATACTTAAAGCTAACTAAAAAATAAAATAGAGCTTAAAAAGGGGCGGATCCAATCTAACAAAAAAGTTACCGAAAATCCAATAAAGCTCTTATGGAATATTTTAGTAAAAACTAATAAAAAATTAATTTTTCTTTTCAATTTAAACTTGAATATAACAAAATCAAAATTCCAAAGAATTTGACCCATTGGTTTTATTTTTATAGACTGACTTGTATGCACTAAATTTTTATGTTAGGTTGACAAATAAATTTCAATATTTACTTATGTATGCAAACTTGTTATAAATAAAACAGCATTTGTTCGTACACCTTGTATATTAAAGTGCATTGATTTGTATGGAGACAAAGAACATTGCAAATGTACCCCCTAAAATTAAAGATTGATATGTTTTAAACTAATCTCCAAGAGTGTACATATTTTTAACTTTTTATCAAAAAAATTATAACATATAATAGATAACTGACGTTTAATACATAATGAGTGAAAAAAAATTCCAAAATTAGTTTTCATTCCTGCGAAATTAAAATTTTAGTAAAATTTTCTATGATTTTATTTTAAATACTATTTTATTACAGTTTTAATATTTTGGATATTTTCCATCGTAATTTAAATTGAATTCAATACTATTCATATATATATATATATATATATATATATATATATATATATATATAGTTGCGCAATATTTTGGAATTTCCGGTCCATAATTGGTTAAGTATTTTTATGTCAAATGAATGGCTAGGTAAGAGAATAAATATCACCAATAGCATATATTTATCATAAAAACTATAAATTCGTGCACAGTGTTGACTATTATCGTGGTTTTAAACGAACATATTATATTTTTCATAAATTCATCTATATTTAAGTATAATAAATACTTCGATGTGACTTATTTGCAAAAATTACTAATTTAATATTTTGGGAACTAAATGCATAAAATTGACCCTCTTGTTGCTAAAGGGTTAATAGGTGTAACCATGAATAATAACAATGGTATATTAAAACCCAATATACATATGTTGAAAAATATTCTAATCTTAATATTCCACGGCTAAAAAGAGGCATAACAATTATTTAAATAAATATTCTAGGGCTTAGTATACCTCTTAAAATTTGAAGTTCATTTTCTTTTAACGAAAATGTTGATGATGATAATAAAACAAATACGTATTTTTAGAGGTGTTTTGAAAATGGTCTAGCTTACATAAATTTAAATATTCAGATGTAATATTTTGGGAATCACATAAGAACAGATCAATCTTCATTTCTAGAGGGGTACATTTGCAACTTTTTTTCGTGAAACTCTTTATTGTATATATATATATATATATATATACATATATACTTTTTTAGATTTCCGTTTATGTCATTTCCCAGAAATTTGTTTAGGGTGAATGATAATGAGTAAATGTATGGACAACGATTTATAGTTGCTTAAAATACCAGTAAATATTTTCGTTTCATATGATTTCTGCCATAATAATGAAAAAGTTAGCAAAATCGTTTCAGTAAACCTAAATGAAATCATACCCATAATTAAGTTAAATGATAGCACTTTTTAGGTAATATTTCATTTATGTTACATAAACTGATTGATTTAAATTGTTCAATAACTATTTAAATCAATAAACTTGAAAATTCAAAGATTTTGGACATTCAATAAAAGCAACAATTGTATACTGATAATTTTTTAATGTTTCATGTTTTTTTTTTAATTAAATGACTTTTTTGTATACTTTAAACTACCCTATTAAATCAAATTAGTAATTTATATTATTTGAAGTTTATATAATAATTTTATAACACTTTTAACGAAGCCAGTTTTACTTATCAGTTAATCTAAATAATTTAAAAATCACTTGTGTTACTTTTATGTGATTGTTTAATGAATGCATTTTGTGTCAATTCAAATATAAATTGAAGTCATTATCAAAGCAACTAATCATTAAATTTCGATCGCTAATTTGAATAAATTAATGAAGTTTTATAAACTTTTTTATAATAGTTTATTTTATGCCAGAACAATTAAATTTATTTTAAATCTTCTGGTTATTTGTTTAATTTTATTGACATTTAAATGCAACATTAATTAATTAAAGGAAAAAAATTAAAGTGTTTATTAAGTAGTTTTAAGGTAATTTAACTGGGTGAAAAATTGTAAATCAAAATGTCAAGCAGTAAAAAAAATAAATACATATAGGAATATTTAAACAAAATGTGGCAACATCTTGAAAACTTATAGCAACTCATTAGTACTTGAAGAGCTTAAAGCTAGTTGGAAATCTTAGATTTTGGAAGTCTTTCTCTGAATGAATTTCAATTAAATAACATTATTTACAAACCAAAAACATTTAAATAATTTATTATTCGCATACATATTTATAATTTTTTAATCATCATAAATTTTATGCATAACAAATTGTTTTCAAACGCTTTAGGATTAATGCACTTAAAATTTTATAATTATTAAATTAAATACTTCTTTAAGCTGGAAAAGTAATTTAATTTTGAATCAATCAGCAACATAATAAATTAAAAAAATATAAATAAATACACGAACTAAAATAAATAAAATATTAAATATACTGTACATGCAACCTAACAAACATGCCACACCACTTTCTAGAAGTGGCATTAACTAAAACTTAAAAAAGAAAACAAACAAAAATCTTTGCAAAACATTCAATCGTTTTCACTATCGTTTGAAAAATTTACAATGACGTTGAAATGATAAAAAAAAAATGTGTGGAATTAAAAATTTTTCTACCTCAAACACTTACATATTTACATACATTACAATACATGTCTAAGAGTTGGTTTGATGAATGTTTGAATGGTTTAAATGTTGCAACTTGTTAGCAATGCAATGAGATGATATCAAACATGTGTTATAATAGATGGGACAACATTAGCTATAATTGCAACATTGTAAGTTAAAGTTATGCTGCCAGATGGATTTTAAAAGTAATTCCTTGTTATGTTATTTATAATGTTAGTAAGAAAAGTTACCAATTTGGTATAATAAACAATTAGAAATGTGTTACAAAAGCTTATTAGACAATATTAGCTGTAATTAATTGTGATATTGTTTGTATAAGATATTTCACTAGATGATTTCAAATTAATTCTTCTTAAGGAGAAATGTAACAAATTAAGATAAAAAAAATAGAATTGTAGTGCAAAAACTTGGATGTAATATTATGTAATTATAATGGTAACATTGTAAATGAAAGATATTTGCCAGATGATTTTAAAACAATTGCTGCTAAACAATTAAAAGATTAAACAATATTGCTTGCAACTGCAACATTGTTAATTGAGAATATTTAGATTTAGATATCTAAATAGATAGATACAGAAAAAAAATATTGCTCAAATAAACGCATTTCTAAAACAAAGTCTTTGCTTTATTAATATTTCTATTTAATTTTATAAACATGTTTGACTGATTTTATTTTTTTCTTTAATCAATCTTGAGAACTTTTTGTAAAATTCAAATCGCTTTTTTTTAATAGAATTATATAACGAAATGTATCACAATTTTTCTAAATTTTTAAATTTTAAAGATTTTTTAAATGTTTTAAATATGGGGTAAAACCTGTTTGCGAAATAATTTTTTCTATAAAAATATATTTTTTTCTATTAAAAAATTATTTGATTTTAAAAATAATTGTTATTAACTCAAATATTTTTTTGATGTTTTTATATTCCATGTAAGCAAAATGATACGAAATTCGTATTGTTTAGAAGAAAAATTTTATTGCTGCAATAATCATATTCGTATTGCGGAAGTTTCCTCCATTGGGAGAGATTGTGCATCACAGGCAATACATTTAAGCAATTAGAAATCAATAAGCCTGAAGAAAAATAGGCAATATTGCTAGATAATCATCTAGGTGGGAAAAAACACCATCAGATAATTCTCTGGAGGAAGTAATAAATATATTTTCTATATATCTATTTATTACATTATTTATTACTAAATAAATCTTGAAATAATATAATAAAGAAGGCTTTTACATCTTGTAAAGCATGCATGTACATACATCTTAATGTCATTAAGAACGAAAACTAAAATGCTCACATAAAATATCAATTATTTTGCTAAAGACAAACAAATTTCTTCAATATTTTTTTCATTTTTTAAAAATTTTTCGACAACTGAAAAATAAAAGTATTGTATTAATTTCTTCCAGATGATCTCAATGGGATATCATCAATTTATTGCGGAGGTAATAATCACATTACGAAAAAAGGACGATATTTTGAGGGTAAAGGTAATAAAAAAAAATAATAAAATTCTTATATATTTTGTTGTTTATTGTCAAATTTTCTTTAAACTGATAAAAATACAATATTATGAAAATATTGCTTTGATGATTTTCGTCCAAATAATAAAACGAATATATTGAGTAAATTTCTTGTATAATAAATTACATAAATTTTGAACGGTAATACTATATAAATTTTCAACAATACAAATGTTGGCACTAACTTCCTCTTTTATTTTAATAATAGAAACCGACGACAAGGAGTTACAGAAGTTAAAAGCAATATCATTTGGTGTCATTAATGCAACCCCTATGGCGCTCCAAAGCACTGTTGAAAATTTTTGTTATTTTCTGTTCATAAATTTGTAACTTTTTAATCTTTAATAATAAATGAACAAAATTTTCCACCAATAATCTTGATAATATTTTCCATGATAGTAGTTAATATGAGCTAAATGCATTAACAAATTATTTGGCAAACTCTCTTCAAATTTGAAATTTATTGTCTTAATTTCACGGGTTTAAATTATATTAAAAATGTATAAAATTTAGAGGAACGAGCGTAGGAGCATTTAAGCCCTTGACTTAAAGAATTAGCATAAATACTTTAATTGATTTAAACGATGCTAACAGAACACTGTTTTGGTTAAAGGTTAAATTTCCGGAAAGACATCTTTATGGACATAATATGGCAAACATATGATTTTATAATGATCTGTTGTAAAAGGTGTATTATTTTGTATTATCTCCTTCAGCTCCATATACATTTTCATTCTAATGGATTAATTCGTTTGTAAGATATTAATAAGAACGTAGTACATTTTAATGTAAATTGCGTTTATAATATTGAATCACATATAAGTTTGTCATGTTATTTTAAACTAGTTTGGTGGCATAATTACGTCCATTCGTATACCTAGCGCAGAGACAATGTTTAGATATCTCCTGGCTATATCCATAAATAAAATTTTAAAAATCCAATACACAAGACATCAGTTATTCAATTTCTATTGATTTTAACGTGGAGGAAAAGGGAGCAACAAATACGTATTCCATTAAAAATTATTTTTCACCCAAAATATCTAATTGTAATGGGCACAAGAATTTTAACTATGATATGATAATTTTGAAATTTAGGACTAAAATTAAAATCTACGCAAAGTTTTCCATCTAAAATGGTATAAATCGTATTCCACAAAGTTTAAGATGCGAAAATAATACTCTTTAAAATGTGCTAGTTTTTTGTTCAAAATTTTTTTATTTCAAATTTCAAATTTTTTTGATGTTTTTATATTCCATGTAAGCAAAATGATACGAAATTCGTATTGTTTAGAAGAAAAATTTTATTGCTGCAATAATCGTATTCGTATTGCGGAAGTTTCCTCCATTGGGAGAGATTGTGCATCACAGGCAATACATCTAAGCAATTAGAAATCAATAAGCCTGAAGAAAAATAGGCAATATTGCTAGATAATCATCTAGGTGGGAAAAAACACCATCAGATAATTCTCTGGAGGAAGTAATAAATATATTTTCTATATATCTACCAAATTTAGCGAGAAATATATATTGGTTGGAATTTTGGAATGTTCTAACAAAAATGTTCATGAAATGTTAGCTTTAAGTAAATAAAAAATCTTATAAAATTTAAAAAATATTTATGATCAGCTCGTATTGTAGCATTTCCCACAGTGCAAAGGTCGACAATCAAAAAGTTCGTGTTTAAAGGTCTGATCATACACGTTCAATGCAATTTAATTGCATATGCTTAGTGCTGTGCAGGTATCGAAAACCGAGTATTTGCCACAATTGATTTCACAATTGAGATGAAAAAAGAACGGGTAGTTCAAGGGGGAGGGGTAGCCCCCATATAAAATAAAATCAATTTAGATAAAATTTGGTGCATGTGTAGAGGAGGACACAGAGGCATATAAAATTAATTTTTCTCATTTTTATTTTAGGAACTGTGGCAACTCTATAGCTTTGAATGTGATTACCATATTTATTTAAATGGCCATAACTTTTGTTATATAAAAGACATCAAAATAATTTTTTTGGAGTGGATTTTTCAAAGCTTGTATTTTAAGATACCAATAAAAATTTTGAAAATATTTTTATTAACATATTTTTTTGTAAGGTTTTTCTTTAGTGACGTGTATATAAAAAAGTCCATCTTTAATTTTTTTTATATTTCTTTTGGTAAGTAGCCTTATCGGTATATTTGCTACAGAGAAAATTTCAGAGAAGTCAAAAATTTTAAATTTAAAATGAAATTACTCATAAGTGATAGTCTTAAGATTTTGTTGGAATAGTTTTATTATCAATATTCAGAATTGAGCTGATAATAGGACGAGTAGGTCTTGGGGGATTAGTAGTCTTTATAAAAAGGAAATATTATTTCACATCTAAAGAATTATAATAGCAACAATCTTAACACTTTGTGAGAATAACTTCCTTATTAAGTTGAGATGTAAAAAGGGCATGTAGTGGTGGCCCCATACAAAGTAAAACTTAATTATCGCATATCTAAAGAATTATTGCGTGAAAGTCTTAGCATTTTGTAAGAATAATTCTCCTATTTCGCAGTTGAGATGAAAATGGGCCGGATAGGTCCAGGAAAAGTAGTATAAAGTAAATATTAGTTGTCGCATCAATAGGGATAACGAAGCACTTCAAGCTAAGCTAGTGTCTAGTAATAAAGTGTTACATTTTCCAGCAAATGCGAATAACACAGAAATATGAACAACCTTGATGATTTACTAATGGATGATCGGATTAATTTTTAATTTAAAAACAGCTATCCCACTTAAATTAAAAAAAAAAAAAATAATAATTCAGGATTAAAAATCTGGGAGACGATGACACTACTACAGAAATTTTGGCAACGTCCTTTTGACTGGAGCTTAAATCTATGCTATTATATGGATTTACTATATTGTGAACTACATTGAAATATGAAGAAACTACATGATTTGGATCAGGTCTATCAGATTGTAATGTAGTATTAAAAACAAGTCATTTAATTGAAATCTATTGCCAATAAGGAAGGAAAACAGAAACTAATGTAATGTATTTTCAGATTTCTTTAAGTTATTGACCTTAAGTATGATTTGGTCCAAAAGAGAAATTTATTAGGAAATTTAACAGGTTAAGAGGCAATTATTTAGTCTATTTTGATTCTTTGCAAATATTATCTGAAATGAGAAGTAATCTGTAACAAGTTTCTCCTGTAGTTTATGTATATCGATCGCAAAATTTAACACATTCGATCTGCAAAATGTATATGGCGAAGTAATAAATAATTGTTTTCAAATTAAAGAGCAACAAGCTAAATTAAAAGATTAAATGGATAAGAGTAGTTTTAATTCGAATATACATACACTCAGGCCTCCTTTGGGTCGTTTCACTTTGCGCCGCTGTTTGAAATTTTAATATTTCGATTTCGATTTGCGTCGATATGATTTCGATTTGCGTCGTTATGATTTCGATTTGCGTCGCTAAATACAGCACATTCTTTCTTTGTAAGTTTAAGTAACTTAAGTAATTGTATGTGAAAAATTTATTGAATCGTTGATTTTTTTTGTTTATAAACTTGGCAAAATCTATGTTATAAGCAGTTTCATAATTGTTAGGTGTAAAGGTATTAAAGAAAATTTTAATAGAAAAGTCTTGATTTCGATTTGCGCCGTTTCAGTTTGCGTAACAATTCTCCGGTACCCATTAGTGACACAGATCGAGGCCCCAATGTATTCACAATTTTAAATTTCTTCCATTTTTTTTGGACCAGCGTTGAGGTTATGGCCTATTATTTATTATTATTTAAGCAGTTCATTGTACTGGTAGTAGGAATGTAGGTTATGGAAAGAAGAATAGAGCTAGTAGTACATGTGGAAGTTAGACTTCTAAGATTTTTTTTCGTCAAAAGTATTTTTAAATAACAATAATGTTCATTCGAGTTAAAATTTCATTCAAATTTATTCTATAGATATTTTCTACGTGAAATTTTACTAGGGATCTCCGTTATCTATTTGTGTACTAATGGGTTAAAAGGCTAATTTTGGGTAGAAGATTGTCTGGTGGATACTAATCTGGCGAATCTTTTTAGAGAATATGTTTGGCTGATTTATGAAAAAATGAAGATCGGATGTTATCTAAGGTGAGCTTTATATAAAAATTACGATTTTACTCGATAGATCATTCTTTTGAGGGGACTTGAGGGATTAATTTTAACAGACGGACATACAGATAGGCAGGAGGATATTGCTAAATCGACTCTCCTTATATTGAACTGCTTCCTATTATTCGTTAAATATCTTTTATTTTGTTAAATATTTTATATTTGTTTAGGTTCCTGAAATAGAGACAATGGATATTTACTTTATTTTCCTCCTCTGGCAACTTGCTAATTAGTTAGTTTGGAAAAAATAAACGTCTGCCACAATGCGACTGTGTAACGGTTTCTGTTTGTTAGCCTGACTTCTGCCAAGTTGAAATGTGTCACAAAACCATTTTGAAAAATTGCATGTAGATCATTTATATTAGCAAAAACAAAAAACAAAAAAAAAAAAAAAAAAAAAGAAGAAAGAAATAAAACAACAATCATCTCGATATGAGACAATTTTAGTTTAACAATAAGTAAGAAAATTAGATACGGTCAAGAGCGATTATAAAAATACCGTACAGTTATTAATAATAAATTTGATACCAAATATTTTTTAAACAAAATTACTACAAATCTGAAATGATCAAAAGGTGTATTTTCATTATAAATAACTAGGTTTTCCCGGTGCGCTCCGCTACCCCTTTCGCTGCGATAACTAATATTTGTTTTATAAAATAGGTAAATTTCCCATAGCTTCTATTTACGTAATTCTTTATCAGTCAGTGCTTAGACTTGAAGTTTTAATGATTATTTAAAAAAAAGTTTTCAGTTTACAAAATAAATATTCAATATTCATATTTATAAGAATTTAGAAGAATTCCGTGCGAACATTTATGTGAGAGATAAATAAAAATAATAATATTTTTACAAAATTTTTATTCAAATGGTTTTTGTAAATTTATATTTATTATATTTATTTATAAATGTGTATAAGGCCTTATTGATAAACTTTTTATTTTATATGAATAAAACTAAAAATTTAAACCGATCTTGAGAAATATTAATAGAAATCTTTCATAAATTCTGACCTTTAATTTGATTATAAAAGAGGACTAAAAAAGAAACATCTTCAGCTGCAAAGTTGCTAAAAGAGCTAGCTGTAGGGTGCATTAGTAGAATAAAAGAAAAAATTAGATCAGTTGTCTAACAAGTGCAATTATTTTGTCTCCAGTTGTTTAATCACTTAATAAATAATGACAATGATGAAGAAGCTCTCAAATACCATACTACTTTCTAAAGGATTTGAAAAGGCAAACAAACAGTTACAATTCATTTCGCTATTTATCAACATGATTTTTAATAAACAATAATTACCACTGAACTGATCTCCATGATCGTTTGCTTTATTTATTGATGATATGAATAGTTTCAAAACTTTGATATTTTGATAAATTACACAATTTCCTTTTCCAAGTAACAGTGGGTGTTGAAAATCTTTAAGTTGTCACGGAGTTTGGCGGTTAATTGTGCTGGCAATAATAACAACAATAAATTGTACGAGGCGTTAGATATTGCAGCAGACAAACTAAGAGGTGTTACTATTTTCGTTTTCTATATTTTTTCTTAAATTAAAGTTGAGAGAAACTTTTTTCAGCGTTGTTTTTATTTAAATAACAATATCTAGTAAAAGTTGTAATTTTCCTTTTTGTGTTTTTTTTTATTATGAGCCGGTAATTAAATTATTGATATATTGAAAGTTTTTATCGTTTTTATTTTTTTATTATAAAGAATAAAATTTTTTATAGGGAAACTAATAATTTTTTCTTAATGACACTTAAAATTTTGAAATACACTTTTGTTTTTTCTGATAATAAAAAAAAAAATTATAATTTTTTATAAAAATGTTGTTAACAAAACGAAATAAAAACGTTTACTTTTTTTAATAAAAAAGTTAATTCAAATATTTTAAATTTAACAGTAGCCACTTTCAAAATCGTTGCACGTCATTTATGTTTCACCTCTCGATTCAAACTGTTTTAATAACAACTAAAAAAGTTGTTTAGTTAGATTGAAACTGCAAATAACAACAACTTTTCTTCAATGCTACCACCACCAGCAACAAAATCTATTATAATAACGCTGCTGTTGACTCTTCTATACAATTTTTTTAATAGTAATTGTTTTATATTTCTTTTTGTGTCTTTTTTTTGTCTTTATCTTCCCGTTGTACACCGAGTTGGAGTACAAAATGTTGGTTGCAACATGAATAAAATTATCAAACCATTCATGTACATTTGCGGCTGCTGTTTATTGTTTCATTTGTTTTTCTATGGCCGGGGATTTTTATCTTCATTTTTCAGCTTTTAGTATAAAGTTTAAAAAAGCTATGAATTCATTAAAGTTTCAAATAAATTTTAAGTAAAGTAAAAAATGAAATCATTTAGTCAGGGTTTATACACAACCCCACTCTAACGAACTTAGAATTGCAGCAAGAAAAATTGCTGTGTGTGAATCCCTATTTACGAAATTTTTTCAAAACAACAAAAATATGAATTATTGTTAGAGTTTCTGGGATCAAAACATTAACTTTTTGGCGAATAATCGGTAAAAAAATCAAATTTAAAAAATTTTCTATAGACCGACTTTGTTGTTATTGTAGCAAAATTATGGCAAATGTATTGCATCAAACTTGTCAGCGAATTATTTCGGGCCTACTATTAAAACAGATAGAGTGATAGGCATACGAAATATTCTTTAGCGTCTAATAACTTGCTGAAGAGAATACAATTATTTCAAAGGCCTAGAGATTGAAACATCTGTTGATCGGTACGAATATTGTATGTCTGCCAGTAGTATGGTTTAACTTCTGCCCAAAATTATAACAAGTTAAGATTTTGGTTTAAGCTAAAATTCAAGCCAAAACTTCATTAAGATAAAACTTCATTTAAAATTCTCGAAAATATTTAATGTCCGTACGTATGTTAATTGTCGATTGTTTAAGGCTTCGGATTTTATTCTCAAAGACTTTGTCTCCCCTCGTATTCTGGTTTGAGCAGCTAAAAGTCTATTTGGAATTGCAACATTTGATCGTCTTATATTTAAATATAATTCATGTAATCTTTTGGTATAGAGTTGTGATTAAAGTCTTCCGACATAGCTTTCAATTCGCTCAAATTAAAACCTATGTTTTGGCAAATTCTAAATGAGAGTTCAAATTAATGATTTTCAAAGATATGTTGCATTTTAACTAATGCAACATTTCTTAATAATACTAAAAAAAAAAAAAAAATATGGTTTCCTAAAAGTTTTTCTATGACTGCGATGATATTTGGTCTGAAGCCCATTTAATTTTGGCTTCGCTGAGAGAAGGAAATAATTGAGAATTTATTCCCATATTAGTGGCAAATCCGTAAGATTTAATTGCAAAATAGAAACAAACGAAGCTTCTTCATACTAATATACCTTCAAATTTTGATGCCATAGTTATCATTAGGGCATCCAAAAATATACAAAATCATATCTTTGCCTGCACTCCAAATCAATTAAACTCTTAGTTATTTATTCGTTTAAGAATTTTAGCATCGATTTGTTACTGCATATTTTGACCCAAATAGCATATTTTTGGCTTAAGATTATATTTTTTCATATATTCATTTATTTTCCACTCAATCGAATATTTTTCATAATTTGCCATTAGCAAAATTTTATTTTTACCGTCACATAGATTTTTTAAATCCGATTCTCTAATAATTTTCATCTTATAAATTGGCAGAAATTTTGTAATTTCTTGATTCCAATGTTTTAGCTTTAGCTGTTTTAACTGCTAAAAGAAAATATTTTTTTAGCAAATGCTAATAAAAATTAAGTTATTTTAATATAATAATTAAAATTTAGCCTGGAAGAATAATTCCTTAGGAGCATATATTTTAACTTTAATGATTTTAAGAGCATTTTTTATGAGCATATTTTTGATTGCCATGGTTATCACATATATTTTTCATGAATATCGTTCAAGTACTGGCACACCACCCTACAACTTTAGGTAAATGTTTTAGTACATACTATATGGGTTTGCACAGACAATTTAGTGCCAGTTGGGATGAGATATTGTGTTTCTGAAAGGTATGGAAGAAGCTTGTATGTATCTGTATATTATTCAGTCTTTGATGACAAATCACCAAGCCTATCTAATCTATCGAATATTAAATCGAATAATAAAATTGAAGATTGATCGATATGGGTGTAAACGATTTGTGGTTTTAACAGGTAGCGCTACGTGCAACACAATAAACACCACAATTAACAATCCGCATGAACGATTTCACAAAGGCGACAAGAATTAACCACCATGTTCAAACAATTTGATCACTCCAGGCTTTTCCTTGTGTGAATTTCTAAATTCTTAAGCCTACGAATTTAGAAATAACAAACGAACAGATTAATGCTCTCAATATAACCTGGAGCATCGCTTAGGTTCAGCCGGATCTATGCGGCAGAGTTATTGGAATACTATGTTCACACACATTAGTTTTTGACTTTTTTTTTGAAAAACACAATAAGTTTAAACATCACTGTTTACATATCATTTTATTGTGTTTTTCCTTTTGGCCTGTTTTTTGTTTGCCAAAATATTTTCACAAATTTTTGATTTAAATAAAAATTTCATACACAAACACTTCCTAATTCAAAAAATAAAATATATAAACATATAAAATTGATGAACAAATATAAATTTCATTTACGATATTTAATTTTTTGTTTTTAAACTGTTTGACACTTTTTAAAAATTCTTTTTCCAACAAATTTCTACTTCTATGTACTAAAAATACTAAAAATTTCTTCCCTGTATGGAAATTTAGTATCATTTTTGTGTGCTAAATAATTAAACAGATAGAATCGAGATGTTTTTTGGGTTTGAAATATATGAAAAAATAAATCAACTTGTTTGTGTTTTTTTAGAAAACGACTCGTTTAAAAAAAATCTCTATATGTGAACATAGCATTAGACTTTTAAGTTAGAATCAAAGCTTGAAAATATATGTATTTGTTGACACTTTCCGTTTTATATTTGTTTAACTAGGGACTATAATAAAAGAAAATAATCCTTTTTGAAACACAATAACATCTTTATATTATTTGAAACGAGATGACAAGGGGCAAAGATGTGCTTCTGTCCCAAATCTTAAATAGTGCCCTAACTATTCATAAACAATCATAAAGAAGAATACTCGAAAATAGTACGCATACGATGGATACATCTATCTATATATACAAAAATGAGTTAAAAAGTAAATACTTGATCCCAGAACTCAAAAACTTACAGAAAAATTTATGTAGTGTTGTTAATGGGTTCCACAAAATCTAAAATGTGTTGGTAAGCTCTTTTTCTACTTAATTTGAGGTGTGCTAGCTTGAATGAATTTCAGGATAACTATCTGCCGTATTGGCCATTGAGTTGAAATGCACTATGATCAATGAATTATGTTTAGGTTGGTATGGTGATTATTTATATTTCTGTGAAAAATAAACAACACGGAAGTAGTTTCTTGCAAAAATTTTACCTCAAAATAGATCAATACTACTACATTTGTTATCCTCAAAATTTTCATCAGTTTGTGCAATAGAAAAAGGATTAACATTATTTAATTAAAGCTTTTGATTTGATAAATATACATTAAATGTAGCTCTACAATAGGGCAATATTTTTTTCAATATTCTTTTCAGAAAATTTATACACAAAGCTTTTGGTTTTTCTGTTCACGTGCTGCCATGATATGATTCCTTTAATTTACTGGTTCTAATTAGTGCTATATTTGCTAACAGTATGAAAACTTTACTTTGATAAACAAATATGAAAATCTTATAAATTTATTAAAGAATACTCAAAACTATTTTAAAAATTTTTTTAACATTTTGTAATTGTTATTAACTTTTCTTTAGATCTACATTAGATTATGTTTCGTAATTGTTACGACTTTTCTATCTGTAGTCTATTGTTTTTCTTTTAATGTGAATGAAATGCTTATAATTATGTCTGAATGTCTGATGATCTAACAGTGATTAACAGTTTTTGGTTTTGACAAATTTATCGTTAATTTAAAAATATGTTGAACAAAATCTTTAGAAAATAATTAATTGTTAGTTGAAAAATCTGGTGTAGCTTGGACTCAGACAATAAATTGATATTTTTTTTTTTTTTGAATGACAATTATTTAAGCAACTTTCATTATATAGATTGGTGAACTATATTTTATTCCAGCTTTTTTTTTAATAAATTACATATAAAAGATTTTAAACAAACCCAAATACTTTTAACTAACACTTCAGATCATACGAGGGCGGATCAATAAGTCCGTGACTTTTCGAACTTCCCTCGTAGTTATATGAAGTGCAACACTATTCCCATCAAGTACCACCTATTAATAGACTACTGTCAAATTTTGAGCAAGTACCGTCATTTACTTTGCGTAAAAAATAAGATTTTTCGAGGTCCTTAAAATAGGCATTTGTTTGGTCAATAATTTCATCGTTGGAGCTGAATCTCTTTCCACCGAGCCGTTTCTTTATCTTTGGAAATAGGAAGTAGTCACTAGAGGCTAAATCCGGAGAATACGGTGAATGAGGCACCAATTCGTAGCCCAATTCATAGAGTTTTGCCATTGAGACTGCACACGTGTGCACCCGTGCATTATCTTGATGAAAAAGAACTTTTTTCTTGGCCATATGGGGTCGTTTTCTTTTTTAATCCTCATTAAATCGGTCTAATAAGTTGGCATAATATTGGCCGTTTATTGTTTTTCCCTTTTGAAGGTAATCGATGAGGATTATCCTGCGTGCATCCCAAAAAACTGTTGGCCTTCTTCGGAGCAGGTTCATCCGGAGAAACCCATTGTTTTGACTGCTACTTGGTCTCCGGAGTACAGTAATGGATCCATGTTTCATTCACAGTTACAAAACGCCGCAAAAACTCATTCGGATTGCGTTTAAGCAACTTCAAGCAATTCTTTGAAGTTGTCACACGTTTACGTTTATGGTCAATTGAGAGCAAATGCGACACCCATCTTACAGACAGCTTTCTTAAACCCAGCTGATCATTTAAAATCGAAACCACACTGCCATATGAAATGTCTATGGCATCAACAATCTTTGACATTTTCGGGTGTACTGACCTCAATTGGCCGTCCAGAACGTTGAACGTCATTTGCACTTGTGCGACCACAACGAAAGTCAGTAAACCACTTTTTTTACCATTGAAATCGATGGCGCAGAGTCCCATAGTATTTATCGAGCTTTTCCTTGGTTTGATTGATGGTTTTTTTTCGCAAAAAAAAAAAAAAAAATGTTTAATGAGCACTCGAAATTCACTTTTTTCCATTTTTAGAAAAATATACGAGGTTGTATGTTTTGAACAGCTGTTAAACGCAAAGTAAATGACGACACTTGCTCAAAATTTGACAGTAGTCTATTAACAGGTGGTACTTGATGGGAAAAGTGTTGAATTTCATATAACTACAAGGGAAGTTCGAAAAGTCACGGACTTATTGATCCGCCCTCGTATCTAAACATCTTACCCATTTGAATCTTAATAAATGGAAACCAAATAAGTATTTTACATAAATCAAACGAGAGAGTGTGTGTATAAAATAATACTTAATTGAACTAAGTAAATATGCATTAAATTATTTTATTCCAAAGCAAATATTAGACAATAGAGAAAAAATACAATGAAAAATATAAACAAATAGATTTGACATTTACACAACAAGTTTAAAAAATTTTTTGTTTCTGTTAAATCTGGGAAAATCTTTTCAAACTTTATGTTTGAAGCTTTTGTGTGAATGCGATTTTATTAAGTTGCCAGTACAAATTGGAAAGATGTTTGACGTTAATTCAATAAGCTTATTTCATTTTTTTTTCAACACAACTTAACAAACATGGCATTATTGTGGTATTTACCCGGGGTGATGATAATTGATTGTTATTTGACTTGTGGTTGGAATGAAGTCTTTTTAGTGTATGTTTCGTCTGTTTTTACATATTGTATTTAATTGTTAATTTGAAAGAAATGAATACATTTCTTTCATTACAACTAATTTTTGTGTGAATTTTTTTAAATTTTCTTTTTGTTTGTTATTAATTGTGATAAAGTGTGATATTTTTGTTAGCATCTTCAACTGTTTTCAAAACTAAAATATTTATTTTTTCATACAATGAAAAAATACAAAACAGCATTTTTGAAAATATTTTGGTTGCACAATGGATCTAAAAGTTAAAAAGGGAATAAATAATAGAGGAGTGAGTTTTTAAGCTTTGAGGATATTATATAAGCATAAACTTTATTTAGGCATTAAGATTGAAGTAATTTCTCAAAAGAAAAACTTATGCCTTCCCCATTATATCCACCGGTATTTATCTAGTTACAACTCGAAACCAGAAATATATACAATTTAGACTTGTATAATACGAATAAATAATAATGATGCATACTTTTCGTTTCGAACCTTCTTATATTATAGTATGTATTCTTTTTGAAAAAAATAGTGTTAAAGTTAATTTTTATGATCTAAATGAGCGATGAAATCAAAAATTACATATTGGTTTTCATGAAAAAATTTAATCATTAAGTACTTTTTCGTGAAACACTTATTAATATAAAGGGGTTGGTTCAGCGCAAAGTATTCAGTTCAGAATCTTATACATCGTTTATCTTATTATGATTAAACAAGAAGTTTTTTCCTAAAATTCATTATTAAAATTGTTCTCAGAAATATTCTCCGTCAATAGTGGCATATTAAGAAAGCTGCATGACGTGACTTTTTTTAATTCTTTCAGCTGTTCAATAAGTAGATTATGGCATTAATTTTTAAAGTATTTTTCAGTTTAATACTAAAATCCTTTCTCAATAAAGACAATTTCTCTAACATTTATTTGAAGATAAATTTGAAATTACTTCATATCGAATACAACTCAACTTTTCAAATCCAGCAACTATTAAAGTGGCTGGAGACAAATGTTCATTGAAATACAAAGATGTTATGGGAAAACCCCAACATAAAAAAAAAAATACATTCACTGACTTAATAGATTCATACGAATATCTCTTGTGCCAGCATTCTGAATTCAATCGCATTAGCAAGAAACGTTGTTCAATGTTATGAAAATACTGAAAATATTTGCCAGCTGCCATGGCTAATTCGTGTGATTAAAGAAAACAGAACTTAATTCCAAAAAATACTGATCCAGCTTGGATTTTGACCATCACCGATTTTAATAAAATTTAAAACATAGAGCTTCATATGGCGTATTAACCAGCACGATATCGCTAACAGTTTATATTCTATGAACCTCTAAAGTTGGACATCTCGAACTTTTTTGTTAAAAATAAGCAAAATTTAAGCTTAAATAACTTTTATATACATTATCAGATTTCAACAAACTTGGTATCATTAGAAAAAACTGAGATTCTTCATTATCATAAAGACATAACAACTAAATATCTTCCCGGCTCAAAGACCACTAAAATGGAAAAATATTCTTTATCCTTCGATAACCTGGAAAAGGGTCTTTTAATTTTCATTATTTTTTTTATAAGATGTTTACAATTAATTTGTCATTCTAATGTAAAAATTTCAAAATGGAATCAGAAATTAAACAGTTTTTCTTTAGCAACTAACACATTTTCTATTAGATATTAAATGGTTTTAGGCATATTGATATACTTATTCAAATTTCAATATAACAGATTTATTGAAATAAGTCCCATGTAAAGCACATTCCTGATCCCGAAAAAATAATTTGATATTATTTTAGAAGCTTCAGGAGCACATTTACAGACCTTTAAACCACTGTAACCTACTTTACAAAATCCGCCGAATTATGTGTGACGATTTTAAAAACTATTTACTCAAATTTGATAAATGGCATTACAAAGGTAAAATCTACTGAAATTTATCATGATTGGCCTATTATTTTACCTATACCCCATACAACTTTTTTCCCCGAGATAGTGGTTTAACACATATAAATATCTGAAATATATCGTATTAATATAATTTCAGCACACATAAGTTTTATACAAGTATAGAACGTTGTAGGAAATTTTGTAAAAATCGTTCCATAATTGATCATATTTTTCTTGTAGGTTTCGTTGTCGAAAAATTACTTAAAAGCTCATAAATTCTACATTAATGTTAACATCAGTACAAATTTGCATATATTCGAGTTGTATAAATAAAAATCATCATACATAATTTCACAATTATAGGTCTATAATTGAAAATTCTCCCCTTATAACCCAATTCCCGAAAATCAATTAAGCTTACACAAAACTGTCATAAATATCAATATCGAGATAAACTTTAACATAACTAAGTTATGTACAAGTATAGATTGCTCAACTAAATTTCATAATGATCGGTTCATAATTGACAATGGCTCCCATATAATTCAATTTTCTCTAAAAATACGTAAATCTTACGCAAGTGCCAATATCAAAATAAAATTTAACACAACTAAGTTTTGCACAAAAGTAGACCGCTCAACTAAATTTCATAATGATCGGTCCATAATTGACCATGGCTAAATCTCACATAAATGCCAATACATAAATAATTTTCATATATGCATAAATTATTGTAATAAATTTCATAATGATCGTTCAACAATTGACCATAGGGCCTCTCCCGATTAATTTCAATTTTTTAATTTTAGTGCCTATACACAAGCGTGTAGGGTATTATATGGTCGGTCTTAACCAACTGCTTGTTTTTATCCTTTCTTATTTGTTTTGATAACAAATTTAAAATAAAAGTTCAGAACACTAAAAAACATTAAAACATATTAATTTTTTAGTAAAATTGTACTAACTGCTATAGGAAAACTGGAAGTTGTTCACCTTTAAAAATTTAATACCTTCGATTTTTTTTTTTTAATTTGTGGTGTTTATTATACTAGTCATCGTGCATTTTATGAACCTCTAAAGCAGGATACTTCGGGAATTTTTGTAAAAAATGAACAAAGTTGAAGGTAAAATAATTTTTATGTGCATTATCCGATTTTAATAGAAAGGATTGATATTTCTCTTTATCATAAAATCATTAAAGTTGAACAACTTCCTGATTATATTCCAAAAACATATTTGTCCCTCTGTGCCAAAAATTTTCTCTGCTATAACTCAGTACACCCTTTAATAATACTATGAAAAATAATTAATAATTTTCTAAAAATTGTTTATTTTTTAGTGTTTAAAATAGCTCACCATGTTTGGTTCGAAGCTCATCAAACCATCTATACGTAAGATTTTTCTGTCACAGAGTGTCAAGTTCGGTCTTTGACAGAATTATCTTACGTGTGATTCAAATATTAGTATTATAAAAAGTATTATGAAACTTTTGTGATAAGATTTCTCTACACAAATATCTCATAAGATGAACAGTCAAAAAATACATATATACGAAAGTTTGTTTGTGCATGTGTATTTTAGAAATTACTAAACAAAACAATGTTTTTTGTAAAATTGTTTCCTTTTAATGTTTGTTTTACATTTTACAAAATGTTTTTATAAAAATTGTGCTAGAAAAATGCGAATGAAAAGGACATGTTTACTCCGTGACAGATTGAAAATAATAATATCTTATAGGATTTAAGATTTAATATAGTATAAACAAAATGGTTACTCCCTTCTGCCGGCGTTATTTCACATATTATATCTGCGTTAATATCAGTTGTAGACCTGGGGTAAGTAAAAGCTCCGTTATTTTTACACAGGAGTAGCAGATCCAATTTTTTACATATGAAAAAAAAATTGCCTTAATTGTCTTCATATGTGTGTCAAACATTTTTAGGAATGTACTTATAATTTCATAGAAATATCAAAAACAAATTTGGTCTTATAAATATTTTGGGGGGTGTAGAATTGAACAAGAACTAAGCTAGAACTGAACTAGAGCTGAACTAAAACTGAACTAAAACTGAATTAGAACTGAACTAGAGATGAACTAGAAATGAACTGAAACTGAAGTAGAACTGAACTTGAACTGAACTTTTTGATGAAAATCAATATTGAGCCTTAAAAGTCAAGCAAGAGAAACTGAAATCCGACCAGTCGACTAAAAAATCCACCGGATTTTTGGAATTAAAAACTTAAAAATGTTAATCTTTTTGAGAGTGAAAATATATTAAGAGTAGTGAACCGCCAAAATTTTTAGAATCAGAAGTTGATCGAAATGTTGCTCTAACTGAAATGTCATAAATTTTACAAAATTTAATATCTATCACAAGATAACTTTTTAGATGAAATTTGATTTTATACGGGTTCTCCCTAATAAAATGTATTTTGAAAACATCCTCTTCTAAATGATGACAAAATGATTTATAGTACATTTCTACGATTTTCTCTCTTACTCTTAACTACAAATAATATAATAATATCAAATAAATAACACAAATATACATAAGTATTTCATTACAATTATGGTTGGCTTCAAAAAAAAAAAAAAAAAAATCTGCGAGTTTAAATGTGGTTTGACTTAGATTTGAAAACTCTTTAACAACTTTTTTATTTAATTTTCTTTTTGTTTTTTTTTTTTTTTTTAATAAAAATAAAAGTAATTAAAATCAAGATTAATATTACAAGTAGCTACTATTATTTATGAGAATTTTTTCAGCTTTCAACATTTGAACAATTTAATTATTTTCAATTTTAAATTAGCGTTTTTAAAATATGAAAGGTGTTTTTAAATAAACACATTTATATGTACATATTTCTATAATATTTATAATAATGTGGTTTTCTTTCCTTTGTTACCACATACTTTATTTTAACGCTTATTTCTACAACATATTAAAAAAAGGCTAAAAGCCTCTTAAATATTTCGTTATTACTAAAAAATTAAAAATTTACGATTTGTAGTAAATTTTGAAAAAAATATGGTTTTCTATTTATCTTTATAAATCATGCAATAGTTTTTCTTAAATATTTTATTATACATTTTCTTTGTTTTCGCTCTTATGTTTTTTTTTTATTATTGAATAATTTTTGCATACCTTTCAGTTTTCCATTTGAATTTTATTTAAATTATGATGAAAATAATGAGGTGATGGTGTTACCTTCAACTGCTCAACATCTTTACTTTTCTTTTTTACATATAATAAAGTATTTTGGTTTTTATTCATTAATTTCTTAAGATTTTAATTGAAAGTTATATTAGTGGGAAGAAAAAATTACTTTTGTTTCAATTTCTTACATTTTTCTGTTTTGGAAAATGAAAGTTGTCTATGAAAAATTTTAATTTTTATGATTTTCTTGTATCATAAACTTTGTAAAGTATTTACAATTAAATCATTATATGGAGTTCATAATTCTTAAGTAAATTTTAGTAGAAAGCAGGGCAAGTGATTTCTTTTAGGGTTATTTTTTTTTTTTTTAATAGATTGTTAACATGCAAATCTGTTTTCTTTAATGTGCTAAAGTCCATGGGAATTCAGATTTGATTGTACAATTAAAAATATACAAACTTTTATTTTTTTTTTTTATTATTTTTTCATTTATAGTAAAAATTCAATGACAATTATATAAAGAATTTTTAATTTCAGTATACAGCTAGACAAATGAAGTTGTCGAGGTTTCAAAAATATATAAATTGGATCCCATTAATATTGATTGGGTTTAACGATTCTAGAACTAGTTCTTTAATCAATGGTTTTTGTTCGAAAGTTCGCACTCAGAACTAGTTCAATAGAAGCGCTAGGGAACGTTTTTAGAACTAGCTTTTTAAACCAAATATTTTTGTTATAATGAACCTTTTCTTAAAAATTAATTTTTAAAATCTATTTAATTTAATTTAATGTGAAACTTGTTTAAATTTCATTTCGGGTCCAGTAGTTTATTCAAATAAGTGATTCAAATGTAATACAGAACTACTTTTTAAGTTCTAGTTCTCAAAACTTTTATTAAAAAAAAAAAAAAAAAAAAAACATTAAGAATCACAATACGGTTTTACTTCATGGTTGTCATAATTGGTTGGAATATCACTAGATCCAAGTATATTATGGTTGTAATCCAAAGTGTTTCATTTATTAATTGAAATAATTTACGTTTTAAAAAAATATATACGTTTGGTAAAAGCGTTTACAAAAGATTACAAAAGATTCCTGAAATTACATATCGTTATGTATTGGTTAAAGTAAAATTTTTTTTTATAAAATAGAGCAAATTCGGAAGGGTCTAGACTTAAGGTTCCAATACTACACCGTAACGAATCGCTTTGCTTATGAAATTTATGTGTGTATGGGTACTCACAAACGTAAATGTAACGTAGTAATTTAATCAAATTTGGTCGCTCTACGTTAGCTTTAAGAACAGTGTTGACAGCTTTTTATTTTAATATACTAAATCTCCGTAAAAAATAGCTGTAAAAAGTTTATTAAGTGAACAATTTGTCTTGCAGTTTTCTTCACTAAAAATATATTAAATATGATTTAAATAAAAAGTAGAGTTAAAGCAGTAATTTAAAATTAATTTTTTTTTTTTTTTTTTTATAAAAGAATAAAATTTGTTTTGTACCCAAATCGCTATAATAAAAACCTACAAATCTAGCGATTTTTAAACATCACTGATGTCAATGATGTGTACAAAACAACAACAAAGTACTTGTTAAATTTACGATTTTTGAGTAAACATCCACATACGTTCCATTCACATTTACGGAAGAATAATGGAGCCTTTACTCCTTTAAGATTACTTTAATTCTTTTCTTGTGTAAAATGATCTCCGTAAATATATTTTTCAAAAAAGTATAATAATTGTATGAAATTTTTCATTTTAAAGAGAATGTTGAATAAAAATTTCGTCCAATATATTAAATTAAATTAAATCAAGGTATTCTGACGCTTATAATTTTTCTGATTCAAAATTAGCAGTCGAACAAGACAGACATGAGCTTTTTTTATGTGATGGGTAATTTTGCTATTTCATTAAGCAATGCATCAATATATCAAACTGGATCAAGGTATTCGGAAATTTTGGTTTTGAGATGTAAAGAATTCATCAAATATCGGAGATAAATAGTACACGTAAGGCAATTTTTCAAGACCTTAATGAGAACTTTTAGAAAATAAAAAAAAAAGAAACTGATGAGAAACAAACATTGCTAATCGTTTTAGAAAATTGCGTATCAGTGGTGCTCATGAATCTGCGTGATTCGACTTTGAAAACTTAGAAATTACAGATTTATTGCTAACATATTTTGACTCTGGCCCCAGTGGAAATGCCATACAAATCGTAGTTCCTTGTGAGCGTTAATCTCACAAATCAAACTTCTTATTATTCTTCTTATTAAATTTTCAAATATTCGTCATTTGTATTATAATGATGTGTCGCTATAAATATTGAATTTAGGGTTAATCGAAACGAACTAAATAGATAATACCTATAATTTATGTATCTAAAGATACTTTATACAAGATACTTTGTACATAATACAAAAAAAAAAAAAAAAAACGTGTTAATCCAATGATTATCTAAGATCCTAAAAAACTATTCATATATTCTAATTTTAAGCTAAAATATTAAGAAGTTATTTTCGATAGCCCTTATAAAAGTGGACTTTATTATCTCTATAACTTTAAAATAAGTTGAGGTATTGGAAAAATGATCTTACTCATCAGGTCTTCTAAAATGTAGAAGGAAATTTGACATTAAGTTTTTAAACTGGACTCAATTAAAGCTGCGTTTTAACAAATCTTTTGACAATATATAATCAACACTACTGACTGAAATTCAAGTAAATGTGATGTACTGCAACCGCCATCAGTTTATTGATGCCCAACAAAGAAACGAGCAAGTGCTTCTAAAAAAAGAACATTTTTACAACTTCAAAAGTAGAAGTAAGTATACATTTTGCAATTTTTTAAAATAATTAATAATTAATTCAACAAATTTTTAAACAATGCGTTTTTAGCACGTAAAAACATTAATAATTTCTAAGTAAACTATAATTTCTCCAATTTAAAAGTTTTGTTATTACGAGTATCTATTACCAAAGTTTAAATAATATTTTTATTAAAAAAAGATATAAAAAACATAGTTTTAAGAGGAAAACTTCAAAAGCATTGAATAAGAATCCTAAAAATAGGACATGCCAATGGCAACCGTGGGAAATACTTCTGCAGTCATTTTACAGGCACTAAGAACTTCCTTCCAGTGAAAACATAGTCTTAAAATCATAAAAAAGTTTTAGTCAGAATTTACAGGAAAGCGTTGCCGTAAAAAGAATTTATACATATTTTGTTATTTTTCTGATAATTTTGGACTAATTCTGACTAAAACCTGCAAATTTGAAAAGTACTGAAACGGGGCTATTTTATTTTGTACAAATTACAAATATTTCACTGAGTAATTTGACACTATTACTTTTGTTTTGCTTCAAATATTCGCTCAAATTTAAACAGTCTAAAATAACATATATTGCAGCAAATGCATTGAAATAATATGGCGTCTATTTACTCAGAGTGTGCTTAAAAACTATTTATTTTTTTGGAAAATTAAAGGTATGCATTAATTAAAGGTATGTGTTTATCTAGATTTATAAAAATTTATTGCAGAAAGTGTACATTTGTAATATCATATTTAAACTTTTGGGATTTGACCGTATACGGTCCAGTTCTTGTTTCATTTGATCATTTGGTTTATTGTTCTTGTAGTCCAAAATTTTTTATTTGTTAATGTACTTTTTACACATAGCGTAAACACACCCTTATTATATCAAAGTATAGTTCGCTATTTTAGATATATCTTGATGAAATTTGCCACGAATGATTATTTCGAAATTGGTTATGATCGGTTCATTATTTCACCTAACTCCGATACAAATGTCTTCCCGGAATAGAGGTTTAACGCTCATAAATGCCTTTAATATGCAAATGTTTTAATGAAATTCCGTACAAATAAATTTTATCTAACTTATCGTGCATAAATAACTTTAACGTGCATAAATTCTATATAAACTTCTTTTATTATAATTATATTTGATACAAACAATTTTTATACAAGTAGAAAGCCACGTGAGCGTACTTTCGGAAATCACTCTTAAGTGCGTATATAATATTATCACCATAATATTTCATTTCATTTATTGCAAATAACATTATTTTGACTCATATAATTAAAAGGGCGTGAAATATGGACTGTCACCCAATAATGTGTACTATATACGGTCTAAAGTTCTTATTTATCATTTCTAAATTTAGAAGGTAACATTGTTGTAAATATATCAAAATGGTTGTGTCAAAGAGGGCTTAATGGGGGCGTGATTCTCAGAATAGAAATCGTTTAAATTATAGAGCATATTTTGTGTTAAAGGTACGTCGAATTTTATGTAACTAGCTTCATTAGTTACGTGAAAAATAACTGTTTTTAAATAGTGATTGCAACATATGGGCTCTAGCAAAGCACAAGTTATGAAGAAATTAGTTTTTTAATACAGTACAAAAATTAACACTAGAATTCGTTGTTATCCAGTTACGAATTTAATGCCGCTAGAATGGGTATTTTGACCACTATGGCTATTAAAGAGCATGTTAGAAACTGGCAGAAATTTAAGGTAATAGCTTAACCTGAATATCCGTGTGGAGTCTTTACTTATTTACTCCCATCGGACGTGTCCCCAGGTGGCGGATAGGGGGGTTCGGATGTAAGGCTTCTGATCCGATTGTAGCCAGTAAACTGGAGATCACTTACCTTTTGGTTACAGATCCCCATGTGCTGACTATAGTCGGGTCCTAAGCATTACATCTAAACCTAGAAACTCATAGAAGTTCTCGCGGACCAAATAAATTAAGTGCACTTTTAAGATCAAGGTGAGAGGTAGCAGTGCCGAGGATCTGCATGGTTAGTTAGTGCTTAAAGAAACTAATCGTTAACAGCTCCCCTCCAACGCCCATGGCACGGGTTGGTTGTAATTTTAAAAGCCCAGTCCGCGTATGCCGTCACTGCGCGAGATGGTCCACTTAGTACGTGCATTTTCGTGGGACCAAGATTAGTAACAGAGAAAATTTTAATAAAAAGGATGTGGAGGAGAATAGGGCAGTTTCAGTAGGAGTTTCGGACACTGACTCTGACCTTTTAAGAATTCACGAGGACATAATTGCTCAGGAGGGACAATTATTGAGTGAACTGGCCGAAACAGACGACCTCTTGGGCTCACCTGGAGACTCTCTCGGGGGGACGGGCACTACGGAGAGGTTGGAGGATCTCTCTCTCTTTTCTGATGAGGAGCATGAAATTACAATGATTTCAGCTCACGCTCAGGAAGGGGGTTCTCCAGCATCCGAGGTGTCATCCGCTCGGGATGGTGGACAGGTGGGTTCAAAAATAGTTCGGCAAGATGCGGTAAAACCATGTGTAACTGCCGTCGTCGACAGCCGAACAAAAGAGGAAAAGGCAAAGAATGGCGTCAGATCCTCCTTGATCTTTCTTAATAAGATGGCCAAGAGGGATCTGTCGTCAGTTAGTGGTAGGGATAAATACCTTATCAAGAGGCATAGGAAGAGTGTGATCAGATTTGAAAAAATCTATGGCTCGACCTCAGCTATCTTGGGAATGTCTTATCCCGAAGGACTAAATGCGATATTTGACACCATTCCGGAAAATGCTCTGGAGAGCATAGGAAACGTGTCAGGGGTCGCAATGAAGTCCAAAGATAAAGGCAATGATAGCAGCCGACCAATTAAACCTATCACATCTTCGGAACGATCGGTGGAAACTGGAAGGCTGGCTATCATTGCAAAAAAGGGGGCTGATCGTATACCATCCGGCAACTCTGGTGAATCAAGCACCAAAGGAGCAAGGTCTGGAGACGACCAACCCTCTACCAGTAAGAAATGTGCGGCAAACAACACTCCCAACTCTCTTAAAGGTCTTCAAAAGAAGACGATAAAGAATGCTGGTAGTGGGGCTGGTCATAAGCCATCTGGCTCTCTTAAGGATCACCGTAAGGAGGTCATTAAGAGAGCTAGGTCTGGCGATGACCAACCAGTCCCTACCGCCAAGAAGGCGAGTCACACACCGACTGGATCTCTTAAAGGCCCCCAAAAGGAGGTCATTAAGAGAGCTAGATCTGGTGACGACAAGCCTTCGACCTCGAAAAAGGCGAAGGAGTTGATGAAGCCGGAATATCTTCAGGCGGCTGTCATAGACCGTACTGACCCAGATGGGAGGATTAGCACGGATCTATGGAGGTCGATTGAAGATAGGCTCATCGACGAGATCGCCTTAATGAAAGGAAGGCCGGATGAAGTGTCCTTCAAAGGCGCGGACTGGTCAAAGGGTGTCAAAACTGTCAACTGTGGTAATGAGAAATCACTTGAATTTCTCAAGGCCACAATTGCCAAGTGTGGCAGCCTTTGTCCAGAGGCGAAACTGGATGTGATACTAGCATCTGAGTTGCCCCTGAGACCAGTAGTGACAGTGTGGATTCCACCACCCATAAAACCGGTGGAAACTATACTGACAGTTCTGGTCAACCAGAATGAGGGTCTGGATACAAGTCAGTGGAAGTTGTTAGCTTCTCTGACTTGTAAAGAGAACCTCGGAAGAGACTTCAGGTTTGCTATAGACCAGGAGTCTCTCAGGAAATTGGAGTCTATGGGGGGAATCGCTAATTTCGGTCTGGGCACTATCAGGTTCCGGTATCCGAAACCTGACAGTACCAATAAGGCTGCAAGTGGTGCAAATTAATTTGCATCACTGTGAAGCAGCCTCTATCGAATTAGCGATGAACCTTGTCGACTCCAAAGTGGATTGGCCTTAATCCAAGAGCCCTGGATCAACAACACCAGGGTATGTGGATTAAGTGTCAAGGGGTATACACTTTTTGTACCATCCACTGGGGATAAGGTAAGAACGTGTATACTGGCTAGGAATGAGTTGAATTTTATAAACTTTCATTCTTTCAGCAATGGAGACCTAACGGTCGTGAATAGAGAGGATAGAGACGGGAGGAAACTCGCACTCGCCTCCGTTTATATGCCCTACGATGGGGCCAACCCACCGGGTGATATGGTGTGCAGACTAACAGAGTATGCAAAGAGAAGAGGCATATATTTGGTACTCGGTTGCGATGCTAACGCACATCACTGCCAGTGGGGTAGCGCCGATATCAACGAGAGGGGTGAGTTAGTTTTCAATTTTATAACTACTAACAATCTTTTTATCTGTAACTTGGGTAATGTGCCCACATTCAGAACTAAAGATAGGGAGGCAGTTATAGATATAAAACTGACGAACTTTAGGGGCGAATACATCAAGAACTGGAGGGTGGATAGTGAATGTTCCTTTTCGGATCATAGCAGGATATCCTTCAGTTTAGATTTCGCGAGGCCAAGGGGAGAACCATATAGGAACTCCAGAAGGACCGATTGGGACTCCTTTAGGGCCATTATGGATAGGGAACTAAACGCCGCTCCAGGATGGCAATTGTCATCAGAGGGAGTTGAGAGCTTAGTGGAGGACTTCACAGGGAAAGTTAGGAGTAGCTATGAACTAACTTGTCCGGTAATATTTCCGGGAAAGAGGGAACAGCCTAAATGGTGGACCAAGGAACTTAGGAACCAAAGGTCAACCGTTAGGAAGTTGTTCAATAGGGCGAAACTGACACGCAAGTGTGAGGATTGGAACAGCTATAGGGAAAGTTTTAATAGGTATAAGGCGGACATTAAGAGGGCAAAAAGGGACTCATGGAGGAATTACTGTGAGTCCATTGACTCCGTTAATGAGTTATCCAGATTCAGGCGAATTTTATCCAAGGATCCTAGTGCTCCTGGATATATTCAGCGTGCGGATAACACATGGACGGAGTCTTGCTCTGAGTCCCTGAGTTTACTTATGGAAACTCATTTTCCAGGCTGTAGGAACTTAGAGGCAGATGCACAGGCGGGACGGATATTGGGATTCTCGGAATGTGTATCTGATAGGGAACTTAGTGAAGTAGTTGGTGACATAGTCTCGATGGATAAGGTAGCATGGGCGGTAAACACCTTTGAACCTTACAAGTCACCAGGTCCAGACGGTGTTTTTCCAGCCATGCTGCAGAACATCAGTGACACGGCACTAAAACTTCTCACTGAGCTTTTTAGTGTGTGTCTTATTAGAAGATATATTCCAAGGAGGTGGAGAGAGGTTAGGGTAATTTTCATACCTAAGGCGGGTAAGGCTGGCCACTCGAAACCTAAGGATTTTAGACCGATCAGCCTATCGTCTTTTCTTTTGAAGACATTAGAGAGATTGATCGATCTTTATCTGAGGACGACAATGGACAACCATATCATCAGTGGGGCTCAACACGCTTATCTAAGGGGTAAATCTGTTGAGAGTGCGCTACATGATGTGGTGAGTTACATTGAACGCGGCCTGCAGTATAGGGAGTATACATTGGCAGCGTTCCTTGATATAGAAGGAGCTTTCAATAACATTAAGATTGAGGCTATTAGGGAATCACTAGAATCATTAGGCATTCAAAGCTTCCTAATCGAATGGATTATTTTGATGCTGAATAGCCGAATAATTAATTCGAACTTGGGAGATGCATGCGTAAGGAAGATAGTGACTAGAGGAACTCCGCAAGGAGGAGTTCTCTCTCCCTTACTACGGCTCTTAGCCGTCAATGTCATTCTACGACAATTTGACGCAAGAGGGCGGAAAATCGTTGCCTATGCTGATGACGTGGTTATACTGATCACGGGTAAGTTTCTTTCCACGATCAGTGACGTCATGCAGTATGAACTTAACGAACTGTCCTCATGGGCCACTAGTAAGGGTTTAGGGGTCAACCCGGGGAAGACGGAGCTAGTTCTTTTCACCAGAAGGTACAGGATTGAGCAATTTAGGCTACCGGTACTAGGGGGGACTGAACTAGGATTGAAGAAGGAGGCAAAATATCTTGGTGTGTTCCTTGATAGTAAATTATCTTGGAAGAGGAACACTCAGGAGAGGCTTAAGAGAGGTCTCAACGCCTATTACACATGCAGGAACTCCATAGGTAAGAGTTGGGGACTCAAACCGAGGGTAGTAAATTGGATTTACACCTCGGTGGTGAGGCCAATTCTGACGTATGGATGTCTTGTCTGGTGGGAGGCAATGAGAATAGGAAGTCGTAGGAATCTTTTGTCTAAAGCCCAGAGATGTGCTTCGATTGGCATAACGGGTGCCGTAAGAAGCACACCTCAGGCGGCACTTGACGTCATTCTGCATCTCCTACCCATTGAGGAGTTTGTGATGGGAATGGCTGCAAGGAGCCTGCTTAGACTTAGTGAACTAGGACTTACAGGATCAATCAGAATAGGACATTCCAAACTTTTAAACGAGGTCAATCTCGGTGGACATACCCTGGTTCCTTCTGGATCCACGGACTATATGTGCACGGAGGTCGATTTCGGGGAAAATCCTATACTGATTATTCCGAGTAGGAACCAATGGTCGGGTAGGGAGAAACTATTCAGTGGAGTATCGGTGTTCACTGATGGATCCAAAATGGATACAGGCACTGGTGCAGGTGTGTATCTAGTTGAGGGAAACATCAGGAGGACGTATAGACTCCCGGATAGTTGTAGTGTGTTCCAGGCGGAAATTCTAGGTATTCTTAGGGCCACAGAATTGATTGCAGGGAACATTGAGGTGAATACAGAGGTAACTCTGTATGTGGATAGCCAGGCGGCGCTGAAGGCCTTGAAAGGACATTTTGTCAAGTCTAGGCTAGTTAGCGACTGTAAGAGGGCTCTTAGGAGACTGATGGGGAATTATCATATTAGACTCTGCTGGGTACCGGGTCATTGCGAGATAAATGGCAATGAGGTAGCTGACGAATTGGCTAGGGACGGCTCAGCTTTGGATAGGACTGCAAGTGAAAGCGGTGTGAGACCACCTCTGGGCTTTTACTTCAGGTTAGTTGGGGAGTGGATTCGGGATAGAACCAATCATGCATGGAATTGTAGAACGGACTGCAGATTATCAAGGGTCCTATGGCCCAAACTTGATAAAGCAGATACAAATCTACTTTTAAGCATGAAAAGGGGAAACCTGAAGACTATGATAGGTGTTCTGACAGGTCATTGTCCCATAGGGGGAATGATAGGGAATTGGGATAGGGGCTCCTCCGGTCTTTGCAGAATGTGCGAAGATAATGAGGAGCTGGAGACGGTGGAACATATTATATGTCACTGTCCATGTCTACAACTAAGTAGGCAGAAATGGTTAGGCAGTCGATTCCTTGACGAATTGGACAGTATATCGAGATTAAATCTCGATAGACTGATAGGATTTGTCATGGGAATAGGCTGGCTAAGAGGGGGTCGCTGGCCTAGAGCGAGCGACACGGGGAGGTAGTACTTCTTCTTTTCAAGTTCTTTCTATTCTTTTCTATTCTTCTCTTGGTCTCGACTCTTTCTCCACTATTTTCTTTCTTGATCCTTTCTATATTCTATCTGTAGTTTGTTTCTATTTTCTTCACGAAGGGACTCACAATGGACCTCATGGTCTCCGAGTGGATGCACAAGAACTCTTATGAGTGCTGTGCAACCCTTCTTTACCTACCTACCTACCTTAACCTGAATAGATATATTAGGATGGCCAAAAAAGGTGAATCAAAATGAAACAATGTCCTCCTTTCATTTTTATATAGAATGAATAGAAGGGTAGTAAACAAGAGAAAATACATATTTTTTGACTAACACATTAATTTCTTTACCCCGAGTTTACAACTGAGATTAACGCTGACATAATATGTGAGATAACGTCGACAGAAGAGAGTAACCATTTTGTTTATATTATTTAAAATAAGGGGTACACATATTCCAATAAATCGTATAAGATATCATTATTTTCAATCAGTCACCGAGTAAACATATATATTTTAGCACAATTTTTATACAAATATATTTTTAAATGTAAAATAATCATTAAAACAAAACAATTTCACAAAAACATTGTTATTTAAATAATTTCTGAAATACACATGCTCGCATACATACAAACTTTCGTATATGTGTATTTTTTTTTTTGGCATGATCATCTTATAAGATTGTTGTGTAGGGAAATCTCATCACAATAGTCTCATAATAGATCTTATAATACTAATATTTGAATCTACATTTGAAATATTTCTCTCAGAGAAGGAATTTGACACATTATGATAGAAAAATCTTACATATTCTGTTACATGTATAGTGTAATAATAAATTGACCTCGTAAATCAAGCAGCTTTAAAATTTGTTCATGTTTGTACTGCGCGAAACTGTCAAATTGTTTTTGTATTCTTATGTAATATTTTATGCGAGTTTATTTACTCTTTTTCATTTTCTTATTTTTTGTTCATAGTATTTTGACATTAACACTAACAAAATACAAACAATTTTTGCTTTTGTAGATGTGCGGTCACTTTATAATTACATTATGGTTACGTGTATATGGGCTGTTAGATTCTTTTTAACTCGTTTAAAGTGTAATTTAAAATATAAGGTCTTGTTCATTATTTCTGTACATATGTAATAAACAGACTCGATATTCTTTTATAATAAGTGAGTATTTATTTCCTAAAATAATTGTTGAAATTTTGTGCATTTGAGAGATTTTCTGATACTTTCAAAACATACCTTTAAAAAAACAAGGTTCTATCTTAAAAAATCCCTGATATTATTTTACATCAAATAAATTAATTTTGTAAATACTTTGTATCACTTTATTATTACCAGGAAATTGATAATTGTAACCAAATTAATGAATTATTGAATTTTTATCTAAATGTAAATATTCATAAAGAAACACTGCATAAAAATGAAACAAAATTCATTAACTTATCTTTAAATGAAAATTTTTATGACAAGATCATAAACAGAAATTAATTAAAAATACTGTTTTGAATATAATTTACCTGTCTGGGAGAAATCGAATAATTATTGAAATTTTGTCAATACACCCTATATGTTTTAATTAGAGTCTAATTGTTAGGAATTTTAAAATAGAAAAGTTTATTATTAGAGGAAAGTAATCAATTACTTGCTTTGTGTAATTTAATCGAATGGGTGAAATCGGGTGGATCAATTAGTCCATTTACTTGATCACGGGTACTATATGGGCTAATATCAAAGGAAAATAATATCGTTCTTAGATTATGGAGGATAATACTTAATATATGTGGTAAGATATAAGCATTTTAGGAATGGGAATAATGCTACCTGTCATTTCACTGTACGCTCATGATGCAGATGAGAACTACACCGTTTAGTCTCCGTCTCTATAATTAGTGTTATTTGCCTATAGGACCGGTAATATGCTGTCTTATACAGTATAAATTAGAAGAATTTAAACATGTTTCTTAAAAGTTTTTGATTAAATTATATTACGTTTTCGTAGAGCATTTCTAAATCGTTTTATTCTATCATAACTTCCTATAACAATAAAACAAAAGTCGAGAACATGTTGAAATTTATCATGTTTCAAATCAGTAGTTAATTATTTTGTTCCGAAGAAATTTAAAATCACATTAAAAAGAAGAATCTCAAAAGAAAGAAAGGCAAAATAATAAATAATCATAACTTTTTTTGTATTAAGCTGAACATCACACATTTAAAATAGATTAATTTCAATGTTAGACGTGATCATTTGTTGTTCAGTTTTGTTGTCTTTATATAAAAAAAAAAGACTACACCCTCTTGAAAAATAAAATCTTTTCAAGTTCCACAACAAGAAAGTAAGTTATACAAAAAAAGAAAGTTCAATGAGAAATATGATGAGGTTCAATTTCTAGATGTTGGTTAGTTTCTTGGGTTTATTTCCTGTCTTTATGAATAATTAAGAATGATTTGTTTATTTGAATTTTATTCTTTTTTAAGAAAAAACTAAAATGGTTCATTTGGTTAAAGTTGTTTTTTTTTATTAAAAAAAATTTTAGAAGAGGAAGTGGTTGAAAGAATTCTTTACTTTCATGCTTCTTATATTTTCTTCGGTTTTCTTGCTTAAAGATTTGAAAGTAAATTGAGGGCAGTGGGTTTGTATGTAACTTGAAAAAAAAAAAAAAAAAAAATATTAAAAAAGAAATGAAATAACATTGGCCAGTTTTAATGATCTAATGTGTTTTGTTTTTCAGGTTTAAAATGCTTGCTCCCTCTTTGATTATTTCTTTATTCTCTACCGCTTGCGTGTGTAATTTTTAATATACATTTTTCTTGGTTTTTTCTAAACTTACTACCACGTTTGTATTTAGAAAGGGCTTTCCCATTAGATCTGGAAGTAGTGTTTAGTGGTTAATGTTTATTTTATGACCACTACCACTTTATTATTGTAAGAAGTCTAAGAAAAGACTTTAATTAAGTGAGATAAAGTTTTTCCTGTGTTTCTTTTACTTTAAGTTCAACAACTTATTATTTTTATTTTCTTAATATTTAAGCATTTAAGATTTTTTGTGGCGTTTTAACAATATCTGAATAGTAACTGCATTATTTTCTTAAAGGTATGTTTACATAAAGATTTTTGGAGAAAAGTACTTTTTTTACTTTTTATCATTCACAAAATAAAAAATCGACAACAAACAAAACTAGATAATAGCCCAGACTATAAACTTGACTATAGCCCTGACTACAGTTCAGACTATAGAACAAAATATAGTTTTGACTAAAGAATATTCTAAAGTCTTTACTATAGATTAGATTATAATCTTGAATATAGAATGGACTATAGTATTGACTATCGAATAGACTATAGCCTTCACTGTAGAATAGACTATAGTCTTAATTATAGAATAGATTATAGTCTTGACTATAAAATAAACTATAGTCTTGACTATAAAATAGACTATAGTCTTGATTTTCTATTCTTTGTTTTAGAGTAGACTATAGTTTTGAATATATTATAGACTATAGGTTTGACTACATAATTGACCATAATCTTGATTATAAGACTATATAATATACTATAGTCTTGACTATATAATATACTACAGTTTTGACTATAGAATAGACTATAGTCTTGACTATTCTATTCTATGAATATAGAATATAAAATATACTATATGTTATAGTCTTTGTTTTAGAATAGACTATAGTTTTGAATATATTATAGACTATAGGATTGACTATATAATTGACCATAATCTCGACTATAGAATAGTCTTGACTATAGATTAGACTATAGGCCAGACTATATATTTTATAAGAAGTGTATATATAAATCTGTCATTCCGTTTGTAATTTCCACAATTTTCGTCGGAGAGCAAAAAATCCTTTAGAGAATTTTGCTATTGAAATTCAGCAAAATCGGTTCATAAATGGCGGAGATATGTTCAAGAATCTGTTTTTTTAAGTCTTTAAAAATGGTTTAAATGGCGTTTGTGAAGCTTCCCGATAACACAGATATATGATATATATATATATCAAAAGATCAGAAAATTCTCCCAGAACTTTTTTGTTGCAACTCAGAAGAAACCGGTTCAAAAATAGTGGAGATATTAAAAAAAATTAACCAAAACGCATTTTTGACCGATATCCAAGTCTTAAGTTCTTGTATAGATCGATCATAAATATTTTTCTTGAGTTTCGGTTTTTTAAATCAATCAAATCGATTCATAAACAACCGAGTTATTAGCAAACTTGTTTTTTTTTATTTATCTAATGTCTTTTTCCGTTATAGTTGTTGTTTCTTGGGTACTGAAAAACAACAACAATAACTTAAGGCATATTTGCTTTTCAACTTTTTGAAGCACCTATGTAAACTTGAGACTTCGTTCTTTCACAGAAAAATCAGATTTTTTTTTAAGAATTTTTTGTTGAAAAAATTAACTAAGGTCCAGTATTAACCGAGTTGTAGACCAAAACGCGTTATCAGAATTTTTGAAGCTCCTATATAAGCTATGGACCTCATTCTTGGACAAATCTATCACAAATTTTTCAAATTTCGGTTTTTTAAATCAGTGAAATCGGTTCATAAATTTTCCACCATATATATATATATTCTTTAAATCTACATATCTTCTTTAAATATGTGCAAGATATATAGTTATGCGATAACTAATATTTATTTTATATGGGAGCTACTACTCTTTCTGGACCTATTCGAAATTTAATATGAAAATTTCCAGTATTAACCAAGTTACAGGCCAAAACGCGTTACCAGAATTTTTGAAGCTCCTTTATAAGTTATGGACCTCATTCTTGGACAAATCTATCACAAATTTTTCAAATTTCGGTTTTTTAAATCAGTGAAATCGGTTCATAAATTTTCCACCATATATATATATATATTTTCTTTAAATCTACATATCTTCTTTAAATATGTGCAAGATATATAGTTATGCGATAACTACTATTTATTTTATATGGGAGCTACTACTTTTTCTGGACCTATTCGAAATTTAATATGAAAATTTCTGTTAAAAATTTTTAAGACTTTCAATGTAACAATCCTTTAGATGAGAAAATTTATATTTCCTTTGTATGTGGGCTACCTCTGCCTTGGACCTATCGGTCCCATTTTCATTTCATCAATTCGATATGATAGCATAAAGGTTCCAACGAAATTTGAGGGCACCCACTGTAATAGTTTTTCTAGATATGCCATAATGAACATTTGCTTTATATGGGGGTACTACACCCCCAGCTCTACCCTATTTTAAGCTAATCGGTTCATCGGTTTGAGAATTTTAACATTCTACAATATAACCTATAACATTCTACAGTGCAAGCACTATCAGTGCGTCGAATTTCATGTAAATAGCTTCATTAATAACGTGTAAAATTTAAAAAATCGAGATCTATTAAAGCCTATAACCACTTCCGACAATGGTACTCAACCGTTTAGACGTGATTGATACACAAATAAACAAACTTACACTTCATTTTTATAATATACAAGGATATAAAAAATCTCGATTCTATTTCAACTTTATATGAAAATGCAATTTACAGGCAAATATTTACAGGTAAATATATTTGAAATTACATTCAATATAATGTATTTCATTTTCATATAACATAACTCAATATTGGTGAAGGGTATATAAGATTCGCCACAACCAAATATAGCAATCTAATTTGTTTTATGTGTAATGGAATTGAATATCTCTAATCCTGAAAATAATTTACTCATTTATATTCCAATTCAATTTCGCGCAACATTAGCTAAATGTAAAAGTGGTTATATTTAAATATATTTAAATATCTTCCGCATTTTTTATCGTTTTTTAAAGTATTTTTGTAATATAAATGATAATTATTAAACATAATTTTCATAAAATTAAAGAAAAAAGAAAATTGGTAAAATTAAACAAATAAAAAAAAAACACACATACACACAAACAATTTAGATCATGCAAATGCTGTTTATTGTTCATAATGATCATGAGAAAGAAATCCGTGATTTATAGAAAAAGTTAGTGAATGTAAATTTAAAAATTGTATTTTGAAAATTACAAAAATGTTTTTTTTCTTTTTTTGTTTTAAAAAAGTTAAATGAACTTGAGGTGCTAAAATTGGCCATAATTAACATCATGATGTAACCTTTTAACTAAAATTTCAAAAACTCGCACAAGGTATTCAAGTAAAAGCAAACCATTACCTCAGAAGCAATAACAATTTATAAAACGCAAGTAATAGTTATTATTTTCTTTCTTTTGTACTGTTACGACAAAGAAATTAAATGTTTTTTTCTTAAAATATAATTTAAATGTTTGTCTTAAACAAAAAAAGACGTTTGTTTTGAACCACCAAAAAACACAAAATCCCACACTGTCAGTGGAGGAAAATAATGAAAATAATGAATTGTTTTTGTTGGTGGCAGGAAAATTTGTACATAATTTAAATTCAAAAAGAAGATATTTTAATTTTTTTTTTTTTAATTAAAAAATAAATAAAAATAAACTTATAATTTAAATATTAAAACTACTGTTAGTTGAAAGACTTTAGTATATTAAGCCATACGTTTATGAAGATAGATGCTTTATTGTAAAACATAAATTACAGAAGCCATTACAATTTCTCAACAGCGGGGGTATAATAATTTTCTTAACTTTTTTTTAAATTAAAAGTCATAATCAGATGACTAGCGGAAACCTCCACTTTTTAATCACCACGCATTAATCAAATACTATATTTTATTTATGAATTATAAACACAGAAAAAAAACATATATTTTAAGAATTTTTTAATAAATATTATGAATCAAAAATGACTTTTTTATCCCAAATATTTTTCATTCAAGTTAAGTTTTTTTCATATAACATAATTTTATTTTTAAATAATTTTTCCTAATTTATATGTATTTTTTTCTTATATTCAATGAAGAGAAATTAAGAAAATATTCATAAATTATATGCATTTTTATCATTCAATAACGAAATTATTATTATTAGTTGATATGTAATTCTTAATAGAAATAACACTCATAATTTTTGTATTACAATGCATCTTTATTATAATAAAATTTAGAAATGAAATAGTAATATTAAAAGAAGTCATTTATATTATTAAATACATGTTACTTTTAGTACTAGATTAAACGAAAATAAAAAGTTCATAACAATAAAGAAATAGCAGTAAAAATTACATATAAGTAAATATCGTTTAAAACTCAATCTATATACTTTTTATCTCATCAGAAACAATAGCTATTTTTGGGTTAATTATTGAACGCTTTATTAGTTAGTTCACAAAAGAAAGTTTCTGTAAAAATCCAAAATATTTCAGATTCTTTTGGATATTTTAAATCAAACGTTAAATAGATTTTGAAACAAAAGTCTAAAGCTCTTAAAATACTTGTAAATGTGTATCTTATTATTTTTTTTTTTAATATACAAAAATTTTCGTGTCTCCAACAATTAGAATGAATACAAGGTATGTTCGTGGATTTATTTTTGAAAAAATTGATCTTGTCTTCCAATATTTCATGATTTTCTCCAATTATTGTAAAAGAGTTTTGTGAATTTTTAATCGTAAAATATTGGCACATTTTTTACATTTTTCAAAGGAACTTGAATCGAATCAGGTTTTAAGATATTGTGCAAACACCATAGTAATATAAAGTTTCTGGAAAGTATTTGTTAAAACTAAAAGAAGTTTTAATATTACCATCAAAACAATCATTTAAATTTTCTTTGACGACTTCTTTAATAGATGTTAGCAATAGCCTTTTAATTATTTCACCTACATTTTGTCTCGAAAGATTATCTTTTTCATGTAGTTCTAATGATAGTTTAAGAGAATTTTCTTCCAATTTATTGAATTTTTCTCTAAATTTAAATAAAGCACCATTTGATTCTTAATAATTAATTGTAATATCCATTGATATTACTTTATTATCTTGGAGAATATGGAATTTGTTTTCACGTCGAGCTCTCCATAGATATTAAAAACAAATCAGGTGTAAGATTTAGTCGTGGTTTTAAAATAAATATTGTAAAAGAAAATTTGTTGAATACTTACAAAATAAGGTAAATAAACAGTTTTTTTTACCCCTCCTGTGTTTTTTGAGATAAAGATTTTGAATAAAGGCCCTCAATATATATTGTAGAAAATATATACCGAAATTTTTAACTAATTCGAACAATTTTATTCTTAAAACTGGAAGGTCAAAAGTTACATTTTGCATTCTTTAAGAAAATTTAACTCAAAATCATTTATTTTTAACTAGATTTTAATGTAATTCTACAAAAATATTACTAAAAGATAATATATTATATCTGCAGCCAAAGCAATAAATTTAACCCTCAACTGAACTAGGGGTCAGCATTTTTTGAAACACCCTCCTTCCTTGATTATGTGCAAATTAAATTCTATTAAATAATATCATGAACAAAGAAGACGATACTAAACTCGTTTTTGAAATTCAGATAAAAATAAATAATTTTGAGTTATGCTATCATTAAAAATTTCAAATATTTAAAAATTTGACCTTTGACTTTTCTGCTTAAAGGCTAAGCATTGTTCAAATTCGTTAAAAATTCCGGAATATATTTTTCACAATCTATATGATACTGTTATGTTATAATTTTCATTAACTTGTACACTAGTACCAAAAAATTGACTCTATCTACAACACATAAATTTCATAATATCAAACCGATGTTATCAAATTTGATATACGTTTCGTAAGATCTTATGTAATCATTTTCCCAGCTTTGTCAAAATTCAAAATTTATTATAATTAAGTTTGCTCATTATGAACTGGTCAATTGAAGTTAATTAAAATTTATTAACAATTTTTCTAAATCTTATAATGAAAATTCACCTATAGTCGACTTTATCATTTGAAACACTGAAGTATAAAAGATTCCAAAAATGTAAAATGTAATTTATGGAACTTTTTTTTTTTGGAATTTTACCCATAAAGTTCACCATTATATTAGGCCTGAAAAGAGACTTTTACAAACGATTTTGAATACATTAAAGTTTCTGAAACCGTATGCTTTCTGTTAATCCCAGCTTTGGGATTTTAGAATATAATAGGGATTTTTATGAAGATTTCTTTCAGAAAAGTGATAAACTTGATATGTTCTTAAGGAAATTTTTATTTAAAGAAGAATGAGTAATGACTCCTTTTTTAACCAAAAATATTTTAAAATTCATAATTTTTGCAAATTCAAAATTGTTTATTTTTTGACTCGAAAAAGATAATAACAAAATAACAAATTTTAATGATAAATATTAAACAAACTGGACCAAGGTTTTCAGAAAATATGAAAATTGAAATTTTAGTTGCGAATAATTCGATAACTAGAAAAGATAAATGGCACAAGTAAGCAAGCAAGAAACACAAAATTGGCAAGCATTTTAAAATTTTCCCTGACAAATGTACCCCACTTTGAGACCCCATAGCTCCGCACCTGAGAGATCTTTGGAATCCGCATTCCAAACCTAAACTCGGTTGATCCTCTTTTATGGTTATGCCAAATTTAATGGGAAATATTTCCAAAAATATTTTGAATATTTTGGAAATATGAAAATTAGTAACATCCCATTGAATTGTAATTGTTGAAATACAATCGTTCTCAAAAAAAGTTCATAGTTCAACATTGGAATTTATTTGAGAAAAAAAACTTAATACTTTATCAATTTGATAGCAATCATATCGTAAAAATGTCCAAAAATGTTTCATTTTCTCTTTTATCATAAAGATGGTTATGTTAGAATTAAAACAAATAAAAGTGCCGACTTTATTCAAAATTAGGCGATGGTATAATTAATCCACAATTGATCATGGTTTCCCATTTTGAAAATTCATATTACATATATTTCCTTAAGATGTTAATAATGAAATTAAATTTGTTCTAAACATGTTGATATTATGGGTATTGTGATCCTTCCGAAATTAGCATATGTTATACATATAAAAATTGTCTAGGTTTCAACGAAATCAAAATGGATAAGACACCACGAATGCTGATGAAGTATGTAGCGGCACAGAAAATACGTATTCCATTCTGCTGGTGACTAATTATAGTCCACAAACTCTGCCTTGGCATTGCCAAACAGAGATAACAAGGCAATTTACGATTGCAAACTTGTTTATGGTCCTTCGAAACGGATACTGGAACCACATCTATAACAGCGTTTACGACGCTAGGTTCAATCTCTGTTGCTTGCCCCAAACGCCTGGCGCTGCTAATTTAGTCTCTCAAAATTGCACCCAATGCAAGACGGGCGCCATGTTTAGGTTGCAACGAAACCAAAATGGATAATATACCACGAATGCTGATGAAGTGTATAGCGGCACAGAAAACACGTATTCCTTTCTGCTGGTGTCTAATTATAGTCCACAAATACTGCTTTGGTATTGCCAAATAGAAACAACAAGGAAATTTACGATTGCAAAATTGTTTATAAATTGTCAAAAAATAAAATAATTACAGAGATGAAGGGATTTGCACTAAAAAAGATATTTATTTTGTAAGATAGAGGAATACAAAAACGTAGATAAAATTGGTAAAACTATGAATTTTCATTTGAAATTTATATCATAGGGGGACGTTGTTATAGGGAATATAATGGCATCAAAAGAGCAATTTCATGAAATTTAGGTCCTCGATATTGTTTTGTTATGTTATAATTTTCATTATTCTGCATACAAATTTATTTTCTAAATTTTATTTATTTATTTAATAGCCAATGAAATTACAATTTCTTACAGGATAGCATATATATTATTCTTAAAGCTATTAACAATAAAATATTTTCATAATCATTCATTAATAAAAACTTATTATTTAACTAAGGTAAAAGTACTCCTCTTAATGCAGATTGGATTTAATGAGAAATCAATATATGGATAGAAACTGTTGAATTGATTGCATATACGTCTCATGGGATCGAAGTTGGCATAATTGGTTCGAAAATATTTTATTTTTAAAGGAGTATAATTTCTAGTTGGACGATTTGGGATTACGAATTAGATCTTACGAAGCAGGAACTCAGAATTAATTGAACCGTTTACTAAATTAATTACAAATGAAATATTCATATATTTTCTCCTACTTTCAAAAGTAGGGAGATCAATAAGCTGGAATCAACTTTCATATGATGGTAAATTAATATTATGATTCCATGGAAGATTACGAAGACAAAATAATAGAAATTGTTTTTGGACCGATTCAATTTTCTTTATATGAACTTCGTATTGAGGATCCCAGACCACGGAAGCATATTCCAGGATTGGTCTTACAAGAGATGTGAATAATTACTTGGAAACGTAAGGATCATTAAACTCTCTTACCCAGCGCTTGAGGAAACCTAGAACTCACACAGAACTAGAACACACCCAGATCAAGAAATTCTTCGACTAGATCAAGTTGATATTCATTTATTGTGTATCTACAGAGTAATGGACTTCTTCTGTAGAACATCATGTGTTTACACTTTCTTAAATTCAGATCCATTAGATTCATCATACACCAATCATAAAGATTGTCAAGATCTGATTGGAGTAAGGAACATTGATAGGAATAGTTAAAGCATGGAACAGCTTTACATCATCAGCATACATTAATATCCTAGAATTCTTAATGCAAGTTGGTAAATCATTTATAAATATTAGGAATAATAAGGGGCCGAGATGACTACCTTGTGGAACACCAGATAAAACAGGAATGGCTTTTGATGTACATTCTCTGAATAATACACATTGGCATCTATTGTTAAGATATGAGGAAATCCATTTAAGGAAAACAGGAGAAAATCCGAGTTTATCCAATTGGAACAATAGGAGATCGTGATTTACTTTATCGAAAGCTTTACTGAAATCTGTGTATATTGCGTCTGTCTGTAAACCGGAATCAAATGCGGTTATAACTGAGGTTGTGAACTCAAAAAGGTTAGTAGTAATGGAACATCCTTTTTTAAATCCATGCTGAAATGGCGAAAGATAACATACAACTTGATGCGAAAGGATTTCAGTAACTATCTTTTCGAAAAGTTTTGCAATAACACTTAATTTAGCAATACCTCTATAATTGGAAATGTCGGATCTGCTACCGGATTTAAACAAAGATATAATATAAGATTTCCTCCAAACTTCAGGAAAGTAACCACTAAATATTGACATGTTGAATAAGTATATTATTGGAGATATAACAGAATGTAAACATTTTATAAGAACACAGCTTGGAACACCGTCAGGTCCACATTTATCAGAATATTTTAGATTCTGTACAGCTCTCAGTACCATCTAATATTGGCCAATTTATTAGGGTTGCAGCTGGAATACAAAAACATTTAGTCCTCAACACAAAAATCACCAAAAAAAAACCTTTTTGTCGAAATCCCCAAAATTAAAAACATATTGACCTAATTATTTTTTTATTTTTACTTTCTGTGATGTTGTGTATAAAACAGCACACTTTTTGTTTAACAAAATTTTTAACAAATTTGTATTAGAGTTTTGAAGCAGCCATAATAAAAATCAACGTTTTTTTTAATAAATCATAAGAAGAAGAATATTATCCTGCAGTTGTTAAAGCTTATTTTTCAGTAATTATGGTTCAAAATTGACTTAAAATAGCATTTTATTTCAACATTTCTAAAAAATAAAATTTTATCTGAACTCTGCCTATACAACTGTTCGAAAACACATTAATGGTCGGGGGAATTTCTAATAACTTCAATATTTTCAAAATAATTTTAACTTTTTTAGCTGGTTTGGTAGATAGTTATGTCCATATTACGATTTATTTACAAGAAATTGCAAAAAACAATTGATTATAGCAAAATTTAGCAAACTGTGAAAAAAGTGAAAATTTCCCCATATAAATGCTCCCTACAAACTTCAGGGTCAATATGGCACGTGTTAGCGACATAAGATCACTACATTTTTTTGCACTCATACATAAAAAAGAACAATCCTAGATGGAGTTGCGGTCGAAATTCGGAAGTCGGCTGTTTTTGAAGCATTCGAACTAAAGTTCATATAATCGAAACTAATAAAATGAAATGATTTATTGGATAAACGCAAATGTGAACTCATATTAAAAATCAATTACTTGAATCCAGTGTAGAGAATGATAATGATTCTATAATATGCATAGACCAATAACTAATATTTTAAACATTTAATAGATCAGATGAGAATTTTGTATAATATATTGATTTCAACGAAAACACTTATTTTCGGTTATAGTGACCCATAAAATATATGAAATTTCGTATGTGTTTTTCCGAACCCATTGGGAGTTATTACATAATGGAAAAAAAAAATTGTATAAAGAAATAGTTTGAGATTATTTTTTATTTGTTTTTATTATTTATTTTTTGGAACCAATTGTGTTTAATATTCATTCTACGGTAAACTATTTTCAATTAAGTTTTAAAAACCAACAGTATGACAGAATAATAAATTATAAACCCTATTCCTTTATGGAATTATTTGGAATAATTGCAAAATTATTAAATAAATATTTTTTTTATCCAAAAAAGTTAGTAATAAATAATATTTATTTACAAATTTCTTACCTGTTGTATAAAATTATATTGTATTGCTTTTGTGGCCATTTCTTTATTTAGTTTTTTTTGTAAATTTAAATTGTGGACAATTTAATTAAATATTCTTTGCATATAAATATGTTAATTTTAATAATTAAATAAATTTTTTATTTATATGTTTCCTTATTTTGTTTTAGAACACCTTCCAATAGAGAGTGAGTGAGAAATTAAAAATTAGACATGGGTATAGTTTTCTGAGTTTAAAACACAAAAACCGTTATATTATTTAAATAATACAAAATAATCACTCAAAAACAATAACACTTTAAAGACTCTCTTCTTCCAACATAACACTCTTGGTGTTAAGAGTACTTCATGTAATAAAAAATGTGTATTTTTTATGTAAATGCAAATAATTGTTTTAGACTAATATAACAACGACAACAATGTTTGGGTACAATTAAAATGTCAACATTTTAAAAATAATTATTTTGTTGTAATTTTAAATTGACGCCAAATTAAAACTTATTTTATTTTTAATTACAAATTTTATCTTTAAACTATGTGGCTAGCACTTGTTGATTCTGTTTTTTTTTTGATTTGAGTGCTCTGAAATTAGATTAATTTCCTTTTGATAATTTCGAAATTTACTTTAGTTCAACTCTTTTATTTTTGTGTGTTTTTGTATATTTCTATTGTAGAATATGACCGCTACGTTTCGTTTTGTATTTAAAACTAAATTGTCGAAAACAAAGTTTGTTGTTAATGCTTTGGCCAAAGGTATTTTTTGGTTTTTATTTATTTTTCTCTTTTTTTTTCTTTTTTACTTTTCCAACTTCATGTTAAATAATCACTCTTATTTTAATACGTGTTGTTGGTTGGCCGGTTAGTTTTTGTTATTATAGTTAATGTTGTTGTGGTAATTTTGTCATTGTTGTTGCTATTTAGTGTAATATGGTATGGGGATGACCAAAATTATATGTTTTTTGTGTGTATGAGCTTTTCCTTTGCTATATTATATGTATTATATGTAATTATATATTTCTGAAAATAATTTTGCATATTTTTTGTACCCTACACTCGGGAAGGGTAGATAATGGTTATTCTAGTTTGTTCTTGAGTTGGTAAACAAAAATTTTGAGGAACAATTGAGAGGAGACTGCTTTAAGAAGTTACTGCTTTAATCTGACGGTTTTATTAGTCAAAAGAACTCGTCCAACGCTCTCTCCAAATATTAGACCTTTCTTGTTACATTACGTTAAAAAAAGGTCAGTTCGAAGATAAAGTAAAATTTTGATCTTACACGATCATAGAAAAGTTCATGAGATTAACAAAAAGATCGACGAAACATTGACATCGTTCAATCAATGAGTTGTCAAGGTTATGGAAAGTCTTTTTATGTTATTGGATCCATTACAGTTACATTTCATCAGGATGAGAGAAAAATACAGATTATTACTACATCAGATCGGAATTGTCAAATTCCTCGCCACGCTTTGTAAAACAAGAAAACAAATTTTGTCGAAACAAAATGCGATTTTTCTACCATTTTATGCTCCAATTTAATTGGAAAATAGAGTTTGTGATTAATGTTGGAGTTTAAATTAAATACCTCAGGATTTCTATAAAAACGATAGCTCATACTGTAGCCTTTCAACTTCTTCATTCATCAAAAAGCTCAATATCAGTATGGATGTACATATGTACATTAGGGTGGCCCAACATTGTATGAAGAAAACCAAAGTATATTGTACATTTAAATGATGATGATTCTTCTACATTCAATTCATTAAAAATTTGTTCTCACCAAAATTAATGATATAATAGGAGTTGCTAGAAAGATATTTGGTAATCCGCACGCAACAATTATATTCGATCTACTAATATACGCATTTTGCAAGTAACTAAACTCTTCGTTTTATGGATCCTTGGCCGCAGTTTATAATTGTCCCAACCCGTTTTATTTCTGAACAATTTAACCTTGCTGAGAAGATTACATAATTTTATGTTTAAGTTATACTAATAGGTTTGCTTTTACTCTTTGGGTCAAGATCCTTGCAGAGTTTAGATAACTTATTGTTCCTATCAACCTCTAGTTCCATGCAAAAGACTTTAAGATCACAGAAATTCGAATTGTTCCTAACATTCCAGCATACAAAGCTCTACAAAGAGATCAATCGGTACGCATGAAATTTCAAAAGTTACTTAATTCCTTCATCAGTGTGAAACCGACATTACCCAGTAATTTTTCTTTATTTTTTGTAACAATCACTACTTACCCCATTCATTACATAGTAATGTGTTTTCATTAGTTTCTTTATTATTTTATTCAGCTGAATAACTTAAATAAAGTTTTTGCTAGGTACAATACAATAAAAAACATGTGAACTTCGTTAGTCAAGCCTCTTAAATTCCTTTACATAGAGAAAACGTAGAGATGACAATTTTTGGTCGATGGTGATTCGTGGGAAATAGCAATAGTTACTCTTAAGTTCTAAATCAGCAGACTACCGGCCACCCCTAGCTGCTCACAGTCAAACGTTAGCTAAAAGTTTTTTTTAGTCTTGATTTAAAGAACGTGTACATTCGTTTCGACCTTAACCTATTATTAAAATTGTTCTTCAAGCTTCGAATTATTTTGTCATTGTTAAACATACAAAGAACCTGTGTTTATATTAGTATGTAATCTGATCACTTTAATATACACTATGTACATATCATCAGCTAAAATGCAAAAGGCCGTAATCACAATTTTTAATTTTTTGCTTTAAAATTAAGTAATTAATTAAGTTTTTTAATAGTTCACTTAAAGCAAAAATAAATAACGTATAAAATAATCCACAAACCATATTTTGCTTAAATGGAACAAATTTTACGACTATTTCCTTTATGAACTTGATGACTTTTGTTTATATTGATGTAATTTTTGAATATATGAATATGAAATCTTTTGTGTATATGTAGTTTGGGTCAGCACATTATAATCCAGTAAAAAACCAACATTTGATTTTTCAGTGATTACGCCCTTTTGCATTTTAGGTGGAGATGTGTACCTATACATATCAGTGTATGTATGCATGAATGTGCCCAAACCATTCGATACTATTTTGACCAATGTTTCTGAATTGTATTTAACTACTTACTTACCTTTATTTTGTTATGCGCAAAAATAGAATTAAATCTTTCTCCGGAAAAATAATTATTTTGCCATTAAACTAAAATATAAGTTTTTTTCTTTCATTTGCTTTAACCATTCATAAATTCTAGTTAAAAAATCACGTACCACTAAACAAAGAATAGAAGAGAATTTAGGGGGTTTAGGGCGGTCATACAATTAAGCTTAGCTTTGTATTTGCTATTTAAGTACATGATTTAAGAGTGTGATCAAAAAGAAAACTAAATACAACATAAAAACACAAATAAAAATCATTGAAATTGTTGTACTCTCATTGTGTTCATTTACGATGAATGCTTACATATATCAGTAGTACATCAAATTGTCTGATTTTTTATTTAATACTTGTCTCATATAACTTTATTCTTCCGTTTAGTTCTTTTTCTTTTTAGAGTATATAATAGTTATGGGTTTTATATTAAAATAAAAAAATAAGAGAATTTGGCTTAGAGCCAGTTTTATTATTTTTTTCCTGCAACTGTTTTTGGAGTGCAACTCTAATAATTTATATTGGCTGGGCCGAATCTTTTATAACCTTCACAAAATTTATATTTCATAAATATATAAACATATTGGAATTATCTCGTATCAAAATGTTTGCTTAAATTTGAAAATATACTTAGTATTTGAAAACTGGTGTTAACCATGCCATCGGAAATTTGTAACATAACAGCCCATCTACACGTAACAGAATATGTAAGGTTTTTCTGTCAGAAAGTGTCAAATTCGCTCTCTGAGAGAGTTATCTCACGTGTAGATTCAAATATTAGTATTATAAGAAATATTATGAGACTGTTGTGATGAGATTTCTCTCAACAATTATCTTATAAGATGAACTGTCAAAAAATATACATATACGAAAGTTTGTTTGTGTATGTACATGTGTATCTTGTAAATTACTGAAAAACAATATTTTTGTAAAATTGTTTCCTTTTTATGATTATTTTACCTTTTTAAAAACATTTTTATAAAAATTGTGCTAAAAAGGTGTGAATTTCTTAAATAAAAATGACATGTTTACTTTGTGACTGGTTGAAGATATTGCTATCTGATAGGATTTGTTAGAATGCGTGTAGCCCTTTTTTAAGATTTAACATAATATAAACAAAATAGTTACTCTCTTCTGCCGGCGTTATCTCACATATTATATTAGCGTTAATCTCATTTGTAGACCTAGGGTAAAGAGTCCCCGAAAACTCCTTGAACATATGACTTATGAAGATCTCTCATACCATCTGTGTTGAAGAGCTGAATAAAGAAGAGTTATGCAAAATTGTAAATTCTTTTTCAGCTTTCTACCAATGATTATTTTTTCGAGAAAGATACAATTAAATAAAATTAGATACTTTAGATATTTTAATATTTTCAGAATTTTTAATTTTGGGGTCTAAGACACAATTCCACCAAAAATGATATATAATCTTATTATTTACATTTAAAAACCTAAAACAGAACCACAGTTAAGTGATAATATTTTAAGAAAAAACATCTCACATACTCGGATTTACTAGTTACACTCATTTTTTCAAAAAACAAAATTCCAATGAATACCAAATATGATTGAGAAACATTTGCAGTGTCCTAGTGGGTAATTTTCTTATTTTTCATTAAAAATGCAACTAGTCGAAAGCAAAATAGCGAATGTCTAATTTTGACATTTTCGTTCATATCGTTCGAAATACAGAAATCAAATTTTGTATGAAAACACTTACGTTTTCGTTGGACTTGACGTTCGACTCATTATTCGCATAGAAGTTGTGTTAGAGAAACCCAAATCAGTTTTCGTTCGCTTAGAAGGCGAAAAAAGCATTCGTTCGACATAGATAAACAGACTATAAATGTAAATTCAGCTTCAACAAAACCAATGATAATTGCAGTAGCTAATAGTATTTGAATAAAAAATAAAATTAAAACTTAAAAATAGGGTGATTCCATGTCAAAATAGACAACAATGATAACTTCTAAACTAAATAATTGTCAACCTTGAAGTTTTTCACATGTACAGAGAAGAGTTATATCAACATTATATACATTTTTAAGAGTTTTGAAAATACCTTTTTTGAGATATAATGGTTCTATTATTATATGACCAATTTTGACCTTTGAACATTTGATATAAATAAACTTTATATTAGTGACTGGTAAATCGATTTCAATTATGGTCGAAAATTGATTTTCTTTGTCAAAAAATGATAATTTTGTAGTCGATTCTTACCACTGAAATCGACTTTTAGGCTTCGATTAATCGGAAAGTCAACCCTGCACAGTAAAGTACTTTTTCGTAAAAATAAATTGCAAGAATTTCAAAATAGAACTTTAAACTTTCTAAAAAATAAATGTTGGGACAATTTTTTAAAAGATAAAAATTCAATAAAAATACAATTCAAGAAATAATTGTTAATTACAATTTGAGTATTAGTTACAGCAGTACCGGACATTCACATGAATGTTCTAATCCTCAATAAAACAAGTCATCCTTTTCTCAAGCCCCTATTTGACAATTCGACCAGAGTAATATGATTATTCGTCTGTGTTACATCCGTAAGCGACCAATTTCTTTAGCATCCATTCGCCATTTTGATCCCACGAATACCCTGTTACCAAGTCTAGGCTGAGAAGTATAAATGGTGATTGAGTGCGGTTGAGTAGACACTACGACTTCAGAACTTACGAATTACTTGCTTTAATCGCGGCATTACCATTCAAATTAAAATCGACAGTCTATATCTTCCGAAACAAGTGCCCCGTCTTGCAGAAAATATTCCAGACTCGGTTCCATTGTCAATTCTATATGTACTATTTTATATCATTGCATACTTGGTGAAATGATTAACTTACTTCCTATGCTTTTATAAAATACATGTATTTGAATTCTATGGTGCTAAATTTAAGACATTTAGTTACGTTATTAGAGTGATCTGTGGAAGTGGGTTAATAATAAATATTTCGATTCTTTTTATTATTTGCGTTACATCCTAAAAATGTTTGGTTAAAAGAGTATACTCTCTGGATTCGATTAATCGACTATAAAAACCGAAATTAAAATGGTTGATCGAAAAATCGAAAATCGATTATTAACTTTTCATACCATTCACTACTTTATACATATTGTTATAAATGTTACATCTTTGTCTTGTATATGAAGCTAAAACTAGAGATCTACCATGTATAGTTTAGAAGTTATTAGCAATTAAACAAGTAGAACTTTGTGAAGTTTTTAGCTTTTGTTTTCGTTTTTCAAAATGTCATATTTTTGGACCAGAAAAGTTTATGATTTAAAAACATTTCCAATAGCCAAAATTTGTAGTGAGTTTCCTCCAAATCCGAAAAAAACTGTTTTCTATCTGTTTTGATATGGAATCTCCCAATACACTTTTTTTACATATAGCTTCAGTTTAAAAATGTATTGAAATTTATTATATATATTTTTTTGAGAATAGAATTTCTTAAACCAAGTTGAAGTTATTTACAAAATCGATTGCAAGTCAGAAAACAATAGATTTTCTCAACAAATCCTTATAAATATGATTGCTCATATGCCGTATAAAATATTTTTCTAAAAATTGAGTTAGAGTTAGTTAGTAAATTCAAGTAGAGATACTTTTTTCAATAGGCTTTTTTTGACAGATCACGTGTGAGTCGTGTTATGCTGTCATGTTATTTTTGTTTAGTATTGTTTGGCATTTCGTAATGGAAAGACTTACGCCTGAACAACATTTACAAATCCTTAAACTTTATTACGAAAATTCACGTTCTGTGAGGAATTTGTTTCGTGCACTTCGCTCAACTTATGGTCAACATAATCGGCCTACTGAGCGTACTATTCGCAACACCATCACCCATTTTGAGACCCAGCATTCATTATTGGTTAATATTCAACCGAATAGACCACGTCCAGCACGCTGTGAAGAAATATAGCGGCCGTGTCGGTCGTGTACACTAAGATCGTGGAGAGTTGATTCGGCACCGTTCGCAGCAACTCGGACTGACGTATGGAATGACTTGGCGCATTTTAGGTCGAGATCTTAAATTGAAAGCGTACAAAATACAGCTTGTGCAACAATTGAAGCCGCTCGACTTTCCCAAGCGACATCGCTTCGCTCTATGGGCTCTTGAAAAGTTCCAAGAAGATTCGACGTTTTCGAGGCAAATTTTTTTTCAGCGATGAGGCCCATTTCTGGCTCAATGGGTATGTAAACAAACAAAATTGCCGCATTTGGGACGAAGATAAACCTGAAGAGATTCAAAAACTGCCACTTTATCCAGAAAAAACAACGATTTGGTGTGGTTTGTGGGCCGGTGGAATCATCGGTCCATATTTCTTTAAAAATGATACCGGTGCGAACGTAACCGTCAATGGCGACCGTTATCGTGCCATGATAACCGACTATTTAATGCCTGAAATTGAAGCTAGTGATCTCGGCGACATTTAGTTTCAGCAAGACGGCACCACTTAACACACATCGCATCAATCAATGGATTTATTGGGAGAACACTTCGGTGAGCACATAATTTCATGTTTTGAGCCGGTCGATTGGCCACCAAGATCGTGTGATATCACACCGTTAGATTTTTTCCTGTGGAGATATGTAAAGTCTAAAGTTTATGCGGACAAACCCGCTTCGATTCAGGCTTTGGAGGAAAACATCACGCGTGTCATTCGCCAGCTACCAGTCGAAATGCTCGAACGAGTCATCGAAAATTAGACTCAACGGATGGACCATCTGCGACGTAGCAACGGCCTACATTTAATAGACATAATCTTCAAAAAGTAAATGCCATTTTTCAATATCTCGATTATATTAAAAGATATGAGCTCAAACTTTCCAACTGCTCCCTATTTTACATATTAAACGCCATTTTTGTAAATTGAGATTCACATGTGCGCTCTGACTGTTATCTTTTAAGAGTAACGTATTTTGTTCCTACATTTTATTTTAGATTATTTTAAATTTAATTATAATTTTATATTAATTTAAACAAATATACATTTTTGATTCACTTGAAAGAACATAAACAAATTTTGTGGTTTGGTATAGGATATGCGACACAAACAAAATCTGTGTTCATTTGGCTAAATCCTAATAAATGACATAAGCTGTGTTTTGTTGTTAACGTTCATAGTAAATTTCATACAAAATTTAAATTTATAGACGATAGAAGTTAACGTGTAGAATTATACATGTTAATATAGATTAATAATTAGATATTTAAGTGAGAGAAAAAAACTTGATTTAATTGTCAAAAACCTAATTTATGCAACAAAAAATATATGTAGTCATATATATTTTGTTTTTGTGTTTTGAAAAAAATTATTTTTTTTGAAAATTTAGTTCGAAGTGCCTCTCACATTCTGTGCATATTCATTTTAACGTCGATAAACGTGCTCCCAATTTATAAAAAAAATATGATTATGAATATAGAAATGACAAGAAATAAAAAAGTATAAAAATAAAATTAAATGCAAATAAAATTTTTTTTAAATTTTAATTTTATAAAGAAAAACGTGTAAATTTCGTAGAGCAATTTACAAATAAACATAAAGTGGATCCAAATCGGGTTAATGTCGTTTTTTTTTTTTTTGCTAACAGTCAACGTTAACACTGAGCGATCTCACCGGAACGGGCCGAGTTCAACTAGGCCAAAGATTGTCAACTAAGCAACCAGATGTATCAACCAGAAGTTTTCCCCAGAGATGAACTTTCGACCACAACAGAGTTGTTACAACAACACCTAGCGGGAGCAACAAAACACAGCTATAATTCAATTCCAAAAGTTTTAAAAAATTTGTGCAGCAATCGATATTAGCATTTAAGAAAAATTATCGACGTATAGTTTTTGTAAAAAATAAAAGCAAACTTATCGTTTTTCTCAAAAACATGTTTTTATTCTATGCGGCATATAATTAATCATATTTAATAAAATTTTTAAAAATAGCCAAAAAATCGCCAACTTGTTTATAAAATTCGCCATATCGCTAACGGACTATTATGTCGCCAAAAGCAATGAAAAATCACCATGTTTGGCGATTTTTCGCCAAATGGTGAAACATGGTAAAATCTGACCGCCCTGCTCCGCAGTCGAGTGTTTTCGTCATTTTCACATACACGATACGCAGGCTAACGAAGCTAAAGAATTGAGAGCGAACAAAAATCGTTTAGTTTTGTTCTAGCTTTCAGCAACGTGGATTCATGTCGCATGGTTAAGCAAAAACAAAACATATAACAGCGAAAGAAAAAATTATTTTTTTGTATATTAGATATAACAAACACATTCGCGACAAAGACCGCAAACAAACCAAATACACTAACACATTCAAATTTTTACGCCCTCTGAAAAAATACTTTTTTTTACGCGAAAAGCGAGTGCCAAACGGTAGCAAAGTTCTGTGGAAAATTTAATGATAATAATAAAAATTAATTAAATAAATTCCAGAAGAATACTAAAATATTTTTGTCAAGTTTTTACTTTATTTTTTTTATTGTCAAAATTTTCTGACCGCTTGTAAAAATTTTACTTTCCTACAAACTTTTTTACCGTTTAGCACATGTTCAAATTAAAGTAAAACTATTTTTTGAATTCTAAATTCCATGTGGCCTAGGCGGTAAGAATTCAAAGCTAGGACCATAGAATACAACTAGAAGCTTATGTGAGAGACAGTTCAAATTAAACTTTCAAAAAAATTGACTCATTTTTTTTTAAACACAAAAACAAAATATATGTAACTACATATATTTTGTTGTTGCATGAATTAGGTTTTTCATCTCACATAAACTTCTAGTTGTGTTCTATGGCTAGGACTTTTAAAATGTTCGTATGGGTTCGAATTCTGGCGAATAGAAATGTAATTTTTATTCAATAAATTTAATACATTTCAAAGAAACATTTTTAATTAATTAAAAATATATTTGACAGTTCCTTAAAGTGGCATTTCAAAATTTGAATTTTTGTTTGAAGATAATTTAAAAAACAATTTTTTAAAGTCTTGTCCAGGAATCGAATTCAGTTACAAACCAAAGCGGTATATCACATCGATATGTTGAAATTTACTAGCTTTGTTGCTTACATAAAAAGTTTGAAACGCAACTCTAATTTAAATAATACTTTTTTATTTAAATTTTTTTTTTTTTTTGAAAAACAGAAATTTAAAAACTCAGGTTTAACAGTTTGTAGTCTAGACCACTTCCTCTATACTATTTAATCTAACAACTTTTCAATAGAAAAACATATATATATATTATTGTATGGAAATAGAAAATATTGTTAAATTTGGGTAAAAAAAAAAAAAAAATTTAAAATGTTTGAGTCTATTATAGAAAATCATTTATAACCCCGCCATTCCTAAACGGATTTCGCTGAATTTCAGTACCAAGATTTTCGAGACTATATGACACATATGTGTTGAAAGAGAAATGTATTTATTGGACTATTGGCTTCAAAAAATCTATTTCAACATACAGACGGACAGACATCCAGATGGACAGACAACCAGTCGTATATTCTCAACTTAGTTTTAATCATAACAATTACGAATATTTTTCAATTTGAGGCCCTGGATATATATTGAAAGACTTTCGTATAAAATGACAAACTTATATATTTGGGGCAAGAAGGAAAAACTACATAACTGAAGATATTCAAAAACTTTGTTTTTCCATTTTTGAATTCTTTATATCCAGTTCTATGCTGTGCCATTATTTTTTTTTAAATCTAGCAAGTATTATTTCAAGAGATATTTACATTTAAAATTACAATTTTCTAGTGCTGTATGGAAATTAAAAAATGTAAACTACTCTTCTGAAAAGTTTAAATAAACTAGTTATGTAGTTATTTCTTGTTGCCACAGATATACCCTTCATTTTATGTGAAGGGTATAAAAAGAGTGATGACGATTTTTTTGTTTTTTTTTTTGTTTTTTAAATTTAACTTACATGCAGCTGTTAGTTGCTCATGCGTAAATCCCCTATTCCTAAAATAAAAAAAAAAAAAAAAAATACTCAAACAATAAAATTTAAAATTATGTATGTAAAATAGCAGCAACAGGTGACCTTTTTTTATTCTGCTTCTAAATATATACATAGTTTTGGTATAAAGTTCAATGAAATTGTTTATGAATTTCATCACTTAAATAAACTTTTATGCATGAATAAACAACCTTTTTTTTTGAACGCAATAGAGGATATTAAAAATTTTAGCAAAAGTAATTTTATACTCCAAGAAGTATGATGAGCCATTTAAGTGTTGGCTTTTGGTGTTAATGCTATTAACTTAAAACTTAAAGGAAAAGAAGTACATGCATATATTATAAAATTCTTATTCATAATTAAAAAGCTCGCATTTTACTCCATAAAGCCATTCCGGAAAAGTGTTTTTTTAGTTTATTTCAAACAAATTTTTTTTGTTTAAAATACTATTCTTTTGTTTTAATAATTTAAAATATTTATTTTGATATCTAATTAAAAAATTATTTATTTATTTCGTCATTTATTTATTTCAATATTATTTTATTTCAACTGACCGGGATGATTCCGTGTTCAGCACATCAATACGCATACGTTTGAGTGGTCGTTCTATATCAGAATCGTAAAGAAGCAGTTTGTAGGGACACTCTACAAACTCTATATATTTTTCCTCAAATTGGTTTCTAATATTGACATTTTTTCTTTAGTATTTAAAAAAAAATTATATATATTTTTTTAATTTTTTAGAAAGTTACAGGCCAGCACAAAAATTATAAATTGTAAAAATACGTCGAATTGAATCATATTATTAAAAGTTACAAACTCCGCAATGATTTCCAAAGTGGAGTTGGTTTACTTTCGCCCATTGTAGCGCTGTCTGTTTCACTGTTGCAATATTCAGAAAGCTTAATTCCTTGTCTATTGATATTCCAAGTCTCAACAAGATTTATTACCATTTATTTTATAATCGGAAACCGATAAATTATAAAAAACTCGCTAATTTTCGCAAACAATTCATGAGAAATTACATATACATAGTAGAAACTCGATAATCCATTCATACTCTATAATTGGGATTGCTTGTATGTTTATAATGCGGATTGAATTACGTCCTATGAATTTTCTTAAAGTATATGTTTTAATACTGTAAATTTTGTAATAGATAAAAAGTATTGATTGGCTAATTTTACTATTAAAAATATTAAATAACCAATATATCTAAACAGTTTTTAAATAAATGTCAGAAAAAAAAACGTCGATAATCCAGACTGGAGTCCTGAAATCAATTATGCGGATTATCGAGCCGAAATAGCAATTGTCAACATTTTTATTAATTAACAAAATTGAATGGAATCTCAAAAAGACAAGGCAAAAACGATTGGAATCAAAGCCATAGCAATCGGAATCAAACCATTTCATTCCGAAAGTTTTCGTTTGCATTATCTTGATATAATTTTCTATTTTTATTAAATAAAATCCATAAAATAATTTGTAAGTCTATGTTCACACTGCCAATTTTTCTTGATGGATATCTGATTTCCTGTTGGAGAAACCGAGAAGGAATATGAAAGGGTACAAAATCGCCTGTTCTTCGTAATTCGTTTTGTTTTTCATTTTCGCAATTCAAAACAAATCAAGGCAGTTAAAGCAAGAATTGCTGAAATAAAATTTTTGTGTGTGAACGTAAAAGCAAGTTCAAAAAAGAAAAATAAAAATTTCGGCAAGAGTATTTTAGTTGTTCTGAATACGAAAATAATGTATGTATGTCGTATGTAATATCGCTATTGAAATTAAAAAAAAAAAAAAAAAAACAGCTAAAGTTGTCGAAAATGAACGGTGTCCTTTAAACGACATGCTAATATATAATTCAGTTGTTTTTCACCTAAATTTGAAGTGGTGCTGGTTGAGTAATAGAGACGCCTTTATTACTTTGTCTTCTTGGCGATTTATGCAGGGTACAAAATCAATTTCCATCATATATAAAATTAAAATCTTCTATTCTTCAAAAACCCTTATTTTGGTTGATATTTTGTTCAATTCAAAGTTGTGCGGATTTTAATTTATTCCATTAAAAATTAGTCAAATCGTTTCATGAATAGACAATAGCTCAGTTCCAGTTTTGTCAAACTTGCAAGTTCTAGTCAGAATTTACAGAAAAGCGTTCCCGTACTAAGAATCTATGTGTATTTTGTTGTTTTTCTGACAATTTTCTGAATAAAACCTGTAAATTGGACGAGTACTAGAACAGATCTAATATTTCCTACTTCTTTTTAACATTTTTTTTTTTCACATACAAAAGTTATTTCCGAGCTGTTTCAATTAATTACTTTATTTTGCCTCTCTTACTTTTAACATTAACAATAAAAGCAAATTTTATAACTTGCAAATTTAACTTTACATGTGCAAAATCCTCTTCTAATCTTCACAAAAACAAATTTGTCCAACATTTTTAAAAGCTAAATAAAAATGTTTTCACTAATTCTAATCCTCCTCTTTGCCATATCTAACTTGGCGCATTTGTCAATTACTAAGTTTAGCCTTTTCCAAATCCTCGTTAGCAGTAGCTTCACCACACTCATAACGTTGATAATCAATAATGGATAAATTATTTTCGTGCAATACTTCACCCACGGTCTTGTCATCATCGATTAAGTATTCTTGATGTATAAGGCAAGTTTCCTCATCCTTATTGGTATTAGGTTTATCCTTATCAGCTTCTCCAACTTTTTTGGGATTCATGCCTACAATATGTTGACAAAGATTCTTTTGTAGTTCTTCATCAACATTGTTGCCGCGGAATGCTACAATGGCACCATATTTACCAACTTGGGTAACGTTTTGTGTGCTATCTTGAGTAGTTGCCTGGGGATGCGCATAACCCGAAATTTTCAAGTCATTGTTAACTTTAAAGCAAATGGCACGCTTGATGGAGGCATTTTCACCCACAGTACCTATTAAGAGGGCTAAATGATCAGCCAAAGTTTTGCCATCAGAAGCTTTGAGGTTTTTCAAAGCTTCCGCTTCGAAACCAGACTGAAAATTGACAAATTAATTATTTGTTTTGTGATTGGTGGGATAGTCGTTTTTTTTTTTTTAAATACCTTCCACAAATCTCCATCAAATTGTGTAAGTTCTGTATATTGAGCACATACTCGGGATACATGATCTACAAAACTTTTGAAATTTTCATTACGGGCTACAAAATCTGTTTCGCAATTAACTTCTACCATGGCGCCAATGTTGCCTTTAATTAACACACCAACTAAACCTTGAGCTGTTGCTCTTTCGGCCAGTTTAGTAGCCTTAGACCAGCCAAGACTTTGGGCTTGTTCATTTAACCATTTTTCGGCCTATGCATAAAAATGTAATTTCATGTTTTAACAATTTTATGAGAAAATCTTGATGTATTTAATACTTACCAAATTAATATCATTGTTATGCATTTCCAGGGCTTTCTTGCAGTTGGCAAATGTATAACCGGTCTTTTTCCTTAATGCTGCCAATGCACTTTTCTCAGCACCGGCATAAACAATGCGGGTGGTGTGCAAGAATCTGGTTAATTGTTGGAAAATCATTTTATTTTATTATGAAACTGATTACTCCGGGTGATGTAAACTTAAACTTGTTGCTTGTTTCCCTTAAATGCAGCTCTGCTGGTATGTAAAAATTTTCCACCGACACCTAGGAAACCATAATAAAGTAAATATTTTTGTTTACATAATGACAACAAGATTTTTCGAAAAAAGGAAAATTCAAACAAAATTTTCAAACTGTCTAGCATAGCACAAGCAAAAAAATCAATTTCTAACAAATATTCGTAACAAAAAGACATAATTTACTTGAATAAAGAACTACTACAACTGCCGAAAAATTTTTTAAAGATCCAGAATTTTATAACTATTGTTTTATAATTTATCAAGATTTTTAATATCTTTTTGATGTTTTTAAAACAATGAAACGTTGCTCAGAAGAAGGTAAAGTTTTTGCACAATTTTTTTATAAATTTAATTGAAAATTTCTCAAAATAATTAAAAAATTAAGAAAAAAAAAATTACTTTTTGCACGATGACAAAAACAGTTGCACAATACGACAAAAAAAATTCTTAATTTGACATAAAACACGCAGAGAGCAAAAAAATGATATAAAAATAGAGAAACAAAAACAATGGCATAACAAAGTCACCCACGAATAAATAACGGCGTATAGATACCTACGACGAGAGAACCAAAACGTTGCTGCCGCCGGCATGTACTGGCTTAAACGGCTGAGCCGGCTCAAGGTAAGCCGCCGATACAATCGGCTGCGCCGAAGATACAAACTATTTTATATTTTTTGGACTTCAAAGCCACTTTGGAGTTAAATTTTATTTTTCTGCCAAAATATATCTTTTGGTGTAATGGCCTTGTAGCACAAACTTTACTTTTTTGTATTTTATAATTTAAAATACAACACTACCTATACATATATTTCCTTTTTGTTTTCTGTTTTTTTGCTCCAAAAATAAATTGATTATCTAGGAAAAACAACAAAATACAAATAAAAATTTACTGAAACCTGCAAAATCTTACCAGTATTAAAATGGACCTATTAGTTTTAATATTATATATAATTAGTTTTTCGATTTCTTAATATCTTAAATAGCGAACAAATAAAAATAAAATTGTTTGAAAGTAAGTTAAATCATTAAAAAAAATCGTAAATCCTAATGAATAAAAATATACATTTATTTGAGTTTCATACCATTTTAAATCAGAAAGTATCGTTTAAAACATACCGTAAATAAAATTTAGGATCTTCAAGAAGAAACGTTAGAAAGTGAGGTTGAATATTCAAGAATTGAGAAAAAACTCTATAACACATATATACAGTTCGGTAATCTTGACAGCTTAATTAGGTTTTCTGAAAGGAAATTAGACTTCTAGTTGTTTTCTATGGCTATGGAATTATTTTTAATAAGATTCAATAAAAAAAAAAATATTTTGTGTATTTTTAGTAAGTTGTATCCAAAAGACAGATTTTACGTTAGTACTGTATGTAAGGATTTTTTTTAGTTTAACGAACAGGTCTGACAATAATTAAGTTTGTTAAATTGGAATTTTCTGTTTTTAATTTATGTTATTTAATAAAAAAAAATTTAAGCCGATATATAAGCCGCCGATGTAATCTTGTGAAAGCTGCCGCCGCCAACTAAAACATATCGTGCAACCGCCGCCGACGTTTTGCTTCGGATTGGTTCTCTGCCTGCGTCAGCTTTGCAGGTGGTTGAGTTGAGCCGCTGATTATTTTTAAAAGCCGCCGCCGTGAAAATTTCGGTTTCACATGATTTAAATATAGCCGCCGATTTTGGTCAAACTTTTAGCAAATTTAATGTAAAACCTTTAGCAAATTCATTAAATTTAAAACATTAACATTTAACAATTTTTCATAATTCTCCTTATAACGTCGGCGATATGTTTAGCACAGATACCGTCTCATGAATTTCCGCGGCAAGAATTTGCTATGGCTACATGCTACAACTGAAATTTGTATTTTTAGTATGAAAAAAGTTCTGTATAGAAATATTTAATATATTTCAATTTATGTAAACATTAAAAACAAATTTCTACGCCAACACGAATACATTTTTATTTCTTAACATCCGAAATAACGTCGGCATAATAACGAGAAAACAATTTTTTTTACAATTTTGTGTTAAGGTTTTCCCCACGTACATGAGAAATTTATATGTTAAATAGTCTTTATATTTCTGCAATACTAATATATGAATCTACATAAAATATTTTAATCTACATGTGAAATAATTCTCTCAGAGAGCGAATTTGCCACTCTCTGATAGAAAAATCCTACATGTTATGTTACCTAGTGTCTACATTAGGCAAATTTGTATCAAAACAAACGTCAAAATCAGTGCGAATATAAACAACGTAACCTTAGTTAAACATCCGATTATTATTTTGGTTTTTAAAGTTGACAAATTGCATATATAAAAAATAATAATGAATACACCATATTGTTGTTTTTGTGCAACTGTTGTCACCTTCCACAAATTCTCGTTAAGTTTGACGTTTGTTTATATGAGTAGTTTAAAGAAAATCTGTACCAAACAGTACTTTCTGATAATATTATCAAACAGTACTTTCCTGTTTGAATTGCCATGTAGTGTTTTTCCAGAAAACTGTTAAATTTAAAATTTTAGTTTAAATTAAAAAAAATAATTGCTTTACAAAATGAGGAATTTATTGTGTAGAAAAAATTTAGAATTTCATCGCCTTAAACGTGTAAATTCGAACAATTTTTTATGTAAAATAATTCCTAGATATTTAATGCTATCTTGTAGTGCGACTTGAGGGTGTTGGTAGACGCATAGTATTCACCCTGTGCGAAGAGCACTGTGAGGTTGAGTTTACATAGACAGGTACTCACGTTAAACCTTCGTCGTTGTATCATTTACTATATGCCCCACCAAACCCCTTCATACACCCACATCTATCACCGTTTTTACGATTTTTTGTACTAAATATGGCACAATTTTCTACTTAAATTATTCGGAATTATTTTCAGCATTTTTATATATTTTTCTCTTCAAAGTAAATTAATTCACAAAAAAAGGAATGTATGATAATTTATTATCATATTCGATTCAATTATGAACGCTTTTGTTATGAAAATGCAAAACCCTTCTTTAGTTTTTATAAAGACTTTTAATTTCATAATTCCTAAATAGCGATACTAATTACATTTTGTAGTCCAAGGAAATTTTTGATTAGTTCATGGTATATAATTTGCTTTTTGTTTAAATTACATATTCATTCAAGCCTTTGGACTTAATAATAGGTCGATAATAAAAAACTTTAATTTTTTCTTTTTGATATAGAATTTAATCATAATAAAGTTGAAATTTAGTTGTCTAATAAGATAATTTTTCATAAGAAATTTTAGTATTACAAACTGAAATTGGGGACAAATTAAAATTTTCCAAAATAGGTAAAAAAACTACAATTGAATAAAAAATAAAAATCAAATGTACCAATTTTGACATCCCTGTTCTGTATTAATGTTAAGTAGTGTCTACACTAGACAAATTTTTGTCAAAACAAACGTCAAAATCAGTGCGAATCGATACAAGGTAACCTCAGTTAAACAGCTGATTATCATTTATGGTTGTTACAGCTGTAAAACTGCATATATAAAAAAACATTCAGAAATTCGCCATATTGTTGTTTTTATACAACTGTTGCCACCTTCCATAAATTCGCATTAATGCTGATATTTGTCATGATAAAAAATTGTCTAATATAGACACTATGCAACGTCAAGTCTATATTAGACAAATTTTTATGAAGACAAACATCAAAATTAGTGCTCATGTATATAACGTAACCTTCGTTAAACAGCTGGTTATTACTTTTGGTTGTTACAGCTGTCCAACTGCATATATATAAAACACAACTGTTCCATAAGTTCATGTTAATTTAGACGTTTGTCTTGATGAAAAATTTCTATGTTATGAATGAAGTGATTCTATTCTTGCACGTACGAATGCCTTGACATACTATAAATGTTTTCATAAATTTTAATGTGTTTTACAAGATGTTTATTTGCAACATTTGTGCCACCGAATTTCAGACCAGGATATTGTAAAAAATCCACTACTTATATTTTTTAAATAACACAGTTGTTTTATTTTAGATCAAAATTTAATTAATATATTCAAGCAAAAATAAACTAAAAGAAATAGTAAAAATAAAATTCAAGTAAGTTTTCTTTTCTCATTTAAATTTTCAATTCATTCAATCATCTACTTAATTGATTTAATAAATTTCTTTATTGGAAAAATTTCCTTTTTTTAATTTTTTACAGTTATTAGTAATTGTGATAATCATTTTGGTGAGAGGTGCAAATTTAAACAATTTTTAATTGAATGAATTACTTTGGTGATTGGTGGTTTTTTTTGCAGATTATTTACATATGGCAAATTATTTTTTTTTTGGGACTAAATCCGACGAAAACAATAATGGTTTTATAACTAAACCGAATTTGAACAATTCTCTTAATCAAAGAGATTTTTTCTATAGAAAAATTCTTTTAATTGAAGAGACTTCTTTCTATTAAAAAATTTTTATTAAGTTGAAAAGTAAAACATTCATGTATTTCTTCCTTTTCTCTTTCCAGCCTACCGCAAACCACCCAGCTCTAGCAGCGGAGTCAGTGCTGTCAAGAGACCATGTTCGAAACAAAAATTCGTCTATAATCGTCCCAAACCCGATATGCTACAGAGCATATTGCGTTCAAAGGCAAATCCCGAATATAATTCACGACGTCTCTGGTATGAATTGAATATGCCAGAATGTACAAGTGAAATATTAGATGGAAGAATGCTATCAACCAGCATACCTGATAGCCTACTATGTCATACCAAAGAAATGCGTTCCAAACGACGGATACAAACTAAAAAGAAGGAAAGTAAGTATGAGGAAACTGGCATAAGTCGAATATGTATTGTTGTGTATGTAGTGGGTGGCAGAAAGTTAGATGTTCCAATTTTGTTCAACTTACTAATACATGGTTACAATTTGTTACACATGATTACACATTAATGACAATCTATGTTTTTTGTTTGTTTCATTCTTATTGTTCTTGCTGTAAACTCTCCCCTCCCACCCTACTTTTAAACTCCCAACTTTTTGGTCCATAATAATAATGTAGAGCGACCTTCTTACATGCAAATGCGTTTGGAACGAGAAAACTTTCGCAAAAAGTTAGTCGAATTAATTGCCCGTAAAGACGATGATGAAAATGTTGATGGTGCCCATGCCATTGATTTGGAATCTGAATTTCCCAATAAAAATGAAAAGGAAGTTTTACGTTATTACTATTACATTAAACATGGCATCGATACTATACACGTATCACCAATGAGCAAAAAAGTATTGAATAGGTAGGTTGATTGGTTCGTTTGCTGTTTAGCACATAATCTTTGTTTTACTTGAACATTTATTTAGTTACAGAAAAAAAGTTTATTTATTTAATGACCTCTTCATTTTGTTCCATTAATTCTAGAATTAAAAGTCAAATACCAGCTGTTCTAAATAAGTGGGCCACTGCTCTTAATGAAAATATTGATGAAATAAAATCCGATTATGTTTTTGCCATGAAAAAGGCAGTTATTGATTTTGTTTTACAAAATTCTTTATTGAATTTGAAAAAAGATACACAATTGGAATTGACGGCGGAAAGAAAGGAGGCAAATCAAATGTTTAATAGATGGAGATATCGGTAAGTGCGAATGAGAAGAGATGAACAATTTTTTTTAGATAAATTATTTATTAGTCACCTTATTGTGTCGTAAACAGGATTGAACAGAATTGATTTCAAAAATACTTCCTCAAATGATTTTGATTTAGTTTCCTAGAAGAATCTAGTAAATTTTTTAAGATTGTATTCCAAATCCAATTTAAACGAAATATTACTTTTAATCCTAGTAAATATTACAAGCATTGTAAAATTCCTTTATCAATTCTTGTGGCACAATAATGTTATAATATTCATACTTAACATTATGCGTAGAAATATATTTCTATATTCCACAAATACATATTGCCTTATAAATAATCAAAGGAATTTTAACTTTTGCCATAAAAGGGAAACTCCCATAAAATCATCTAAAGTTAAACATTTTTGTGTTGCCTCAAACAATCAGCAACAAGAATTAAAGTATGTTTTAGAATACTTATTATTATTTTTTATAATAAATACTCCAACAACGTTTTACAAAACAACGTAAAATTCCATAATCAAAATGTTTAATTTTTTTTTGTTCCTTACTTATTTTAAAATACTCTTACTGATTTACAAACAGACATTTATGCTTATTTCCATATAATATGACTAAAATATGACTTTTTCTTTATCCATAAGCTAAAAATGTTGTTTATATCCTTGCAGCATTAAAAAGCTGAGCAGATAAAAAAAAAAAAAAAATCAAGTGTGTTGTAAGTAAAAAAAAGTTATAAAGTGAAAAGGAAATGAATTTGACTCAATAAAATTTTCGTCTTAAATATAAAATAAACCAAGTTATGAAGGTTTATTTTTTTTTGGTTCTTGTGGATATAAAAAAGTTAGGGTTTTAGATTCGATTATTTTTTTGGAGAATCGCAGAAGTAATTGGCCTCTAATTTTAATTCAAAAGAAATTGATTTCTATATCAATAATTTCAAATTGTTTTCAAATCGTTAATCAGAAAGTTTAGATCAATAACAATAAAAATCTAGTGAACGACAAGTGCGATCACAGATTTTCAATGATCTTCTGTATAAAAAACTAATAGTAAATTACCGCATTTAGAAAAAAACTAATGAAAACTTATAATATTGTTATTTTTTTCACAATCTAAAACTCAAAATCCAAAACGTTTTTTGTTGGAAATAATTCTGTAACTGGTGAACTGTTGGAAATATCTAAATAAAATTTCACATGGTCAGAGCTGAGGTAATTTCGAGTTGATTTTTAGGAGCACAGATTCCTAACATTTCACGGGGGTAGAGGGTAGACCTCCAAAATTGGACCGTTATGGAATTTAGATATATTATATAATTTTTAAATATATTCTATAATTTTAAAATGTCGAAAATTTCTATACATTTGTCAAAAGTTTTACCGGCCTTATGAGCTAGTGAAATTTTATTCGCCTCATTACAGTCAAAAATTTACCAACAAGTAACTTTTCTATCATTTCACACATATTAAAAGTTTCAAATTCAGATTTATATAACTTTTTATTGAATAGATATATTTGTATGACTCTTGCAGCAATATTATTCAGAATTATATAAGATTTTCAAAAAATTTTAAGCTCTAAATTAAGGTCCCCAAATTAAAAAACTTGAAAAAAAACTAGACCAAAAATGAGGGTAAATTTTGCTTCGTTCTAAATATCACTTAAAATAGTTAACCTACATATTTTTTTATATTCAAGTCATAAATGAATTTTTGGCGAATTTTTAAGAAAGGTGACCAACTTTGGTCTACCCTCTACCCTAGTGACCCGCAAGAGACATGTGCTTCTCCAAATCAAGAGAAAATATAAAAAAATATGTGTTTTTTTGCAAAATCAATTTGCATATGAAAAATATAAATTTTGTCTATAAATTCTAAAGCTAAAAACATGGTGGTCACAGAAAATACTTTTCGATTTCGTGTAATACAGCATTAAGCATTATTCGAATAATCGTATACCTCTTATATAAAAGTTTCCGCATGAGAATAATACAAAAGAAAAAGTTCATTGTAAGTATGCTAAATAAAAAGAGGATCTTCAATAATATGATGTTATTGAAATGAAGGAATTAAAATTAACAAATATTATCGGTGAAATGAAAATTTAAAGAGTAGATTTATTTACCAACAAATAAAAAATTTAAATTTGACAAACATTTTCTATAAGAGAAAATTTAATAAACATTTGTTATAAATAGAAAAATTAATAAGCATTTTTTATGAAGAGAAAATTTAACAAACATTTAATTTAACGAAAGTTGTTTATAAGAAAAAATTTAACGATTTAACAGAAAATTTAACAAACACATTCTATAAAGAAAAAATTTTACGACTATATTCTATAAAACGAAAAATTGACGAAATTATTATATAATAAGAAAATTTAACGAAATTTGTCTATAAAAAGAAAATTTTCTATGAAAACTTAATGAAATTATTGAAATTAACGAAAAGTTTTGATAAAAAGAAAATTCAGCGAAAATCTATAAAAAAAAATAATTGATCAAAAATGTTCTATAAAGAAAAAATTTATCGAAAATGTTCCATAATGAGATAATAAATAAAAAATTTTTATAGAGAAAATTTATCGAAAATTTGCTATAAAGAAAAAATTTAATAAAAATTTTGATTGAAAATTTTCTATAGAGAGAAAATTGATCACAAATTTTCTATAGGCAATATTTTCTATAAATAGACAATTTTCTATACAGAAAATTTATCAAACATTTTTTATAAAGAGAAAATCTATGGAAAATTTTTTTAAGAAAAATTTATCTAAAATTTAGATTTAGATTGAAAATTTTCTATATATAGAAGATTGATCGAAAATAGTCTATAATGAGATAATTGATCAAAAATGTTCTATGAGATAATTGATTGAAAATTTTTCCTAAATAAAAAATTTATCGAAAATTTATTGAAAATTTTCCATGAAAAGAAAATTTGATTGAAAATTTTCCATAAAAATAAAATTGATTGAAAATTTCCAATAAAGGTAAAATTGATTGAAAATTTCCAATAAAGAGAAAATTTAACAAAAGTTTTTGTAAAGAGAATTTAATAAAAATGTGATCGAACATTTTTTATAAAGAGAAAATTTATCGAAAATTTTTTATTAAAAGAAAATTTATCAAAAAATTTTTTTAAAGAGAAAATTTATCGAAATTTTTTTATAAGAATAAAATTTATCGAAAATTTTTTATAAAAAGAAAATTTATCGAAATTTTTTTTTAAAGAGAAAATTAATCGAAATTTTTTATTAGAAAAAAATTTATCGAAAATTTTTTATAGGGAAAATTTATCAAAAATTTAGATTGAAAATTTTCTATAAAGAGAAAATTTATCGAAAATGTTCTTTAGTGGGATAATTGATTGTTGTACAAAGTGATAATTGATTGAAAATTCTTTATAAAGAGAAAATTTATTTAAAATTTTCAGTAAAGAACAAACTTAACAAAAACTTTTATAAAGAGAAAATTTAATAAAAATTTTCTATAAAGAGAAAATTTATTGAACATTTTCTATAAAGAGATAATTTTCTATAAAGAGAAAATTTATCGAAGATTTTTTATAAAGAGAAAATTTATCGAAATGTTTTTAAAACGAGAAAATTTTTTATAGAGAAAATTTATCAAAAATTCTTTATAAAGAGAAAATTTATCGAAATTTTTTATTAGAAAAAAATTTATTGAAAATTTTTTATAGGGAAATTTATCGAAAATTTAGACAGAAAATTTTCTATAATTGACTGAAAATTGTCCATCAAGCAAAAATTGTTCGAAAATTTTTTATAAAGAGAAAATTAACAATTCTATATGAAGGAAATTTATATATGATTTTCTATAAAGAGAAAATTGGTCAAAAATATTATATAAAAAGAAAATTGATGGAAAATTTTCCATAAACACTTCTTTCCGTAAAACCTTGTGGAAAAATGTACAGCGCAAAATGGAAAAAAAATTGTATTCTATCTAGTGAGTTCTTCTCTTATTTCTTTCACATATTTTGCATAAAAAGGAATTTTTCAATTTTTAGGTTGGAAAAGTAATCTAGACATAATAGGTGGAGTTACATGACAACAACAACAACAGAACAATAATAAAAAGAAAATGGAAAATATTTTTATAAAATATACATAAATATTTATGAAAAAATATGAAAACATAAATTGCAAAAAAATAAAATAAATAAGAGAAGACAGAAAAGAACTTTTGAAAATAGCTAAGGAAGCATAAAGCGTAGAATATAAATTTAAAGCATAAAAAGTTAACCGCACATTGACTTAATACCATAGAAAGCTTAATTTTGATATGAAGATTTTTAGAAGTAATCAATGTGAGGCAATAAAGAATAATGGATGTATGCTACTTGATGCTAAAGAGAATTTGTATGGGTTACCTGAAAACCGGTTTATGCATTACAATAAGACGTGTTCGACCTAACAAGTACTGTGGATCAAAAGGAATCTATTTGTTATGATACTATTAAAATATTCAATCCGAAATACATATGTTGCTTTAAAATGTATATTTAGTATTAAAAACCCGAGATCCACTACAATTTCTATAGAGAAGTTTTTGTTAAAACTCGTACTGATATTGGTGAATAAATATCGTTTGCTTGCAAAAGTTGTTACAGAATTGAAAATAAGCGATCCAATTTACGCAATCTGGAAAAAATGGCAACCAGAATGTATGTCCTCTTTATCTCATAAGATAACTTCACACATCACAACATCATTTCTTTTGAATGTAGTGTTTGAAAATTCTCGCCTTTTTTTATTAATGTTTATACAGCTGAGAGGAAAAATATTATAAAAAAAGAACTAGGTTTGAGTTAATTTAGAAAGAAATAAAAAAAATATATAATTTACTTTTTTCTTCTTTTTCGAACAAAACTCATTTGTTTGCAGGACTTGTTTTTGACACTTACCTAAACAAATCATCATACACATTCAAAATGAAATAAAAATGTGTTTGTGACCGTAATTGTGTTAGTGTATACTTACATGTATACGTTTTTTTATATTTATTACTTACACACATACAAACTTAAACAATTTAAAGCTTCCACCTTTCGCATGGTTTTATATGTTCATTTCTGTTCTTTTTTTTTATTAAGACACTAAATAAAAATGTGGGTAAATTAATTTCTCTTATGTCATTTGAAACACTTAGAAATATTAGTCTTAGGTTTTATTTATTTTGCGTCCATATGAAGTACCAAAATGATATAACATTATCCGCTTGTGTGTCTGCTTTAAGTCAAAGATAAAGGATCAAAGGACACATAATTTTCTGTAAATATGAAAAGTTTTGTATTAAACACACATATATATATCTGAGTTAGAGATTTAAAATTTGGTTTATATTTTTATGCTGGTGTCTATGATTCGTTGCATCCCCATAAAATATTCCTATTTGTATTTCGCATATGCAAAGAAAGGTCCTTTGTATAAAGAGCATAATAAAGTTTCACATACCGTAAAAATTTAAAAGTGAAAAATCTGGAAAAGAAAATAGAAAGAAATGGTAAAATAAATTTAACTAAAGACAACTTATGGTTAGGGATGATGAAAGGTTCTTTAAAGTTCGTTTTGGGTGGCCTGTGGTAGTTAGTCTTTGTTTACGACATATGAAAAATGCTTTATATGAAAATATGCTCAAAAAAGTTATTTAGAAGTGTCGAATTAAGTTTTAGAGGATTTAAAGTATTTTAGAAATTTAACTTATGATTAATTCGATTTTCAATCAGTTACAACTACGACAGGACCTAATAATAATGCTAATTTGAGATAGCATAGAGATTTGCGATTGGGAGTCTATAAGGTGCAGCAATTGAAATTAATTAATTTGCAACTTCAAAAAATTTACAATTGAAGCTAATTTTAGATATTAGAAGTAAGAAGAAGCTGAAGTAATTGGGATATAAAAACCAAAATGAAACAAAATTGTATTTTGATACTCTAGACTATCAAAGGGGGTTGGGTGTTATGAATTTGAGCTGATGTTTGTACCAAGTACACAAAGAAAATGTTTTCGTTTCGGTGCAACGATGTGCGTTCGCCTGGCTGTCTGTCCATGTAAACCTTATGAAGAAAGTATACTGAGAAAAGTAATTTCAATGAATGAAAAGCATTTAATGAAATTCGTCGATTTTTTCCAAGAATTATTTAATTTAACGTATGAATTCGTGGTTTCAAAGAAAACATTCAATAAAATTCAATGGAAAAATCAGCGCAATTATGAACAGTACATTGCAAGCATTCGTTAAATTTATTTCTTAACCCTTTAAGATCCAGCATACATGATTGAAGAAACAAAATTCTTTGTCATAATCGATCCAAAATTAAATCAGAATATCATCTGCAGCCTTGGCATCTTGAAGGCCGCGGAAATAATCAGACAGAACGTTGCGAAGTTACTCTCTATGTGGATAGTCAGGTGGCTCTGAAGGCCTTGGAGGCACATCTGGTGAAGTCCAGGCTAGTAGCCAACTGTAAGAAGTCACTGAGAGAGCTAGCAAAACACTACATGGTGAGACTCTGCTGGGTACCTGGCCATTGCAATATATCTGGTAATGAATTAGCCGATGAACTGGCAAGGCAAGGCGCAGCAAAGGATGTCTCGGAGAGGGAGACCACCGAGAAACCCCAGCTTGCGAGAGCAGAGTGAACTGCAAGGTGTCGAGGGCGTTATGGCCGATACTGGCATTGGGCTTGAATAGGAAAAGTTTGAGGATCACGATAGGAGTCATAACAGGACACTGCTTTATAGGGAAGATGAGGTCTAAATGGGACGCTGGCAATTCTGATTTTTGTAGAATGTATGAGGACGTCGACGAGACCGAATCTAATGAGCATATTATGTGTTACTGTTCGCGATTACAACATCGTAGCATGAAATGATTGGGCAGTCAATTTCTCGACTGGCTATATGACGTTCAGGACAAGGAGTTTGTAGACGTCATAGGCTTCGTCTTGGGAATAGGCTGGCTGGGGGTTAGATAGGGATTTTTACAATTGCTAATTCACCCATAATGAATTCTTGTTGCTTTTTCCTCTTTTCTCTTCTCTTTTCTTTCCTTCTTCACCTTTTTCTGTCTTGTTTGAATGAAGGAACTCACAATGGACCAATATTGGTCTCTGGGTGGAGACGTGGTACAATGATTGTAACACGTCAATCTTCTATATCTATCTATCTATCTATCTATATATCTATCTCTCTATATATCTATCTCTTTATATATCTATCTATCATCTGCAGCCATACGGACAAATTCTAAAAGATTGAAGCATCTTCAAGAAATCATTAGGAATTAAATTATTTCGCTTATCGTTAAAATTTGGACATAAAATCTTTTATTGCATTATTTCAACAGTTCGTCCATGGAAACGTGGACTAAGAATAATTTAGGTGATTCCCAGAGATTAAAATTAAACACTAATTTCATTACTATCTGTAGAACTGTCTACTACATTGCACAGTGGGGCAGAATCGAAATTTTTGTGATCGGCTGGTTGGATTTTCATGAAATTTGGTATAGACGTAGCAGAGGAGCGTACAATGTTAAGTTTGGAAGGGGGCACAACAAACCCCTCAGTTGCGGAGCTAAGGGGGCTCAAAGTTAGGTACCTCTGACATAAAAAATTTTTAATCGCTTGCCAAATTTTTGTTTCTCGTCCGATTTCAAATATTTTTATATATTGTTGCAGACCCTGATAAGACCTGCTTACGTGTCCTATTTATCTCTTATAGTTTTCGAGTTATTTGCGTTTGAATTTTTAAGCACCATAATTTCGCATGTTCTTGGTCCAGTATTTTTCATATATGTTCCAGTATTTCCGACCGATTTTATTAATTTTTCTCTTGACTAGTTAAAGAACAAAATTATTTATTTATTGAAAATTTTAAGTCGATATCTTTACCGAGTCCAAAAATAAACGACTTTGAATTTGAAAATTGCAAAAAAGACGACTTTTTGTGTTTTGTTAGCCGAAAAAGTATCTATACTCTTTTTTACCTAAAATAAAATTTTCTTAAGCAGTATATAATAATTTTGCACTTTTCTGAAAGGTAACTTCACAGAAATGACTTTAAGATAAAAAACAAGCCCAATAACTCAATTGGTCATGGTACACACCCTCCCGAATTCGACCCATTTTATATGAAAGTTTTGATTTTAGACCATATTTTATTTATAATAATAAGATCCATATTTCCTGCAAATTTCATTATGATATTTTTATAAACAAATATGTTATTACAATTAAAAATTTTGTATTTTCTCCAAAAACCCCAAATTGGGAGTTTTGTTTGGTTTATTTCTAAATAGTGAAAGAAATTTTAAAAATATATATTAAAATACAAATTAAGCTTATCCTTTAGCATATATATAAGTCAATATCATGCCTCATTTCAGAAATATACGCCTTTAAACTTTTATATTTTCAATATATATGACTATATTTTTACAAACTTGCAATTTTTGCCTTTAGCTTTGCGTGAATAATTACTTAGAAAATTATGAATATTTCTGTATACTTTTAATAATATCTATACACAAAATATTTTTATAAAAATAATTAATAAATATTTGTTATTTTTAATAGGGTTGCCACATTTCCCAAAATTAAGTAAATCTTTATCCTTTTCCAATCATTCATAAGAATTTAAAAAAACAAAAAATGTCTATTTTAACTTAATCAATAAGTATTTTAATAGTTTACATTTATGGTGTTTACCTAAATTTAACAAATGTATTTATCTATTACTGATGGTTCAAAATCTATATTGTTATGAGCTAGTGACAATGCACAGGTAATATCCTTTCCGGTGATACCTAACAGGAACATATAATATCAATGATATATATAAGATATAATCCTTATCAACGATTACATTGAAACATGAACAATTGTGTTGTGTTCTGCGGAGTTTATCTAAAAATGATCTTAATCGTTTAGAAGCTATAGTGGAATTCATAAAAACTACATATCATGCAAAAGTCGACGTCATTGGTAAATCTCAGATAGAGAGCTTTTTTAAGTTGTATGACGTAAAAATGAAGTCCTTGAATCAGCGTACTAACAGATTAAAAATTAAACATTCCGATTGGATTTATACTAATATAGAAATATCGGCGTGCAAAATATCAACTGGAGCACCCTGCATGACATATGACGATTTAAGTACAAGATCTAAGAAGAAAAGACTGGCCCATAAGATTTCTATAAGTTCGAATGAAGAAGTTTCTGATACATTCAAAGAAATGTTAAAAAAGGAGAAGCAACCTAAGAGTGCAATTAATATTGCTGAAATACTGCCACTGTATCACCAAAACGTCTTAAACGGATTTCCGAAAGTGTACTTACTTATTGCAATTGCTTTAATGCTTGAACTGGACCTCAGCCGAAACAAATATCAAATTTTAAGAAAAGCTCTGCTTGAAAAGGGACATTCAATTCTACCATCATACAAGGATATACAAGAAAAAAACCAAACTATTTTACCATCTATTTCGGTTACCGAAAAGGAAGCATGTGTAGAGCTATCTTCTTTGCTTGAGAGTACAGCTACCAGGATAGTTGCAGATTTTTCTGCAGATCAGTTGGAAAAAGTAAATAACAGCGACGTTGTATTAGTCTGTAAGTGGGGATGTGACGGACTATCAGTCCTTCCTGAATACAAGCATGCTAGTGGAAGTAAGAAAATGGCGAATTATAAAAGCGTATTTATAGCATCTTTGGTGCCATTAAGAATGCGATTTTATTCCTTAAAGCAATCTTCATTAAAATGTAAAAACTCATTTGAATATATATGGCTTAACACCACTCCAGGATGAAAACATTTTTGCAGACCTATTTGGTTCGAATACACAAGGGAGTCGAAGACAACAACAAAGGATATAGTGGAATATATTAAAGATGAAATAAATGATTTACAACCTCTTTCAATAACCATAAACCAATAAACATTCGACGTATCCTTTCAACCTAGTCTAACAATGATTGATGGATTGGTTAGTAATGCCATTACGGAAACATCTTCTTTTTGGAAATGCTCACTATGTGATGAGACGAAATCATAATTTTCGGATATTGGTAAAGTAAAGAGTATTAATGAAGAATTTCTGTCTTTCGGAATATCTCCACTTCACGCCAGAATATGATTTGAAGTATAGAAGTGTGCCAGAAAATTTAACAAAACCCACCGGAAACAACGAGAATTTAAAAACACTTAGAATATCTGAGAAAAGTAGAATCTAGGATGAATTCAGAAAAGAGACGGGATTAAACATTGACAAACCTCTGCCGACTGGTGTAGTACAAATGATGGAAACACAGCAAGAAGATTTTTCGGAAATTTCGAAGCTACATTAAAAATAAGTGGTATTAATAAAGAGTTACTTGAAAGGACATACTATTAACATACTATTAATGGCAATTAATAGTAAGCACAAAATTAACTCTGCTCGATTTGGAGAATATGCAACAGAAATATCTAAACTACTTGCTTCTCTATATCCATGGAAAGAAATGACACCAACAGTACATAAAGTATTGTGCCTCTCCACTTGGAGAGCTTACAGAAGAGGCTCAAGAAGCAAGAAACAGAGATTTTAAGTACTTCAATTATTCAGCTCCAGAAAATGCTGCAGAACGTCACAAAACGAGGATATTTTTAATAACCTGTTGTTATTATCAGACCTTGTACTATCATCAATGAGAAAACGTTGGATTTATTGTGAGCTTTTATCAACACAAAATACTGGATTCGGTAAAGATATCGACTTCAAATTTTTTTATTCAATAGATAATTTTGTTCTTTAACTAGTTAAGAAAAAAACTAATAAAAGCGGTAGGAAATACCAGGATATACATGAAAAAACTGGACCAAGAACATGCAAAATTATGGTGCTTAAAAATTCAAACGCAAATAACTCGAAAACTATAAGAGATAAATAGGACACGTAAACATGTTTTCATAGTTCTTATCAGGGCCTGTAACAATATATAATTGAAAGCGGACGAGAAACAAAAATTTGGCAAGCGATTAAAAATTGTTTGTCAGAGGTACCTAAATTTGAGCACCCTTAGCTTCGCTTCTGAAGGGTTTTTTTGTATCGCTCTTCCAAACTTAATATTGTACACTCCTCTGCTGCGCCTATACCAAATTTCATGAAAATCCAACCAGCCGATCAGAAATTACAGATATATTTCCAAAAATTTCGATTCTGCCCCACTGTGCAGTATAGTAAACTACTTTGCAGAATTGGCTTTATTGGAAGCCTGAATTTACTTACAAAAAATAATTTCTTCATCTTATTTGACTTTAAGAGCCTTCTTAGACTTTTGCTCTATGATCGACAAAATTAAGAAAAAAAAAGATATTTATTTTGTTTCTCAATACTTTAAATGTGCTATAATTCACTTGTCTGTTTTAGGTCTTTAATTTCTGATTAATCATATTATTTTTAAATTAAAATAAAAATTCTGCAAGCAATACAAAATGATAAAAAACTTATTTTGTTCACTTTTAGATATGATGAAAATCGTTGTCGCCTTAAAAGGACCCTATTCTGTATACATCGATCTGTTGCCAGTATTTTGGAACTATGGAATTCGAAATACAAAGAACTTACATTGGTTGACGTCAAAGCATTATCTGAAGTGGATTCACCTTTCGAAATATTTGAATTTGCGGTAAAAATTTGAACTGATCAATTTTGTTAACCAAAACTAATAAATTTTTCTTTAATCCCAAACAGTACATTGTGGGAAAGCATATAGAAAACACAAAAACCCTGTTAGAAAATCAATGGTATGGAGAAATTCATAGTATTTTACTAAAGGCTAGTTTGAAGGGTATTTTGCCGGATGTTAGAAAACTAAGATTAATACAACGTTTTTATAATTGTGTGGGTGCCTTAATGACCCAACAGTTGGAAGATATGTGCATAAGAAGTTTGAAAACATTTGCTGATTTTATATGTGATTATGGGGTAAGTATGGAAGCATATTAAGAATTACTTTTAAATATTAATGAATTGCTTTCATTGCAAGAAATCTAATCCAGGTTTTAAAATCTCTTTGATGTTGGAAGATGAGGATGTGATTGTTTTCAATCCCAACTTTTCCAAAATACAAAGTGAAATGACCCGCATTATTGATTCCATAGTCATGGCTATACAAAATTTACCACGCATTGAGGGTAAACTTTATACAGATCTTCGTATAACAGAGAAAACTTGTTTAACACCTGCTATACCCCAATCCATAATAGCTGATACACGTAATCGTATTTGTACTCTACTAGAAGAGCAAAGAATTGGTCCCGAATTGAGATTGCAAGATTTTGATAAATACATAGATTTAATGAATGGCAAAGACTCGGAAAGAATATCAAAATTTATGCAAGGTGATCCACCATTTCCAGCATTTTGTGATATGGTATATCAATATCGGGAAAAAGAAAATCAAATAGCTAGAGATGTTTGGGGTGTAATACGTATGGGTCTTTATGAATTTCATCGTGAGAAATTCATTTCAAATTTAGAAACTTTTGGCCGTTATATGCAAGAACAATTGTTGACACGTATGGTCAATGATCAGCAGGCAAAGATTTCAAAATTGGGAAAAGAATATGAAGCAATAGCCAAAAAGGCTTTAACTATACCTAAAGATACTGCCGAGTTAATGAGTTTGAAGGCTTATGTTATAAATACCGAGGAAAATGTAGTGCCCGAAATGGAACAAAGATTGCGTGTTAATATGGGTCATATACTATGGCTAATGGATCATACTTTATATTCTCCTCTACAAATTAAAAATAATAGCAATACCTTTCAATGGTACTTGAAGTTACCTTCCATTTTTGAAGAACATCGTCTGATAATGGCCGATAAAACCATAGAATATCAGGAGTTACTTAAGAAACGCATTGAGGTTTTTAGGCGTGAGTTACAAACCTATTTTGATCAAGTACAAACCTATCATGAGTGGGGTGATATAAAACAATTATCAAAATACAAAAGAAAGGCTCAGTTACTCGATAATCGTTTGGTAACAGCTATGGATACCATAGATCGTATTAATGAAGAAGAGACTTCTTATGGCTGGGAGTTGTCTCAATATATTATAAGAAAAAAGGCTCATGATCAATTAAAGCCATATAAAACTCTGTTTGATGCAGGGCAAGAATTCATGGATAAATATGATTTATGGATGAATTCACAAGTGGGTAGTTTTGATCCCGATGAGATAGATAATGATGTAGCGAATATATATCGTATAATACAGAAATTGGAAAAACAAATGGGTGATCATCCTACCACCATGATATTGATAAAGGATGTAAGTTGTTTAAATGATAAATTAATTTATGTATGATTTTATTATAACTAGTATTTCTTTAAAATATCAGATTAAATATCAAATTGAGGCCTTCCGTGAGCATATGCCTATTATCAGCACCTTGGGCAATCCTGGCATGAAAGCTCGTCATTGGGAATTAGTTTCGGAAATTATTGGTTTTCCCATTAAAGTTTCTCCCGATTTGACTTTGGCTCGCATTATTGAATACGGTTTGGAGGATTATGTACCCAAATTTGAGGCAATTTCGGAGAGTGCTACCAAGGAAAATAATTTAGAGAGAGCCATGTCAAAAATGGTGTTGGAATGGGAGGATATATCGTTTTCTGTATCGCCCTATAGGTAAGTGGTGTTAAAGAAGTATTTGTGGAGATTTCTTTTAAGTCTTATTTATTTATTTTAGGGATTCTGGCACTTATAAATTGGCTGCTGTTGATGACATACAAATTCTTTTAGATGATCAGATTATTAAAACACAAACTATGAAAAGTTCTCCCTATATTAAGCCCTTCGAAAAGGATATACTGTAAGTAACAAATTTGGAGGTATTTTTAAACTTGTAGGAATAATTATGTTAGTTTTTTTTTTTGAAAAATCCGTGAGAAATTTCAATTCTTATTGAAATTCTTAAAAAATATTAGAGCGGAAGAAAAACGTTCAATTTTAATCTACTTTCCAAACTCTTGCATATGTAGCGATTATAGTTTTTAATTTTGATCAGTTTTTAACAAAAAATATGAAGACAATGCAACAAAGAAAATTTAACAAATTGTCATTCGTTATGTGGCTACATGTTTCCTGGTTTTATGAATTCTTAAATCCTTAACAGACTTTTTCGCCAAAAGCGATTTAGTAGGAAAACTAAATCTGTTGCGCTTTGAATTGAATTTGCTTCTTTAATCACACAGGTATACAAGGTTTCGAACTTGAGTAACCAAAAATGTTTTATTGGATTATTTAGGCGGCATAATTTGAATCTTCATAATTTTTTCAAAATTGATTTTAGTTTTCAAGATGCCAACTATATTTTTTTTACTATATTAGAGATCTAATAACCAATTTATTCAATAAAAAAGTGAAAAATTGGAATTAAAGGTCTGTAAAATTGAATCGTTCGCATTATTTAGGAGATTTGCTCCACGTATTGGATTCCAACAGTAGGAACTCAGCTTGGTATAATTTTTCGATTTTAGAAATATTTTCGTTTATTCCCTTTCCTTTTTGATAACTCATACCGGCAAAACTTTTAAATGAAAAAATCGATATATTTAATAAAGAAAATTAAATGCTAAAGATATACGAGCTACAATCTTATGGTATTTTTACAACAAACTCTCCATTATTTGCTTCAAATCAGGGATTTTGCAATTACCAAGAATGTTGCGAATAGTATTTTTGAATTATTCCTACGTTGGTGATTTATTAGCTAGGTTTGACAAAAATGTATATTCTTTGTTTTTTGTCCATTGCGGCTAAGTACATTGAAGAAGTTCTTGATAAGGTAAAGTTCTATGAGAAGATGTGGCTCGAAAGTATTCTGTGAACTTAGAAGAGTTAAAAAGGACACGTTTCGTTTACCGCCACAAATGATATCGAAAATAAAGAATGTCCAGAATTTTTCACCCCTGCAGCCATGATGCGACCAACTCTAACAACTGTTTTAGTAAATTCAAACCTCGATTTAGACCATTCAGTTTAGCTATTGAATCATATTAACCAAGGCAATATAAATACTAACCTCTGAGCATTTGACAACAGTTTGCTAATTTTTTCCGATTATATAACATTCGTAGATATAATAAAAATGCTTGAAATCGTTTTTATATTGCTTTTTCTACTTTTTTATATGTTCTGGAATAAAATTCAACATTTAGAATATGATTTAATTCAATATTTTACCATATTGGAATTCAGAGCTCCAAATTACATTAAAATTAGCTTTCATCTCCTCAGGTCCAAAAGTTGATCCGAATTTGTAAATTTATGCTATATGTACATTTTCACTTTTTTATTTGAAATTAGTTGATTTCTATTTCTTCCAAAACTCACTGGATTGAGGAGAATAAACAGCTCTCCTGTGTACCACTTAATAGTGACAAATCTTCCAAACCATAGAAAACAACTAGCAGATCAACACTTTTAGTTCGCTCAATAAAACGAAATTACTCTTTCCACACGTATAAATTAGTTCAAAAAAGTAATTCTACTAACACATACAATTAGTTAATTTTTTTTGACAGCTGTGCTAAGTTTCTCTACTAGTTTTTTCTATTACTTTAACATTGTTTTTAATTAATGAAGGGAAATGGCTTTGAAGTCAAAAAATAACCAGAATTCAGCGCTGGTACTTCTTCTATTTCCATACTTTAATTATATATATGTATATATATATATATATATATATATATATATATAAAAGTAAAGTAAAAATGTTAAAATTTTGTAAGTTTCATAATTTAATAATCCTAAATCTTGTGTGTAACGAATTTTGAATCCGGTTTTTACGTAGATTAAACAGGGATTGGGGTTTATCCCACATATATATTTTATTAACACAGGTCAATCTGAATTTATTGTACAAAAATTTAACATTTTTATTTTATATTTTGAATTATTCGAACAATTCGAATAATCCTTAATGCATGATGTAATAATTCGAATAAACTAAAATGCTTTATTTGAATTATTTGTTTTATTCGAACAATGAAAAAATCGAACAATTTGTCGTAACCCAGATAATCTCATTAAGCCTGTTTATAGAATCCAACAGGGATTGATTTTACAACATTTTCTTAACAAAACAAATAAATTGTATGTATTCGATTTCAGTTTCTGAAATCCAATAATTGGATTTGAAAATTTAACTATTTTTGTCTCCAGTTTATACCCAGTTTTAAAACAATACTTAGAATCGTTCATTATTTATTTAAGAATATAAAAGTTGAAATTAGATTGGAATTTTATTTCCAATTCAATTCAGTTGAGAATTTCACAAAAAGGCCGGGTTCTAGAACATGTTGTGATCTTATCTACTCCGTAATTTACGAAAGTATCATGAAAGTACAAGGAACCGTTTTTTCATGCTTAGCTCAAAAGTAATTTTCTGAACTCCATTGGTAGAGTAGTCAAAGTGAAGATTGCAAGCCATTAGAGAATTATAATGAGTAACGAGACATTTACAAGATACTTGATTGTACGGCAATATACCAACAGAGTGAAATGTCTCGATTTGCCATAGCTTTAATAGCTTCAGGTGTATTATTGTTAAACTTTTTTGCTATATTCAGAAAGTCTGCCAATGTAAGTTCCTTGACCACGAGAGTGTTTTTTGTGAATAATTCGCGTATTTTTTTTCGCGATACCAAATTTTTTCGGATAAAAAATGTTTCGCTTTTTATTCATGATAAGATTGTATATATATATATATATATATATATATATATATATATATATATATATATATATATATATATATACATATTTATTTATAATTATATTTATATATATTTTTTTAATATTGAATGAAAATAATGTTATAGTGAAATTTAATCACTTTTCTAGAAAACTTTACTATGTTGACTACACAATAAAATAATACATTGTTGCAAGGAAAACATAATAGAAACTTGGAAAAAAATTATTTTATAGCGATTCTGCATGAAATATAAATAAACTCGTATATATATATATATATATATATTTGTCAGTTAATAAAGCACATTACTTACTATGCACTAATGATGTTAACTCGAAACTTGCGTTTTTTGACATATGACGTTGTTGCAGCAAACGAAAGCTTCTTATTCAGATGCAGTTCTGTGAAATAATGAACTTATAAATTTCATTAATTCAGCCTTTGATATTATATAAACATTTTTTTTGATATTGTGATAAACAATTTTTTTTAAACATTTTTCGAGCTCGAGGCTAAAAATTATAATTTATAATGCCAATATTACGTCATTCATCGCGTGACATCTTCGGGGCTATTTTGAGAAATAATTAGTTAATACAAATATTACCACGTCATAACATTTAACATATACAAAACATCATAGGACATAAACAACTATCAGTCATGACAAAAAACATACTTATTACAAAAATACTAACAAATAAACGAAAATAGATATTGCCTGTTACTTGTCCAATATTGCTCTGATCATTTTCAACTACTTGGATTTTTCTCTTACTTTCTTTATTAAGTGTTTGTACAATTTTCAGTGTCTGCTTTTGTTCGTAGCAGTGTGACCAGGCGTAAATATGTTTTTCAGCTAAATCGTGTTTAAAATAAAGCTAAGAAATGCTAACAAATTTATTTAAAAATGCTGAAAATAATGCTAAATTAATAAAATACTTTTTCCATTTTATTTTGTCTTAATTTTGCATAATTTCGTGCTTATTCAGTTATAAAAACAGAATCTATTGTATACACAGAAAAATACAATATGCTACAGTTTGCAGCTAGATACATATCCAGTGACCTATGGTCAGTTCTGTTCAAGATCCAGTTGAAGTTCATGTTAAAATAATATTTGTTTGAGAATAACAATGTTGGTTTATAAACTAAATACTTCAATGAATATACTAATATTTCAAAGAAGTCTGTTTCAAAACCATAGAAGCATTTATTTAATATTTTTAAAGCGCACCTAATTAAGAAGAAAACTATACCGTTTATAATTTTCGTTTTTATTAAATTCATGAAACGGACTAAATGATCTGTTCATCTAATTAAAATTATAATAATTAAAACAAGTAAGAATGATAGTCGGTCAAATCCCGATCATATGATCCCCCACCATTGTGCTTGTCCATCAAAATTCGTGGAGGGGTCTTACATTAGACATGTGGACAATTGTGGACCGATACTTTTACTAAGTGTAAAATAAAATATACGAATACAGAATATTACGTTAATACCAACATTTGTATGAATTTATGAACTTTAGGGTAATTCCCGAAAGTGGGCTTAATTGGGAGCTATGGTAAATTATGGAGCGATCCTCATAAAATTTGTCACTATGATTTCTACTTATACAAAACTTATTTGTGTTGAATATAAACTTGATACTGATATGTTTATGTGATTTATGCACGTTAAAGTGCCTTAAATATTGTTATATTTAAGGAATTTATGATCGTTAAACTCCTATTCCGGGAGGACATTTGTATGGGGGCTAAGTGAAATAATGTGCAAAAGGTTTACATGGACAGCCAGCCAGACATCGTTAGATCGAATTAAAAACTGATTCTGAGTCGATTGGTATACCTTAAGGTTGGTGTTGGATGATTTTTTCTGTGCGTTACAAACATCAGGACAAACGCATAATACCTCAATCACATATGGTGGTGTGGAGTATAAATACATTCGTTAATGTATATATTTTGCTCGCTAAATAATACTGTTAACATTTAAGTAATTTATTACATAATTGCCAGCCACTGATGCATAAAAAGAACTATCATGGAATTGTATTATAGCCAAAAATTGCAGTCAACAAAATATTAAGTTTTAGTTTTCTAATTTTGTCCTTCCTATGAAAAATGCTAAATATATTATTGAAAATGCTAAATAATGTGCCAAATGCTATATGAAAAATTTGCGACTAAAAATGATCACACAGGTTCGTAGGTATGTTAATGAATTCAGCATCTCTAGTATGTATCATTTTTTGTAATTGTTCTCTGTAGACAGTATGCCCACTCTCTCAAAATCTGGAAAATTATTGGCACTGGCACAGTGGATCGCCAGTGCAGTTTTTTGTGTCAAATTATTGTTTCTTGTTTTTAAGTCAGATTTATGTCCTGCTAATCTAGTTTTCAGTTTGTTTTGTAAATCTGTCCACATTTTTCCATGTTATTTCCATTACAGATTATTTTGTATACAACATTTGATTTTTCCAAGTTGTGTATTTTGTCTTTAGTCATGCTAAATAGAAATTCCTCCTTTAAACCAGATTTATGTGCAATTCTGTAATTCCTATCGTTAATATTTTCCGAATTTGTCAGTTTCTCCGATAGTCCCTGTATGTTTGCACATGATTTATATATTACCGGTTCCTCATTTCTCTGTTTATGCATAGTTTTATGTTTCCCGTAGTCCAGCAGTAAATTCTCTATAAGTCTGATAGAAAAATTGTTGTCCAACAAAATATTTCGAATCTTAATTATATTATTTGAGTGGAAAGCATCGGCACTTATACTTAAAACTTTCTTAATAAAATTATTAGCAGTGTTAATAATTATCCTCTTCGGGATAATCCTTCTGTGAAATATTTTGAATTTTACTGTGTTTTGATTTTAATCCACAATTTATTTTCCATTTTAGAAAATGGGAGGCTAAATTGATACTCTTGCAAGACATATTAGATGACTGGTTAAAAGTGCAAGCAACTTGGATGTATTTAGAGCCCATATTCTCAAGTCCCGATATTCAACAGCAAATGCCCGAAGAAGGAAGACGTTTTAGTGCCGTAGATAAGGTAAAAAATATATTTTATAAATTGTTCGAAAACAAAATGAACTGTTTTTATCCTTAAAGATTTGGAAAGAACTAATGAAGCAAGTTAATGGTGATCCAAGAGTAATGACGGTGGTGGAAATAAATAAAATGTCGGAAAATTTGAAAAAGGCCTATAATTTATTGGAAATCATACAAAAGGGTTTAAATGCGGTAATTTTCGGCAGACAGCTTATGGAAATTAAATATTTTAATTATAATTTTTTCTCCAGTATCTCGAAAAGAAACGTTTATATTTTCCACGTTTCTTTTTCCTCTCTAACGATGAACTGCTGGAAATTCTTTCAGAAACTAAAGATCCTACACGAGTACAGCCACATTTAAAGAAATGTTTTGAGGGTATTGCCACTCTAAGATTCACTGAGGAATTAGAAGTCACGGTGATGCGTTCTTCTGAACGCGAAGAAGTGGAACTGGTGGATATTATTTCTACAGCTAAAGCTAGGGGTCAAGTGGAAAAATGGTTATTGGAATTGGAAATTAATATGAAAAAGAGTATACATAAGAAAATGAGCGAAGCTTTTTATAGTTATCCCCAAAGTGTGAGACATGAATGGGTATTGGTGTGGCCGGGACAATGTGTACAATCTATATCTTTAACCTATTGGACTTTATATATCACCGAGAGTTTTATGTCTGATAATCCTAAGAAAAGTTTACAAAACTATTTAGAAACAAATATAGAACAAATAGGAAAAATCGTTGATTTAGTGAGAGGAGATCTAAGTGGACAAAATCGTATTACTTTAGGAGCCTTGGTCGTGCTGGATGTACATGCCAGAGATGTTTTGGCAGAAATAGTGGAGAAACAAGTGTCGGAATTAAATGATTTTCAATGGTTATGTCAGGTAAGGGAAGATTGAATTAATATATTTTAAATATTTTAATATTATATAACTTTAGCTACGTTATTATTGGGAGGAAAACAATTTGGATACACGCATGATTAATTGTTCTTTGAAATATGGTTATGAGTATTTGGGCAATACTACACGCTTGGTAGTTACACCGCTCACCGATCGTTGTTATCGCACTTTGTTTAGTGCTTTACATTTACATTTGGGTGGAGCTCCCGAGGGACCTGCTGGCACTGGTAAAACTGAGACCACCAAAGATTTAGCCAAAGCAGTGGCCAAACAATGTGTCGTATTTAATTGCTCAGATGGCCTAGATTATCTGGCTTTGGGTAAATTCTTTAAAGGTTTAGCTTCTTGTGGTGCCTGGTCTTGTTTTGATGAATTTAATCGCATTGATTTAGAGGTATTATCAGTAGTGGCTCAACAAATTCTTACCATACAAAGAGGCATAAATTCCGGCAGTCCCACTTTGGTTTTTGAAGGTACCACTTTAACTTTGGATCCTACTTGTGCTGTGTTTATAACAATGAATCCAGGTTATGCTGGCAGATCAGAATTACCGGATAACTTAAAGGTTTCAAAATTACAAAAATCATTTATATGTTATTTTTTATTTATTTAATATTCCTTAGGCGTTATTCCGTTCTGTGGCTATGATGGTACCAGATTATGCTCTCATTTCTGAAATTGAATTGTATTCATGTGGTTTCTTAACTGCTAAACCTTTGTCTGTCAAAATTGTCGCCACTTATCGTTTGTGTTCTGAGCAGTTAAGTACTCAAAGTCATTATGATTATGGTATGCGTGCTGTGAAATCTGTGCTTAAAGCTGCTGGTGCCTTAAAACTTCGTTATCGTGACGAAAATGAGGATATTTTGGTTTTACGTTCTATTAAAGATGTTAATTTACCTAAATTTCTTAGTCAAGATGTGCCTCTGTTTCATGGAATTACCTCGGATTTGTTTCCTGGAACTGTGTTGCCAGAATCTGACTATGTGGTGTTAAATGAATGTTGTATGCAGGCTTGTGAAAAGAACAATAAACAATGTACTGATTTCTTTTTAGAGAAGGTGCAGCAGGTGAGTGAAAATATTTAATAAAAAACTATTAACGTTGTAAGTATTTTTGTGCAAAAATCGGATTTTAACTGAAAATTAGGTTTTTTTGTTTTATTATGTGAAAATCTGGCTTCCTTCATAAAAAAAAAAACGTTTTCAGACTGTCTATATTTCATGGAGGTCAAATCCGCTCAATATTTTCCGAGTTATTCGGAAATAAGTGGCAAAAAAAAAATCATAGAAAATTGGAAGAATTTTGCTCCTTAACTCTGAAAATATTGTGCGTATAAAAAAAATATAATGTTTAAAACACTCAAAAATAATTGTAATCGGCATCTATTGGAGTTTTATTTAGCTAAATTAGACAAACCGTTTTCGAGCGATAATATTTTCATATTTCATATTCTCATAGTCATGTTCATAAAAATATTAATACGTTAGAAACAAAAAAAAAAAATAAAATAAAAAAAAATGAAAGTTGCAAATGTGCCTCTCTAGAAATGAAGATTGGTCTGTTCTTATGTTATTCCCGAAATATTAAAAATTTACGTAAGCTGGACCATTTTCAAAACACCTCTAAAAATACTTATTTCTTTTAATATCGTTATCAAAATTTTCGTTAAAAGAAAATTAACTTCAAATTGTAATAGAGGCATACTAAAGCCTGGAATATTCATTTAAATAATTGTTATGTATCTTTTCAATTGCGGAATATTAAGATTTTTTTTGTCAAATTTTCTTTATTCAAACATATAATTTTACATATTTCGGACATTTTTCAACATATATTGGGTTTTAGTGTACCATTGGAAAGTTCTACCCTAGCGCTATTAGAGATTATACGTAATTAACCCTTTAACAGCAAGAGGGCAAATTTTATGTGTTTTGTTTCCAAAAGATTAAATCAGAAATTTTTGCAAATAAATTATATAGAAGTATTTATTATACTTAAATATAGATAAGTTTATGAAAAATATAATTAGTTCCTTTAAAACCGAAATAATAGTCGAATTAAAGAGATTTTTAAAATTTAGTCGATATTTTACACGAATTTATAGTTTTTATGATAAATATATGCTTTCGGTAACATTTATTTTTTTACCTAATCATTTATTTGACATAAAAATTAACTTAACCAGTTATCCCAAAACATTACTAACCGAAAATCCCAAAATATTACTTATGGGTTAAATGAATCAATGACATATAAAGTGTCCAAAATATTAAATCTTTAATAAAATTTCAAAAAATTTTTCTAAAATTTTAATTTTTCGAGAATGAAAACTAATTTTAAAAATTTGTTTACTCATTAGCTCTATTTCAGTACAGAAAAGCGTTTCCGTACTTTCCTTGTATTTAGTTGCTTTTTTGACTAAAACTTGTGAATTTGATATGTATTGGACCAGAGCTATTATATATTAAACGTCATTTGTCGATATGTTGTATTTATTTTTTTTTGACAAAAATTTAAAAATTGTGTATACTGTTTATTGAAAACTATATTTTTTGAGGTATTTTAAAAATGGTCCAGTTCACGTGAACTAAATAATATATTTTAAATTTAGGGGGGTACACTTGCAAAATTTTTTGTCTCCATACAAACCAATGCAGTTTATTGTTTAACACATCAAAATCCATCTAATCCCACTATTAAAAAAACGTTCCCGAGTTAAGGTAAAATATACTCGTGTTAGAAAAAAACTGAAAACAGATTCGTATTTAGCACACGTCCATTTAGTCTACCGGATTTATCTGCCGTTTTCGATACCAAATTATTGCAATAATTTAGCTTTGGGGCGATTTTGAGATAATTGATTTATAAAGGCTGAAGGCTTAAATGTGACTCGATCTTATTTTTTTTCAATATATTGACTACTGTGTATAAAATATATTTTAAAGCGGTTTCTAAATCTGTAATGTCAAAATTAGAATTTTGGCCAGCTAATTTGGCAAAAACTCACACTGTGGAACGACAACTATGTGATGTTAAAGTTTGGATGGCTTTTCCAATGACATATCAGTGGGACCTGCTTAGTTAACATTATGATCTTTAACAGTAAGTAATTTCGTTTCCTTATTTAGATGGAAAAGGAATTACATGTACGCAGCCTGTGACTGTACTCCAAGGCAATAACCTTTCACTGTACCGCATATAATAATTTTAATTCTAAAATAATCTAAATTTATCATATTATGATTCCATTTTTTTATACTGTTTTTAAACATTTTATCATGTCATGATCTCGTTTTATCAAATTACGATCTGATTTTTTCATATTATGATCCATTTCTGTTATATTTTGATTCGGTTTCTGATATGCAAACATTAACTGACAAAACTTAAACAAAAACATTGTTATCATGAATATAGCATTATTCAAATTAATGGAAAATAATAATGTGTACATAATATTATTGTATTGAAAATGGCGTAACCATGTTTGTTTCCTGCGTGTACTCCCTAATAAAGTGCAGAGAGTTTAGAGAGTCAGTAGTTATGCAAAAGTGGCGACAAAGAAAAAAAAAAAAAAAAGAATTAATCTACCCAAATAATTGTCAGCCAATCATTTATATTGTTAGGCAAAGTTTTTGATTCTTTTATTTGCCTAAATCTTTTGTATGATTGGTAAATTAAATTATATATATTTTTTTAAATAAATCTTAAAAATGATAACACTTAACTGACACTTAACTTTTTTAAATTTTAATATCAAATACTGAATTTTTAATGTTTTCGATTAAAAGATGTTTGCAAAAAAGATCTAGCGAAATATTATGCGTGTTGTTCTGCTAAAGTCTCTCTTAAAAAAAAAGAACACTAGGTTGTCTTTATAGAGTGTGGCAGAGCTGGCACTGCCAACAGCCTTGGCCACAAAGGTCGATCTTCCACAAGACAAGTGCGAGTGGTTATGACGGATAATGTTGTAATGGTGCATTTTTAGAATGCATGTTGGTGATGAGCTGCTAATATTTGGCTGAGAGAGGAGAAATGTTTTTGCAGTTGGCCTATAGAATGACCCCTCGCGTTTTTCCCATGTCTTAAAATTACTTGACCATAGTTAGGTACTCGTCATCCGTCAACTCGTAATCATCGCTTGGGCCAATCGAATTGAATGGTTTGGAAGCGTTGATGGCTTTTTTAGCTTCAGTTGGTGAGGAAAGTACTGGCGTATCCGTGACTGAAGGATTGTGTAGCTTCCCATAATAATTATTCAAATTACAAAGGAATTACGAGGGTACTATTTATGTTTTGCGATACAGCAAAACTACGCAACCTACGCTAAATCTGACACCGGAATCATAAAATATCATATTTTTAAGATTTTACGCTCTCAGAGATTTTTCTTATACGAGGGCTGATTCTGTTTTCAAAAGTTACCTAAAAAATCGTCTTCATCAAAAAATTTAATTTTACAATAAAACATTTTCATGCTAGGATTTTAAATAATTTTCGATGTGGATTAATTAAGTGAAAAACATTATACTTTTTAACTCTAATCAACATTTAGGAATGAAGCTCCATATGGGAACACCTTATATCGTTAGCATTTGGAATTTAATTATGAATACTCTTAAATAAATTTTGTGAAAGCATTTTAAAAACGGTTGTGTTGCAAAAATGCACTGATTCTATACGTGCACTAATTATTCAACACTCACTTATGACATATAGTGAGATCGAAGAATTCCTTGGCATTAATTACACTAAAAAATATTCAATATTGCGTAAATATTCGAGTGTCCAGTACAGTTTTTCTCTTTTAACCCCATATGAGTAAAAAATCATTAAAAAGAAGGTGAGCGTTGATTTTTGTCAGGAAACGAAAAAAAAAATCGTCTTATGTTCTTGAAAAGATGTTTATGAGATTGTAACAGATGATGAAATCTGGATCTATATGTATGATTCCGAAATAAAAGTACAGTCAACAGTATTACTCCTTCAAAGGAGTTGCACCCAGTCGTAGCATTTAAAATCAAATAGACGCTTGTTTCTTGTGAAATTCGAACATTTTGGTGGTATGCGTTTGGAGTATTAAAGTACTATTAGTTGTGAATGGTATGCAATTATTTGTTTGAAAAAGTCTTCCAAGAAGTAAGGATAATTAACTGTTGAACCCGGACCATTCTCCATTGCGATAATTCTAGCTTTTACACATTGTTTGAAAAAACCGTCAATATTATCACGGCAAATATCGAATTGTATAGTTATTCGTTATACAACCCTAGTTTTTTATCCAACAATTTTATTATATTACCCTATATTAAAATAAATATTGTTTTTGTATACATGTTTTTGAGGTGCTTCAATCATAGCGGTTCAAACGTATAAGATATCGACTGTCAGGAATACTACTCTAGAAAACAATTATGTAATTTTAAAAAGGACATATTATTGTTTATACGTTTTTTGCACAATATAAAAGGCACCCCTCGTATTACATTTGTTGAAGAATGTGTAAATATAGGGGATTAAAATTTTTACTTTATTTTCAGCTATATGAAATGATTGTGGTTAGACATGGTTTAATGCTAGTGGGTTTACCTTTTGGTGGCAAGACTACATGCTATAGAATTTTAGCCGAAACTTTGGAGTGTATGGAAAAAAGAGTAAGCTTATTTTTTTTTCTTTAATTTCAAAAAATGGCTTATGTAAGCAAATATCCCTTCATTTTAATATTAAATATTTCGTACTTTCTTAATTTCTTTCAGAATGCTGGAGAAAATCGTGCTGTTTTTACGGTTATCAATCCCAAAGCTATTACAATGGGCCAGCTTTATGGCCAATTTGATATGGTATCTCATGAATGGAGTGATGGTATTTTAGCTGTAAGCTATAGACAATTTGCAGTCTCTGAAACTCCGGATCGTAAATGGTTGATATTTGATGGTCCAGTCGATGCTATTTGGATTGAAAACATGAATACGGTATTAGATGACAATAAAAAATTGTGTCTAATGTCTGGAGAAATTATACAACTTTCACCCACTACTAATCTAATATTTGAGCCTATGGATTTAGAAGTTGCCTCACCGGCCACCGTCTCACGTTGTGGCATGATATATTTGGAACCCTCTTCTCTCGGATGGGAACCTTTGGTAGCTTCTTGGAAAAATAAATTACCAGCCAGTTTTCATACGGTGGCCAAACAATTAATATCGTCTTTAGTAAATCGATTTTGTCCGATACTTCTATATATAGTAAGAAAAGCCAGTCTCTTTGAAATTGCTCCTACTTCAGATGCCAATTTGATGACCTCGCTAATGAATATATTTGATTGTTTTCTGGATGATTTTAGAGATGAAAAATATGTGCAAAATCTTTCAGATTTAGATATGAGAGCTCAGATAGAGGGTGTTTTCTTATTTTCCTGCATATGGTCTATTGGTGGTTCTTTGGATGCTAATAGTAGAGAGAAATTTAATATAGTATTTCGAGCCTTAATGGAAAAAAATTTTCCTGATAATCTTTATGAAACTTACGGCATACCTGAGGAGTTATATGTTCCCGTTTTAACGAAACCCTTTATATTTCCTATACCCAAACAGGGTTCCGTTTTTGATTATCGTTTTATTAAAGAAGGCAAGGGAAAATGGAAAGCTTGGCAAGATGATGTAACCGCTGCCCTTCCTATACCAAGAGATATACCCGTTAATCAAATTATTATAACCACCAATGAAAATGTACGCATGACCATGCTTTTGGATATTTTGGTAAAGCATTCCAAGCCGGTCATGTTTGTGGGTCCCACTGGTACGGGCAAGAGTTGTTATATTATAGATTACATGCTCAAGAAAATGGATTTAAATATTTATAAACCTTTACTCATCAACTTCTCTGCTCAGACTTCGGCCAATCAAACCCAAGATATTGTCATGTCCAAATTGGATAAAAGGCGCAAGGGAGTTTTTGGTCCTCCTTTAAATAAGAAATTTGTCATATTTGTGGATGATATTTCTATGCCTTTGAAAGAGAACTATGGAGCTCAACCTCCCATAGAACTTTTGCGTATGATGCTGGATCATTGGATGTGGTATGATCGTAAAACTATTTTACCCTTGAAATTAATAGATCTACAAATGATTTGTGCGATGGGACCACCTTCTACGGGCAATACAGTAACGCCACGTTTTCAAAGACACTTCAATGTTTTATCCATAGATGAATTTAATGATGACGTTTTAAAAACCATCTTTAGTAAAATTGTTTTGTGGCATTTGGACACTAGGTAAGTTGAAAAATTTCCGTTGGTATTAGAAAGGTGTTAAACAATATGTTTAGAGACTGAACTCACGTAAAGGCCTTTATTTTTTTTTTTTTTTGGTTGGGAAATGAAGTTTGCTGCAATAGTTATCATCTAAAGTTACGTCACGTACCTACTTGTTTAATACGCAATACGAATAAAGGGAAACGCAAAATCATTGGGAAGTATTTATTAGATGTGACTAGAATTGTTGGGAAAAATTGTTATTGCTTTTATATGTTTCTTATTGCTGGTAAAGAAAACTTCCTTTTGTGGAAAATTACTTTAGTTACGCTTTCTTGGTTTGGTTTGTGATGAAGAATTGTTGCTACTTTAAGCTTTAATTGGTATTGAGATTGTTGGTGTTTTAAAGATGAAAAAGCTACTTTCCGTGTGAAGTCTTTGGTTGTATTTAGAATTAAACTTATTCGGAGAATCTGGTTAGACCAAAGCCTTCTGCATTTTACCTAACCCTAAATACTCCTAAATATTCAAGAAAATTAACCTGTACATGGAACGAGATTTACAGTACATATCAGTCACACATCTTGACGGAGTGGATAACTCTTAGTTTAGCATAAAAATATCGAACCAAGGAGATGAATATTCGTGAAAACTGTCATCTGTTGTAGCGTTATTCCAAGAAGATTTGACACATTAGGATGGTAGATAAGGGCCTATGTGAAGGATATCGTAATACTTGCATCTGGAAAATTTTCACCCACGATCTGTAAAGTCATGCAAGCGGTAGTTTAAACACTAATACATATAAATAAAATTTGACTAACACATTCTTAAATTCAGGGTTAGGTTTTTTTGACAAGCTCCCCATTCTTTGTATTCTTTGGTCTTAAGGTACATTTAAACTAGTCAAATATTAAATAATATTTCTAGTTTTTTTTATCTAGGAAAGCATTTTGAATTGAATTTTGTTTGACTCTATTTGTAAGATCAAACAACCGAAAATAGTTTTTTTATAAAATAATTGGCCACGCAATTTTGATTAAATATTTGTCGAAAGTGAACAAAGCTTTAGGCTTTCCATGTGAAATTAAAGTTAGCGACCTAGAGGAACGTAGAACTGTCGGAATGTCTTAGGAAAAGTCTATAAATGTGTATGATAGCAGTCATGATGAGGTTCTACATCTAATGTGCATCGAGAACTATTCAATCGGAATGGAACCTGCTTATAGTTGACGAGTCTGGTTTAGTAATGCCCTATAGAATATGTTTAGAGAAAATACCCATCCTAAAATTCTTGGACAGGGATCTGGTAAACTGTACGAAAGGTATACACTTGTGTCATCGTCTAATTAACAGGAAAGACTGCGAAGAAGGAAAACGATTTATGAAAACGGGACAGTCATCGTCACAGTTTTCAAAAGATAAACCAGCGGGATGAGATGCAATCATGGGGTCATTTCTATAAAGGTTTAGAAATTACTACGTAATGTTTTCGTTTATTTTTTGGATTTTAAATTTACGGAAAGTTTCATGGAAATAAAGTTTCTGGGTTTTAGGGATGATTTCAATAGGACCTTAATAAGCAGTTCCTCGCAGCGTATTCATTCTGTATAAGTGGATTATTCGATTCTAAATTGCATGAAGAAAAATATTGTGGCAGTAACGTGCTTTTAGCCATATCAATTAGTAGAAGTGGATAGTATTTACCGGCATTTATCTGCTATCATACATTCCTGGAAATTTAAAGAGATTACTGTATTATTTATTTTGAAAGCTTATGGAACTTTGTTGTAAATGAAATCCTTTTGAACCCTACTGAAAAAAACACTAACGTATTTGCATATCGAGGGCTTATCTTTAAATGGAGCTATTTGCAGATTTCCAAAAATATTTTTTTGATATCTAACACTTTGCTTTTGTGAACTTTCTTACACATTTTTTTCGCTTTTTATTTTTGGGCTATCTACAAGATATATAATTTTTGTTTAATAAAACGTGCTATCTGCATGTTTTTATTTCATTTCCAAAGAATTGTAATGTTGAAACTTTATAAACAGCTCACATTGTCCCATTCAAAAATTGAAATGGAAATAAATCTGCAGGTTCTGAACGACTAGTCAGATTTCAATCAAATTTTACATAGTGATAGAGTAGAGGTGATTTAAAGTTTAAATTTTGATCTCGGACTGTATAGGCATAGCGGGTCCACAGGGTTCCAAAGTTGGAAGTCTGTCAGTTGCTTTGACAAATCACCTAGGGAGACAAAATTTGACTAAAATAATTCTCTCATCGCCCAGATAAGGCCTATCTCGCATATAAGATTAAATTTTAAGTTTAGATATAATAGATTCGGCCTAGTATTCTTACTTGTTTAGATTCTTTTTTTGGTTCCTTTTTTTTTCTTCTATAACTTGAAAGGACTCTTAATGGATCCATCGCTACTATAAGTAGAAGTAATGTTCTTAACCTAACCTATATTACTATTTGAGTTCTCATCTGAATTAACTTCAATATAATAATCATTCAACTTATTAAGTACTCCTTCTCTTGTTAAATTATAAACTTTTTTAGTACATTCATGATCAGAATACATGCGTTTCAATGCATATAATTTTATAGAAATCTTTGGAATTAATTTCCAGTTCTTTTAAAGTAAAAACAGACTATAACATTCTTAATACAACCAATTTCTTCCATAATACCAATAATATTTAACTTCTTCCTTCTTCCTACTTATAGAGGTTTTTCCAAAGAATTCGATCCCTGTATTGATGAAATCGTAGATGCTACCTTAAAAATTTATAATAAAGCCAAGCTTAATCTCTTACCCACTCCAGCAAAATCACATTATCTCTTCAACTTAAGAGATTTTGCTCGAGTCATACAAGGTGTATTGCTATCGGTACCCGAAGCCACAGAAGATATGAATTCAATGCGTCGTCTGTGGGTCCACGAAGTTCAAAGAGTCTATGGTGATCGTTTGGTAGAAGATACCGATCGTTCCTGGCTATTCCAGGCTCTATGTGAACAAATGAAAGAAAGTTTCAATACACCACCCGAACAATTATTCGAACGTTTAGTACAAAAGGGCGAAAAGCTTACAGAGGCCGATTTTAGACGTTTAATATATTGTGATTTTACAAATCCTAAAGCAGATACAAAGAACTACATAGAAGTGCAAGATTTAGAGGAGTTACGTAATGTCGTGGAGGCCTATTTGGTGGAGTATAATAATATGTCAAAGAAACCCATGAACTTGGTACTTTTTCGTTTTGCCGTGGAACATTTATCGAGAATATGTCGCATTATAAAGCAGCCACGTAGTCATGCTCTACTGATTGGAGTTGGTGGCTCCGGACGTCAGAGCTTAACACGATTGGCTTCGCATATATGTGACTATGAGTTGTTTCAAGTGGAAATATCTCGATTATATGGACCGAATGAATGGCATGAAGATATCAAGGTTATTTTACGTAAGATAAGCTCTTCCGAAATGCATGGTGTCTTTTTGTTTACAGATGTGCAGGTAAAGTGCATAGGGTTATCAAAATTTAAAATTTATAGAGAAATTTTGAGGATTCTAGATATTATATTATATAAGTCTGTGCTTATATTAAGTGTAATTGTAGATCAAAGATGAATCATTTTTGGAGGATATTAATAATTTACTTAATTCCGGCGAGGTGCCTAACTTATTTTCCAATGAAGAAAAAGTTGAAGTGGTGGAAAAAATGGCACAAATTGACAAGCAACGTGATAAGGCAGTGCAAACTGATGGCAGTCCAGTGGCCTTATTTAATTTCTTTGTAACGGTAAATATATTTAAATATTCAAATATTCAATTTGTGGCTTAATATAAATTTTATTTCTAGACCTGCAAAGACCAACTGCATATTGTCTTGGCCATGTCTCCCATTGGCGAAGCTCTGCGTGTACGCATACGTAAATTTCCCTCTATTGTTAATTGTTGTACTATTGATTGGTTTCAAGCGTGGCCTGAAGATGCTCTTTTAGCCGTTTCTACACGATTTTTAGCCAAAGAAGATTTAACAGATTTGGAAAGAAGTGCTGCTATTGATATGTGCATGGAATTTCATACTTCTACTCAATCGTTATCGGAAGCTTTCTATTTGAGATTAAAAAGACATAACTATGTTACGCCAACTTCATATTTAGAATTGATACAGACCTTTAAAACGTTGCTGAATAAAAAGAGAACGTAAGTAGAATACTCTATTTATAATATATTTAAGAAGAAATTTTACAGTTACAAATATGAAAACGATTAATGCGAAGTTCTTATAATAGGGCCAAGGAAATTTAATAAATTGTGTAATTGTATAGAAAATCGTAAAGAACATTAAATATTTTATTATGGAAGGTATATATATATATATATATATATATATATAGTTCCGATCCTCTTGAAAATCTAAGATGTTCTAGCTATATCCGTCCATCTATTTGTGTGTCTTGTGAAAGAAGGACTGAGGGAGATGAAATCTTATATAAGGTTTGTTTGGTATTGAAAATGGGTCAAATCGGTATTAAATAAAAAAGCTATGGGCCAAATACCAAAAATACATAGTGTCCGTTGTAATTCCAGTTTATACTTTTCTACCGTTATCTCTTATCAAAAGGATGTACCCCAATGAAATTTTGTACGAGTTCAAAGATCGATGCAAATTCGGAAACCAAAAATTGGCTTGATCAGCCTGTACTATCTACCACCCATATAAGGTGAAATTTTAAATTAGGGTGGCAGATAGTATGATCTCTTTAAGTATTATATTTTTTGTTTTCTATTTGAATTTCTTCTTTTCATCTACAACTTGAAGGGTTTTTTCGGTGGATCCTTAGGATTCCGAGAGTTGTTGATCTTATTAACCTTGCATAATATGAGTTCTAATTTGAGTTAACTTAAAGATACTAAGAATTGTGTGCATGTCATGATGTCCATGGACATTATGAGACAAAAGAAAAGTGTCATATTGTCCATGAACATAATGAAACTTTTGAAAGTGTCATAATATCCAATTGGAAAAACTTTAACTTTAGAAAAACTTTAATTTAGGGAAGCCGGTATTTGAGATACACCAGAGTTAAAAACTCCTACCTGCGGTCGACGTAGACCAGGATTCTATCGACACCAAGGTTACAACAATTAACAATTCTTATTCTGAAGATGGCTGATTTTTCCCAGAAATTTGATCATATAATGTATTAATTATTCATACTAGAAAGCGTCGTAGTGTCCATGGAAAATTTTTATGTGTCATATTGTTCATATTATTTATTTATCATTAATTTTTTAGGAGATGTAATAAATTGTCGAATAAGTATAAAAAAATCAAAAATCTCATTGAACTCTTGATATTGGGATTGTGCAATATTTTGTTTTTTATTTGACTTGATCAGACGATGTGTATCCAAAAATACTGAGATGGATTGTTTTTTGAAAAGTAGGTGGTATTGCTAATAGCCTCACCACCAGGATCTTATTTTAATATGTTATATATATTTAATATGTTATATATAACAGAGTACGTAAGTCTGTGTTTTGTCGCAAACAAAATATATCCAAATTGTTGTATTATAAAATATATAATCACGAGGAACCTACATGAAGTATAAGACCAAGAAATTGTGTCACTTCTGTAGCCCGGATGATAAAGTATGTTTCACTGGATAGTTGAATATGTGATGGATATCATTCTGGCAATAAGTTCGGAAGTACATGCTGTATGTGTGACTACTAAACATTAAGTTCATTCTCAGTAGTGCTAGAATGACTTTTGTTTTCCACGCCATGTTCTTTTCATTGTATGCTATATTCCATACCACTCTATGCTCTCCTCATATACGCAGAGTTCTACCCCGACATGCATTGGAAGACTTTTCAGTTTAGTGTTTAAGTTCGAACGACAACATCATGTTGTGTTCCTCGGATATGAGCTCTCCTTATGTGATATACAGCTATATATGCTCTGCTTATATACACACACAGATTTTTCCTATCAAACCTCGGAGAAGACTCCAAATATTTGATGTTGATATTTAAATGTCTTCTACGATAATATCCCAAAAACAACTCCTGTTTTGTTCCTTGACCGGTAGTACCTTTGTTTCCTCATGAAGATAGTTTGTTAATGTTACTTATCTTTTTTAAGGCTTTATTTTTGGACCTTTTAACATTTCTCAGCAAAGTAATGTATCTTTCCGATTGTCTTTGTTTTTGCTCTCAGCCGGAAGATTTTTCTATAAACTTTTGAATAAGGTTTTATCAGACCGTGTAAAGATTGGTATAAAATCTTATCAGAGAATTTAATCTACAGTTGCCAAAATACTTTAACCACAAAATAGGTTTGTGAACATGCATCATTGCCATTCAAAATTCTTCATTGCAGGGATAGATAAGTACATATTTTACATTTCTATTTAGTGCATTTCAGAATTCAATTTTAATTTTACGATATATCCCTTTCCTTTCCCTTTAGTTCTATTATGACCAACAAAAATCGCTATCTCACTGGTATCTCTCAATTGGATATAGCAGCACAGCAAGTAGGTGTCATGCAAGAACAATTGGTAGCTCTAGAACCGAAACTAAAAGCAGCATCTGAGACCGTAGCCATACAAGTAGCCAAAGTTACTGAGGATAGTAAAGCAGCCGAAGAACAACGTGAAATGGTCAAAAAGGATGAAGCCATAGCAACTGAACAAGCTAATGTAGCTCAGGCCATCAAAGAAGAATGTGATGCTAAATTGGGCGAAGCCTTACCCATATTAAACGATGCTTTGGCAGCCTTAAATACATTGACCACAGCTGATATAGCTGTTGTCAAGACTATGAAAAGTCCACCCATAGGAGTACGCATTGTTATGGAAGCAGTATGTATTTTAAAAGAAATAAAACCTGAACGTGTGGCCAATCCCAGTGGTGTTGGTATGATTGAAGATTATTGGGGTCCTTCGAAAAGAGTTCTAAGTGACATTAAATTCTTGGATAGTTTATTAAATTTCGACAAAGATAATATACCACCAGCAGTAATGAAAAAATTGCAAGAGCGCGTGTTAAGTAATGAAGCTTTTGACCCCGATAAAATACGTTCAGCTTCAACCGCTTGTGAGGGTTTGTGTAGATGGGTTATAGCTTTAACTAAATACGATGTGGTAGCTAAGATAGTGGCGCCCAAGAAAATTGCTTTAGCTGAAGCTCAAGCTACTTTTGCAGTAAGTAGAAGTTGAAGGTTAAATTAATGTAGTTCTAGGTTTCCAAATGTAAATTCATTTTTAGGCGGCCAAAAAAACTTTGGATGAAAAATTGTCTCAATTGGAGCGTGTGGAAGCTAATTTGGCAGCCATACAAAAGGTGTTAGATAAACAATTAAAAGAATATGGGTAAGTTAAAGGCTTTTTCATACTTAAAAAAAATAAACTTTTTTGTTTTCCTTTTTAGGGTGCTACAATCTGAACATGAAGCTTGCACCAAAAAGTTGCAAAGAGCCCAGGAATTAATCTCCGGTTTGGGTGGTGAACGCTCCAGATGGTCTGAGACGGCCAAAAGACTAGGACGAACTTACAATACTCTTACAGGTGATGTATTAATCTCTTCCGGAGTAGTGGCATATCTGGGTCCCTTCACTATAGACTATCGTGTCGATCAAATACGTAAATGGGCCGAAAAATGTGCTTCGTTTGGCATAGTATGCAGTCAAGATTTTCAGTTGGTCAATGTTTTGGGTGAACCAGTAGAAATACGCAATTGGAATATTTGTGGTCTGCCCACAGATTCATTTTCCATTGAAAGTGCCATAATGATGCAGTAAGTATTCATTTTAATTTTTTTTTCGTTAACTATTTGATGCACACATAACACACTGAAGTGTATTATAAATAATTAAATTAAAATGACAAAAAACGTTTGATTACAACGATATTATATTGTATTTTTATGTGAAACTATTAGTAACATACAATAGCTGCTTAAATGGGGGTGTAATTCACTTAATTAAAAGCAAAGAGTTCTTTTCTCCATAAGCACATTTTTTAACGTATTTTTTTTTGCTCTTGTTCATGTTCATGTCCTTGTTTTTTTTTTGTTAAATAAAATTAATTACATTTACATTACAAGATATTTTAAATATAAAGCTTCTTTATAACTACATGAAACTTCAAAACATTATTTTACAACGCATCAGTTTATGTTAGTGATGTTTTTGCTCATTCTACAGTCCTTTATGTTGCTGTTGTTGGTGAGTTTATTCCCTTTAGTCTTTTTTTATAACCTCTTAAGAGAAGAGAAAGAAAACCTTGTCAAAATATCAGTATTAAGGATAAAAAACTAACAACATTCTAAACAAGCTGCAGAAATTACAGTGGAAGAGTAATAAAACGACATATTCAATTTTAACGTATGCCATATTTTTTTTTAATTTTATCACATAAACATCGATTCTATCTGGTCTTGTTTGGCTTTAAAATCGATTTTTAGACTTTTCATATAAAAATTGATTTTTAGTATAGACTTTTAAATTGAAATAAATTGAAATATGAAAAATCACAGATTTTTGCCCTTTTGTTTCTACCTGTTCCGGTTTGGCTTTAAATCAATTTATAGATTTTTCATATAAAAATTGATTTTTATTATGAAATATGAGTGATCACAGATCGAATTTTAATATGAAATATGAATTCTTTTATCTCCTCTAGTTTGGCTGTATTTTGATTTCTATAGAGTTAGAACGAAATATGTGTGATCAGGCTATAAAATCGATTTTTAGAACGAAATATGAATTATCAAAATTTTTGGCTTCTCGTTTGGCTTTAAAATTATTTTTTAGTTTTACCATATAAAGCTCGATTTTTAGTATGAAATATTTCGTTCTTTGGCTCTATCTATTATAGTTTTTTAGTTTTTTCATATAAAAATTGATTTTTATGAGTGGTGACGCTATAAAATCGATTTTTAGTATGAAACGTGAGCGATTACATATTTTCGTCCTTTTAGCTCTATCTCTTCTGGTTTGCTTTTGCCATTGATTTTAGTTTTTTCGTATAAAATCAATTTCGAGAATGAAATATGAGTGATTATGGATTTTCGTCCTTTTGGCTCTCTTCAGGTTTAGCATATAAAAATTGATTCTTAGAATGAAATATGAGTGATCACGCTATAAAATTAATTTTTGGTTCTTTTGGCTCTATCTATTCTGACTTGGTTTTAAAATCGATTTATAGTGTGAAATATGAGTGATCACAGATCTGGCTCTATCTCTTCTGGTTTGGTTTTAAAATAGATCTTTAGTTTTTTCATATAAAAATCGATTTTTATTATGGAATATGAGTTCCACCTAAAATCGGGTTATGGTAGGAAGTCAAGCTATCAACTAATATAATGATTCATTTAGTGTTTCCTCAATTCATTATACCTATGCTCTACTGTAAACACGTAACATTAGACGGATATAAAACAGCACTTAAATTAAACGCGTAACGGTAATTATGGATAAAAAAAACGTTGAAAAATATAAATTGTATTTTATGTGTTTAAAGCAATAAAGTTGTGGACGATTATTTAGAGGAGAGGGAGGTTTTACTTTGTAGCTAACAAAATAAAAAATTTATATTTGTCGAAAATTTCATTTAATTACAAAAATTACAAAACGAAAGAAAACAAAAAACATTTATATTAACAATAGAACTTATGTTGCTACATTTGGAAGGATGTTATGTGCTATGTGCAGTAGCAGCAGCAACAGCATTCATTGTATGAGTATTAAAAATGAAAATTACAACTCATTATTTGTACGTTAGTATTAAATGTCACTTTTATGCGTTACATAAACACACACGTTAATAGAAAGAGGGTTGGCAATGGAGATAGGAGGGTGTAAATATAGTTTCTTTTTTTGTTTTTTGCTAAAATACCAAATATATTTTTGATATTTTATACATCTGATTTTGACGTTCGTTTGATATTGAATTGAACACACAGGAAGAAAAGATGAAAATGAAAGAAAAAAAGTTAAAGAACGGATGCTGCTTTAAAGTTGATGCCTGTTAGTGAAATATTTTTAATGGAAGGGTGACTTTTAGATTTTGTGTTGTACTATTATTTATTTGAGCACATATACGCACATACCCACAAGAAATTAAACGATTATAGTTGAAAACACAATGAGGCGTTAAGGCGATGAAGTAAATAAGTTTTAAATTAACTGAATTTTATATATGTACCTCTCCTTTTTAAATTATTTTTTATATTAAATTTGGTTTGTATATACGTTCTACTTTAAATCAAAAGTTATTTTTAGAAATGGTCTTTTAAGGAGCTTTTAATTTCATACGTTCAATTTGATATTTTAAAATTATATGGTAAACGTTATAGTGATGTAAATTATTTAAAAAATATCATATTAAATTTAGAAATGTTATTAAATGTTTCAAAAATTCTTAAAAATATATATATGTATCTAACTCATATTCAAGAGCATTTAATTATTCGCAAAATTGTTGTCATGTTAAATATTGTGTTTTTTTAACTTTAATTTACTTTATTTTGCTTTAAGGTAAAACCTTTAGAAGCGTTAGTGCGTACTGGGGTGAGCATAATACATACTCGTACAATCAGTGAATCGCTAGAAGCATTAAAATGTGTTTGTAATGCCCACGTACCATTCGTGTCATAGTTACGAGCAAAAACCATACGCACATTCTATATTCTTATTCGCATACCAAATCACTATGAAACGCATTTAATATTACCAAACAAACATTTTTGAGTTAAAACGTGTTATCCATGAACTTCAGAAATCTATCGAATACAGTTCAGTACAGTAGAATAAGAAAGACTTCATTGTAAACCAGAATAATAAAATATTAGATATAAATCAATAATTTCTATGTGACTTCATATATAGATTTATATAGCAGAAAGATATTCTATTATAAGTTTTGATGACGGCCTTTGCATACCATTTAAGAATTTCTCAATGGAACCTAAGATGTATTAAAATCACGTTTTGAAGTTAGACTTAAAGGCGAAATGGCCCACTGTTACAAATTTAACATCAGTTTAACTTATTTTCAATCGTTGTAGCGATAATTTTTGCACAATAAGTGCTGGCACTTTTGTCAGATATGCCCTTTAACATCAAAAAAGCAACTAAATCAATCGATGTTGGCGATCACAGCTAATCACCAAAACGAGAAATTGGGCAACACTGTCGTGTGCAGATATATCGTCATGTTGAAATTCACATTCTCCAGTCTCAATTTATTAAATTCCAAAAAAAAAAAAAAAAAATAGTTGTGTTCTTTATCACTCGCCAGACCCAATAACTGCGTTACCTATGAAGTCTTCAAAGAAATAAGTGACCGTTCAGATGAAATTTTCAAAATTTCTGAAAAATTATAGCATCCTCAGAATACAACGTTATTGGATATTTCGTGGCTTATAGTGTATTCATATATTTCATAAATATTTATTTGAAAAATATCAAAGAATTGATAGATTGATACATTGTCATAACTTACAATATAACTTATAACATTTCTTGTTATAACTTATAACATTTCTTGTTATAACTTATAACATTTCTTGTTATAACTTATAACATTGCGGCTGCTGTCAAAAGTCCTTTCTTGAAGAAATAGTGAAAAGTTTATTAATTTGTTTCTTTAAGTGGAGCTGCAGAAATCGAGACGACTCAATCAATCATAGGCTGTGGACATACTGGCACAATTATTTATTCAGTCTATTGAATAAAAATCCTTACAGACCAGCTACTTAAGTCTAATTACAAAATTATGATAATTTATTTAACTGGTTTTTTAATAAATTTTTTGAATCACTAATATCTAGATATTTATAACGATTATTAAATAAACTTATCGATTTAGTTATTGGTTCATTTTTAAAATAGTCAGTTCAATGGAATTTCCTTAATTGTCTCTGAAGAACAGATATTTGAATACAATTGAGAAGGATTGAACAATCACAATATTGCCGGAAATAATTTCATGGAGAAATAATAATGAAGAAATTTTTCTTCGAATTTTTAACGATTTCATTGATATCCAGATACATCTATTTTCATAAGATGTAAGTGGTATTGAAAAATTTTAAAAAGAAAATACAAATTTTAAGAATTTAATTTGGACTTTTTCTAAACGATTAAAGTGAATGTTAAAATTAGGAATCCGAATAAACGATTCATATTCTAATATAGATCGGATAAAAGTAGAAAATAATATTTCCTTAGTGTGATAATCAAAATTTGTGGAATTTCGTTTTATAAAATTTAAGATAGAGTAATATCGGGAAATAATAAAATTTAAATGATTTACAAAAGTAAGCTTATGATCAAAAATGACAAAAAGGTCTAATATACACTGACTGCCACTTCAATAAGGATTCACATTTTTTTAACTTTAATTAAATATATCTCCTAAGCTAAAGTTCAGAAAAAAATAAGTTTTTGCACAACCAAATTTCAAGGTGTTGGCTTTAGTTTCCTGAAGGAATAAAAAAATATACATATTTTGTTATACTAAAATTATGCATTTATTTAAAGAAATGTATTTCTGTGGTACTATTTCGTGTGTCACTTGAATGAGGAATTCTTTTAATATTAATCAGGAAGGCTATGATTTGAATTTCTTTCAATATAAACGGCTAGAGAATTTTTAATTTGATAGTTTTTAAATAGTTTTTATTCAAAATGGGACGTAGCAAGGCTCTTAATAACTCTGAAAAAGAAAAAATACTTATTTTGAAATCTCAGGGTCAGAATTCGGTGCAAATATCCAAAAACATTAATAGAGGAAAGACAGTTGTGTACAATTATTTAAATATCGTGGAAAGATATGGAAAAAAACATGAAAGGGCGGAAGAAAATGGCAACAACTCCAAAAGAAAGTCGAAAAATTCTTAGAATTGCATCAAATTCTGCCATGTCGGTATCAAAAATACGTGAAAAAAGTGGAGTCAGTGCCAGTCTAAGAACAGTGCACCATATTTTAAAGTCCTGCCCATACATAGTCCGACGAAAACTGCAAAAAAACCGCCACATAATGAAAAACGCAAATCACAACGTCTACAGTTTGCCAAAAATAAAATGACATGGTCCGACAAATAGTTTAAAGTTGTATTTTCCGATGAGAAAAGTTTAATAATGATGGTCCCGACGGGTAGAACTATTACTTCCATGACCTAAATAAGGAGGAATTATTTTTGAGCTGCAGACACAGCCGAGAGGGCGGAATAATGGTATGGGGTGCCATTTCGTATTATGGTGCCATAAAATTGGTTTTTGTATCCAACAAAATGACTGCAACGACTTACAAAAACATTCTGGAATAAGCATTTCCAAAATTTAATGATTTCTTTGGACAAATACCTTGGACGTACCAACACGACAACGCTCCGATTCATTCCGCCAGAGCAGTAAAACAATGGATTAATCGACAAGGTGTTCAACTTTTGGATTGGCCCCCATATTCACCAGACCTGAATCTAATGGAAAATGTCTGGGGTTGGCTTGCAAGAAAAATTTATGAAGGAGGAAAACAATTTGAGACGATAGAATCCTTAAAGGATGCAATAACGGAAGCATGGAGTTCAATTTCGCTAAATTACTTAGAGTCATTATACAAGTCGATGCCAAATCGCATTTTTGAGGTTATTTCTAAAAATTATTTCATTACCAATTGAATGATAGAAGATAATAACTATCATTTTTATAACCTAAAATTTAAAAATAAATTACAGATTGCTTAGTTTTAAAATATTCCTTATTCAAGTGACACACGAAAAAGTACCACAGAAATACATGTCTTTAAATAAATGCATAATTTTAGTATAACAAAATATGTATATTTTTTATTTCTTCAGAAACTAAAGCCAACACTTTGAAATTTGGTTGTGCAAAAAATTATTTTTTTCTGAACTTTAGTTTAGGAGATATACTTAATTAAATTTAAAAAATTTGATTCCTTATTCAAGTGGCAAGCAGTGTATCATCTACTAATTCCAAAATTTGATTTTTCATAACATATTGGGCAATTAAAATGTGTCGACATCTATGAAAAATCATATGATGGAACTTTTTAAGATTAAAAGCAAGGCCATTATCATCTGGCCACATAACAACTTTATTGATATCCTCTTGGAAATTATTTAAATCAGCCATTGTATAAATTGGTTTAAATATTTTAAGATCATCAGCATATAGCAAATAATTAGAATATTTAAAACAATGTCATATATCATTCATAAAGCTAATAAAAAGTAACGGGCCCAAGATACTACCTTGCAGTATACCAGAAGTGGGAATGAATATTTTCGAGTATAATCCATTAATTTATACTTTAATTTACCAGGATTCATGACAATTGAAAATATTACCCTCTTAATTGTCTAAGAAATTGTTTCTCACTATCCAATATCGCAGTGGGTTCATTGAGGACTCGATTGGGCATGTTGCCACTAATTACATCCGATACCGCCGATCCGAACAAAACTCTGCTAAAGATTGTTCACTCAGTGATAAATGTATAAATGTCTGGTAGTTAATTTGAACATTGAAAGTAATATTTAGTTTTATTTCGGAAAGATAATTTTAAAATATGAAATATGTTCAATTTGAAAATAAAATTATTTCTGGGCTTTTTAATTTAATTCATTGATGTTTTTAAGTTCAATTAACACAAACCCATGTTCTTTTCTTCAGAGTTATCTAGTAGTACAAACTTGATAATCTGGATGATTGATTTCGGATTATAAAATTATCCGGATTTTCGAGGTTTTCTTCCTTGTCCTTTTTTGTTAAGAAAAACATTAAAATATATTAGCTATATAATATATGAAACAGTTAAAGTATCAAGTTCAAATTTTGCATCTAAAAATATTCCACATTTTAAGTTTTTAAACAGTTTTAACTAAAAGAAAACAATCTTTTTTAATCTATTTTTACTGAAAAAATTTTGAAACGATACTCCTCTTAAAGCGAAGGAATTCGACTACAATCAATTCCTACATCGTAATTATATTTTATTTTTTAAGCTATACTAAATAAAAAAATTTCTTTTTATATGCAATCCGGGTACAAAATTGCAATCAATCCGGGTTATAGAATATATAATGAGTTGGAAAACAGCGTTCGGATTACTGTGTTTTGGATTAACTATTTTGTACTGTGTATGAATTAATAGAAACAATAATTTCGGTAGGTTAGGTTGTAACGCCCATTGGAGAGAAGTTTACCAATAACACAATAACCCGAGAGAATAGCCATCAATGCGAGGAGTTTCTCTTTCGGAAGAGAAAATACTATTCTAAATCGGCTTGAACTCAACTCTAGCCAGATTTAGCAGATCTCCAACGATCGTTAGCCTCCCGAAGAATAGATTCTCTTATGTGCTGCTTGCTCGTAGACATTTTTCAATCCGGCTAAGCTTTTAACCTTTATATCACTGTGTCCTGGCACCCAAATTAGGTGCAGATTATATTTCAAGCAGATCTAATTCAGAGAATTGTGACTGTGCATCTGTATTGATCATACAGAAAATGATATCCGCTTGGATATTCAAGTAAGTATTAATATCCATGTAAAAATATCTCTACATACTAGGAACCGAGCGACTTCATGCATAACCATCACTACCGCCTGGAAGACAATGTAATGGTCGGGTAGGCAAAAATTTAGTTCCCTACATTAAACACTTATCACCGACTACTCCATCAAATTTGGTCTAATTTAGGGCTATTACTAAAGAAGTTTATCTTGTTAACATAATCCATATATTTATATATTAATTCACCACTGTCCAATTGATTTAAGCATGTTAGCCTTGTTAATTTCTCTATATACTATGTTAATGATGGTCAGGGCAGCAATGTTAGTGGTTATTAAAGCTCTTGTACAAGGGAAATGGTTTATGACGGGGAAAGTAGTTCGTGGATATTAAACTTGCATTAAATGATCGAGAAGTTCTAATCATAGTGGGGCACCTCTGACTTGCAAGTTTAAGTTTTTAGGACAAATGCTGTAGACCTCTCAGGAGTACAGTAAATTTTTCAAACGATCACCAATTTTTTCTTCTCATCCGATTCTATATATTACTATATGACATAAGTATATAAGGTTTCCGATCTGAGCAAGAAATGGTGGCTTCGCATTAGCGCTTTGCAAGAAACATTGCGAATAACATTTTCAAATAATTCCCACGCAACGGTTTCTTATGTCGCTCGAAGAAGTTTTCATAACTTTAACATGGCGTTGACCTAGGAGGGAGAAATAAGTAATTTATAGCCACCTTGAGACAGATCGCAGAACTAACTAATAAAAACTGGCCGGTGACCAGTACTATGTCATTAATTATTCATATAATTTTCAATTGGAAAGCTACAGAAAATATTCTCTACTGTGCTGAAGAACGTGTGATCGGATCTATAACATAAAAGCGAATGTTTTATAAATAATAAATAACAGACTGAAAACGAAGATGATCCAAAATTCTTTTCTGCGAGCGACATTTAAATCATACATAGGAGTAATTCAGTTAATCGACTAATGAATTGCCGATTTCATTGCCATTAAATTAAAAAAATGGTAAAGTTTTTTTAATGATACCTTCATTAATAATTATTTAAAAAAAATCATTATCATTATCAAGATTTAGCGAATTTTTCGTACAATTTAAACTATTTTTTTAATTATATGTAATTTGTACTAATTTACTTTTTTATTTGGCACATATATTTTTGAATAATTTTTAAAAAATGTTACATTTTAAATTCCTCAAAACTAACTGTAATGGGGATTTATATTTAAACGTTTTTTTATACAAACAATGCTTTTTTCAGTAATTACAATAAGTATTTGAGCATTTTTTTGTAATTTCATTACCATAAGTTAAAAAATTATAATTAAAAAAGAAATCATTAAATGGTAATTAAATTTTTTACTTTATCATTATTTTCAAATAATGGTAATGAAAACTCAATGCACAATGAAAAGTTCCTATATATGTCATTATTTATAACATCTTGGTCAAATTTTAACTTGCTACATCAATTGGAACAGGATGCTACACGACCATTTATATTGATAATCATAAAACAAATTTTAATTTTTTTCTTCACCAATATTAATGATATATAATTAAATGACAGCTAAGGAAAAATTAATATACCCATATTTTGCAATTTTTTAAAAAGAGTTAGGATACAAACGTCATTTTAATAAGGAAAACTCATAAAAAATTATGTTGAAAATAATAATAATAATAATAATAATAATGATAATAATAATAATAATAATAATAATAATAATAATAATAATATAAAGTACACGCAGAGAAAAAATATGCTTCTAGTGACTATAATCTAGAAGCAATATATTATGATTGGAATATATGGTTACAGTTAAAAGTTAGTATGTTTGTAAATAATTATGATTCCTTTTTACCACACTGTAGTACGGTTTCATCATGTAATGATTCGATTTAATAATATTATAAACTTCTTTTATAATATTGCTTCCAATTGTAGCGTGTTTTCATAGAATTTAAAATATTATAAACTTATTGCATCATATTATAAAACGCTTTTATTATATTATAATTCCATTTTGTCATAGTATAATCCCATTTTATCATATTATTTATCATATATTATATTATTCCATATTTTTGTGATCACATTTTATCATAATATATGATATAATTTATAATATTGTTATTCTATTATATCATATTATATGACAAAGTTTACTATATTATGATTTTATTTTATCACATTACGATTAAATCCTATCATATTATAATCCTATTTTACATGTGATTTTATAGCATATTGTGATAAAAAATTATGAGTTTCCTGTGTTGAATATAATATTAAAATAAAACACATTATCTCGAAATTATTATTTTCATTATTTGTGTATATTACATGTTTTCTATAATAAGTGGGAAAACTTTTTATTAGCTATAAAAATTAATTTACATATTAATTATTGAAATTTTAGTTGTTTAATCGATTTGTATTAACTTTTTTTTATTTTAACTAATTTCAAAATGAATAGTATTTTATTTGAGATTTTCCATCCCTGAACTACTTATTGCGAATTTTGCCATAATGTTTCATTTTCGTTGTTCCTTTCAGAACAAATTAACTTCAAAACTGAATTGTAATTTTTTAAGACACTTCATTCCTAACTTTCAGTAACCAAACATCGCCTATGGCTCCTCTATAAAACGAATTATAAGTATTTAAATAAAATATGTAAGTTAAAATTCGATAACAAGTGGTCTTATTTATTTATAAACCCAGTCGTTCAGGTAACCTTTCTCGCCCTTCATTTTATTCAGCATAAATTCCCTTGTGCTCCCCAATTCCTCCTTGTGATTAATAATATTTTATTTAAATCATTAGATTTCTAATACATATATTGCACTTAATTCCCGCATCCAATAATAATAATAATAATAATAATAATAATAATAATAATAATAATAATAATTAATAATAATAATAATAATAATTAATAATAATAATAATAATATAATAATAACATTATTATTATTATTATCGATGATAACATTTATTATTTAATCTAATTACCCTCAATAAAATATTTAATTCTAATTTGCATACACAAATGCACATTTAAATATTAGTTGTTCATAATTTAATTATTTACATATTAATTTTTTACAAATTAGTTAGTTAATTAGTTTTATATTTTCTTTGGAAACGCAAATGTAGCTAATAAAATTTGATTCTAACGATTTAATAGAAACCGAAAAATATAGTAGGATTCATTAGCGCAATAATATAGTTTATAAGACCAAAAATAATAGAATGTCGTTTTGGTGGGTGAATGTATGATTAGCAGCGCTACAAGATGCGATAAATAAAGGAATAATGAACAAATTACCTGTACACCGACAATATGTATATGCTTTTAATGTGGTATGTAATGCTACTTGAACTTTTAAATCTTTTACCTTTCTTATAAACATTTATTTTACTTTTATTTATTTTTCACAAATATTCGCTTTTTAATCACGAATTTTGAATAAATGTATAACAATTTATTGCTCACACCTAAAATCATTGCTTACTGACAAACAACTGAACTGATACACAAAAATGTGTATTCAATAGTTATGCAGAAAAAATGGTTACAAGCAAACATTTAATATTTGTGGAAAACAAAATATGGTTTAAAAACAAATATAAATATTTGTGACATTTAATGATTGTAGAAATAATGTTATCTCTGCATTTGGATAAAATTTGATTTCTGATAAAAATATTTAAAAAGTTATTATTATTGTAGTCAGCCATATTAAAATTTTGGTAGAGGGTAACCAGTTAATTGTAAAATTAAGACAAAAACGTTGTTTTCATGATCGCAATATTATTTAAATCAATGAAAAATATCTATGAATACATAAGATTGTTTATATAACAATATAGCAATCATGTGTTATCTCTGCGAATTTGGTCAAGATATATATGATGTCCCCTTTTATAATTTTAAGTACGTCTAAATGTGCGACACCTTTGCAATGTTGGACCACCTTATTGATGTTATAAACAATTAAATACTGTTTGAACACACGTTTGATTCCCCGCAAAGGTTTACGAAAAAAGGGATCATCAGCTATTACTTTTAGAATTATTAAATTCTACATTTTTAAGTGAGTTTTTAATAAATTAAATTTTTAAGAGATTTGTGAAACTTACTTAAAAATGTTTGAATGGTATCAATGCCTGAGTAAATATTTTATTATTTAATTTCACAATATTTCTGCCTCAAATGCGACGTTGTTCATATCTTTAAAATAGGAATAACAATATACTTAATAATGTGTCGATATTCACAAAACTCTTTTGCAATGTATACTATGTTAGTATTGATTCAAGTTGATTAGTCAGTAGATTAAACAATTGATCAAATTTCCTTTTTTTTCACTACATTTATAATACTTTTCTAAATTTGCTAATGCAAAGTTTCATATCCTATTTGAGCCTCAGTTATTCAACAAACAAATGTGGTGATAATTATAGTTTTAAATCTGGTATCGCGAGAATCCTTGGCAGTCGAAAAATGTTCTCCGCTGTTCCAGGAAATTGCGATCCCTAGCAGTAATGTACTTTCAAAACGAATTGAAGGTATTGGTGTTGCTATAGGGATCATTTCCATAATACTTTGAAGGTTGAATTTTATTCCATGTCATATAAAAGTATAGAAATGTTACAAAATCTATTTTAAGCTTTTTTATTATTTCTGCGAATGTTATATAATCTGAAAAATTTGCATACTTCTGTCAAATTCTTCGATTGTAGTATTTTGTATTACCCTGTACAATTTGGAAAATTCTCAATATAACACCTCACTAAGCTATACTATATTTATTCGCTTGGTTACTTTACAATAATTCTATCAAACAAAAAGGAAATGAAAGAAAAAATTGAAATAAATGAAGAGAACGCATCTGTTGTGCTGTACCAATTTTCCCGTAAGGTGGTAAATACTGTTATTTGTATGTTTTAGTTCCACATCAACCTCAACGTCAACAATGACTACCTCTGCCACTACTATGCCAACACAAATGGTAAAAACTACCTTCCATAACACAGTCATTAGTCGCAGCAGCCTTAAAGCATTTTATATGAACAAATACTCACATAATCCCACAAACACACGCACATCAAAAGGAACGAATAACAAAAAATTGATTAATGTGCTCTACGCTAGATTAAAGCACATTTGCTATTAAAACATACAACCCATTTCATACCATACATATAAACCTTGATTCATTCATAGGAGGAAAAGAACAACAGCAACAAGAACGTGTAATAAGAAGCAACGCACAATGGTTCCAAAATGTTTTTTTTTGAAAATAATTCTGTAAATTTTGAATCGTTGGAGGTATCTCAAAAAAGTTTCACATGGCCAAGAGTTGAGGTGTTTTTGAGTTGATTTAGGGGAGTACAGATTCAGTTGGCCATCTCGTGTATGTATTTTTTTTTAAACAATCGCCAAAAATTCATTTATGATATGACAGAAAATAAATTTTACATATAGATAGCACATGTGCAGATTATTTCTTTTAGTTTAAGAGATATTCAAGTCGAAATTAATTTTTCTCTCATTTTTAGCCTCATATTTTTTTAGTTTTTAACTTGGAGGGCTTAATATTGGCCGTAAAATTTTTTAAAATATTCACCAGATTTCTAGCAAAATTTCAAATAACATTGCCGCAAGAATCATATAAATTTATGAATCTGATAAAAAGTTCTATTAATCGGATCTTGGAACTTTAAAAAATGTCTTATTTTTTGTGTTTTTTCCAAAAAGGCGGCAATATTTGTTCACTTTTAAAATATATTATTTTTTTAATGTTTAAAATTATCTTAAATTTCTTCAAACCATGACCCGAAAAACGGAAAATTAAGATTTGTAGCGCTTTTTTTGAAAAATAATCTTGATATATAAATTGAAATAAAATTTAAACGAACAAAGATATCCTATTGAAGTTTTGACATAATATAGAAAAACTTGTCCTAAAATTAAAGAATTAAAAAAACTTCCATATCTTTATAAAAGGCCGGAAATCTCAATCCGGGAAAAACATCTTTCAAAAATTTACCTCTTTCATTGAAATCGTCACTCTGTCGTTATAAGATGCGTTCGTCAGAAAATACTTTTTAGGTGTTTATCTTACTATCGAAGAATTTGACAAAAGAATGAAAAATTTTCGGACTATAGGTATGTAATTAAAAGAATTGTATGTTGATCACACTTTTGCGACTTGAGAATTTGACAAAAAAATTATCAAAATATTTTTCAAAATTGACTAAGTTTGAATAGAGCTTGTGGGGAGACCTTTGGCCTCAAGCTTTTCCGGATTTACTCTACGCGCATTTTCATTAAGATTTTTTTGAAAACCTTAAAGAAATGATATAGCCCAGAAGAAAAAAAAAAAAACAAATTTCATAAGTGAATAAATATTGCTACCTTTGTGGAAAGAAAAATAAAAAATACGAAATTTTTTTTACTTCCAAATTCAGATTAATAGAACTTTTTATCGGTTTCATATACTTGTATGATTCTTGTAGCAATATTATTTAGAATTTTGTAAGAAATATGGTGAATATTTAAAAAAGTAGGGTCAATATCAAGCTTGGCAAGTTAAAAAATAAAAAAACGAGGCTGAAAATTAGAGAAATATTTATTTTGACCTTAATATCTCTCAGACTAAAGCAGATAACTTAATACATGGACGCGCATTTTTGTAGAGATTCACAAGCATTATCTATATATATAAAATATGCATTTTTGGCAATTTTTTAAAAATGACATACCCGAGATGTCTGACTTTGGAGTGCCAACCGTAACCCTTCTGTCCCGCTAGGAATCTGTACTCATCCAAATCAACTCAAAAATACATCACATCTGGCCGCATTTTATTGAGATATCTTCAACGGCTCACAAGTTACGGAATTATTTCCAAAAAAGCGTTTTGGAACCACTGTGCAACGTTAACATCAACTACTTCCACTTTTGTTTCTTTTCATTTTATACATTTTATACACACGTACAAACATACATATACATACATACATCCATACATACATACATACATTTATACATGCATTCATATTCCGAATGATTTATTTTTGCTATTGTTGTTGTTCTCGATTGCAAGTGGTTTCGGTGGAACTATAATTCCTTTAAGTTACATACGTAATAGTATCGTGTTCGTACGTATGTATTTATATAGCGATATATGGCATTACTTGAAGGGATTTTGTTTTATTAAAAATTCCTCATTTTTCATTGAACACATCCAAATGTGACGAACGGACAGATTGTGTGGAATAAAAACAAAGAAAATTTAAAAAATTTTGTAATTACACTTGAAGAAAATTTTAGCTTAATGAGATAATGTTTAATGAAATTTTACGTAATTAAAAATTTTTTTTCAGAAAAATTGGTTCACAATGTAGGAAACATTACACAAGATATATTTTTATACCCTACACCACAATAGGTGGGGCGGGTATAATGTGTTTGTGCCGATATTTGTAACAACAAAAAATATTGGTCTAAGACTCACCTTAATTTAAACCAATTGGCTTAGAATTACTTTCTGAAACGATTTAACTGTGTCCGTCCGTCTGACTTTCTGTCCGTCCTTGTAAACCTTGTAATCAAACTACAGGACACAATTTAAAAATAAATTAATGAAATTTGGTACACAGATTTCTTATTTCTCAAGGACGATGCATATTGAAATTGGTTATTATCGGTCAATCATTTCACCAGTCACATAGTCATTTTCACAGTCACATAGTCCTCTCGGAATATAAATATATAAAGATTTTAAGGAAATTTAGCACATAAATATAAACATAAATATAAATATAAATAAAATGTAAATATAAATATAAATATAAATATAAATATAAATATAAATATAAATATAAATATAAATATAAATATAAACATAAATAAATATAAATATAAATGTGCCGAATTTAATGTTGATCGATCAATAATTGACCATAGCTCCCACAATAATTCGTCTTTAGAAAATCATTTTAACGGGCATAAATCCCATACAAATGATAATATCAGGTTAATATTTTTCTAAGAATCTGCCCATAATTGCCTATAGCTCCCATATAAGGCTCCCTTACGGGAATCCGCCTAAAGTGCATAATATAATGCATACTAGACTACCTATGAATACAAAATTTTATAAGCTTTTTATTCAAAATAAAATTTTTGACATATAATTTTTTTGCCCATTATGAATTGTTGTGATGTTATAAGCAATCAAAGTAAAAATTACATATGGACTTTTTTAAAAAGACCCTCGTTTTAATATGAACAGTTTTTATTATTTTGTGGGGTAAGGTTTTTAGTTTTTATAAAACAATAAAATTTGCTACATAAATATGCAAACTATTCTAGCGAAGATGTACCAACATCCGACTTTGAGATGTCGATTTTGTACTTGGCACACAAATATTGATATAAAATACAGTGTGCACAGTGGGACAGAATCAAAATTTTTTGGAAATAAATCTGTAACTTCTGATCGGCTGGTTGGATTTTTATGAAATATGGTATAGGCGTAGCAGAGGAGTGCACAATGTTAAGTTTGGAAGGATGGCATAACAAACCCCTAAGGGGGCTCAAATTAGGTACCTCTGACATAAAAAAATTTTAATCACTTGCCAAATTATAAGACTTTTTGTTTTTTATTTTTATATATTGTTGTAGGCCCTGATAAGATCTATAAAAGACATGGTTACATGTCCTATTTATAGTTTTCGAGTTATTTGCGTTTGAATTTTTAAGCACCATAATTTTGCATGTTCTTGGTCCAGTTTTTTTCATATATATCCTGGTATTTCCAACTGATTTTATTAGTTTTTTCCCTAACTAGTTAAAGAACAAAATTATCGATTAAATAAAAGAAATTTGAAGTTGATATCTTTACCGAGTCCAAAAATAAATGATTTTGAATTTGAAAATTGCAAAAGAGACGACTTTTTGTGTTTTTTTGTAGCCGAAAAAGTATCTACACTCTTTTTTATCTAAAATAAAATTTTCTTTAACAACATATAATAATTTTGCACTTTTCGGAAAGGTAACTTCAAAGATAAAAAACAAGCCCAATAACTCAATTGGTCGTGGTAACGACTCCTCCGAATTCGACCCTTTTTATATGAAAGTTTTGATTTTAGACCATATTTTCTCACGAATCGACAAGCGGAATATATTTGAAGAATCTTCAATATGTTGTTAAAAGTTTTAAATCAAAATCTACGGGACTTCGGAAAAATATGGATTCTATAGCCAAAAATGTAAAAAATCCCATTTTTGGGAATTTTCATTCGTTTTTTTTTGGAAATTAAGGAAAACCCTACCCTCGATTGAAATTTGGTTAACGCGCTTTTATTTATATTAATAAGATCCACAAATTCTTAAGATCCTGCAAATTTCATTAAGATATCTTTACATACAAATATGTTATTACAATTAAAAAATTTGTATTTTTTCCAAAAACCTCAAATTGAGCCTTCTGTTTGGTTTATTTCTAAATAGCGAAAGAAATTTTAAAAATATATATTCCAAATTAAGCTTATCCTTTAGAATATATAATTTCCGATCTTTTGCAAAAAGATTCAAGTAATATCATGCCTCATTTCAGAAATATGCGCCTTTAAACTTTTATATTTCGAATTTATTGTATATATGACTATATTTTTACAAACCAGCAACTTTTGCCTTTAGCTTTAGGATTACCGGAAAGGAAGCATATGTAGAGCTATCTTCTTTGCTTGAGAATACAGCTACCAGGATAGTTGCAGATTTTTCTGCAGATCAGTTGGAAAAAATTAAATAACAGCGAAGTTGTATTAGTCTGTCACTATCAGTTCTTCCTGAATACAAGCATGCTAGTGGAAGTAGGAAAATGGCGGATTATAAAAGCGTAATGCGATCTTATTCTTTAAAGCAGTCTTCATCAAAGTGTAAAAACTCATTTGAAGATATATGGCTTAACACCACTCCAGGATCAAAACATTTTTGCAGACCTAATTGGTTCGAATACACAAGGGAGTCGAAGACAACAACAAAGGATTTAGTGGAATATATTAAAGATGAAATAAATGATTTACAACCTCTTTCAATAACCATAAACCAATAAACATTCGACATATCCTTTCAACTTAGTCTAACAATGATTGATGGAAAAGTTAGTAATGCCATTACGGAAACATCTTCTTTTTGGAAATGCTCACTATGTGAAGAGACGAAATCACAATTTTCGTATAAAGCAAGGAGTATTAATGAAGAATTTCTGTCTTTCGGAATATCTCCACTTCACGCCAGAATATGGTTCATGGAGCATTTTTTGCACATAGCATATGATTTAAAGTATAGAAGTGTGCCAGAAAATTTAACAAAACCTACCAGAAACAACGAGAATTTAAAAACACTTAGAATATCTGAGAAAAGTAGAACCTAGGATGAATTCAGGGAAGAGACGGGATTAAACATCGACAAACCTCTGCCGACTGGTGTAATACAAATGATGGAAACACAGCAAGAAGGTTTTTCGGAAATTTCGAAGCTACATCAAAAATAACTGGTATGAATAAAGAGTTACTTGAAAGGACTAACATACTATTAATGGCAATTAATAGTAAGCACAAAATTAACTCTGCTCGATTTGGAGAATATGCAACAAAATATCTAAACTACTTGTTTCTCTATATCCATGGAAAGAAAGGACACCAACAGTACATAAAGTATTGTGCCATGGCGAAATTATAATTGTACGAAATATTCTTCTACTTGGAGAGCTTACAGAAGAGGCTCAAGAAGCAAGAAACAGAGATTTTAAGCACGTTCAATTATTCAGCGCCAGGAAATGCTCCAGAACGTCACAAAACGAGGATATTTTTAATAGCCTATTGTTATTATCAGACCCTGTACTATCATCAATGAGGAAACGTTGGATTTATTATGAGCCTTTATTAACTCAAAGTACTGAAGACTTGAAGGACCTTTATTATCTTTTAGATATGTATACAGATACAACAGATTATTTTATAGAAAATAAGTAGTAAAAGTTTAAAATATTAGAAAAGTTGTCTACATAAATTTAATGTAAATAAGTAAAAAATCGTATTAGAAATAGAATATTTATTAAGGAAGATGATAAATACAAAAATTAATAATATTGATTTAGTTAAAATAGACATTTTTTGTTTGTTTTGTTATTTTAAATTCAGATTTACTTAAATTTGGGAAATGTAGCAACCATATTAAAAATAAAAATATTTATTAATTATTTTGATAAAAATATTTTGTGTATAGATATTATTAAAAGTATACAGAAATATTCATAATTTTCTAAGTAATTATTCACGCAAAGCTAAAGGCAAAAGTTGCAAGTTTGTAAAAATATAATCATATATGCAATAAATTGGAAATATAAAAGTTTAAAGGTGCATATTTCTGAAATGAGGCATGATATTGACTTGAATCTTTTTGCAATTAACTTATTGGGCTTGTTATTTATCTTAAGGCCATCTCTGTGATGTTACCTTTCAGAAAAGTGCAAAATTATTTTTTACTGCTAAAGAAAATTTTATTTTAGATAAAAAAGAGTGTAGATACTTTTTTGGCTAAAATAACACAAAAAGTCTTTTTTGCAATTTCCAAATTCCAAATCGTTTATTTTTTTACTCGGTAAATATATTGACTTAATTTTTTTTTTATTCATTAGATAATTTTGTTCTTTAACTAGTTAAGAAAAAAACTAATAAAATCGGTCGGAAATACTATGAAAATATATGAAAAAAAGCTGGATCGAGAACATGCAAAAACTATGGTGCTTAAAAATTCAAACGCAAATAACTCGAAAACAATAAGAGATAAATAGGACATGTATGCATATTTTATAGGTCTTATCAGGGCCTACAACAATATATAAAAATATTTGAAATCGGACGAGAAATAAAAATTTGGCAAGTGATTAAAAATTTTTTATCTCAGAGGTACCTAACATTGAGCCCCCTTAGCTTCGCCCCTGAGGGGTTTGTTGTGCCCCCCTTCCAAACTTAACTTCTCCGCTACGCCTATACCAAATTTCATGAAAATCCAACCAGCCGATCAGAAGTTACACATTTATTTCCAAAAAATTTCGATTCTTCCCCACTGTGGGGTGTAGCATGACTATACTATAGCAAGTATTTTTAAATTATTGTTGAATCTAATAGTCGCTAATAATTTAAGTGTTGCCGAATAACTAAAAATTATAAAAGAATCTTTTACTTTAAAAATCGACGTGATATTTTGAAAACAGGCAATGTATTTCACAATAACCTGCAAATATTTAGATAAAAAAATATTTTCAAAATAACCAGAAAATTCATTAATATGAGTAAAATTAATAGAATAATTAATATTTGTTTTATTTCGATTCCATTCTAAAATTTTTTTCTCTGTTGTTTTAGTATTCTTTCAAAAAGGAATATATTTGCAATTTATTCAACATTTTTTCCCTGGCTTTGGTTTGTACACTTAAAATGTAATTATTTCTTCCCAGATTCAGCATCTTTATCAAGAAGACTGTTGTAGTATTTATTAATTCTAATACCAGAATTTTTTAATAAGTTACTTCTGTTCTACATCTAGTACGTCTTCATCTTACATCACACTTCCTGTTTTAGTCAAAATTTTCTTTACGAATATTAAAGAATAAAGTTATCAATATTGCACATATTTATTAATTTGCGAGCTATGTAAAAAAAAGTAATCTGTTTAGAATATATATTGCTGATTTTTGAGGTAAAACAATTGTTTATCTATAACAATATTAACATGTCAACTTTTATAACTTTTGGTTAATCGGAAACACATAAATTTCGAGCGATTATTTGATCCAAAAATAATTTGAAAGTTCTCGCTATAATTATACAAAAAGTTGCGCTATAGTTTGCATTTTATGCGGATATTTATGTAACAAGTACAAAATCGATACCTCGAAGTGGGATTTTGGTCCATTGCTAACATACCATTGCTAACATACTATGTCCATATCAAAACAAGGACCTTTTTCAAAAAAGCAAATTCTAAATTTTTACTTTGATTGCTTATAACATCACAACAAGTCATAGTAGGCTATAATTAGTTATATGTCAAAAATTTCTGCTTTTTATTCTGAATAAAAAAGCTTATACAGTTTTCTTTCGCAAAATGTTAAATTAAAGAGTTGTAGCACAATAAAGATTTTAGTTACTTTTGAGACTTTTTTTAGGACAAAAGTCAAAGTTGACTGGCCAGTTTACGACCGACCGATCGATCTAATTTTTTCACACATATTATTTTTTAGCCCCATATACCTGAAACTGCTGATGGAGCAAGCAAAATCAAAATTTGGGTGGTCTAATGCATATGTGGATTTCATAGAAACATACCCTACACTCAAACAAATTATTGGTCCACAATTGGCTACGGGTCCCATATAAGACCCATCTCCGAATTTCGATGCACATATCTAATGGTGTAGGGTAATATAAGGTCGAGCTTGGCCGACTATATACTTCTCACTTGTTTTATATTAGAAAGCTTGAGTCCCAATCTGTGCTACAGGTTCGATTTTTTTTTGCAAAAGGTAAAATTCAGGTAGGAGAAAATATTTATGCTTTCTTAGCAGTAATAGGTCAAAATCAACATATCATATTTTTGCTGAAATTTTTTATTTTTTTATAAATAAATTGTATAATTCATAAATACACAGGTTAAAGAGGACAAAATAAATATCTATATAAAATAAAAAATCATTATAAGGCAGTTTCATATAGAATAGTAATATCTTTTGTTAAAAATATGTTTTTCTCCAAAATCATAAATTTTCAAAGCCTAGCGCCACAAGGTATATTTTCATAGTAATAATAATGTTGGATTTCCTGAGGTACTTAAGTTTTGACGACCGTTCATAAATTCGTAAGCTATAGTCCTCAGTTATTTATACTGTAAAAAAATTATATAATTTTTTTTTGGTAAAAGTTAAAAAAATAACAAAAATTATTATTATGTTAATTATTGATGATTTCAGATTGAAAAAATAAAAAAGTGGCGAATCCAATATGGCGACAACAATTTGTTATATTTTTACATTAATATCTGAGCCGTTTATTTTGAAAACGGCCTAAGTCTATGTACAAAAATGGTGAAATTGGGAATGAAAATATTTACAATTTTAAGTAAATTTAATTCTTATTTAATTTTTTTCTTTTATATTAAAACTTGTTAAGATTTCTGAATGAATAAAAAAGAAAACTTAAAACTTAAAGTTTTATGACTAACTCGATTTTTTTGATGAAGGACCACTTTTAAAATAAACTGCTCATATATTCAATTAATGAAATGTCGATTACTATTGTTTACATAAAATGTTAAAAATAAAAATGGCAATACTAATATGGCGTTAATCTGAAAATACTATTATTATTTTTTTTTTTATAAAAAAACAACATCTTTATAATAAAAATTTATTTAAATACAAAAAGTTACTTCTCAATTTATCTTAAATTCGTTGTTAACAACTTAACAATATATAAACCATTCCGAATTCGGAAAATATTCAGTATTCAGTGACCACAAATCCGTCAAATGTGATTATTTAAAATTTCATAAAATTATAAAATAAATTTTTTCTTCTTATCATTTATTGCAGAATCGTGATCAGCGCTTACATTTGGTATATATTTTTTATCTAAACCAATTATTCTAATTAGTGTCAAAATTCAGAAATAGTGGTTCACTTTGATCCGTCACATTGCCTTTCCTAATTCGGAATATTAAAAAAAACACAAATTCATGTTCAGGGACATAAATCCGTCAAATATGATTATTTAAAATTTTATCAAATGGTAAAAAAAATGTGGCCGCCATATTTGAATTTGTTATTATAGAATCGTAATCAATGTTTTAAAAACTTTATATGTGATTTATATTTTTGACGTTTTAAGTTTCTTCATTTCCCTATAGATTTTTTGTCTAACAAAATACTCGTATGACAAAACTAGTTATTAACTCAGACAACAAAGTCCGTCTCATATAGCAGACTCATAACAGGAAAATTAAAATCGTTCTGGCATAACTAAGGGATAATTTCCAGTTGAAATGCCGGTGAGATTAATGTCTATGTTATTTGAAAAAGTGGACTGAAAAAGGGGGGATTTTATATTTCCTTGTTTGCAAATAATGTTTAGTAATCTATTTTGACAGATTATCTCTATAAAAATACCTTTTATCTTACAGTCATGAAGATTATTTAATTAGAATCATCGTCGTTGCACTTCTAAGAACAAATTTGATGAAGGGTGCTTAAAATCAATAGAGAGAGATTTGTGGGCATATAGAAGTGTCGATTTGAGGCAAGATTTAAAGATGCTGATTTTGATAAAGTTTGAAATGAAATGGACTTCCCATAGGACTTGTAATATAATTCAGTATAGGGCTTTTGACAAAGTTTGTTAAGCTGCATCCTCTTGTAGCTGCCTCGTATGTGGAAATGTTTTCCACACACTTCTCTAAATTTAATGTCTTTAATTCCCTAACAATTTAAATCTACAATTTCTTCGCGTGTTTCTATTTATTATGTGTCAATATGATGGATAAATGTGCGTGCCGAAAAAAGAAAACAATAAATTAAAAACAAATAATAGACTTTCAAAATGACAATGAATATGTTGATGTACTCGTAGCTGAAGGTTTTTCTATTATTTGCTAAAGTAGTTTTTCACAATTATAGTTCATATTTGGTTCAATTTCTCATTAAAAATGAAACGCACATATTGTGAGTTAAGAGCATTTCTTAAATTTTTTTTACTTTTGGGGCTAAAAAAAAATTTGAAATTCGCATGATTTACTTTCCACGAAAGGCGTCAGTGTTATGGAGGTTTAAGACAAAAAGTAAAAGAAATTGCAAAAAATCAATTTTCAACTATAGTTCAAACTAAATTTTCAAAAAAATTTACTCATTTTTTTCAAAATACAAAAACTGCATATATATATACAAATGTATATAAAATACAAATTAAAGGAGTATCGATAAGTTTTATAATATTGCACATAATCGGGGCCATAATTCTGACTTAACCTAACTTTAGAATATCGAGTAAAAAAGAAAGTGTACATATATTTTTGATATTTTTTTATTTCCATTTAATTCAATGATATATTTTTCACATCGAACCACATAAATAATCTTTAAATGATTTTAATAAATAAATGTTGTATATATTAATTATATAAGTATAAAATAAATTTTTCAATGACAAAAATACACATTAAATATTAATTTAAAAAATTAAATAATTATTTTTGAGTGCCACATGACTCCGTTATAAGTTTTAATAACAGCTGAAGATTGGTATACATTTTCACCGATTTTAATTAGCGCCTTGGGTGTGCCTCGATGATTTATGAAATATTAAAGACACCGCGATTTCAGGTCATGAATAGATGTTCTTATTCTAAATATAATTTTACATAAAATTAAAAAAAAAAATGCCAATATAAAATACACAAAATCTTAGATCGATTACAAAGAGTTTTTTCAAATTAATATTTAATCGCGCCACAACGATTATAAAATGTAATGTGGAAATCTTCTTTGATCATGCGATACTTTAGCTTCATTGAAATTAAGTTTTTTCTCCCCAAGTTTGGGCACCTCCTATAGCTTTCCAATTGAGGGCACATTAACGGAGTGTAGATCAAACGATTCCTAACTACAAGGGCAATAAAGATCCATTTTTTGTTTTGAAATACTCGAAACGGCGTAAATTTTCTAATTGAAAAACTTTAAAAAATTAAAATTTTGAAAATTTTGGTTTCACAACTTGTCGACAATATGATTCAACATTGGTCAACGACAGTCTGATTGAACATAAGTTAGCCTATTACTACAAGTGTTTGTAATTTACATTATAGGAATTGGACACATATAAGAATCCAAAGAAAGAAAAAAAAAACTTAATTTCAAATACTTTTTTTTGGATTTCTTAAATTTGAATGCTTGCCGGTACCACTTGGAACCACTTCAGATTTTGAACTTTAGTTGCTTTATTCCAGGAAGTGTTGCTAACATAATAATTAAAATAAAATATACAAATATAGAATAATGCGTTGATACTCACATCTAGATGATTTTATGCACTTTAGGGCGATTTCTGAAAGTGGGTTTATATGGGAGCTACGGTAAGTTATGGACCGATTCTCATAAAATTTGGTAATGTTGTTTCTACTTACATAAAACTTATTAAGTTGAATATTTACTTGATACTAACATTCGTATAGGATTTATGCACGTTAAAGTGATTTTCGGAAGAGGCGTTTATATGGGAACTGTGATCAATTGTGGAAGATTAATACTTATACAGAACTTCTTTGTACCGAATTTCATTAAAATATTCTTAATTTTAAGGCATTCTTGAGCATTTAAACCCTATTCCAGGGGGACATTTGTATGGGGGCTAGATGAAATAATGTACCGATCACAACCAATTTTAATAAACTTCGTCCTTTATCATAAAAGTCTCACTTGCTAAAGTTCATTGAATTATCTTTAAAATTGTGACCCCTACTTTGTGCATAAAGTTTACATGGACAGCCAACCAGACGGATAGACAGAAATCGTTAGATCGATTTAAAAAATGATTTTGAGTCGATTGGTATACTTTAAGGTGGGTGTTGGATAACTTTTTCTATGCTTTACAAACATCAGCACGAATGCATAATATCCCAACCACCTATGGTGGTGTAGGGCGTAAAAATATTTGAGGTTTAAGATCGGTTTCATAAAGGTAAACTAAAAAAGAGAATTCCTTATATATTTACATACAAATTTACTCATCCATCAAAATTTTCAATTTATAAATACACAAACATTCACATAAAAATACACCGCACAGCATCATTTATTTTTAGTCATCCAGCCAATCGGTTATTCTATCATTCGTTTGTACTATACATTTATGCATGAAGTCATGCATGGAGTCATTCATTTTCATCAGCAACATCAGTTGTTTTTGCTGTCTGTCTGTTTGTCGTTTTTCGGTAGACACGATTACATTTTTTTCAATTTCAATTTAATCAGGATTTTTTTCTTTCATTTTAGCATTATGTGTGAGTCGGGGTAGTTTAAAAAGTGCTCTAGAGAAAACTATAGACCAGATTATAAAATAGGCTATAACTATAAAAACTATAAAAACAATTGTAGAACTAATGAGTTACACTTTTTATAATTTTTTTATAATGCTAACATCATAATCTTTCTAAAAGTCATATTTTCTGGCTGAAGGAATAGAAGAAGAAATAACCACTGAGAATTTTCAAATATTTTAAAGGATATTAAATTTTTGTGACAGATTTTCCCTAACTTATCTTATAAATGTTTTTATTTTCATATAAGGGATTCTTTTTATTAACGACTACATACTGTTTTAACCATTTCCATACTCTAATACAAATTTTAATTATAATGTACCATTTTAAATCTTCATTTAAATTTCATTTTGACTTTAAAAGTTTTTTGTTTCATTATTTTTGCCAATATTTGTAGATTTTTGTGGCTTATTAAAGTTAAGTTTGAATCACAAGATTTCATATTATCTTAAAGACAAGATTTTGGACCATAATTGGCTATATTAAGCGTAAATAATTGATTTTTGAATCTGTGTAAATAATTTTGAAATATAAAAAAAATGTGTGTAAATACTTTTGAAATAAAAAATGCTTGATAAATTTTCCTTTAATATCAAAAATAAAAACCGCTTCTGTTTTAGAAATTACCACAATTTTCTCTACACATTTCAGGCATTGCAACAACAAAATAATTTTTTTTAATATTTTATAACGACAATATTTGAATTATTTTTAAAATTTTTTAAAAAATTAAAAAAGGTAATTTTTTGCATTCATCAGTCATTTCACAAGTGACATATTGAGACTGATTATTAATTCCATTCTTTCTTTTATTACCGAGGTTTTGAAAGTGACATATTTTGAAATTTTTACTCTTTGAGGAATAGCGATTTTCTAATATTTAATTTTTTATCCTCTTATAATTTCAGTTTTTTAAACTATTTTTAACAAATGTGTATGCATATGTTAAAAACGTCAACAACTATAAAAATTAAATTTCTTTTTTATTTATCCGATAATTTTATTTAAAATTAATGAAAATTATTTCTATTTTACCAATAATTTAAATTGACGTGAATAACAGTTATTTCTGTTAGTTTTTAATTTTTTTAAATATTTTGAATGTGCAATTTTATTTAACTCAAACTAGTATTTGTAGGAGTTCGTTATAAACGTAGTTATAGCCCACACCACCATAGGTGGTTGGGGTATTATGCGTTTGTGCTGATGTTTGTAACGTACAGAACAAATTATTCAACATGTACCTTAAAGTATACCAATCGACCAGAATAACTTTTTGAGTCGATATAACGATGTCCGTTCGTCTGGCTGGCTGGCCATGTAAACCTTGTGCACAAAGTACAGGTCGCAAATTTGAAGGTAATTCAATGAAATTTGGACTTTCATGACACAAGGACGAAGCCTATTGAAATTGGTTATGATCGGTTCATTATTTCACCAAGCCCCTATAGAAATGTCCTCCCGGAATAGGGGTTTAACGGTCATAAATGACTTAAAGATAGTAGTATTTCGGTGTAAGGAAGTACTGTATAAGTGTCACTCTTTGCGCCAAATTTCATGAAGATCGGTACATAAATGACCATACCTCCCATATAAAACTCTCTTCCGAAAATCACTTTAACGTGCATAAATCACATACATATGTTAATATCAAGTTTATATTCGACACAAATAAGTTTTATATAAGTAAAAATTACAGTGACAAATTTTATGTAGATCGCTCCCATATAAGCCCACTTTCGGCATTCAGCCTAAAGTGCATAAATTTATATAAATGTTAGTATTAACGTAATATTCGTATTCGTATATTTTATTTTATACTTAGAAAAAGTATCGGTCCACAGTTGTCCACATGTCTAATAGAAGACCCCTCCAAGAATTTTGAAGGACATACGCAATGGTGTAGCGTATCATATAATCGGGCTTGACCGATTATATTTTTCTTAATTGTTTTTTGTATGAAATATTTATAAACTTAGTTATTTGTATGGAAAAATTAGGTAAAATCATCGCCTGTATTGAACAAATATTTTAGTCATTTGCTTATTATTTTGTTTCTGGTGTTTTTCATTATTTCAAAGATTTTTCTTCTTTGCTCTAGTGGTTTAGTATTGTCCTTTTACAACAGATATCGTACGATATACTGATATGATGTGAAGGTCGCATACACTCTGTGGTTTCTCTGTTATTCCCTTATGTTGTATCCTTCGGTCGATACGATATTTTCAGATTTAAATATCAGAATAATATAAATAAGAATTCACACTCAGCAAATTTTCTTGTTGAAATTCTGAGTTCGTAGGAGAGAGATAAAAAGGGAATATGAAGGGGTAAAAACTTGCCTGTACTAATAAATGCCTTTTGTTTTCCTCTTTCGTACTACAAAAAAAAAAAAAAAAAGAAAAAAAATCAATGCAATTAAAGCAAGAATTGCTGAAATTTTTATATGAAAGCGTAAAAGCAAGTTCAAAAGAGAAAAGTAAAAATTTCGGCAATAAAAATTTTTGTGTGTGAACATAGTCTAAGTGTGAGTTCACGCAAGGCAATTTTTCTTACTGGAATTCTGATTTTGAGTGGGGAGAGCGAGAAGGAATATGAAAGGATACAAAAAGAAAAATTGATTCAGATACTGCAATTTTCTCGTCAAAATTACAGAATTTGTAGTTAGTATTGAAGTATAACAGCTGCAATGTTTCAATGAACATCCATTTACTTGAGTTTGAGGCATTTTTGAACAGGCTTGTGTCAGATGCTATCGAAGTATTAACCCAAGATTATCGAAAGAGATTTCAATGCATAGACCATAGACAATGTGAGGAGTCGTATTCTACTGGAAGCCTCTACAATTTTCGTAATGACTCTTACTGCCGTTAATTGTAAATATATTTATTGATTATAATATCTTCGAATTATTGAAATCCTGTCGTATGCCCGCGTGCAGTTGGCAGTCAAAGAAAAATGTATAAAATAAAATTTGAATTAAAATTTTTTTTTCAACTTATTAGAAAATGAAAATTGAGTAAATTTTGATAAAAGTATTATATTTCATGGTAATAAAAAAAGCTTAACAAGGACCTAAAGAATGAGATGAAACTTAGTTCAGAAAAATAAATAGTCGCAAGAATGAATTCTAAGCCCAAAAAGTGGAGAAGCTATGGCAAATATGTTCATAAGCATAATGGCACGTTGTCTTAATTTTTTCGGAATCAAATAGTCAATTAAAGCTAAAAAAATTAAATAACAAAGCTGTGAAGAACTCTGAGACAAGAATGATCAAAGTTCCTCAATAATAAAAAAATAAAAATATTTTCAGTATTTTATATTAGCCTTGAAAACATACGTTACTGCTGACTTTTCTCATTTTTCAAGGTACAAGTTTTGTATACCGAATAATCGAGAAAATGGACCTGAATAGTATCGAACTAAAAGCAATAAAAATTTACAAAACAATTTGTCGTATGACAAGTTTACTCAAAATGCGAAAATTAATGTGAATATTTTGCTTCTTTAGTCTGAATAAGCTCGAATAATCATAATAAAGATTGTCACGAAAAGACATTGATGACACTCGTGACATGCAACAGTGTTTTTAACATTTCCTGGGCAGATTTAGAATTTTGTCGTTACAGTAGAAACACCCAGAATTGGAAATGTGATTTTAGTCCCTTACAATACTAGTTATTTAAACTACCCAGAATTTTGGTAATTGCAAAGGAATTTTATCCAACATTAAAAGCGAATTTAAGAAGACCCCAACAGAGCTCAATTGTGATTATTATTTTTAAATTCTTATAGAGAAATACCGCGAAATATTTCGTAAAAGTACTTTCAGAAGTCATCCCAAAAAATTAAAAATAATCTAGTTAAAAATTAAGTTTTATTACACCCTTCACCACTGGTTTAATATATAAGTTTGTCATTCCGTTTGTAATTATATAGTTTATATTTTCTGGATCCTTGTAAGAAATGATGTCGATAGGACGATGTCCGTCTGTCAGTTTATCGATTGAAATGGCGTTTATGAAGTCCAACGATAACTGCCGTATATAATATATATCAAACGATTAGAATTCCTTTTGAGAATTTTATTTAAATGTCGGTGAGGTTTCCTAAGTTTCCCGTTTTAATACCAGTGATTTCAAACGTAAAAAGTTCCATGCTGTCAAACAAATTCGGATTTTTCAAATATTTAATTAGTTTTTATTTCAGAATTTCTTAGTTCGGGAATTCCATATATTTGTTTGTTTATGGTCAATCAACCTTTTTTATTTTTGATTTTTAAAAATAGTAAAATGCATGTTTTTGTTTCTGAAAACTTCGTTGCGGAATTCTCGGGATGAAAATTATAATCATAATCTATTTTATCATAATGCTTTCACCCTAATTATAAGTCCCTTAAATTAAGTATTGATTTACATATTCCTCATTCCTCCCTCGTATATTTGTTTATTTATATGTGTGTAGAAAATTTGTTTGAGAATTTTATCATACGGTAGCTTTAATCCAATACACTCTCATACTCATTTATACAATTCCATGAATTCATATTTCAAATTGATAATGGAATTTGTAACAGCTTATGTACGAGTATGAATGTATTATGCTGTAAGCAGGACATGTTTGTGTGTGCATAGGTAACATGTGCGTTATTTTCTTTGGATTATATCGAGTAAATTAGTTTCTTTTTAATAACATTTTTATATATATATGATTTTTTTTTCTTTAATTTTGCCCCAGTAATCTCCTCGTTGCTGAAAGGACTTTGCCACAGTCCTTTTACACACAGATGTGTGAGCGTGTGTTGTGCGTTGCGGTGTATAGGAGAGAAATGCGCTATGCTGAGCAAGCACATCATATAATTTATTATTACTTTGGTTTCGTCATTACTAATGCATGCGGAACAAATTATGTTTTTGTCGAAACAAATTACCGTAATCGTTTTTTATATTGATTGAAATTATTGTACTACTACTACTACTGTTGTGCTACTTATTGCAAGTTTTTATTTATGTCATTCACAGTCAAAATTTGTTAAAACCGTTCCTGGCTGTTGCAATAATAATAAGCATTCTCGAACAGTTTTATTTTATTTTTATATTGATTGTTTAAATGAAACTAATTTAAATTGGCTGTTGGATTTACAGCTTATGCTTCTACTTTTTTTTTTTGGGTTTGTTTGATGTAATTCAATTCTTCACGCAGTGTGATGTTGTCAATTTAGGAAACATTTGTTAGGGAGATGAAGTTCAATGAATTTGGAGTAATTTTTGGAATGTTAGTGCTATAAACGTTTAAAAGATATCTTTTTTTTTTGTGATATATTTCTTCAAAAATATTATAATTTCAGAAACGCTCGCCGTTGGCCTCTTATGATTGATCCACAAGGACAGGCCAATAAATGGATTAAAAATCTTGAAAAGAATAATCGTCTCTGTGTGATAAGATTAAATCAACCCGATTACACCAGAGTTTTAGAAAATGCCATACAATTTGGCCTACCCGTGCTACTGGAAAATATAGGCGAGGAACTGGATCCATTGTTAGAATCAATTTTACTCAAACAACTATTTAAACAAGGTGGTACACTGTGCATTAAACTGGGAGACTCGGTTATAGAATATAATCATAATTTTAAGTAAGTCTAAAGTTTAATTAAATCGAAATAATGAAATTTACCACTTAAGTATTTCAGATTTTATATGACCACAAAATTACGCAATCCCCACTATCTACCCGAAGTCGCTGTAAAGGTAACACTACTAAATTTCATGATTACCACTCAGGGTTTACAAGATCAGTTACTAGGCATTACAGTGGCTAGAGAACGTCCTGATTTGGAAGCTGAAAAGAATACACTTATCGTACAGGGTGCGGAAAACAAACGTATGCTAAAAGAAACGGAAGATCAAATATTAGAAGTTCTTTCGTCAGCTGAAAATATTTTAGAAGATGAAACTGCTGTACAAATATTAAGCTCATCGAAGGCTTTAGCTAATGATATTAATGAGAAGCAGATTATCACAGAAGCCACTGAAAAGCAAATAGATATAGCACGTTTGAGCTATGTGCCCATTGCGGAGCATTCAACAATTTTATTTTTTACTATTGGTAAGTAAATTGGAAATTAAAAAAAAAAAAAAAAAAAAAAAAAAAAATACATATTTAATAGATTTGAAGGTTATTGGAGAGGGGAGAAAGTAATTTCATGTTTTGCGCTTTGCAATTTGTAAAACCAATTTTGATTAGCTTTTATAATAATGTGTATTTTTTATTAAACCTTGGTTAATATGAGATTAGTTTTCAATTAAAAGTTCTGACTCGTTTCTCAGTGCAAAATTTAAATCATAAACATTTATTTCAAGCTTTAAATGACATAATTATAAAGGCTCTTCTTGCCTTATTCTTAATAAAATTTGAAATTTATAGAAGGTTTTATAAAAGAAAATTTAAATATAAATCTTTTTAAATTTTATATTTTTATTATGAGAAAGGCCTTTAATATCAACGTGAAACAATTTCCCAAAAAAAATTTTTCACACATGAAAAAATTGATATATGCATCAAATTATAGCCGATACATAATAAAACGACGTAACGATGATTTAAAACCATGATTTTAAATCATGTTTATTTTTCTTTGTTAACGAGCGGGGTATTTTTTTGGTATTTTTGGTAGTAAAAAGTAATGAATTTTTATTCGCTTTTCTCTTTTGAACTGGTAGTATTGCTACAAAAAAGAAAAATCAACGCTGCTTATAAGAAAAAAGAGAAAATATAAAAAAATTATGGAACAAAAAATCATCATGTGAACACAAATGATTTTTGGTAGCATCTTCAAAAGAGAATTAAAATAAAACGATATTTTAAAAATCATCGTGTGAACCTTGTGATACTCATTTTTTTTAGAATGTCAAATTTTCTTACAAAAGGATTTCAAAGCTTCGAAAAATACACAACGTTAAAAAAAAACAAAATATAAAATATTTACCAAAATTATATCAATCCAATATGGATGTCATATGAAAGCAAAGAATCTCTGCAATATAACAAAAGATTTTATTTAAATGTTAAATGTTGCCGCACAAAATGTTAAGAAAACATTCTTTATATAGTTTATAATTAAACAAAAATATTATATTAAAAGGTTAAATTAAAGAAAAAATATTTTCTTAACTTTTTGTACTGCAACATTTAAATAAAAAAATATTATATTGCCGGAACTCATATCTTTTATATGATTTCTCTATTGTATCGATATAATCTTCGTAAATATTTTATAATATTCTTAAGAATTGCGCATCTTTAGTCATTTTATCAAGGATATATGATACATATATATTTTAAAATAAATAGTAATAGGTAACATTTTCAAATGAATATTTTCTTAAGTTTGTGCTGCAATATTTAAATAAAAATATATTGCAGGGATTAGTTTTCATTTGACATCCATACTGGGTTGATATACTATTGGTAAATATTTTATACATTTTTTAAAAATGTACATCATTCGAAGTTTTGAAGTCCTTTTAAGAAGAAATTTAATGTCCTGGAGAAAAACTGAGTACGTAGTTTCAATACGTATGGTCTCTAGTTTCATGTATATGGACCATTATAAACAAATTTTGATTTTAGGTCTTAAAAAATTTTTTTTGGCGGTACATTAAAATCCATTTGTATAAATATAAAGTGACTCGAATGCATGAAAAATCAGTTTGCGTTAATCATTTTGTACAGGGAGCTCGAAAATTTGAATATGCAAAAAATTTTACAAACTAGAAGTTTATACCTACTGAGTAATTCAAATAACATTTATGATATTTTCAATGTTTGTCGGTATTAGTAGCATATTTCAAGGTTTCCTAACAAAATTTACTTTATACTAAAAATTGCGACTTTAATAATTTTGCAAAAAAGTTATTTCTTCATATATTATACGAAAATAAATTTTATTAGAGTTTATTACAAAGAAATGCTATTTATGCTAATTATTATTGTTATGCTTTTTTAATCCAAGTAAATTTACATTTTTTGATGCGCCTCTTACACTCCATTGATCATTACAACACCATCTAATTATGTAAATTATGGTAAATGTCATGCCATCCATGCGATATGTCTTAGCAAAATCTGTTATGATAAAAGTATATAGATTTCAATAACCAATGACATTTGATTTATATTTATGGTCTCGATCAATTATATTTATCGCCGTTCTTATATCTATATATCCAAGATTTATACAAATTGCACTTTGCTACATAAAAATACAAAAACAAAAAGTGTAATTTTTGCAGAGTTTTCAAAAAGTCCATAAAATTTTTTTATTAAGTTTATTTTTAATGCTCTTTCGATTTTACTGTGTAAAATAACCAAAAACTAAGTTTACGCAGTAATCTATGCTATTTTATATGAAGTTGTGAATTTGCCCCGCAAAAACTGACTTTTTCAAAAATGTTCGCTCTTGTTTTCCAAACTTTGATACTATTACTGCATTGACTATTTCGGGCACATCAACGAGATATAGCTCAAAATATGCATAATTGCAAGTATCAATCCCAGTTTGGAAATTTTTATTTGGTTGAGAGGTGCAAAGATCCAACCAAAAAATTTTAAAAATTAAAAAATTTTGTCCTAAAAATTTTACTATCCTGTAGCAACTGTTTAAAGTCTGCACAACACAAAGAAGATTAGGATTTAACCACAGAGTCCGATTATTTTATATAAGATTGAATAAGATCAAAAAGTATAAACACTCGAACAAAAAGCGTAGAAGAATGGGAAAAAGTTAAATCATTTTTAGCCCTTTTTCTAAGTTTTTAAACTTTGAACAACAATCGTGATTATAAAATGAAACCTGTGGTGTTAAAATTTTGCGCTTCCTTAGTTTCTGGTTTTGTGAGTTCAGATCTTTAATCAGTTTCTTTAAAATAGTTTTACCACAAGACATATTAATGATTTAAGTCAGTTTCAGCCAGGTTAAAAATTTTTGAGAAAAAACATGATTACAGCATTACCACTACAACAATATTATGTTCTCATTGTTAATTTTCTTGAATTTTAATAACTCTGTATTCATGGTAATAATGTTTTTGTTTAAATTATGTCGTTTAATATTTACACTCTATAAAAATTTTAATATGACTGAATGCAAAAATAATATATTTTTAAATATTTTTACCAGAAACAAAATTTTATTAATATGAAAAATATCATTACTTCTATAACCATTAAATATTTGCAGTCTTTTTCCTTGTTCTTAAACCATATTCTGTTTTTAAACCATATTAATATTATTATTCATATAACAATAAAAACTTTCAAATAAATATAATACTTTTAAATATATTTTGTTTTGAATGTTTCAACTTATTTTTAACTTCATTGTAATTCTCATTTAGTTTATATATGAATAAATATAAACAGACAAGGTTTGGTTATACTAAATATGATTAAAGGGTTTAGTAAAAAAAACATATCTTACATTTGAACTACATATGATGGTACAAATGAATATAATTAATGAACAAATAATATACCTTTTTTTTTGGCTAATGAACACTTTTCTCTGTTATTCTTAATAAAAAATTTATAAAAACAATTTTTTATTAATACGTTTTACTTCAATGGACAAAATGAAATAATAATATAAGATTGGATAACTATATGATAACATGGAATAATAATATGATAAAATGGGATAATAGTATGAAGAGAAATATAATATTATAAAATGAAATCATAATATGACAATGTAGTATAATAAAATAATAAGATAGAATAATAATATAATAACATCAAATAAAACCTGATAAAATGGGATAATGATGTAGTAAGATAATTCAATTATATATAAAACTAGGATCATTATATGAAAAAACAAACCATAAAATCGGACACAATATGACAAAATGGAATCATAATATTTTTTATTTTTTCTAGAAATTCATTTGAATTCGTTTGAATAACAATAAAATATGCCCTTGTAATATTGATATTATTTTGAATAAATTCTATGATGGCTTATTTAATTGTTTTAAGAAATCAATTCCAATGACGAGAAAAAGAATTGCACATGTACCGCCTTGGAGTACAAACCTATTTATTTACCTATTGATTATATGAGATATTCCATATCAAGATCTGTTTACAATTAGTAAAATATCCAATCTTACAATAAGGTTAAGGTGAAAAGAAACTTTAAAAATAATCCAAAATATTTTTAACAGTTTGTAAATTCTAAACGCTGAGTCTCTGGATATCTATCTATGTTGAAATTTGGAGATAAAGAATCCTCAAACGAGGCAGATATTTGCGATATGTTTGCTGCTTTCTTCTTATCTACCTATTTTGAAAAAGAATTACATCAACTTCTAATTATCTATATCTAATTCCTGATGCAACCCTATTAAATTATCCAACACTGGATAATTCGATGGTAATGAAAGCTGTACATAATCTAAAATTTTCTGATAAATGTGGATCTGACGGTGTTCCAAGCTGTGTTTTTATAAAATATTTACATTCTCTTATATCTCCATATAGAGATATTGCTAAATTAAGTGTTATTCCAAAACTTTTCGAAAAGATAATTACTGAAATCCTTTTGTATAAAATTATTTGATATATTCCCCATTCCAGCATGGATTTAGAAAAGGATGTTCCGCTACTACTAACCTTTTGGAGTTCGCAACCTCAGTTCTAACTGCATTTGATTTCAGTTTACAGACAGATACAATATATATATATACATATATATATATATATATATATATATATATATATATATATATATATATATATATATATATAGACTTCAGCAAAGCTTTCGATAAAGTAAATCACGATCTCCTATTGTTCAAATTGGAAAAACTGGGATTTTTTACTGTTTTCCTTAAATGTATTTCTTGTTACAGTGTTCAGCAAGGTAGTCACCTCGGCCCGATATTATTCTTAATATTTATAAATGATTTTCCAGCTTGTATTAAGAATTCTAGAATATTAATGTATTCTGATGAAATAAAACTGTTCCATAGCTTTAACTATTCCTATCAATGTTCCTTACTCCAATCAGATCTTGACAATTTTTATGGTTTTTGATGAATGATGGTGTATGATGAATCTAATGGATCTGAATTTAAGAAACTGTAAACACATGATGTTCTACAGAAGAAGTCCAGTATTATGTAGATACAGAATAAATGAATATTTACTTGATCTATTAGAAGTATTTCTTGATATGGGTGTATTGCTTGATTGTAAACGTTTGACAAATTGTTAATAAAGCAAAAGGAATTCTAAGTTTCCTCAAGGACTGAGGAGGGGAATTTAATGATTCCTACGTTTCAAAGCAATTATTCACATCTCTTGTAAGAATAATCCTGGACTATGCTTCCGTGCGATGGCATCCTTAAAACGAAGTTCATATAAAGAATATTGAATCGATCTAGAAACAATTTCTCTTATTTTATCTTCGTAATCTTTCCTAGAATCATAATATTATTTTACCATTATATGAAAGTCGATTACAGCTTATTGACCTTCCTGCACTTGAAAGTAGGAGTAAATACATGAATATTTCATTTGTTATTAATTTATTAAACGCCCAGCAAAAACTTTGCCTTCCTGGTAAGCTAGCAGGTATAATTGGAAACAAAAATAAATTACTTATTTTTTGACTGAATAACCAGTTACTTTTGTTCGAGTTGTCCACAAATTCATGTAGTTATTTTTAGACTCTAGTGATATGAAAAAATATGTACCTAAACGAAAATAAAAATAAAAAAAAAACTTTGCCATCAGTGAGATTTGAACTTGGACACAAATTAATCATTCGTTTTTAATGATTAACGTCTTACTCAGTACACCAACTCGCATTTGATTTTCTAAGTGACAAGAATTTTTTTTATTATAAAATATCTTTTTAGACTTTTTGTTATAAAACACTAACAGCATCAGAATGGGGTTGAAGTAATTTTTGAGTACTTACTTATGTAATACAGGGCAAGAAAATAGTAATGACGCCTTATTACCGAGAAACTACTTTAATAAGTAGTTGGCATTACTGAAAACCAAAAAGTTAATTCCGAGTTCCTGTTTCGTAAGATCGAATTCGTAATCCCAAATCGTCTAAATAGAAATTATACTCCTTTAAAAATAAAACATCTTCAAACCAATTATGCCAACTTTGATCCCATGAGACGTATATGTAATCAATTCAATAGGTTTTATTCATATATTGATTTCTCAGTATATCCAATCCGCACTAAGAGGAGTATTTTTAACTTAGATAAATAATAAGACTATTATTGAATGATTATGAAAAACATTATTTTTGCATTAAAAATAATATGTATGCTAGCTTGTATGAAATTCTAATTTCATTGGCTATTAAATAAATAAAATAAAAATTATTTTTTGCTGTGATCATATGTTCCAATCATAATATGTTGCTGTTAGATTATGGTCACTGCAGCTATGTTTTTTTTAATGCGTGTGGAAATATAATAAACAATTTAATTGATTCAAATAAATACTTTCTATATGTATATGAATTTTAACATTTAACTGAGTTTTACTGTTATCATTAAATCGATATAAATGTTTTTATTTAAAAATTTTGGAAATTGGCTTGCTTCTCTAAACCAATATTAGAAATTTTAATTAAATCGTTATTAAAACAACACAAAATCAAATACTAATGCATACAGCTACAAAAAAAAAAAAAAAAAAAAAAAAAAACTAGGCAAATATGTTTACTTACACTTATTGTATACATTGAATGAATAAACGACGAGTGCGTATAAACTTAAAAACTAATATCCGGATTTTGTGTGCTCTTATTTTTGGGATATTTGAACTCAATATCATGCAAAAAAAAGGAAAATGAAAATAAAAAAACAACGTTGTGGAAAAGTTTATAGTTTTAATTTCCGGTTTATATTGTGGTCATGAAAAATTGAATTTTATTTTTACATTCTATACTACTGGTTTGGAATGGTATATCAAATAGTTGGTTATATTTGCATATTTAAAAAAAAAAATGATTTAAATGGTCTCTTAGAGAATTAGTGGCAGTATATAATTTAAAGTAATATAAATATTTTCTAAGTGGCAGTGTTCAATTATCATTGGCATTAGAATGTTATATATTCATTCTGTTACCAAAATATGGATATGTAGATTTGATAAACCAAAGAAGAGTAACATATAGAATTTTAGGTGACCAGGCACCTAAAGGTAATATACCATCGCAAAAGAATAGTAAAAATAAAAAACTGCGATTGTGTTCTTAACAAGAGATGATCACGAAATTAAATGAAAATTGTATTTTTATGAGAAGCTTTATATTTAATAAAAAATGTAAAAATATTTATTGTATTGCCATTATCAAATTATGGATTTAAGCAGTACTCTTAAGTATCCTTACCGTTACCTACACAGAAAAAAAATATTACTTTAAATTTTTAATTTTTTTAATTAATTTTTTAATTTACATCAAAATTTAATTAATATATTCAAACAAAAATAAAATAAAAGAAAACGTAAAAATAAAATTCAAGTAAGATTTTTCTCTCATTTAAATTTTTAATTTATTCAATCATCTACTTGATTGATTTAATAAATTTTTTTATTGGAAAAAATTTTCTATTTTTAATTTTTTACAGTTATTAGTAGTTGATATAATCATTTTGATGAGAGGTGCAAATTCAATTGAATAAATTATTTTATTGATTGGTGACTGTTTTCTGTGATATAGTTATAAAGAAAAAGCTGTATAAAAAATCTGATATTGTTTATGAAAATTAAAGGAAAGACCATTTGTTACACATCAAAATTTTCCTAAATATTGATATGATAGATAGTACGATAGAAGGGGGATAATGGACCTTAGGAACACATCTGTCGTTGTTAATAATCATGGTTCCGTAGAAAAATATATTGTACAGCATTTTTGTGTATGGTGAGTTAGAAGATAACATATATATGAAACAAGCATAAGGTTTTAATGATGGGTCAAATCGAGTATGCCATTTGAAGAGAAGCTTATATGGACTTATGCAAGACCTTAGATGCTGGAATAAACGAATTGTAAGCTACATTAAAAAAATTGGATTTCAAACCAGTGCTACTGATATGTGTTTATAAGTGAGTAAGAAGAATAGAAATAAAATAATACTTGCATTATACGTTGACGATGGATTAGTCGCAGCTTGTGATGAAAAGGAATTAAAAGATTTATTTTTCCCGTGAAAAAGGGAAATTGAATATTGATTTAATATGTAGTTTACCCTATAACAAAAATATTACTTCTTTTTAACGCCTCAATGAAAAATTCACATTATTTACTAAAGGCATTTTTAGACGGTAATACTGGAGGGTAATTTTATAAAAAATTCGAACGATTTTACTTTTGTATTATGTATGTTTTATACATTTAAATTTGAAAGTACTTTCTTTCCAATCGGAATACACAGTAACCCCCCTGAATATTAAGATCAAAAATTTCGATACAAAAGTGATATTTTAAGTTATTCAAAAACATTTGATTTTCATATGTATCAATAAGGTATTTTTTCTACATTATCAAAAACAAGATTATAGAAAAGTTTTCTAAAAAAAAATAAATAAAAAGAAAAAATATTGAAAGAAAAATAAAAACAAAATTAAATATAAAATCCATATATTACAGTCCGAAGTATTCCCTATCGAATCGTTTGACATATTGATAAAATACGAAATATTTTATTTTTCAAAAGTTTTATTCATAGGTTAATAAGTAGATATTTATGTAAAAAAAAAAAAAAAAACTGATTCAATTGTCAAAAACCTAATTCATGCAATAACAAAATACATGTAGTCACATATATTTTGTTTTTAGGTTTTGAAAAAAATGAATAATTTTTTTAAAAATTTAGTACGAAGTGCCTCTCACTTAAACTTCTAGTAGTATTCTATGATAAGAAGTATTATTATGAGACTGTTGTGATAAGATTTTTATACACAACTATCTTATAAAATGAACTCTCAAAAAACACGAAAGTTTGCATGCATATATGCATGTATATTTTGGAAATTACTTAAAAAACAATGTCTTTTGTAAAACTTTTTTCTTTTAGTTTCACAGAAAAAATTTCATAAAATAATCAGATTTTTAAAATTTTTTTTTGTAAAATTTAATTAAATTATTATAATTAATTAGTACATTTTTTCACAAAAATTGACAACTTGAAAAATGAAAACAAAAAAGAAAAACATTTTTAACAAGTGAGAATATTTTATTCGGCTTGGCCTACATATATACCCACCACCTGCAACTTTTTAAAATTTTACCTCATACGGAAGGTGGGTGGTTTCTGAATTTACATTGGTCCTTGAACCATCTGTACAAAATTTCGTTGATGTTTCATCTTATGTGGAAGGTGGATGGGAAAGTGCAAAATTTCGTTAATGTATACACATTTTTGTAAAAGATATCGGCCAAAAAGTATAAACTGGAGTTCCGACGAACACCTCGTTTTTGTATTATTTGGTCCATATACCCAAAATATACTTTATGTAATCTCAGATGATTATTCCGACATGTTATAAACGAAATGAAAACCCCAATATATCCCCTCCCCCCATCATTTTTTGATGGTGGGTATAAAAATAATTTGTATACATCACAACAAAATCTAACGATTTCCACGTAACATATATTCTAGAATATTTTTAGATAGAGGTAATATTTAGTTCAGAAATTTTAAGAGCTATTTGGTCTTATTGTTATTATATGTAATATATGTATATATGTGGACTGGTTGGAATTTGACCTGCTAAACCCTAATCTGCTTTTTTTCATCAGGTTGTGATTTTTTATGGGTATGTCTAATATCTCTCCCTTAATAAGACGAATACACGAATTTTATATATTTTACCATAACACGAGAACGAATAGTGCTATTTAGACTAGTGCAACAATAAAAGATGCAAACGAAAATTTTTGATGTAAAATTATTTTTTTTTATTGACCAGATAAAAAAAAAACAATGTTAAGATAACTTGAAGATAATTATAATCAGCATCCATAGAAGTTTTACCTATCTAAATTTGATAAACCATTCTCGAGTTTTACAAGTGTGACTGCTGAATAAGGTGGTCGTATTAGTCGTGCTAATAAAAAAAAAAAAAAAAAATCAATACGAGATAAAAAAAAAAAAGAATATAACAATCATATATACTCACTAAATAATTCACACAAATTCGCATCTTTAATATCATTTTGCAGTATAAATTACAAGTCACTGAAGAGCCATAAAGATCGACGAATTATGGCATATATTTTTAATTTATTGTTTTTATATAAAATATGCTATATTTTTTCAAAACACTTTTATTTCTTTTTTAAAGTCTTTGAACAGCTGTTAATTATTGTATATTAAAATTTATAACCAATTTAATTAACTTTTTAGTTAATTTAAATAAATATTAATATAATTAAATTTTAATATAAAATGAAATAATAGATTAATTGAAACAAATTATTAAATATTTTTATCTGTGTTATTTTGTATTAATAAAATATTAAAAAACACTTTATTTTAATGAAAAATTCACTTGGCTAAAATCCTGAATTTTACAAAAGGACGAAACACATTGCAATTAAACATTTTTTTTATTGGTTACAGAAGGTCATTTATCAGTGGAACAAGTTTCAACAGAAAATCAAGCAGCTGATATGTTGACTAAACCATTACCAAAAATACAGTACAAGCTCGATTTGTTCAACCTATTATTACCTATTGTTGCAACACCACGTTTTACGCAACCAGTACTTTTATTTTTATATCACAGGGCTTATAAGTGCAACTTCTTTCAAAAAAATAAAAAAATAATGACTCCGAGACGTGAACATAGAAATAAAGCTTTTTTTTCTTTTATTTCATTTAAATTAATTAATTGATTAATATAAGTTTTTTTTTTATTTAAAGAAATATAATAAAACCGTTTAATAATCAGTGGTCGCAATATAGGAAATTTTTATGCAATCTTTTAAATGTTAGTAATAAATCAAAATTTAATAATTATTTAATACGGTGCTACAAAATAAAAAAAAATGTAATACAATGAGAATGTAACATAGTGTAGTTTGTAGGTATGGGTGAGTAGATTTTTGTACCATTCCCTATAAACATTTGGAAGATATCTTCCAAAGAAAGAAATTTACGCAATATATTTTTGTTATTTGAACGAAAATTATGAAAGCAATATTTTTCTAATATTGCATTTTCATCAGTTTAAAGAAAATTAGCCAATAAACAACAAAAAATATATAAAATTTTATTAATTATTTTTATCGTCAAAATATCGGTGATTATCACCTCTGCAATAAATTGATGATATCCCATTGAGATCATCTGGAAGAAATTAATTCATTATTTTTATTTTTCAGTCACAATTTTTTCAGTTGTCGAAAAATTGTTCAAAAATGATACAAAATATAGAACAAATTTATTTGTCTTTTAGCAAAAAATGGATATTTTATATGAGCGTTTTAGTTTTCATTCTTTATGATATTAAGATTTATGTGCATGTATGCTTTACAAAATGTAAAAGTTTTCTTTATTATATTATTTCAAGATTTATTAGTGATAATTTTTCTATATATTTAATAAATCTTCCAAAAGATTATCTGACGGTATAGTCTTTTTATCGCCTGCGTTATTATCTATTGCTACGATGTATCGCCTGTGACGCACAATCTTTCCTGATAGCGGAAACTTCCGCAACACAAATATGATTATTGCGGCAATAAAACTTTTCTTCTAAGCAATACGATTTCGAATCACTTTCGTATTATTTTGCTTGTAGGGATTTTTAGAATTTTCAATATGGTCCCTAAATTGGAAGTTATTTCCAGAAAGCCGATTTTTCGGACTTCGTGGTTTTAAAATTCATCTCGACTACCTATTATCTAATTTAAATTTTTAAAATGCATTAGAAAGAAAAGAAATTACCCTTTTTACCCATATTGGCTCGGAGACATTGGCTTTTTCAAATTTAACAATATTTTGGACAGGTCATACTTACTTATATTTTATGTACACTTAAATCAAAAGTGCTGCTAAATACTTTGGAATCAAGTTCGCTGGCATATTAGAGTGTTTCGTCAGTATCATCATGCTAACTGGGTCTCTGTTATGGAAATTGATACTAGAACGTAGAGAGAGCACCATTATTTGTAAAATATTTAGAAAATCTGGAGCTATAGAAGCTACACCAGCTGTCAAATTTGAGAAGTGTCAGTCACGCGTGTTAAGCAAAATACTAAGCAGCCTTATTTAAATGACTCAGTTCCGCTAGAGTGCAAAATTTCAGAGAAAATGGAAACTTTTTAAATTATGCAAGTACCCGACTTTTCTTTTTTTAAACTTTCATTTTAATTAAATGAAGTAAATTACTAAAGCTTGAAATTATTTCCAAAACAATGTAAAATTTATCATTATAACTAACAAAATACTTTAAGCTTATTAGTTATTTTTAACCATAGTGATTTTTTATAATCTATTTAGTTCAAGAATTCTATAAAGCAGCCAAATAATATATAATCCCTCATTTATTAACCCTGTAAGGCTACATTTCGTTGAATCGACAACGCATTTTTCAGTGTTGTCGTAATGCCATTCAATAGTGAACATATTGAAACTAAGGTGGCCAAAATATTAGATCAAAATATTGCTAATTGTGGGTGTGGAATGCTGTTAAAGACAAATATTATATGTTATTTTATAAAAAAAAAAAATTATGATACATTACTATACCGTTTATACCTATTGTGTTATTAAAAGTTTTCTCAGGTATTATATTTTAGTCAAATTTGAATTTTAGTGGAATAGAACTTTTGATGGCCAAAATTGGTTAAACAAATTTTACCACCAAAAGAAAGATGAAAATATCCTCTTTAATCGTATGTATACCTTTGTTCCTGTGTGGATCCGTCTGTAGAATACTTTTTCCATTTGAATGAAATTACTTCCGAATTTTTTTTTTTCTATTTTTATTTTACCTCATTATATAATCCAAATGTAAATACACTAAGCCCTATAAGTCGTGATAGATATCTTAAGTATTTAATATAATTATTATTTTATTACAATTTTTTTCGTATTTTACCTATTTTTAGCACTTTCTAGTTTTTATCACTTTTTATAGTGATTATTTATGCTACCTAGGAACATAGTGCAACGTAATGTAAGAAAAGGATAAAATCCAGTGGTATTCGAATATAAACTCAATTGCTATAATATATCTAAGCAATAACAACCAAATTTTAAAATCTTTATAAAACATGGAGAGCTTTAGCTGTAAAGAATTATCCGAAGAGTATTTTAAAAACCAAAAGTCGGAAGATGTTCTAAGTTACGTTGAAAGAAAGATAAACTTACTGTATAGGTATTTTTAGAAAGTATAAAACAAAACAATCTTGGGAGACCACCAAAATCATTCGACAACTGTAACGATAGATCTAAAAGGCGGAAACTAAAGCATATCAATGAAGAAATCTGATATGAAAATATTCCAAAAACTTTGTTTTATCAATTTGGATAACAGAAACAACTCATAAAAGTCGATATCATTCAAAAAGTTTTTAACGCTAATCTAGTGAGAACAAAATGGATTCTTAAAAGTACTCCAATGCCAAACGATGAAAAGTTATCAAATAAAGAGGTATTATTTTTAGATTTAAAGTTAACAAAACAGCTATATGCTCAGCTGAGATTGCGTGCGATTAAAAAAGGCTCACATCTCTATCTATCATATCATCATATAACTGTTGCTAACAAGGACTGTTTGCCACCAAGTTCCAACTTCAAAATCTACTTAAGCATACAGCTCAACGCTTGCTACTATCATTTAAAGGAAATGATTTAAAGAAATATGCAAACTGTTAGTTAACTCTCTTTTCCAAATAGGGATGTGATGGTTCTTTTGGACAAAAACAATATAATCAATATGTATCTGAAAATACTTCAGACACAAATATGTTCACGGTGTTATTTGTACCATTGCGATTGATAAAGAATTTGGAAGACTTGGAGCGCTCGACCAGTAGGATGCAAACAAAGGATAGTTAGAAAAATCAAACACCATCTTCTACGAAATACAGACTAATTAAATTTGAATTTAAAAAGGAAACTAATGATGTCATTAAAAATAAAGTGAATGATATTAGAGCCCAAATTGCAACACCACATCCATACGAATTAGAGATTGATGGCTGGATAAGTGCAGTAAGCTGCCAATTAGTGCTAATGATGATAGATGGAAACGTAGGCCAGGTTTTTACTAACACAAATTATTCATCCAGCTGCGTTATATGTCAAACCACATCAAGTCACCTAAAACAAGTCTCGGAAAAATCATTACATAATACTGATGCATTTGAATTTGGATTATCACTGCTATATATAAGAATACGATTCATGGAACACATACTAAAAATCAGTTATGATTTGGATTTTAAGCCTAGAGGATCAATAAGAAACAAAGATACCAATAAGGAATTAAGAAGTTAAAAAAAACATGTTCGGAACGAATTTTTCAAATGCGGGTTGATTATAAATCAACCAAAACAAGGATCAGGTAATACGAATGATAGGAACAAAGCAAGAAGTTTTTTTTCAGATCTTGAAAGAGCATCTGAAATAACATGTGTTGATATAAATCTTATTTCAAGATTTAAAACAATTATCGATGTACTTGTATGGAAATGGAAAATAGAAGATCGGGACTTGGATGAAGAAGCAAAAGGGCTGCTAGAAGATAGAAATAATATGGAAATAAATATGGAATATTTGCAGGCTATTTTCCAATCGAATGAAGAATTATAATTTTCTTTTATTGTTATTTAAGTAAGAAATAAAATAAACATTAGAAAACTTTTACTTATTATAAAAAATAAACATTTTTGTATTTAATCAACATAAACATTAAACGAGAAAGAAAGACATAGTCGGTCAATTCTTATTATATGATACCTTACACCATTGTGTACAAGCATACAAATTCGGGAAGGGGACTTATATTGCACCTGTAGCCAATTTTACTAAATGTAAAATAAAATATACAAATACAGAATAATGCGTTGATACTATCATCTACATGATTTTATGCACTTTAGGGCGATTCCCGGAAGTGGGAACTTGATACTAAAATTATTATGGGATTTATGCACGTTAAAGTAATTTTCGGAAGAGGTATTTATATGGATTTATATTTGTATAGAACTTCTTTGCATTGAATTTCATTAAAATATTCTTATTTTGAAGGCATTTTTGAGTGTTTAAACTCTATTCCGGGGTCTCATTTGTAATGGCCAGGTGAAGTAATGGACCGATCACAACCAATTTCAATAGGCTTCGTCCTTGTGTCAAAAAAGTCCCATGTGCCAAATTTCATTGAATTATCTTTAAAATTGTAACCCGTAATTTGTGTACAAGGTTTACAGCCAGCCTTCCAGCCAACCAGACGGACGAACGAACATTGTTAGATCAATTTTAGAAGTGATTCTGAGTCGATTGGTATACTTTAAAGTGAGTGCTGGATAACTTTTTTTATGCGTTACAAACATCAGTATAAACGCATAATATCCCAACCACCTGTGGTGGTGTAGGGTATAAAAAATTGTAATTTTTTGTCCAAAAACAACCGATTCTAGTGGAACCGGTTCTAGAATTGATAAACTGGGAACCTGTGCACAAAATTATTAAAATGTTTTTTTTATCTGCTAACAACTTTTTTTATAAGTAATACTAAATGATATAAAAAAAATTTAAAGTTCAACTTTAGCCTTAATTTTCTTAACTACTGTTGAACCGATTTTAATGAAATTAAAACTGGAGAAAAATTCAAAGAAAAAAAAAAAAACTAAATATTTCTATCGATTCAAAAGTTACAGAGTTTTGGATGATGAAAACGATTCTGAACCACTGTGCGTCGATGATTCGACGAAGTGTAGCTTTTTCGCAATAAAAATAAGTGTAACCTTTTAGGGTTAATGAACACATACGAGGTTACGAATTAGGAACATCTGTATATGTCTGCGGTTTTTATCATTTAAATAACATGTCAATGACATGATTGAAACCATATCCATCTATTCATTCATTTATGCCAGATTAAAAAAACAAAACCAAAATTTATATATACTTGCTTGCACATGTAAAATTTCAGCAATCCTTTCACTAAATGGAAAATTTTAAATATGCTTTTTTTAAAAAAAAGAAATTGTTTGAAAACAAACATAGAAAAAATATAAAAACTAACAAAATCTCATTAATTTTCATTACAGTTGAATTGGCCAATATTGATCCAATGTATCAGTATAGTTTAGCTTGGTTTGTTTCGCTGTTCACAGCCTCCATTGACAATACGGAAAAAGTTGATGACATAACAGAACGTCTAAACGATTTACGGGCACATTTTACATACAGTCTATATGTGAATATATGTCGCAGTTTATTTGAGAGAGTAAGTATCAGAACAAATATATACGTTGATATTTTCCTCCTTTATACTTCATTGATATTCTGTACGAGTAACTTTTGGGTAGAATGGGTTGAAGGGATTATAGAACAAGAAATATATTTTTTTTTCGTTTTTATTTTTTTCTTTAAATGATGTTAATTAACATTGAATTGATATTAATGATGGTTGTGTGTGTTGTGTTTGGAAAAGGGGTTTTTAGCTTAAAATGAAAATTGCCAGGAATATTTGGTGTTTTTTTATTTTATGCAGTTATTCGTTTAACAGATAAAGTTTTATATTTGAATTTATAGATTTTTATTTCGAGATAAAATTATTTGACTGTAATTTAATTAAAAATTGTATTACTGCAAATTTAATTTGACAAATTTAATCCAATGATTGATAGCACAAAATATTATAATTTTAAATGCTTTACTCCATTAGAAATTGTTAATAAATAGCTTAAAAATATTATCAATTTTGGAAAAAACCATTTATTTTAACAAAGTTTAAAATCCATTAAAAAAAGAAGACTTTTGTTTGAAATCCAAACAATCTTATTCATGCTGTGTATGTGTTGTTGCATAAATATTGAAATTTCGAAAACAAAAATTCAATTTTCATCAATGTCAGCAAAAAAAAAAAAATAAAATAAAATAAAAATAAAAAACTGATAAAAGAGAGCGTGCTGTCGTGAATGAATTAAGTATAAATGGCTTACAGTGGGAACGATCGCAAGATAAGTTATAAAATACAAGAAAAAAAAAAAAAAAACACTTTGTATACAATAAAATGAATGTCAGATGACCAACTTCTGGGATAATATAAAGTAATAAACATTTAAATGGTAAGTGATACATAATTAGATCTTCAAACCAAATAAAGTATTACAAAAATAGTCTTCATTAAGCCAATGTTTTAAAAATTAAGCACTTAAGGCACAAATGAAACAACTCTCTTTAAATAATGTGTCTACAGACAAAAATGTTTTTTGGACCAAAATATCAATGTGGCTTTGACAGTCAAACACATTCGTGCATTCAAAAATGTTTATTTCATATTCAGTTTGTATATGGAATTGCTTCTGAATCAGAAACAGTAACCAAACCAACCATCATCCTGCTGTACGTTTAAAAAAAAAACACATTGGTGTTGTCAATGTGGTAAATGTTGGAAAATTTATTTCTAGTTTTATTTTAAACGCATACAACATATATACATATGTACGTACGTATATAGAAGAGTTAATGCCATTCACATATTTATGCGTACAGGGGTGCATCGTATTTAGGCGTTTGAGAGGAGCAAAGTAGGAATATATTCTCTAATTTTTTTTTTATTAAATTATGATCAACAATAAAATTAATTTGAAACTATAAAAGGCCTAAAATTAAACAGAGATTGAAAAAGAAAGAGAAAAATAATTATAATTTACTCTTAAGATGTGCTGAAAAAGAGCTATAGAAGTAATGACTTTAACTAATGGTTGCCATTGGTAAAAGTTTCTTTTTTTCGATACAAAATCGATTTAAAAACGAAAAAAGCTGTGATACACATACATTTTTCGATTTCATTTTCGTTTTATTATAAAAACGAATTCGATTTCATTTTTCATTAAAATCTATGAGAATCATAATAAATTAGGTTGTGATGAAAAATGAAATTAACATGTTTTTATCGTTTTTAAATCGAATTTGTTTAAAATTATTGCAAATATGTTTTTAAATATTTCTTAATACAAATGACGAAAAATAACACCTTTTAATGGCGATAAATTGGCCAGAGACTTAAAACAGATATAGGAATTCTGTAAATCCTATTTTTTTTATTCTGTGACGTTTCAATCAGGGTTTAAAATTACTACCAAATTAGAAAAGAAATTGCTGCATAATGCATAACTTGAAATGGAAACTCAGAAAATATTTTCAACAAAATAGTTTTAAAGTTATTAAAAGTAAAAATATTAAATTCTTTATATTTTTAATATATTTTAATATTTAAGTAATATAATAATTATTAAAATTTTACAAAAAAAAAAAAAAATATTAATTCAAGTTAGCTAAGGTTAGGTTAGGTTAGATGGGCAGCTGTAAATGCAAACTATACAGTTCACTTGGGTCCTATTGGTCCCGTTGTGTTACATTAATGGATTATGGGAATCTGCTTCACATGTCCGAGAATAAGTTAGAATTGAACCAATCTGACGCACTTATAAAAGATCTGACCCGTCTGACGTCAATTGCAGAGAGATCAGATAATCTGTGCATATATGGACTACCAAATACAGAAGTCATTATATTCGCAAGAGCAAGGCAGTGACAAAGAAAATGTTCTTCTGTCTCTTCCCCCTCCTCGCTAAAGCAACTTCTACAATAGTCGTTAAAAGGGTGTCTTAGTGTCCTAGCTTGTGCACCAGCAATCCGGTGCCCTATAATAATAGCTACAAGTTTCCGTAGCCGACGCTTTGACAATCCCAGAATGAAACTCGACCGTTCTTTATCATACTGGGGCCATATCTGTCTCGTGATAGAATATGCGGACTCGTTTGTTCTTCTTTGTTGAGTTATTATCGACAAGTACTGCAGTACCATCGATCTGCAAGATGACAGCGGTATACCAACTAGTTGGTCCGTTTCTTTACTTTGAAGAAGGGAACTAGTTCTGAATAATTCATCTGCAATAATATTTCCCGAGGTACTTGAGTGACCCCTTACCCAGATCAACTTTAGGTTTGAATGTCTTGCCATCTCATTTAAAGATGTCCGACATTCATGTACCAGCCTGGATGTCGAATAGGCACCCGAAAGAGACTTAATAGCGGGTTGACTATCGATACAAATTTCAACATCCACTCCGAATACTCTATAGTACATTATACACTTTACCGCTCTCCTAATGAGATGAGATGAGATCTCCGCTTGAAGAGCAGTGCAGTGATCCAACAATTTAAAGATGTTTCTTTTATATGCCGGAATAAAGACACCTCCCCCAATCCCTTCAGAAGATTTGGATCCATCACTGTAAACCTCAATCGAACCACCTTTTAAAGTGGGCTCGGCTGAGATTGAAACTGAGAACCCTCTGTCCAGAAAGGGTTTGGGTATATAATAATCAATATTGTCAGGGATATCATCATAAATTCACAAAATAATTGCATGGCCATAGCTCCTACCATTCCATGCACCTAAAGCACTGAGCATAATCGCCGACATGATGGCGATTTGTTTGGCCTTTTCGAAGATTCCGCACACTATCGCTACATACATAAGTATAGGCTTGATCACCATGTCAAAGAGCAATTTTGTATTCTTAGGATTTAATACCCAAGATTTCCCTATGGCCTTCCTACACATATAAAGAGTAATGTTAATGTTTAATGATGCTCTAGCCTGGGTGTTTGGCGTAAAGTATTTTACCCAGATACTTCGCAATGTCTGACAGTTTTAATTCAACTCCGTTTAGTCAAGGGAATAGGAAAGATGGTATTTTGTATCTCCTTAAAAAGAGAACTAGTTCCGTCTTTCCTGGATTCACGCTAAAGCCACTACTTGTACTCCATTTTCTGAGTAGGCCTATCGCATTTTGAAGGCGGTGAGATATGGTATTGAAACATTTTCCATATATGGTTTTGACGGTTTTGAATCTCAGAGAATCAAGTTCCCTGAGCATTGTGTTGGCGGCAATATTCCAAAGAACTGGAGACAGAATTGCCCCCGAGGAGTGCCTCTATTTACTACTATAGCCTCACCCGTAGTAAAAATTAAAACTCTGTAGGTTAGAAGTCTCCATATGATGCCAATAATCGACTGATGTATATTCAGTCTTTCCGTAGCTATTTTAATAGTATCCGGGGTCACATTATTGAAGGCTGCTTCTATATCAATAAAGGTCACTAATGCATATTCCTTTGTTTAACTTGCTTTTAGTAAAAATTATATAATTGTTTAATTGTTATAATGCGAAATATGTGGGGCTGATTTTTGGGGTAAAAAATATCTTTTTTGGTCCATACGATTATAAGTCCTTAAAATATTTTGACGCCACCTGAATTTTAGTGTTAAGTAAATAAAATGCTTTCATTTGACACCGTCATTGTCTGCAAGCGAAATATGTTTGGAGAATAATGCTGCTATAGCCGGTATAAATGATGTTTCTTAATTTTTTCATGTTATCAATTTTAACTATTAAGATGATTCTTTATAACTTTATAATTAAACATAACTTTATAACTAAACATAAATCAGAAATATTTTATATACACCATTACATGTAAATTATTGAGCCTAATGAGCCCAGATGCCATGGTCTGTTATATATTAGTTAATAATTTCTAATTACTATCTAATGCTGTTCAATAAAAGAATATATGGAAGTTTGTGATGATGGTCTCTCATGCCTGGTTCCTGACATCAACGAGATATACCTCAAACTATAGAGAATCACTTCGTCTTTAAAATTCTGTTCTCAAAATCTAACTGCAAACTTTTTTATCATCGCATAATTTTTCATCAGATAGTAAAATGGTTAGATAGATAGATTGATAGGTAGATAGATAGATGATACATTGATAGATAAATAGATAGATAGATAGAGAAGGTTGATGTGATATTCTTATTGTATTACATCTCCACCCAGAGACCAATTTCGGTCCATTGTGAGTCCCTTCAGATAGAAGAAAGAGAAAAAATTAAGAAAAAAGTGACAGAGGAAGAAAATAGTGACTAAGTTAGGGGTATACCTCTAACGCCCACTGAGCCAACCAATTCCCTTAACGAAGCCTACGACGTCTACAAGCTTCCTATTCCGAACGACATATAGCCCGTCGAGAAATTGATGCCCTAACAATTTCATTCTACAATGCTATAATCGTGGAGAGTAACACACAATATGTTCAATAGACTCGGGCTCAGCAACGTGCTCACATATTCTACAAAAATCGGAATTACTAGCGTTCCATTTAGACCTCATTTTCTTATCATGCAGTGTCACTTTACGACACCTATCATGATCCTTAAACTTTTCCTACTCAAAGTCAGAAGAGTAATTGTGTCTGCCCCGTTGAGCGTCGGCCATATCGCCCATAACGGTTACCTGCTATACAACATATGAATTTCCAAAATGTAGTCTCTTGACTGGTTAATACTTTGTATCTAAAAGACGTAAATTTTTAGTTTAATTTTTTTCAATTTATTATACTTTTTTAAGTTTAAATGGCTGTATTTCCTTGAGATTTTAGGTGAGTGATATAAAATATTGAATTTCTCTTGATGCATTTTGGTAGACCTTACAACTACCAAAATGCATCAAGAGTTTTCCTGTTTTTAAATCAAACTTTAGAAATACAAAACACATAAAGTCGGTTTCATAGAGTTAGAGGATTTTCTACTAACTGATGTTCTTATGTGAATGTCAAAGTAGCCTTACCAAATATAATTATCAGCCTAATATATAGTTATCAGTCAGGGTAAAACCAGATCCAAATTGTGTTGTAGATCGGTTGGAATTTTCCATAAGGACTTACGATTGAAGGCTATTTTTGACTATACAAAGACTTACGAAATAAACTTATTTAATACCAACGATTAAAACTTGTTAAAACCAGCAATTGGAGCTCATTTGAGACAAAAGGCTATGCAAATTAAAACTAACAAGATTATATCTGTGGTATTCACTGTCCCTATCGTATTGACATAAAAAAGTTTAGTGTAAATAAAACATATTTTTGGTATACAATATTTTCCAGAAAATCTAACCCGCTTATTAACAATCTAATAAAATATCTAATTTAAAACGTTTAACGTTTTCAACTAATCAAGTACTGAACAAATTGTAATCTGTAAAATAATTAAATATCTTTCAAAAAAAATTTTTAATATTGTTTTACCAATTTAAAAATGCTATAGATTCAGGTTTTTTTTCTATAAAAACTGCGAAAATTTTAAAATTTGTGGAAAATAAAATAACTATAAAAACTGCGAAAATTTCAAAATTCGTGGAAAATGAAATAACTAACATATACGGTTAAATACAATAATAAATAAATTTTTTCACTTTAGCAGTTTTTTCGTTTGGGCGATTTTTCCATTTAGGTGATTTTTTTATTTTGGCGATTTTTCTTTCTTGCAATCTTTTTTTTTTTTATTTTGACGACAATTTTCACAGTTTTTTGTTTGTTTTAGAGATTTTTTTAATTTTGTCGATTTTTTAACTTTGGCGGTTTTTTTCGTAATGGAATTTTTTAAGTGAAGACGATTTTTTAATTTTGTCCATTTTTTCACTTCAGCGGTTTTCTTTGTTTGTTCCATTTTTTTCCTTTTTTTTCTTCATTTTTGCAGTTTGGCAATACTATTAATAAAAATTAGAAAAAAATTATGTTAAAAGAAATAAAAACAAAAATTACAAGATACATTTTATTTCTGCTCGAAAAATTAAAACTCATATAAAACAGTTTTGCTCAAAATGCAAAATGTGAAAAATTATTCCTGATTTCAAATATATAAACTAAAAGAACAATAAAATTATCTTATCTTTTATCTTACAAGTAAATAATTAATTTTAAATAAAAATGTACGTTTTCTAAAAAAGGAACAGTATAAAAACAAAAAACCTTTCAAAAAGCGACTCAAATTATTTATTTTTTCCACTTTGTTTCTCATAATGTCGAGTCTATACTAGAGAAATTTTTATCATGAAAAACGTTAAAATTTTATCGGGATAAAAATCTGCCTAGTGTAGACTGAAGTTTTCAGTATTATTGCGGCCTTAAAACAAAATTGTCTGCGCTCAGGTACTGACAACTTTGTCTTGACGTTGACATTTGTCTTGATAAAAATTTGTCTAAAGTGTTATAAATCTGAACATAAGATTTAATTTTATTGACAACTATATACATATATAAGTCTATGAATGAAGTTAATTTACAACCATGCATAGGCCTAGGATTGAACATTATTTAAACGGCCCAAAACGTGAAATTATGTGCTCATCGAAGTGTTCTCTCTAAATGAATTCATTGATTGATGCCATGTGTGGGAAGTGGCGCCGTCTTGCTGAAACCAAATGTCGCCGAGATCACGAGCTTCAATTTCAGGCATCAAATAGTCGGTTATTATGGCACGATAACGGTCGGCATTGATGGTTTTGTTCGTACCGGCATCATTTTTAAAGAAATATGGACCGATGATTCCACCGGCCCACAAACCACACCAAACCGTTGTTTTTTCTGGATGAAGTGGCAGTAATTGAATCTCTTCAGGTTGCTCTTCATCCCAAATGCGGCAATTTTGTTTGTTTACATACCCATTTAAGATCTCGACGTAAAATGCGCCAAGTCGTTCCATACGTCAGTCCGACTTGCTGCGAACGGCACCGAATCGACTCTCCACGGTCTTCGTGTACACTCTAAGCTACGGACGCTATATTTTCTTCACAGCGTACTGGACGTAGTCTATTCGGTCGAATGCTGTTCAATAAAAGAATATATGGAAGTTTGTGATGATGGTCTCTCATGCCTGGTTCCTGACATCAACGAGATATACCTCAAACTATAGAGAATCACTTCGTCTTTAAAATTCTGTTCTCAAAATCTAACTGCAAACTTTTTTATCATCGCATAATTTTTCATCAGATAGTAAAATGGTTAGATAGATAGATTGATAGGTAGATAGATAGATGATACATTGATAGATAAATAGATAGATAGATAGAGAAGGTTGATGTGATATTCTTATTGTATTACATCTCCACCCAGAGACCAATTTCGGTCCATTGTGAGTCCCTTCAGATAGAAGAAAGAGAAAAAATTAAGAAAAAAGTGACAGAGGAAGAAAATAGTGACTAAGTTAGGGGTATACCTCTAACGCCCACTGAGCCAACCAATTCCCTTAACGAAGCCTACGACGTCTACAAGCTTCCTATTCCGAACGACATATAGCCCGTCGAGAAATTGATGCCCTAACAATTTCATTCTACAATGCTATAATCGTGGAGAGTAACACACAATATGTTCAATAGACTCGGGCTCAGCAACGTGCTCACATATTCTACAAAAATCGGAATTACTAGCGTTCCATTTAGACCTCATTTTCTTATCATGCAGTGTCACTTTACGACACCTATCATGATCCTTAAACTTTTCCTACTCAAAGTCAGAAGAGTAATTGTGTCTGCCCCGTTGAGCGTCGGCCATATCGCCCATAACGGTTACCTGCTATACAACATATGAATTTCCAAAATGTAGTCTCTTGACTGGTTAATACTTTGTATCTAAAAGACGTAAATTTTTAGTTTAATTTTTTTCAATTTATTATACTTTTTTAAGTTTAAATGGCTGTATTTCCTTGAGATTTTAGGTGAGTGATATAAAATATTGAATTTCTCTTGATGCATTTTGGTAGACCTTACAACTACCAAAATGCATCAAGAGTTTTCCTGTTTTTAAATCAAACTTTAGAAATACAAAACACATAAAGTCGGTTTCATAGAGTTAGAGGATTTTCTACTAACTGATGTTCTTATGTGAATGTCAAAGTAGCCTTACCAAATATAATTATCAGCCTAATATATAGTTATCAGTCAGGGTAAAACCAGATCCAAATTGTGTTGTAGATCGGTTGGAATTTTCCATAAGGACTTACGATTGAAGGCTATTTTTGACTATACAAAGACTTACGAAATAAACTTATTTAATACCAACGATTAAAACTTGTTAAAACCAGCAATTGGAGCTCATTTGAGACAAAAGGCTATGCAAATTAAAACTAACAAGATTATATCTGTGGTATTCACTGTCCCTATCGTATTGACATAAAAAAGTTTAGTGTAAATAAAACATATTTTTGGTATACAATATTTTCCAGAAAATCTAACCCGCTTATTAACAATCTAATAAAATATCTAATTTAAAACGTTTAACGTTTTCAACTAATCAAGTACTGAACAAATTGTAATCTGTAAAATAATTAAATATCTTTCAAAAAAAATTTTTAATATTGTTTTACCAATTTAAAAATGCTATAGATTCAGGTTTTTTTTCTATAAAAACTGCGAAAATTTTAAAATTTGTGGAAAATAAAATAACTATAAAAACTGCGAAAATTTCAAAATTCGTGGAAAATGAAATAACTAACATATACGGTTAAATACAATAATAAATAAATTTTTTCACTTTAGCAGTTTTTTCGTTTGGGCGATTTTTCCATTTAGGTGATTTTTTTATTTTGGCGATTTTTCTTTCTTGCAATCTTTTTTTTTTTTATTTTGACGACAATTTTCACAGTTTTTTGTTTGTTTTAGAGATTTTTTTAATTTTGTCGATTTTTTAACTTTGGCGGTTTTTTTCGTAATGGAATTTTTTAAGTGAAGACGATTTTTTAATTTTGTCCATTTTTTCACTTCAGCGGTTTTCTTTGTTTGTTCCATTTTTTTCCTTTTTTTTCTTCATTTTTGCAGTTTGGCAATACTATTAATAAAAATTAGAAAAAAATTATGTTAAAAGAAATAAAAACAAAAATTACAAGATACATTTTATTTCTGCTCGAAAAATTAAAACTCATATAAAACAGTTTTGCTCAAAATGCAAAATGTGAAAAATTATTCCTGATTTCAAATATATAAACTAAAAGAACAATAAAATTATCTTATCTTTTATCTTACAAGTAAATAATTAATTTTAAATAAAAATGTACGTTTTCTAAAAAAGGAACAGTATAAAAACAAAAAACCTTTCAAAAAGCGACTCAAATTATTTATTTTTTCCACTTTGTTTCTCATAATGTCGAGTCTATACTAGAGAAATTTTTATCATGAAAAACGTTAAAATTTTATCGGGATAAAAATCTGCCTAGTGTAGACTGAAGTTTTCAGTATTATTGCGGCCTTAAAACAAAATTGTCTGCGCTCAGGTACTGACAACTTTGTCTTGACGTTGACATTTGTCTTGATAAAAATTTGTCTAAAGTGTTATAAATCTGAACATAAGATTTAATTTTATTGACAACTATATACATATATAAGTCTATGAATGAAGTTAATTTACAACCATGCATAGGCCTAGGATTGAACATTATTTAAACGGCCCAAAACGTGAAATTATGTGCTCATCGAAGTGTTCTCTCTAAATGAATTCATTGATTGATGCCATGTGTGGGAAGTGGCGCCGTCTTGCTGAAACCAAATGTCGCCGAGATCACGAGCTTCAATTTCAGGCATCAAATAGTCGGTTATTATGGCACGATAACGGTCGGCATTGATGGTTTTGTTCGTACCGGCATCATTTTTAAAGAAATATGGACCGATGATTCCACCGGCCCACAAACCACACCAAACCGTTGTTTTTTCTGGATGAAGTGGCAGTAATTGAATCTCTTCAGGTTGCTCTTCATCCCAAATGCGGCAATTTTGTTTGTTTACATACCCATTTAAGATCTCGACGTAAAATGCGCCAAGTCGTTCCATACGTCAGTCCGACTTGCTGCGAACGGCACCGAATCGACTCTCCACGGTCTTCGTGTACACTCTAAGCTACGGACGCTATATTTTCTTCACAGCGTACTGGACGTAGTCTATTCGGTCGAATATTATCCAATAATGAATGCTGGGTCTCAAAATGGGTGATGGTGTTGCGAATAGTACGCTCAGTAGGCCGATTATGTTGACCATAAGTTGAGCGAAGTGCACGAAACACATTCCTAACAGAATGTGAATTTTCGTAAAGTTGAACGATTTGTAAACGTTGTTCAGGCGTAAGTATTTCCATTATGAAATGCCAAAAAATACTAAACAAAAATAACATGGAAGCATGACACGACTCACACGTGATCTGTCAAAAAAGGCTATTGAAAAAGGTATCTCTACTTGAATCACCCATTACTTCTGTGCAATATTTGTTTCCTTATTATTATATTTTTCAAGAGCGATAATATTTTATTTGTTCTATAATTTTTTAATTTTTATCTGTTGCCCCTATTTGCTAAGTTCAGATTCGTCGTAATACCGTTATAATAAACATATTATTAGTTAAATTTTCGTACGGTTAACGAACTGTTTAATGTTAAAATTACAATTAATTTGAGAGTAGTTAAGATGTTTAGTTCTTAAAAAGGGTTCTTTTTTATTTTATAGTTAAATTTATAGTAAAAAAATTTCGCCAGGTGCTGAACTTTCGGAAGAATTGCTAAAATAATTTAATTATGACTCAATATTTATATGAAGCTATGCAAAATAGTGTCTGCCGATAAGGCGGACAAGGCATGTCTATTACTGGTACAAAATTTTCAAATAATCAACTGTGGATTTGTGGGACCTAATAATATATTTACAATTTTTCGACCAAAAACAACGTGAGTTACAGAGACACAATAGCGAAATTATGACATTTAAATAACAGAACACGTGTAACATATAATAAAAAAGGTTTTATATCAAAATTATGACTCAAGGGTGGCAAGGATATAACTTATACAGCGGTAAAAAAATGCATAATCATGAGAAAAAAAGTGGCTAAATTGTACTTTAAAAATGGTAAGAAAAGGATAAAGCCGCAAAAAATAAGGCCAGAAAAAAGCTAATATTTTTTTTTAAACTTATATTTTTTTGTTCTCATTAACTTTTGATATTTTTTTAAAGATATTATAATAAATTTATAAATAAAACATAGAACCGCTGTTAAAAAAATGTCCCAATTATTATAAATCGCCCATAAAATATCCATACAAATTTGGATTATATTTCATATGTAAAATGTCTCAATGTTTTGAAGGGATTCAATTAATAAATATCAAATTTTCTGAAAACTTTTCGCTTCTGTAAGATTTTTTAATTATATTTATTTTTATACTATTTTAGTGTCTATGGTTAATGGTGTATTAAAAAGTTAAGTTATATTTAATTTGGAGTTAAGTTATATTTAATTTGGAGGATGAAAACGAAGTACTAAAATTTTAGCCTTTTTAAGGAAATTTCAAGAATCTAAAAAGGCTGGAAAACAGTTAGAAGCTAAAAACAAAATTTTGAGGCTAAAACCAAAATAAAAAGGGTAAATTTAAACTTAAAAAGGCTAAAGTGGCAACACTGATTATTACCAATATACATTTTTAATTAAAAACTTCAACAACACCATGAGTTCATGAGCATGAGATGTGAAAAATGTTATATCTAGAAGTTCCAGGTGTTCATCATATACATTGCCTGGATATTCGACGTGCACAAAGGATATTCTTCAAGCACATTCATAGTGGCAAAACTTCATAACTGACTTTAGCTATGGAAATATATATACCTATCAAAACGAATTTACTGGACTGGAATTTCGTGCAAAAATTGGATTCTACAGCAAAGTAATATGTCGATGTTACTAGCTCGGGACTCAAAAGCGTTCTTTGGGTCGCAAAATATTCTACCATTTTAGCGAACAGTATTGAGTTTCACACCTTCATGCCGGAGAATACTGACTGCTAAAATATATTTAGGTTCTGAGCAATATGACAATATTAAGCAACTTAATATGATTTTGTATAAGTATACCATAATATTGACATATACATTTTAAGGAAATCGGATGAATCTGTGCCACGATATTTACATTAGGGCAATACAATTCCTTAATAACAATCATAAATATCGCAAATTAATGTTATATAAATTAATAATTTTTACAAAATTTATGCCGTGAACATATAATTATGTTCTATGAAAATTTTTAAAATTAGTTAATTTCTCCCATAAAATATGCGTAAGAAATATTTTTTTATCTAAATTTTAAATAAATAAAAACCATAAAAATGATTTGCATTTAAAATTCATATTTTTAAAGAAACTAAATAACTTTATAAGTATATACATATAATTATTTAACAGAGATACTATGATTGAGGATTATTTGGCCTTTATATTACTGCAAATTTAAGACTATGTAAGGACTTGCGATTAATGCTTATTTAAGGCTATATAAAGTTTTACAGTTAGAGCTTATTTGAAACTAATAATTATGATTATTTAAGACTATATAAACACTCCTACGATCGTAACTTACTTAAGACTATATAAAATATACGTTGAGATCTTATTTGTGACCAGTATTGCCAGTTTAGCCTTGTTAAATCTAAATCTAACCTTTTTATTTTGCTTTTAGCCATAAAATTTTCGTTTTAGCTTCTAGCTTTTTTTCTAGCCTTTTTTCATTCTTAAAATTACCTTAAAAAGGCTAAAATGTTAATATTTCAACAACGAATAAAATAGTTTTTTAACTGCTGTTACTAATTTTATTTTTACTGAGTCATCCGTTGAAGCATTTTTGTGTATTTATTCTAACAAAAATATTGAGAACGTGAAAAAATAAATTTTAAAACTAAATAAATTTTAGCTTTTTTCTGGCTTTATTTTTTAAGACAATTAGCCTTTTTTAACCTCTGCTAGCAACACTGTTTGTGACTAGGATTGATGTTGGACTGAACTTAAAATTAAATATTTTCTTTTTACCTCCCCGTGCATCTACGTCTATATATGTATTTTAACTTATAGGTAGATGTGTTTCAGTTCAGTTGTATAAACCTAGGTGCACAGTAGATCAAAATCAAAATATTTTGGAAATATATAAAAATTTGGTTGCATTTGATTTAAAATTTGTAAAAGTTATTTTATAATCTGGCATCAATAGTTTTTGGTAAATAAAGGGGAAAAAATCAAAAATATGTATCATTTTAAAAATTTGCAATTTAAATCAAAAACTATATACAACATAAACTCGATAATACGGATAATTGATTACAGACCTTTATCCGGATTACCGAATTACCCGAATTGTCGAGTTTTTTTCTTGGTCCTTTTTTGTTAAAAAAACATTGAAATATATAATCTATTTAATATATGAAACATTTAAATATGTATAAGGTTCAAATTTTTCATCTAAAAAATTTCATATTTAAAGTTTTTAACAGTTTTTATTTTATATAAAAAAAACTTGCTTATATTTTTTTTACTGAAAAAATTTTGGAACAATACTTCACTGAAAAAGAAAGAGCTCAACTACAATAAATTCTTATATTTATCATAATTCTAATCTTATTTTTCAAGCTATACCAAAATTCAAATAAAACAAGTAAGAAAGATATAATCGGTCAAGACCGACCATATAATACCATTGTGTATGTCCATCAAAATTCTTGGAGGTGTCTTATATTAGACATGTGGACAATTGTGGACCGATACTTTTACTAAATGTAAAATAAAATATATGAATATTACGTTAATTCTAACATTTATATAAATTTATGAACTTTAGGGAGATTCCCGAAAGTGGGCTTATATGGAGTTATGGCAAATTATTTAGCGATCCTCATAAAATTTGTCACTGTTATTTCTACTTTTATAAATATTATTTGTGTCGAATGTAAACTTGATACTAACATTTGTATGTGATTTATGCACGTTAAAATGATTTTCGGAAGAGGGATTTGTATGGGAGCTATGGTGAATTATGGATCGATAAGTATGAAATTTGGTACAAAGATTGACACTTATACAAAACTTCCTTACACCGAATTTTATTAAAATATTTCTATATTTAAGGCATTTATGATAGTTAAATCCCTATTTCGGGAGAACATTTGTGTGGCGGCTAGGTAAAATAATGAAACGATCATAATGAATTTCAATAGGCTTCGTCCTTGTGCCAAATATTATTCAATTATCTTCAAAATTGCGACCTGTACTTTGTGCTCAAGGTTTACATGGACAGCCAGCCAGCCAGATGGCCGGACGGACATCAGCACAAACGCATAATACCCCAACCACCTATGGTGGTGTAGGGTATAAAAATTACTTTTTATGTGTATGCAATCCAGATTACAGGGTTACAATCAATTTGAATTATAGAGTATGTAATGCCGATCGGATTACCGAATAATTTTTTTATCGATTTTCGGATTATCGAGTTTATACTGTATAAAATTAAAAGAAGTCTAATCGAAAATATGTTAGGTCTATAGTATACTAAGCTCTATAACTGTGCTATATAGCCGTCTTCAGAATCTCTTAAGAAAAATTTGAAACATATATAAAACATTTTTCTCCACTGTATCCATTAATAATGATGTGTTTGTGTGTGTGTTTTTTTTTGCCTGGTACTTCTGTAGCATAAATTGTAGCAGTAGTTTTGTTTTGTATCTATTTTTGTTATTTTATCCTGTTTTATTTATTATTATTTTTTTTTTTTTTGCTATATTCATCATCTCCATTAGTATGGGCGTTCAAATCGGATGTGCGCCATTTTGTGCACTTTAAAGTCTTAATTGCAGCAAATGATGTTAACGGTTACTTTGGTATATAAGTGGTTTTAATGGAAACATTACACATACATACATACTTTGTTCTATACGAGTACAGAAAATGAAAATGTGCAAGTTTTATTTTATTTTTAGCCACACAAATACATATAGAGGTAAACGTATGTATGTCAGTTTGTGTTAACATTAAATGTCGATGACTCTTTAAATTAGTCGTATGTTGTGAAAATTTTGAGACAAATTTGTGACAAATAGCTTTTATATGAATAACTTTGAATTTAATTAATTTATTAAAGAGAAGAGATTTTTTAGAAAGTTTTTTTTTTTGACATAACACAAAATTTTGATTTACTGTAATACATTTGTAGAGGGAGCTTTATTGATCGTGTTGAAGTTAGATTAAGTTCTGTACATAAAACTTAGTACATTGAGACATCTAATGAGTGTATATTTATAATTTGTGAACTTTGAACATAATCAGTTCGTGAAAGACAAGTGATATTTGTTGGCATCTTGTTTAAATTTCAAGACTCTCTGCTAATCATTTGTTTGAATTTTTATTTGATAGTACATACGAGTTTAAGAAAATTTCTTAAATTTTCATTGCTTTGGAATTTTTTTTACATTACTACAAACATATGTACTTTTTTTTAATCATTCATATTTTTCTCTATATAAAGCAAAACTTAATTTGCTGAAATTCTCTTACAAAACTTTCATGTCAATTTATATATTTTTTCCTTCTTGCAAATAAAGTTAATTTGACAGAACTCAATATAACGCACTCACGCGTTTAAAGAAAAAAGAGAAAAAAAAGGAAAATATTCACATGACGCCACATAAGAAGAAAAAGAAAAGAAAAAAAAACTGTTTTGAATTGCAAGTCAAAAGAAAAGTAATCTTTTTGTATGAACACCCAAATAAAATCAATATTTTTAAACCATCAAGGACAGAAAAACAATATAGGAAATTTGAAAATGTCTGAAATAAACAAGAACTGAACTTGAACTAAACTAGAACTGAACTAGAACTGAACTAGAACTGAGCTAGAACTGTAGTGGAACTGAAATGGAACTGAACTGGAACTGAACTAGAACTAAAATAGAAATGAAATGAAATTGAAATAAAACTGATCTAAAACTGAACTAGAATTGAACTGCAGTAGAACTAAGCTGAACTATAACTAAACTAGAACTGAGAACTAAACTAGATCTTGAACTGAACCTGATTCTTAGTACACATAAAAATGTACGTATTAAGAAATGTAACTTTATTATTGGGTACTTAATAGTCTTTACATATGAAACATTTACTATTGTTACTTCAAAATATTAAAATACAATCGAAATCTTATTCAACTAACTTACAGTATAAGAATAAAAATAATCTATATGTGTATCGCTATAAGTGGCATATGTACAACAGCTAAGAAACTTTTTTCCTCTATATAGATATCGTCTCGAGGAAGTGTAGTGCTAAAAAAGCAGAAAATTAATGAGATTTATTATAAAACGAGTAACAAGATAACTTTCTTTTTATTTATATCTATAAAATGGAGAAAGAAAAATAAAAAATCTGAAAGATTGAGATTATATTGAAGGTATTAAACTTTTTTATCTTTTATTTTATCTTCTTCAATATTCCAATATTTGCAGATTCCTATAGTTAAAGAAAATTGTATTTATTTGAGTATAAATAAGTGTTTTAATAAGAAAAAAAAAATGCGTCTACCTTCAAAAGAATCCTGAGTGACAAAAAAAGGACGCAATGAAGTATGTAATGATAAGTTTTTTATTCCAAATTTAGTATGAAAACATGAATAAAAAAAGACTAACTTTAGAGATTTTTCATTACTTATGTATATTTTATCTTTTAGCTTAGATTTATGAAATGGAAAAAGCTTTCAAAGAATTTTAATTGTACATATTTATTTGGGATGGAATTGCGCCAGGAAAAAAACATCATATGGAATTTTTTTTTTAAGTATATATTTATTCTAAGGGATTAAATGATGATGGTGTATTAAATTTTGTGATGTTATATGAAGTAATTATTTATACGAGTTATAATGTTTTTTTTTTCAATGAAACTTTCCTATTTCCTATCCTTTTTAATTTTTTTATGCCAAGATTAAACCTTTTTACATTGGTTTGATCACAATAAGCAAAAATTTTGAAACTGAATATTTATTCATTTGTAAACTATTCTAAATTTCAAGTACAAGCTGTGAAAATAGGCTTGAATTTCCTTTATTTTAAAATTTAAAAATATATATTTTTCCAGCAGAAATGTTCTAATATAATATATTTTTCAAATGCTTTCATATTTTAAAACTGAGCTGGATGTTTCTTGAAAAAACAAATGTTTCTCAAATATTTTCAAAACGTTTTTTTTTTTTAATTTTAAAATCCTCGTATACTTGAATTAAACATGAAAATTATTTTTTCTAAACTATATTTATAATTTAAATTTTGCATGCATAATGATAGATTGACATATTTTGTACTTTAGCTGAAAAAGAAATTTTGTATTAATCATTTTAAGCATATTATTCAAAATATTTCACGGACCATAATATCTGTTTTTGTCCATTTTATTTCGGCACATTTTTTTTTTATTGCGGTACAAATGTTTTCTTTATATAATTATTTATAAAAAAACATGTCTAAGTTCTAAACTTTTTTATAAATTAAAACCTTTTTAAATGCGAAAAACATTTGAATATTGTCCTAATAACAATGGAAAAAGTAGAAAATAAACTGAACATAAAACAAGTAAAAAAGACATAGTCGGTCGACGATATGATACCCTTGCGTATGTGTACCAAAATTCCGGGTGGGGTCTTTCCTTAGACCTGTAACCAATTGCGGACCGATACTTGTATTAAGTGTAAAATAAAAAATATTATTAAGTAAAATAGTAAAAATAAATAATATAGAAGATTACATTATATGAATTTATATTTTTTTGGGTGATTCTCGAAAGTGGACTTTATATAGAAAATATGGTAAATTATGAACCAATCTTCATAAAATTTGACTGTACTATTTATGCTTATATAAAACTCATTTGTTTCAAATATTAACTTGTTGCTAACATTTTCATGGGATGTGTACCAAATTTCATTAAAATATTTTTATATTTAAGGAATTCATGGTCGCTAAACACCTATTCCGGGAAGACGTTTTTATGGGGGCTATGTTAAATAATGGACCGATAATAACCAATTTCAATAGAATTAGTCCTTGAGCCATAGAAAATGTGTGTGACAAATTTAATTAAATTATGCTCAAAATTGCGATCTGTAGTTTGACTAAAAGAACCCTCGCCACCTATGGTGGTGTAGGGTATAAAATCTTAACTTTATACTTTATAATCATTTGAAAATTAAAAAAAAAACTTAACGTTATAATTTTATTAGAAATTTTTAAAAATTTCTTGTTTATTTCATCCAATATTTTGTAGCTTTGAATACAATTTTAGAAAAATGCTATTTATTAAAGGAACATTTTCAAAAATTTTTTTAGGTTTGAACAGATGTTTATTGATATATTTAAAAATAATTTGCTGTATTTTTGTATTTTGACCGTATTTTTGATAGCTATTTTCCAAAAATATTTTTTATAAATGACAGTTCTTATTCAGCTTTACTTTATTTTAATTCAGTTATTGTTCAGTTCTAATTCAGTTCTAGTTCCGTTTTAGTTCAGTTCTAGTTCAATTCTAGTTTAATTTCAGTTCAGTTTTAGTTTAGTTCTAGTTCAGTTCTATTTCGATTCCTGTTCAGTTTTAGTTTAGCTCTAGCTTAGTTCTAGTTCAGTTCTAGTTCGATTCTTGTTCAGTTTTAGTTTAGCTCTAGTTTATGCCTAAATTGGTTCACTTTTGGTTCAGTTCTACTTCATTTCTAGTTCAGATTTAGTTCAGCTCTAGTTTCGTTCTAGTTCAGTTTTGGTCCAGGTTTTGCTCAGTTCTAATTCAGCTATAGTTCAGTTCTAGTTCGTAAATAAGTAAACAAAAATGAGCAACATTGTATGTAATTAGTGTGAAAACCAAATTTAAAAAAAATATATATTAAATACTACAATTGCAATTCTAACTAACACTTCATTACAAGTTCTCCTATATACTCCAGAATGACCGGTGAGAGAAAAATTAGCTGGAGATGTCATGTCTGTAAATCCCGGCACAGGTTACCAAATAATACTTACTAAGCCTTCGTTTTTGACGATAACAATCAACAAAAACAAATACGTTAGGATGATATTGTCGAGGAGAGTAATAGAGCTAAAAAATGTAAGGAATCAATGTCATTAAACTCTAAACTTTGCTCGGCACAAGCTGATGTCTCAAAGCTGGAAATAGATATAAAAGAAATAAAATCTCAAAATAACGTCTCTCAAAGCTGATACGAAAGAGCAATAAAATCCCAAATAGAAATACTAGCAACAACTCTTAACACCTTAAACTTGCAAATAAAACGAGAAGTACATTAAATTACATTGTATTTATATACACCATTTATTTAAAAAAAAAATAATAGGATTTTTAAAAAAGTTTCAAAGGCATGTTTGATATATTTCTGGTAAAGAAAAGATACTATTAGAAATTTATTTTTATGTTTTTGATTTAGAAGATTGTTAGGGAATCAATAGAGTACCAAAATTTTATATCTTTAACGTTGAAAGGTTCAAAAGCTATCAAATTATTAGCATTTTTATTTTTTAGTAGAGAAGAATATGAGTAATAGGACTTGTGGATTCTCTATGTTTTTTATTATATAAAAATTAAAGAGTATTAGAATAAATAAAAAGTACCACAAAAACTCTTTTAAGGATTCTCATTCACTTATGGGCATACACCTTCAATTTTATGTTTCTAGGATGAATATTACAGAAAATTCAAGAAGTATTAATAGGAGAACGAAAAAGTACCACAAATTCCCCACATGTAGACTTGCACTCATTTAGAACCACATACATACATATATTCAAGTTTATGTTTTTAGGTTTAATATACAAGAAATTTCACAAAGTACCATTAGAGTAACGACAAAGTACCAAGGATGAATTCTTACCCACATAGGACCATGTATCTTTAATTTCATGTTCCTTCCACAAATTCGCGTTTAATGAATTCTCATATGTTTAACTTCATGTTTGTAGGTTCAATAGTATAAAAAATTCTAAAAGTACCATTTGAAGAACAAAAAAGTACCCTCCTCTTGAATTCTTACACACATAGGACTATGTATCTTTAATAATAAAAGTACCACAAAGTCCCCTCTTATGAATTTTCATTCACTTAGCACCATATATTTTGAATTTAATAATTTTAGGTTCAATATTATAGAAAATTCAAAAAGTATCATTAGAAGAACGTAAATGTACCACAAAGTCCCCCTTATGAATTCTCACTCACTTAGGGCTACATATACCGAAGATCATGTTTCTAGGTTTAATATTATAGAAAATTCATTATTGTTTTCCAACAAAATGTAATTTTGCACTTTTACCCCTTTTTGGTACATTTTTTTTTCTCATGGATCTAACAAAAATTATATTCCAATGAATTTCTAAATTGTAGTGGAGTCCCATAATAAAATAGAAAAAAATTATTTGTGAAAAAAGTACCAAAAATATGTAGAAATTTTACGCCTTAAACGTTCAAATTTTAAAAAAGTACCAAATTTATATTTGTAATTTTTCGTTAAGTTACGAGTACGATGTAAGTTTTATTTGAATGTTGACTGGTTTGAAAGATATGTATGGTGCCAAAATACAGTTTCTAACCGTTTTCTCCCCGATTTTCAAAGAAGTACCAGACACCTGACAGCTTATTTTTTAAATGAATAGCGATACGTATTAAATTTTTTTGTATATATGTAGTTCAGGAGATATAAGATTATAGATTTTATTCATCTTAGTGGATCTAATTGGTGGGAGGTAAATCTACGGTCAAAATTTCATCTCTCTAGCTTCAGGCATTTGGACTGTGGAATAATGAATTAGCCAGATTGAATCCGTTACACTTTTGTATATATAGATTAGATCACTACGGCTAAACTTCATATCTTTCCTTTTGAGTATAAACAAAATAATAAAAAAAATTCATTTTCCCCAGCAAAATATATTGAAAGTTGTTCAAAATCCACGACGCTTTCATTGAATACCAAGAAGGTAATGTCCTGAATTAATTATTTCAAATCAGTTCTTTTGAGCAAGTTATAAATGTATTAAATAAAAATAACTATAATTAAGTGCTTCGACTTTAATTTTCACAAGTATTGAACAAGTTTATTTTAGTAAACTTTTTAATGAAGCAGTGCCTATGGACATATTAAAAATTATTTTGATTGTCACTGATAAATGTTAAATAAGGTAATTTTACTAATGAAATTTAACACCGACCTATGACAACCACGTGTTAAATTCATTAATGTTTCACCAAAATTAGAATTAGTTCGAGTTCATTAGCATTAGTGAATTTACTACTGCTGGGTATTGTTGAAACAAATATTTGTAATAATGAGAACAATCTCTATAATATACACTGCCTGTCACTTGAATAAGGAATCACATTTTTTTTAACTTTAATTAAGTATATTTCTTAAACTAAAGTTAAGAAAAATATAATTTTTTGCGCAACCAAATTTCAAAGTGTTGGCTTTAGTTTCCTGAAGAAATAAAAAATACCCATATTATTATGCATTTATTTAAAGACATGTATGTCCGTGGTACTTGAATAAGGAATATTTTAAAACTAAGCAAACTGTAATTTATTTTTAAATTTTAGGTTATAAAAATTAAAGTTATTATCTTCTAGCATTCAATTAGTAATGAGTACTGCCATCATTTTTAGAAATAACCTCAAAAATGCAATTTGGTATCGACTTGTATAATGACTCTATGTAATTTAGCGAAATTGAACACCATGCTTCCGTTATTGCATCCTTTAAGGATTCTATCGTCTCAAATTGTTTTCCTCCTTCATAAACTTTTCTTACAAGCCAACAACAACAACGTTCTGCATTGGATTCAGGTCTGGTGAATATGGAGGCCAATCCAAAAGTTGAACACCTTGTTAATTAATCCATTGTTTTACTGCTCTGGCGGTATGAATCGGAGCGTTGTCGTGTTGGTACGTCCAAGATATGGGTCCAAAGAAATCATTAAATTTTGGAAATGCCTATTCCAGAATGTTTTTGTAAGTCGTTGCAGTCATATTGTTGGATACAAAAACCAATTCTATGGTACCATAATATGAAATGGCACCCCATACCATTATTCCGCCCTCACGGCTGTGGTTGCGGCACAAAAATAATTCCTCCTTGTTTTCATCGGAAAATACAACTTTAAACCATTTTTCGGACCATATCATTGTATTTTTGGTAAACTTTAGACGTTGTGTTTTGCATTTTTCATTAAGTGGTGCACTATTCTTAGACTGGCACTGACTCCACTTTTTTCACGTACTTTTGATACTGACATGGCAGAATTTGATGCAATTCTAAGAATTTTTCGTCTTTCTTTTGGAGTTGTTGCCATTTTCTTTCGCCCTTTCATGTTTTTTCCATATCTTTCCAAGTTATTTAAATAATTGTACACAACTTTCTTTCCTCTATTAATGTTTTTGGCTATTTGGACCGGATTCTGACCCTGAGATTTCAAAATCAGTTTTTTTTTTCAGAGTTATTAAGTGCCTTACCACTTCCCATTTTGAATAAAAACTATCAAATTAAAAATTCTCTAGCCGTTTATATTGAGTGAAATTCAAATCATAGCCTTCCTGATTAATATTAAAAGAATTCCTTATTGCAAGTGACACACGAAATAGTACCACAGAAATACATGTCTTTAAATAAATGCATAATTTTAGTATAACAAAATATGTATATTTTTTTATTTCTTCAGGAAACTAAAGCCAATACCTTGAAATTTGGTTGTGCGAAAACTTATTTTTTTCTGAACTTTAGCTTAGGAGATATACTTAATTAAAGTTAAAAAAATGTGAATCCTTATTGAAGTGGCAGGCAGCGTATCAGGATTTAACTCAGTTGTCCTAAATAGCGAAGGTAAAGGTGGAGGAATTGCTGTATATATTTTATGAGAATATCAATTACACACAAATTTCTCTTAACACACTTTTGAAATAATACATAATAAAAAAAAAAACAATTTTAAATTTGATTTAAATTATAATTTACTATTTCTGTTGTAGTTAAACTATAAAAAAAATGACACATATGGACCCAATAAGGTTTAAGTTGTTACTCTTAATAAAAAATTAGATTTTAAGTTAAAAAATGAGCTAAAAAGCGCTAAATTAAAGTAAAGGATTTGGTTCAACTTAGCGCTATTTAGCGCGTTTTTGATTTTTGCCTGCGCGTTTTGATAACAAATATTTGATAGCGCTGAATGCTTGATAAATGAGAGTACCATCCATTTTTGAAACATTTGCATGAACATCCATATTAAAAAATTAAACATAAGCCGTCTTCGTTTACATTTATTTACGGGTAGTACAGGTGAAGACATAAACAAAAACACAAGTACTTGCATTGACCATTTGTTTATTAATAAAACCAAGGTAGACTAATTAAGTGATGACATTTAAACAGCTTATTTTTGTTTTTCATTTTGACAGTTTCAGTTCTGGTGCTGTTCTAGTTTAGTTCTAGCATAGTTCTAATTCAGTTTTACTTGAGTTTAGCTCCAGTTCAGTTTTACTCAAATGCCTGAAAACTTTTTAATTTTATTTTTCAATCATTATAAATATATTTACTGCTTAAAATATTTTTTTAATTTGTTCAAAAAATATGTGAGGGTTTTTTTTTGAAAATTGTTTTATTAGGAAAAATTCGCAATTTTAATTACTAAAACTTTACGTTGAGGTAGCCAATATAAAACTTTTAAAGAATGTATTTTTTATCAAATTGTTGAACTATGAAATCTGTATATTTTTGTCGGACATCAATTTTCTATTTTTTCAAAATAAAAATTATGCTTTTTAAAGAAATATTTCTGGGAATATTGGATAGATTTTAATGGTTTGAATTGCGTTATTATTATTTTACTATTATCCTCTTAAAATTTTCAAATTAAATTGATTTTTAAAAATTAATTATATATTTAATACCTAAAATTGCCAATTTATAATTTGAAGCTAATCAGATAAAGGAAATCTGTAATAAAAATGGATTTAAAATTATGAAATAATAGAACTTTTTTGAAATTTTTAAAAAAAATTCTGATTTGCAGTCGGAAATTTATAAAATTCACAGAAAATTTTTTAAATAAAGTTTTACTTTCATTGATTGCAGTTAAAAACATTTAAGCATAATTTCCGAAGTTTATATTTCATATATTTTTTTCAAATTAAATAAAATCATCAAGACTTGAATAAAATTATTTAATAGGTAATTTTTCTTTATTTTTTATTTATTTAATATCTAATTAAATTAAAATTTCTTACAGGCTAGCATACATATTATTCTTAAAGCTATTTACAATAAAATGTTTTTCATAACCATTCAATAATAAAGTCTTATTATTTAACTAAGTTTAATATACTCCTCTTAATGCGGATTAGATTTACGGAGAAGTCAATATGTGGTTACCAGGTTTGGATTGAATAGCTACAAATTTTATTCCGTTTGCTTGTTGTTCATAAATTTGAATGTTTGACGCAGGAGGATTGTAAGAGCAAGTTATAAAAATTGTTCTAAATTTAGCTCTAACACATACGGCGATAAATTCAATATTTTGATAATTGTTAAGAATTATTTCTTCCGAAGGAAAAACAGTTGAGACAAAAATCAAATCTCCCCACTCTATCACGTCTATAAATTTTAAATTTACTGCATATTATCTCAGAATTATGAATTTCTTTATCAGATTTATTTCGGAGCCACGTTTCAGTGAGTACAATAATATTATGCTCAATATTAAGGGATTCTAATTTTGTATTCACACCTCTAACATTTTGGTATGCGATTGAGATAGCTGAGGAGTTGTAATTATTTTTTTTACAAATATTAATATTTAACGGATTATTTAATTCAACTAGTTTTTTAGAATTGGATCAGAAGCTTTTGGAAGAATTATGTTATTGTCATCACGATACTTAAATTGTCGAATAATTGTATTTTTTGACCAAAATTGTGGATTTACAAGACGATCAAAAATACTTTCTGGAACAATTATCTTAAATGCGCGCATTAATCTTGTAAATTTGAACATCATTATAATCTGCAATATAGAATTCAACATCATTTATTGTTTTATCTACTGAAAAACGGCTAGCAAATATGGTTTTCCTTGGAGCTAAAATTTTTAAAGGCTTTGGAGTTACTGTTGTAAACGGATTTATAAGTGTTAAATTAGTCGGGATGTTTGACGATGAGGGAGTTAATAAAATAAGTTTTTGACGCTTACTGGTAGCAGGATTTGGAATCATGGTCAGGTTTGTTGAATTAGATACTGTAGGAGTAATTCAAGCTCTAAAGCAATGCCTGAAATTTTCTTTAAATGAAGTAAATATGTACTGTAGAATTTTTGAAATACCATTAAACCCATCCAAGTCCAAATTATTTTATGAGTAGATCAAATGAACACTTACCAAATTCTGTAATTTCTAATCGACTAGTCCGTTTTATATAAAACATTTATACAATCGTAATTAATAATTTTCCCATTTTATGTATGATGACGCCTTCCTGGCTTAAAATATTCCAAAGATTATTATTTCTTAAATTTCAAATTCAGAATACTTTAGTTTTGTACTCGTAGTAGTTAAGGACGTGAGATTTTTTCTACATAATCTTGAAGAAATCGAACTGGATCCACCAGGTTTTGTTAAAATTCGAAATTTAAGTTTTTCATATACTAAAAACTTACCAACTATAAAAGTTAAATACCATTTGAAATCGGATGAGAAAAAAAATATATATATTATCAAGCATGTTTGAATTTTTATTTAAATCGGACTAGCTGACCGCAATTTAAAAATTTACTTGCAAAATATGCGTTTCACATAAAAATTGGCGGATAAACTAAGTAAAGTAAACTATTGTACGATATATTGTGTCCAGTTAGCACAGTTTCTAAGCTAAATACAGTTTTCATGAGATCCTGCCAAAAAAATTTCCAAAAGTTAGTTTATTTTCATTGTGGTTGTCCTTAAGAATTTTAAACGTTTATGTTTTTATTCTACCGATATCTTTCAAGTTAAGGGACTTATTAACTTATATTCCAACAATTTCTCATTACCAGAAAAATAACTGCCTGTTTCTCTATGCCGAAAAAAATTCATTTCTACAATATGTATGCAAAACAACAAATAAATTTAACATTTTGTTGTTGTTTTCGTTCGATATAGAGAAACAGGCAGTAAAATTATTCAAATAAGAAGTAAATTAAAAAATTTTTATTTTATAAAAAATAGTTTTTTTTATGAAGCTGAAATTTTTAAGTAATAATAAAATATGTTAGTTAATTTAAATATATTTGCTTAAGTGATAAAACTGTTATTTAAAAGAATATTACGCAATAATTTGAATTACCTTTTTTTAAACTAGGAAATGAAACTAAAAAATTGTTTTTTATTGAAAAAATATAAAAACGCATAAACATATTGTTGTTATTTAGAAATTTCCTTCCACCCCCCCGTGGATCCACGCCTGCTTATATGGTTTTTTATTTATTTGCGAATGTTCGCTAAAAACGAAAAATTTTTGAAATAAATATATTAGACAAACTATTTTATTAATTATGAGAGTTCATAGCTTCGAACTATCCTGGATAATTTCTCGATAGTAAACATTCGCTTAATTTTCGAGAATTTCAAAAATATCGACATCGTAATATTCAGCTTTTCTAAATAAAATATCGAATGTAAATGTCTAATCAACTAAATTTCTCGAGGATTTCTTATGTAAATAGAAAAGCAACGTATTATCTTGTTTATGCATGAGTAATTCCATTTTAAATTTTAAAATTTTGGATTCCCTTCTTACGAAAAAAAATAAAAAAAAAATTAAAGATGGACTTTTTTAGATACACGTCATTAAAGAAAATTTTTCCAAAAAAAAAAAATATATGTTAATAAAAATATTTTAAACATTTTTAAATGCCATCTGAAAATACAAGTTTTGACAAATCCACTGCAAAAAAAAATCATTTTGATATCTTTTATATAACAGAAATGATGGCCGTTTAAATAAATATGTTAATCACTTTTAAAACTACAGAGTTGCCACAGTTCTCAAAATAAAAATGAGAAAAGTCTATTTTACATGCCTCTGCATCCTCCTCTATACATGCACTAAATGTTATCTAAATCGGTAACCAAGGGTCAAAATTTCAAAATTTGTTTTTGTTTTAAATGTAAGTTAGACGAGTCGTTTTTGCGCTCGTGTTATAAAAAAAAGCAGTAAAACAAACAGAATACAGTGACATTCTTGAATTATAGTTTATAGCGATGGTTTGTGATGAATTTATGATGTTCACTAAATTTTCAGCGATTTTTAATAAAAAATAATATAATAAAATTTTAGAAAAAAAAGGTAAGTAATCTCCCTTTTTGTCTAAATAAATATGCAGAATAGTATATTTATCTAAATATCTACTACATTTTTTGCAGATTAATTCAAACAATTTTTCACTAAAAGCTGAGGAATTGTGCAACATAAAAATGATTAATACTGAGAGAAAAAACATGGAATCATCCGGACGAATTTCAAAAATAATATTTTTCTTAATACTTGATATATCGTGTTAAGTTTAAAATAAAACATAATTTAAAAAATTAAATCAACTTTCAATTTTAGATAGGGAACAAAATGGAAATGGAACAAAATAGAATACTATCGTTTTTGAACTATTGCCAATGATAATAATCAGAAGTCGCTAGTAATATAAATATCGTAAACGAGTCACTAACGAATATTTTTACGTTTCGCTATTGATGTCGCTAAGGTTTACTATTAATACAATAGACGAATCTTCGAGATCGAAAGATTTGCTGCCACAAAGTGAGCGGCGGGTGAGCTCGAGAAGCTCATTCTCGAATGTTTTGTCAGAGAAATGTTCGCGAAATGATCGAACGTGATATTATCGAAGTTTGTGGTTAGCTGGGATGTATTGTGTGAATATATTTTTTAATTTAATAATAATAAAATAAAATTTAATAATAATAAAAAAATTTCAAAATAATTTTCAACTTTTGTAATAAATATCACAAATGATATTTTTATTTTGATCTAAATGAAAAAAAAACTATTGATGGAAATAAAAAAAAAAAAGAAAAAGTAAGATGGATTTTTATTATTTTTTGAACATCAAAGATTGTTTTTCGTTTGAAATGAAAATAAAAAGTAGTTTTTTTTTAGTATTAAAATCTAGCCTCTGGGTTCAGTTAAATTAGCTAATATAATGTTTTTTTTGTCAAATACTTAGGTATTAAATCATTCACTAGCTAAATATGTCAACTTCGGCGAAACGACCATACACTCGCTATAAAATAAACTTTAATCTCAAAAGCTCGTCTTAAAATCATCCTGTATACTGCTAATCGTACCTATACTTTGCTAATGCTTTCCTGAAATTTAGAAAAAGCGGCAATTCTCGTCTTCATTTACAATTATAATGCCAAATGACTCATTTTGATCACTCTATACTTTTTTTTTTTTTTTTGGAAATGTTTAATGGGATGCATCTAAGCGAATATGTTATACATACGCTCTACTAATAGACCATGAATTTATATATACCTACACACAAATATTTAATAAGATTGTAGAATACTATATATTCCCCACAAACATTTGGAAGATATCTTCAATATCGTGAAGGCACTATTTTTCTAAAATTGTATTTTTATCAGTTTAAAGAAAATTAGGCAATAAACAACAAAAAATATATGTATAAAATGTTATTTTTTTATTATTTTTATTCTCAAAATATTGACCTTTTTCAGTATCATATCCACAATAAATTGATGATATCACTTTGAGATCATCTGGAAGAAATTAATGCAATACTTTTATTTTTCAGTCACAGTTTTTTCAGTTGTCGAAAAATTTTTAAAAAATTAAAAAAAATATTGAAGAAATGTGTTTGTCTTTTAACAAAGAAATGGATATTTTATGTGAGCGTTTTAGTTTTCGTGCTTTATGATGTTAAGATTTATGTGCATGCATGCTTTACAAGATGTAAAAGTTTTCTTTATTATATTATTGCAAGATTGGTTGGTTGGTTTCCGTGGTAGCCCGTAATCTACGGGCAATCAATTAGACTCGTTAGAATCCGTTTTGATGGAACCACACTACTCGCCAGGTGAATTAGTTGTATTGAGTCTGTAATGAGATAGAAATGTAGGGAAGAAACAATGAGAACATAAATTAATTAGATCCAGCCTGTAGCATTGAGATATTTAATGATGTCACTGAGTCTAGTGTCCGATATCTCAGAGAGGTTGTCTAATTGGTGCCCTCCCAGAAATTTATGTCTGTTTGCGTTCAAGACTGGGCATTCACATAGAAGATGGAAAACCGTCTCCTCCTTCTCGCTGTTGCCACAACTACGACAATATTCATTGTAAGGGAGACCAAGTCTACTTGCATGTTTACCGATCGTCCAGTGACCTGTAAACACTGCTATTAGTCTCGAGATGTCCTTGCGTTTGTAGCCAATGAGTTGCAATGAGCGTTTCTCGTTGTAGGTAGGCCACGTTTCTTTCGCGACTCTACATGTCCAGATTTCGCCATCTATTTTCCGCCTTTTCTAGAAAGTATTTTTGGATTCTGCTTTTGACTGTTCCTAAGGGGATTGCGACAGAAACCGCTAAGGAGGCATTCATAGCAGAGCCTGCCCGGGCTAATTCGTCTGCCTGTTCATTACCATAGTAGTCCCTATGCGCAGGAACCCAGATTATAGTAATGTCATACAGTCGACTTAGTCCAAGCAGTTCCTCTTTACACTGTCTGACTAGAATAGAGGTAGTTTTCGGTGATTTAAGCGATAGTATTGCCGCTTGACTGTCGACAAATAAACCAATATTCCCTTGAATATTCCTATCGCATGAGTGTCTAATTCCAAGATCATCAGAGAAGACACCAGAGCCGACACCGCAGTTCATCTTTGAGCCGTCAGTGTATATCCTAGTTCTAAATTGTTCAAGAAGATTGCCCCTTCTCCATTCACTCCTGGTGGGGAATAGGACTTTAATAGTACTTCCGAAGTCCAAGTGGGGAATCATATAGTCGGTAACTTTATTGTATTGCGGGGGTAATAAATTTAATATCCTCGCGTGCCCATACGTTCTTGATCTCCAGCTTTTCGTTGCAGATAATCTTATCGCACTATTAAATGATGTTTCCATTATGTATAGGTCTATAGGTGTTAGATGCAATATAGTGTTCAGAGCCTCTGATGGACTAGTACGTAATGCACCTGCAATGCCAATGGAAGCGGATCTTTGTATCCCGTAAAGCTGATCCACCACATACCTCTTACTAGTAGCGGTCCACCATACAAGAGATCCATATACAAGAATGGGCCGTACTATAGCAGTGTATAGCCATTTTGTCAATTTTGGACTCAGGCCCCATTTCACACTGAACATCTTTCTACAGGTGTAGTATGCTACCGTAGCCTTACTAACCCTATGTCGAATGTTCAGTTTCCATGAAAGCTTAGAGTCCAAAATAATGCCCAAGTATTTTGCATTGTCCGACAAGGTGAGTTCACAGTTTCCTAACCGTGGTAGTCTGAAGCTCGGAATCTTGGTCTTTGTGGTGAAAAGTACCAGCTCTGTTTTGCCCGGATTCACTCCTAGTCCACATTCTTTGGCCCAGTCCCTGAGTGTAGCCAGAGCAGTTGACATGATATCACTTATCACGTTCAGAAACAGTCCTGATACTAGTATCACCACATCGTCCGCGTATGCCACGACTTTCACTCCCTTGTCTTCCAATTTACACAGGATGGTATTAATGACAATAAGCCACAACAGCGGAGAAATCACGCCCCCTTGTGGAGTTCCACGCATAACCCGTTTGGTCTTAACACTGTTACCTAAATTCGCAATGACGATTCTTGTCTCTAGCATTGACACCAGCCAGTTGGTGATATAATCATCAACTCCTAGTTCGTACAGAGCTCTCTGTATCGCCAAAGTCGTGACATTGTTAAAGGCGCCTTCTATATCCAGAAAGGTAGCCATAGCGTATTGTTTAAATTCAATGGATCGCTCGATGACCCCTACGACCTCATGAAGAACCGTCTCCGTGGAGCGACCCTTAATGTAGGCATGTTGACCTCCTGAGAGTCGAGTTGTACCCTCTAGACGCTGCCTTATATGTAAATCAATGAGTCTCTCCAGAGTTTTCAGCTGAAAAGGTGAGAGACTAATCGGACGGAAGTCCTTTGCATTCTCATGGCTTCTCTTTCCGATTTTTGGAATGAACACTACCTTTACTCTCCTCCAGTTCCTGGGAACATAGTTGAGGGTTAGGCAGAGTTTAAAGATCCTATGTAGCCAGGGTATGATGTATACCTTTGCACTTTGCAGCATCTTTGGTATAATACCATCAGGCCCTGCAGATTTGTATGGAGAGAAGCTATCAATCGCCCATGAAATTTTCTCAACGGATATTATGTCAACCTCGATTCCTTGCGAGGATTTAATATGCCCCATCTCCTGGTCCGTAATATCAGTGCAGCCAGGAAAATGAGTGTTAAGTAAAATGTCCAAAGATTCCGCCGACGATTCTGACCATGATCCATCCATCCTTTTAATATAGGATGGATTATTATGACCATTTGCCAAAACCCTACTGAGTCTAGCAGATTCCTTGGTATTGTCAACAGATTCGCAGAAGCCTTTCCATGAGTCTCTTTTTGCGATCTTTATTGCTTTCTTATATTCCCTACGCTTATCGTGGTATAACTGCCACGATTTTGTCCTGTAGCCAATATTGAAAGCATTGCGTGCCTCCTTGCGTAGCTTCGAGAGTTCCCTATTCCACCAGGGAGGGAAGCTCTTTCTAGCCTTCGTCATTGGACATGATATATTAATTATTGCAAGATTAATTTCGTGATAATTATATCCTACAACACTATAGGTGGTTGGGGTATTATGGTTTTTTGCTGATGTTTGTAACGCATAGAAAAAGTTATCCAACACTCACCTTAAAGTATATCAATCGACTCAGAATCAGTTTTTAAATCGGTCTAACGAAGTCCGTCCGTCCGTCTGGTTGGCTGGCTGTCCATGTAAACCTTGTGAACGAAGTACGGGTCGAAATTTTAAAGATAATTGAATGAAATTGAGTACGTGCAACTATTATAATACATAGATGAAACCTATTGAAATTGATTGTGATCGGTCGATTATTTCGCCTAGCCTCCATACAAATGTGCCCCGCGGAATAGAGTTTAAACACTCAAAAATGACTTCAAAATAAGAATATTTTAATGAAATACGGTGCAAAGAAGTTCTGTATAAGTATCAATATTTTTAACAAATTTTATGAAGATTGGTCCACAATTGACCATAGCTCTCATATAAACTCGTCTTCCGAAAATCACTTTAACGTGCATAAATCCTATATGAATGTTAGCATCAAGTTGATATTCGACACAAATAAGTTTTAGGTAAGTAGAAACAATATTGGCAAATTTTATGAGAATCGGTCCAAAATTTGTAACAGCTCCCATATAAATGTATATTATATTTTACATTTAGTAAAATTGGCCACAGTTATAATATGTCCCCTTCCCGAATTTTTATGCTCGTACACAATAGTGTAGGGTATCATATAGTCGGTCTTGACCTACTATATCTTTCTTTCTCGTTTTTCTATATATTTATTACATCTTCCAGAAGATTTTTTGGCGGTATCTTCTTTTTTTCACCTAGATAATTATCTAGCAATATTGCCTACTTATCTTCCAGGCGTATTGATTTCTCATTGCTTAGATATATCACCTGTGACGCACAATCTCTCCCGATGGGGGAAACTTTCGCAATACGAATATGTTTATTGCGGTAATAAAATTTTTCTTCTAAGCAATACGAATTCGAATCACTATCGTATTATTTTGCTTTTATTTTTTGTATTAATATTCTCCTATTCATTTAATATTCCTTTTTTTGCTGTTTAATGGATCAATACTATCAGCAAATCTTTTCTTCTTTATATATTTTTAGAATTAATACTTTAAGCATATTATGTACGAATACTAAGTATACACATTTTAATACTCATATTGACCATTTCTTCATTTGAGGTATAATTGGGTGGATTGGGAGCGTTCATATCGCAACAGCTGTTAAGACTTAAATTGTTTTTCATTCACTAGTCAAAATAATCCCTATTGGCTTTACAATTTTGTTGGAACATTTATTTCTTTTTTATTTTATTTTCTTTCTTTTATACTTAGTTATCTCTAATATACTCATGAATACGTGTGTTTGCTCACTCACTTTCACTCATTCCTGATATTTTACTACTTATTTATAGCACAATATTTTTCCTTCATTTCATTTTAGGATAAACTACTGTTTTCATTAATTTTGAATATAAATCTTATGAAATCAGAGGGTAAAATTGACAATGCCGAGTGGATGTTTTTGCTCACAGGCGGTATTGGTTTGGACAATCCCCATAAAAACCCAGCCAAATGGTTGGGTATACAAAGTTGGAATGAAATATGTCGTTTAACTGAATTGAGCAATTTTAAGGGATTACGCGAAGATGTTGTGGCTAATTTGGAACAATGGAAATTGTTATTTGATTCTAGTACACCGCAAGATAATGAGGCCATACCGCTGCAGTGGCAGGAAAGGCTGACTTTGTTTCAAAAATTATTACTATTAAGAGTTTTTAGGCCTGACAAATTGGTACCGGGTATATTGGATTTTGTGGCTTCTGAAATGGGCCAAAAATTTGTGGATCCTCCTCAATTTGATTTGGCAGCATCATTTGGCGATTCACATTGTTGTATACCTTTAATTTTCATCTTAACTCCAGGTTCAGATCCTACCGCTACTTTATTGAAATTTGCCGATGAACATGGGTTTGGCAGTAACCGTTTGTTTTCTTTATCCTTGGGCCAAGGTCAAGGACCTATTGCAGTTAAAATGATAGATGAAGGTGTTAAATTAGGCAATTGGGTGGTCTTGCAAAACTGCCATTTGGCCAAAAGTTTTATGCCGCAATTGGAAAAGATTTGCGAGAGCCTGGTACCCGATTCCACACATCCCGATTTTCGTTTATGGTTAACTTCCTATCCGGCAGAGCATTTCCCAGTGGTGGTGCTACAAAATGGCATAAAAATGACTAATGAACCTCCCAAAGGTTTGAGGTCGAATATTGTACGTTCCATGTTATCGGATCCTATATCAGATCTAGAATGGTATGAGTCCTGTAAACAAAATCAAACCTTTAAACAATTGATCTACTCACTGTGCTTTTTCCATGCGGTCATACAAGAACGTCGTTATTTTGGACCTATAGGCTGGAATATTCCCTATGAATTTAATGAAACTGATTTGCGTATTAGTTTAATGCAATTGAAAATGTTTTTGGATCAATATGAAGGTGTAAACTATGATGCCTTGAGGTATTTGACGGGTGAATGTAATTATGGAGGTCGTGTTACAGATGATTGGGATCGCCGCACTTTAAAAACTATATTGAATAGATATTACTGTCCAGAGGTGCTGGATTTGGAAACACCATTCTACTTCGATGATAGACAAATTTACTATATACCAGTATTCAAAGAAGTGGAAAATTATATTAACTACACCAAGGAATTGCCACAGCAAACAGTGCCGGCTATATTTGGTTTTCATGCGAATGCAGATATTATAAAGGATCAACAGGAAACGGACATGTTGTTAAGTCATACGCTGTTGACGCAGGTAAGAGGAAATATTTTCCAGCTTAAATCACTAACAACCTTTCAACACAAATAACTGTTCAAATTTGTAGTCTTCATAGTCTTATTGTTATTTTTAAATACTTATATAAGTTTAATTATTTTCACTGCTCTCCAGGACCGTGTGGTAAGTTCAATTTATTTAGCCTTTTTATTTTTTGTTTCTAATTTATATAATTGTCACTTTTACCACTGCAAGGATTTACATGAAAAACGGGTATGTTAATGTTAATTTGGAAAGAGTAAGCTTCTTTTAATTTATTTACGCTCTTTTACATGCTTTTCTTTTTGATGATGCTTTACACAGTTACTTACCAAATCACTACCCTACTACATGGAAACACTTTCCAAACGTTACCCCGAAAACATGCTCTTACCCAACTGTCCCACCTGTCCTGAATTTGTTTCCCTCCATTATTCTCTTAAGGACACTTCAGCTACGGCAGATGATGATGGCGAGGGTGCCAGCGATCGTTTAACACCCGAGGAAGTTGTCATTAATGTTGCTACTGACATTTTACAACGTTTACCTAAAGATTTTGATCGTGATGCTGCTTTGTATCGTTATCCTACTAGCTATCATCAGAGTATGAATACTGTGTTGGTTCAAGAAATGGTGCGTTTTAATGTACTTTTGTCGACAATACGTTCCAGTTTAGTGACTTTGCGCAAGGCTATAAAGGGTAAGTTGGTTTAAAAATATAAATTAAAGAGGCTAGAAAATTAAAGAAAAAAGTTAATAAATCTAGGAATAGCAGACAGAGAAAAGTAATTTGGTATACTCCCTGTATATGATCATAAGACCATAAATGTCACTGTTATTCCGTGTGTAAATTCTACAATTTTCGTCTATGACCCTAAAAAGTAGGTTTACGCATTCTGGATCCTTAGGGGAAGGGGAATCGAAAAATACCTATCTATCCTCCTCCGTCTGTCAGTTTATGTGGCGTTTGAAATGAAGTTATTTTAAAATTTTTATTATTTTTGCTCAATAAAATAAGAAAGATTTTTATTTCTGCTCCAGAAAACCATAGTCAAAAAATAACTTATTTTTGCTTAAAAAATGATGCGATTTATAACTTAATTTATAAATCCGATCGTATTATCAAAATCGAGTTTGTAACGATTATTATGGTATACGTATTTTAGCACCATCTTCGATATTGGGTTATATATTTAAAAAATTAAAAACAGCTATTGTTTTCGGTCCCTGATTCAAACAATAAATTTATTCTTAGGAAAAATATTACACCTAGAAGGTTTTTTTTTGATTTTATCAAATATATATATATATATATATATATATATATATATATATTCTGTTATAGGAGGGTAGAATCATTTCCGCAGTCAAATTTTTAAATATAATTTTATGGATGCTTTTTATATATCAATCGTATTTTTAAATTGGAACTCATTGCAACTTTTTAGTTCTAGTTTAGTTAAAAGTAGAATTTAAAAATATATATATTTTTAAATATTAGGATTTCTTTTAAATAAAAAAAAAAAAAAATAGTTTCAATATTGATTTTTTAACTTAAAAAATTATGATAAATTAATTTGTTATTACATTAATTATTACATATCAAATAAACACATATTTTCAGTATTTACAAATCTTTTAAATAAAATTAAAATATTTTTAAAAGTAGCAACTTCAAAACTCCATAATTCGCGCTATAAATACTTTACAGTATTCTAAGTTCTTTTTTCTTACTATATGATATGTTTACTAGTAAATGCAAAAGAATTACTTTTATTTTTTGTATTTTTTCATTCTAATTTGGATAAATGTGACACGGTGCTACGGCTAGGCTTTAACTCTGGTTATATTTAATGTATATATAATTTTATTACAGATGTATTCTTAAATTAAAAATAAATTTTTTGTGTAGATTAAAGGCCTTAGTGTTCTATATGTAAGGTAACTTAGATTTATTGTAAAGTATTTATCCTATTAATATCTTTTTTAATAGATATTTATATATTTATAATTATAGATTACGATTCTTTAATATTTAGTTACAAAGCTAAATTTTCTAAAATCTGTAAAAAGACTATATTTTTCTCACATAAACGCATTTTACAAACTTTAGGTCCGATGTGGCACGGATAAACAAAATCCGATTTCACTAATGTTTCACACAATATAATTTTACAACCCAATTAATTATTCTAGGGGTTGTTAGGGCCTAAATGCAAAAGTCTAAAAATTTTGGTACAGTCTAATGTACATATGTAATTTTAATTATTTATATCTTTTAAAATTAAAGTCCGATTTTGTTGATTTAAAAGTCATTATAAAGACAATTAAGTCCTCTTCTAATATTATACTTAGAAAAATAGATGCATGTATAATGAAAATGTATCGATTTTAAAATTTTTTAAATAAATTTGAAACTTGATATATTGACTAAACAATTCAAGTTTTTTATGGCGAGAATGTGTAGTATTTTTAATATTTTTTTTCCTAAAAAACCCAATAAATTTTCTCATAAAAAACCCATAAGTATATATTTTTTTGAGATTTGAACTAAAAAGATTAAAATTTTTTTAAAACTAATTTTTTGGTTTATTTATAAAAAATTGAGAAAATACGTAGCCAAGTAAAACCATATGTTAAACTAACTGAATGTTGCGTTGAATGGAATCTAAAAGTAAGAAAACGTAAAAATACAGATTTGTCCAGTAAATCTCAAAAAAGAAATGTTTCCCGTATTGCTTCTGCTATTAAAACATAATTTTTATAGAAATGTTAAGAAAAAAGTGCAAAAATCTTCAATATTTTTGCCATTTTTAGCAATATGCAATTGATTTAAATCCTATAGTTCCTTACATGTTAAAATTTAACTATATTTAAAATTTCATTAAAATCGGTTCAGTGGTTTGTTTAGGTGCATTTATGCATCTAATGAAATTTATAAATAATAAAGCATTTTTGTTAGTGGAATTAATTAATTTAAAACGGATATAAGTATCTTTATTATATTATGTGCTTGTGCTAATGTTTGTAACGTACAGAAAAAATCATCCAACACCCACCTTAAAGTATACCAATCGACTCAGAACAAGTTTTTGAATATATATAATGATATCCCTCCGTCCGTCTGGCTGGCTGATTGGCTGGCTGACTGGCAGAGAAAAAACATGGTTACAGCATGATCACTACAACAATATTATGTTCTCATTGTTAATTTTATTAAATTTTAATAACTCTGTGTTCATGATAACAATGATTTTGATTCAATTTTGTAATCTAATGTTTAAACTTAACGAGAAATTTAATATGATTGACTGCAAAAATTGTTTATTTTTAAACATTTTTACCAGAAACAAAATTAGGAACCATTACAGAATAATACACAGTTATTCAATAAAATCTTTTTTCGCCACTCATACCGCCAAAGTATTCAGATATGAATCGAAATGGGAAGGAATAAAGTTATTTTTAAGAAATATTTGAGCTCAAATCTTGTGGTGACTTTAACTTTCTAAACTCTCAAATATTTGCTTGAGATCAGAAGATTTTAGATTGCTGAGAATGTTTTGAAACAAATTTTCAAATGATCCTCTCGCTGCAAGTTTATTGGCCGCTAGACATTGCCTAAAGTTTCCGTCGATCATTAGTCTTCGAATATCAGATTTGACAAATACTTTTTAATTGATTTTTATCCTTTACGGTTAAGTACTTTGAAGAAAACCTTGTTAAGATTCTGTAAGATTACCAATGGGGAAAAGAAGACGTTTTGTTTTCTGCCATAAATTACATAGAATGGTGTTTTTATTCATCACATCCAAAAAACTATCAAAGAATTATCATTCTCTTTAAAATTGGAAATAACAAATCATACAGTTTAGTTTACTAATCAGAAAACAACGTTAATAAAAAAAATACTCACCCAAAGATCTAAAAGTCGTTATGATAGTGCACTACTGCAAACATAAATCGCAATTCATTCTTATGAGCTAAACTTTATGCGAAGATATAAAATATGAGATATTCCCTATTCTTGTTTTTTCTTATTAATGAAGTCAGATGATAAAATTAGGTACAAATGATCATGGATTAAGGGAATAAATTAAATTTTTTTTACTACGAATTTCTAAATTTAAAGCTATACATGAGGAAAAGGGGAACTTCCTGGTACATGCATGTCTGTTATAATTTCTCGCTTTCTTATTTTTTTCGTTTTACCTGACTTTGAAAATAATATCACACAAATTTATGAAAGGTATTTGTTAGATACTTTATTAACATATTCAAATTTAAAACTAGGTCTTTCTGGTATGAATAAGGAGATAAGAAAGTGGATAGATTTCGTTTTTTTTTATATACCTTACACCAACATAGGTAGTTGGGGTATTATCTGTTTACGCAGAAGTTATAATACACAGAAAAATTCTTCGGACCCCAACCATAAAGTGCAAGGTTCGTCTCAGAATTACTTTTAGAGTTGATTTAACGATGTCCGTCTGTCTGGTTGTCAATGTATTTGATGAAATTTAGTACATATGATTTTTTTTTTGCACAAGGTCGAAATCTATTGAATTTGGTTATAATCGGCCCGTTATTTCACCTAGTCTTCATACAAATGTCATCCGAGAAATATTTTAATAAAATTTCTCTATAATAAGTTCTATATAATTATAAATCCATTTGCCAAATTTCATGAAGATCGGTCCATATTAGGCCATAGCTCCCATATGAAATACCACAGAAATATTAGTGTTTTGTTAATATTTAATACAAATAAAGTACAACTAGAAACTATAGTGTCAAATTTTGTGTGGATTACCCTAAATGGAAGGTTCGACTCAGATGCCAGAGATGAACATGGTATTATATATACGTTTAATAGAAATGTACATTACACTTAATACAAGTATCGGTGCACAATTAAATACATGTTTCATATAAGGCTCCTCCTAAAGTTACGATGCACATATACAGTGGTGCAGGGTATCATATGATAGGACTTGACCGACTATGCTATCTGAATTGTTATTTATAATTACGTTTTATGTTAATTAACTTAGCTGTGCGCATTTTTAAGATAAAGTGAAGAAAATATGATGTGCTTTTCACTTTTTCATAAAAAGTTGCATTTTTTCTTAACAAAATAATAGGGGAAGTGCTTGTTGTTTTTTTAAAGAAACAATTTTATTAAAATATATAAAACAAAAAAATTATGTAATACTATGAAATATATATATGATGCTAAGCAGTGAGGCCATTGGTAGTTGATTTCTAAACCTTTAGTTCTTCTCTATTCCATTTTCATTGTCTTCATTTAACTCAGTTTTCCCTTCTTTACTCAGCAACATGTCATGACTTGAAGGTACAGGCACGGAATATTTAACATTGGGATCATAAGAAAATAAAACTTCCATTACACCGCCCTCATCATCCTCATCATATGCAGGTTCTTCTTTAAAAATTTTCTCCTCTGGGGTATCCGCAAAGTGTACAGATTGATCTACTAGTTTATCGTGACTCTTAGGAGGTTCTATAATTAAGACATCATCTGATTCCGAAGACACATTAATTGAAATTTTTTCTTCTTCCTCTTCTGCTTCCTCCTGAAAACCCTCATGTGATGAAGACATTTCTAAGTCCAAAGTATGCAGACTTTCTTTTATTTCATCCATAGTTTCACTACCAGATTTTGTTTGCATCATTTCTTCTTCCATTTGCATTCTTTCCAATAGTTCATCAGATGAAGTTTGAGCATATATTGGAGTTTTTTTAAAAGTCCAAACACTGGAAATATCATGAGTACTGGGCACTATATGTACATTGTGTGGCTCAAACTGGGGTTCGGCTTTAATATATTCATCTTTATGTAAAAGAAAACGATCGGCTGATAGCTTGTCTGGATCTATTAACAATAATTGTTCGTCACATTTTAAGCTTTTGGTAATATCAGTTACAATGGAACCACATAATGTTCCTAAACATTTTATTTTTACTTCCTCACTGTGCTCTAAGGATATTCTGCCTTCTGAGTTTTCTTTAATAATCATATCATTTTTAGAACATGCTAAATCTGTATGAGCTCTTTGATCGCGTACATCTGGAGGTTTCAACATATCAACATCTATTATAGATCCTTTGGTAATGACTTGGTCAAAAATATCATCTAGCAAATCACGAACATTTTCAAAAGCTACACGTTCCTCGGCAGTAAGCCAACGTTTACCGGGTACAGCATAGCGAATGACTTTTCTTATAATACCTGCTGCCTCTTGACGAGCCCTAGAGCAACAACAAAAACCCGTACACTCACAATCCGAACTGCATTCAGCTGAATTAAGATAAAGATCATTGTCTATAAGGCGATCAACAAAATCACTGGCTATATCAAAAGATACATCATAAGATTCCAAGGAATGATACACTTTGCGTAGTAAAACATTATTGATGATATAATCTATGCAATCATCCCGTTCCAAACAATAAAGTATTTTTTCTATATCGGGCATAACAATTTCCTTAAGAGCATGTCGCAGAGCATGATAGTTCAAAGGATTTTGTACTTCATTAAATGAATCTAGCCAAGAGTTAATTTCCTTATCTAATTCTCTAGCCATGGAAGTAACATGCTGCTCTGCAGTTTGTTCAGCATAATCTTTAATATCAGTTTGCAATATTGAGTTTAGAAATGTATCTGTCATTTCTTTATTTATTTGATTACACTCCTCATATAGTTTCTCATACTCTTCACGCATACAATTCTCCTTTTGCCTTAAACCTGCCTCGGCAGCCTCACGATGCCATCTTTCACGTTTGGCTATCATGGTAAAAAAGTGAAGTTTTCGTTGTTCCTTCAAACGACTCATTTCTTCCGTTAAGAAACGCATTAACCAACCAATGGTATTACCTTCATAGGAATTGATTAAGGCTTCCAATTCTTCGCAGCGCATTTCCTTTTGTAACATCTCCATATTTAAACGTTCCTTTTGTTTTTGTTGGCGCAATTCTTCAAAAGCTTCATTGTCTTTAGATTCTTCTGTAGAAATTTTTCTATCTGAACTGAAGTTGGATAAGGTATCAAAAGATTTTTGTTTGCTAAAAATTTCATCCGCTATATTTATTTGGAACATTTGTTGCCGGAATTCTTCTTCAGATTCTTGTTCTTTTAATATAGGTTTTAAGGGCTCCTTAGCTTTTAAGCATAAAGGTATGTATTTTTGTTTCCGTGAAGATTCTCGTAAAGTCTGAAAATTCAGTAAAATTTATTATAATTATCTGCTGATAACAAGTAAGAAAGATATAGACGGTCAAGTCCGATCATATACCCTACACCATTGTGTATGTAAGTGGTCTTATATGGGACCTGAGGTCAATTATTTAGCGATATTTGTATTATTGTAATGCATATTTCTATAAAACATACATATGAATGATACTATGTTGATACTAAAAATTATATAGCATTTATGTTCTTAAGGGTGATTCTCGAAAGTGCGTCTTATATGGGAACTATGAACCGATTCTCATAAAATTTAAAACTGTGGTTTCTGCTTATATAGGACTTATTTGTGTCAAATATTAATTTGGAAGTAACATTTGTATGGGATTTATGCAGGTTATTATATTTAGAATAAGGGTTCCGATCATCATGATGTTTGGTTCTTTGTGATTTACAATTTGTTATATAAAACTTATCTGTGCCGAATTTCTTTAAAATATTACTATATTTAAGGCATTTATGATCGTTAAACCCTTATTCCAAGAAAACGCTTTTATGGGGGCTAGGTGAAATAATGATCCAGTGATAACTGATTTTAATAGACTTCATCTTTTTATAAGTGATAATTTGTGGCGCAAGGCTTACATGAATAAATAAGATACTAGACGGACGGACAGACATCGCTAAATCGACTCAGAGGGCGATTATGAGTCGAACATTATATTTTAAGGTGATCTTTTCCGTCCCTTACAAACACTAATACAAGAGTGCATAGGGTATAAATATTAACTTTCTTTTACTTACCCTAAGACTTTCATAAAGCTTTTTGAGATTTTCTCCGGAGCAAAAGTTTTGCTCCACTTCCTGTAAAACTTCTTTGGGTTTAGACCATTCTTTTAGTTTAGCAAAGGTGCATTTAAGATTTTTAGCATCCATTTTTATAGCTCTCTTCTCTAAATCATCCATACGCATATCAAAACCTTTTTTAGAAGCTGTAAAATGTCTTCTGCTGGGATTAACTCCATAACGCATTTTAGGTGCATAAAATTCAGAACTGGGATCTCCCAATTCTTGTGTAATATGTTCTTTACGCCATACTCTAGACTGTTTATTATGCTTTATCTCCAAACGTCTTAAAGCTCTATTGTATTCTATTTCATTTTTCTTAAGAGCCGCTTTTCTCTTAGCTTCTATTTCTTCACAACTTTTTTGTATTCTCACCTTAGAAGCTTCATGCATTTCTCTTTCTCTTCTATCAAACATGCATATTAATAATTCCAATCTCAGCATTTGACACTCTTGTATATATTCTTCACGTTCAATCCAATGTTCCCATTCAAAAGCCTCTAAAATATATTTTGGTTGCTGGAGTTTAGCTTGTTCTTTGGCTTCATTCAGTTGCTTGCGAAAGTTTTGCTTTAAAGCTTTAGCAAAAGACCAACGTTTGCGGGCTCTTTCCAAAACTTCTACCTCATATAAGCCAGGTGGTCCATCTCCTGGCAAAATGCTAGGTAATTTAAATATTTCTAAAGTTTCTAATTCCTCAGGATGATTGGAAACACTCGGCAAATAAGGCAAAGTTTGAGCAGAAGATTCTCTGAATTGTAAAAGAAAAATAAAGAAAAAATTGCTTATTTGTTATAAATGGAAAAAAAGTTTTTTTTTTCGCTCTTAATATTAGTCTAAATGAATTTATGTTAAAATACAACCAACCATATATAATTTTTAATGGTTCTTTGTGATTTACAATTTTCTATTCATATTTTAAGCATAACTTCCACTTGACTGAATATTTGCTTGTGCCAGCAAACAACAACCTCATCATTATTCTTAAAATCATCATTATTATCAGAAAAAAAAAAAAAAATGAAAAATGAGCATGATGTTGATGAGTAACTACAATAACATTAGCTTTAAGGGAGCATCAGTCATATTTTATTAAATATTTTTTATCAGGGTAATTATATAGCTTCATTTAACATTATCATACTGCTGTTGTTGTTTCGTTTTAATTTTTTTTAATTTAATGGCCATTTTTATCAAAAGACTGAAGATGACTATAATCATTATTATCATCCTCTTGATGATAATAATGATGTTTTTTGTAGAGTACATAGTTTCTAAGGGTAATTTAAAATTTAACAAAGTTTTTTGTTGTGGGAGAACTGTGTAGGTTGGCTGAACTTTGAGGGATTTTAAAATGAAGCTTATAATAATATATTTATATTTTGTTTAACTTTTGAGCGAAACCTGACCGGATTTTGTAATATTTTACTTTAATTATTTAAGAAAGTTTTTTATTTTTTTTGTTTTGTTTAGTGTATCATTGTTTCCCTTTCAATCATTGTTGTTGTTTGTTATGTTTCTTGTTCGTTTTTGAACATCTCATGACTTAGCGTAGGGTCTACACGAGATATTTTTCTATCATAACAAGTAACAAAACGTCGGCAGAGCTGCTGCAATTTGTTTATTTGTATCAGCATAAAATTTTATTATAATAAATCATTTTTTTTTTCGTTTTTCTTCGAGGTATGTTGTCAAAAATTAATGGTTAAATTTTCTTTTTTTTAAATTCTTTGTGTTATTCTTGCTCCAAATAATGAATTGAAATTTTCATGAAGAATTGCACTTCTTCTTAAAAAAGCAAACATCAAAAAAAAAAAAAAAAAAAAAACAACAAAATGATGTTTGATAAAAAACAAAATTTATCTTCGCTTGAGATCTAACAATCATATCATAACGCTGCAATAATGCAAATAAATTTGGTCTACACGTGATAAATTCTTATCATGCTAAGAATTTGACGTTTGTCATGATAGAAGAGTCTTTCGTGTAGACCCTACGTAAAGAAACATAACTTTTAACAATGGTTATGATCCCAGAAGAAATTTAACCCCCAAACACAATTTTGAAACATGTTTAAATGAAAAAATTAAAAAAAAAATATAAAAAAAATACATATTTAAAAAAATTCACTATATACAAGAACTATTTTATTTTTGAATTATAATTAAAAAAAAAAAAAAAAATTAAATCAAATTTGTTTTAAAAATTTTCAATATCAGATGAAGTTATTTTTCTTCAGGGCTTATAGCAGCCCATAGAAAATTGTCTAGCTAAATAAAATAATATTTTTATTTAAATTATATTTTCAGTTATTCAAATAACGATTTTATTTTTAAGATTTCACTTTTTAATTTACATTCACATATTTAAGAAATCTATAAGCTGAAAAGTCACGCTTAAGGGTATGCCTTATGTGGGTGCTCGGTCCAATATTGGACCTATCCTTTTTATATTTAGCATATAAAACATTTAAAAAAATAATGTTTATTTCAATATCCACATGTATCCATATGCAAAAGCACTTAAAGCTATATTTCGAAAGGGAATTTTGTATGGACACAAATTTGTATCAAATTCATCACAAAACATAACTAAATTAATATAAAAATATGTGCCAAATTTGGTTAAATAGTCTTAGAAGCTGATATCTGTACTTCAACTAAAAAAGTTGTTTATGAACGACGGATAGCCGGACGGATGCTGGCATAAAAACAAAAAGAATTCTAAAACGACAAGGTTTTAATTTTTTACTTGTTTTTACATCTAAACTAATGAAACAAAATATAAAGTTATTTTTAATGTTCCCTGAATTAAGCGTCAATGGCAAGTTGTTTCAACTAAAGCACCAAAATATGATGGTTTTCCCCATTGCTTACCTTAAAAATAAGTTAATAATAAAGTAAAACTTTTCAATCAGACTTCTATTCCTCAAGAAACACTCACGAGTACTGGACAATATACTCAAGAACTTAGTGACTTTATTAGATATCTTAATAACTCAATTGGTTCTCTGATGGGCTTCGATCTCTTATTCCCCCTCTTATTGTGACAAAGAAAAAAAAGCAGACCAATTTATTTTAGACCTCTATGCGAACCCCTTAAAAAGTTGCTATGGCCCCCTATTTAAAAATCTGTGAGCTATGGCACATAATCTCAAATAACTTTAGTTTACTTTACAGAGAAAACAGAATCGAATTTTTTGCCAATCGAATTTAGTTGATTCTGGGTACTATCTATACAATTCAGTTGTAGTTACTGTAAAATTTCGGTTGAAGTAACGTATTTGAAGACAAAATTAATTTGCTATAACTGAAATTAATTAGAAGAAAATATTTATTATGCTTTTTGAGTTCGCTTTATTTTACCAAATTTTACAGAGATATTACATAAATTTCACACATAATATTTGCGTATTTCTCATATTTTAAATACCCTGGTATGAGTATTAAAAAAGAGCTTTCAAAATAAATTTTCTTGACACCGACACCGCTACCTGCAAAAAGTTTTCAGTAAGACAAAATCTATCAAACAGACACTTATTTTTTCAAACAAACCTGTTTCGATAAATGATTATTTGCATGCGGTAAAAAACAGTTTACTCACTGAGCAGGATTTCTTTACTTTTGCTATTGTCATCAGGGCTGTCAGATGTGGTGATTTTTCGCCATACGTGGCGATTTTTAATTGCTTTTGGTCACATGTCGATTTTTTTTTGGCGATGTATAACATGGTGGCAATTTGTTTGGCTAATTTTTAAAATTTTATTAAATAGGCAATTTTGGAGAAAAACTATTAAATTTTCATACTAGAAATCGATTATTTTTAGTTGTTGGTTATCTGGCAAAATGAAGAGCCTTAATTTGTAAATAGCTTTAACTTAGTTTACGAAATTTTATCCATTAAGAATATATTTTACAATACTTATGTATTAAATGTTTGATAATTTGTTTTCCATTATATTTCAAATATATTAAGGATATTAATGATTTTGGTCACAATGAAATAAACGTTTATGAATAAATTAATTTTTTTAAACAATTTATAAGTTTAAAAGGACCAATGTTGTTATATAACGTTAAAATTATTGTTTTAAAAAAATATAATAAAGTCCTATAAATTTTAAATGTTGATGACCTAAGAAAGAGCTATGTGTCAGAAAAGTGTATTTTAAGTTGTATTTTTTTTATTCAATTTTACTGTGCTCGAAAATGAGACTAATTTTTTTTTTTTTAACAATGCGGGCATCCATTGGATTAAACTACTGAATTTTTAAAAGTTCTCGTTTTAGAGATATTTCATTTTGAAAGGCTAAAAAACAGTTTAGTGAAATTACATTTTTTAGCTTAAGTTCAATAATTTATCCCAATTACAACTTTTAAATTTGAAATGTATTTTAAATTTAAAATTGGTTTGGCTAATTTTTGAATTTAAACAATATAAACAATTAAGATTCTATTGAAGTATATAATAATGAATTCTTATTATCAATTATATTTTAAATGGTAATAAACAAAACTTTAAACTGGCAAAAGATATTACTATAATTCTGCAAACAAGCTAACTAGTGTTACCAATGAGCAACTTTTCAAACAAAAATATAAAAACATTTATAATCGTGCTAAAATTAACTTAATTAATGACTGAAGTATACATTCAATCGATTTATTGTTTAATATACATAAATAGTTTTTCTTTTATTTCTAATTTTCAACTGATTCGCTACTTCCATAACTAAGTTTAAATCCAAATATCGTGAATACGAGCGCTAACTTCAAAAAACAGCTGTCACCATTGAATTCAGTGTACTCGAATTAGCTTTACAAGTAGGGTACCCAGTTTGTTAAAATTTGCAACTAGCACAGTGTTATTATTATCTGAACAGAGGAAAAAAGTACATACATTTTAGAATTTTTTTCATAAATATTATGCATCGAACATGACTTTTTTTCCCAAACTTTTTTCATAAAAAATAAAATTTTGTTCATAGATTAAATTGTTCATAATGAAAATTTTAGGAATTTTGCAAAAATTTTGTTAAATATTTGATTTAGTATTATTAAATTTGATTGCAAATGGTAAATGAAATAGTTGTACATGAAAATAATAACAACATATGCCTTAAAATGGCAAAATTCTAAGGAAAATCTGTAAAAAAAATAATGTTTAGAAATTTGCATAATTTCGCTTGCATTCTGCAGCACATCTTTTTGTTAAAAAGCGCTATTCCCAAAATGTAGCTAAAAATCATTAAAAACTTAAAATTTTCTGAAGAAAATTTCAAAAATTTCTTTACAAATTGAAAGTGTAAATGAAAATTTAAAAAAGTTTTTCAGTCTTCTTAACTTTTGATTTATTTGAAAAAATATAAAAAAAAGTTTTTCAATGAAAGAAAATTCTTATATTTATGTATAAACTTTTTTCTGTGTATTATCCCAGCAAAAGCTTTGCTTTCCTGGTAAGCTAGCAGGTATAATTGGAAACAAAAATAAACTACTTATTTTTTGCCTGAATAACTAGTTATTTTTGTTCGACTTGTCCACAAATTCATGTAGTTATTTTTTGACTCTAGGGGTACTCAAAAATATGTACCTAAACGAAAACAAAAATAAAAAAAAAAAAACAAAAACATTTTGCCGTCAGTGAGACTCGAACTTGGACACAAACTAACCATTCGTTTTTAATGATTAACGTCTTACTCAGTAGACCATCTCGCTCATAGCACCCTAAGTGACAAAAACTCTATTTAGTTTAAAATATTTTTTTAGACATTTTGTTATAAAAAACTAACAGCTTCAGAATGGGGTTGAACCAACAACCTTCTGGTTGTTAATCCAGCGCTCTAGCCAACTCATCCACGTGATTGCAGTGTTACTGTGCTATTATACTATTGAGTACTTATTAATGTAATACAGAGTAGACAAATAATAATGACGCCTCATTACCAAGAAACTACTTTAATAAGTAGTTGTTATTACCGAAAACCAAAAAGTTTTTGCTGGGATATTTATCGTTGGCTTTGTTAAAGCCCAATTTATATTTAAAAATTATACAAAATTTTAAGTTAATTTTTTAGTATTTCTTTAAAAAACCGAATAAAATTTTAATTTGACGATTTCTGATTAACAATTTGACAACCCTGATTGTCATTTGTATAGCTATAAGTGTCTTCTCATTGCTCAGTTAGCTCTTTATTCTAAAAATACAATAAAGTGATATTAGCGATGTAAAATCTGCAAAAGATATATACGCAGTAATATGTTAATTTTACCTTAAAATATTTCAATTTAGTTTCTTCTTTTAAATTTGTTTTTTTTTTTTAATTTTTCAATAAAAAATTGCAATTGCAAATTATTTAATTTAATTTTGAATGTCAATTGATGAAATAATTTATTTAAGATTTACAATTAATTTATCGGTTAAAAGCACTGAATCTTCTTTGTTTATTTTTTTCTTACACAGTAATCGAATTGATTACATTTTCATTATAAATAATCGACTATTGTAAATAAAAATATTTGTTATGCATTCAAATATATTAATATGCACAGAAAAAAGTTTGTGCATAAATATAAAAATATACTTTCATTCATTTTAGCTCATAATATTTAGGAATAATGTCTTAATAATAATGTCTTAAATATTAATGGCCTGTTTATATAATCCATGTCACTCAAAATTTTTGTTGAAATGAGTGCAAAAAATTACTTTTCGTTTTTGTTAGTCATGTGTCGGGTTTTTATGTGTAAAATCGTAAGAACTGACGTTTTGTGATTTTTTAAGGCGTTTACAAATATCATTAATGTCAAACACAGACAATAGGTGATAAAACTATAAATATAAAAAATTTTTAAAAGATATCTTTAACACTTTTATAAACATACCGCTCTTCTGGCAAATCTAATACGTTTATTGCATCACGAACATTTTTGTCACATATACGTGTGTCGCCAGCACCGCTCTCACTAGAATCTCCAGATTCGCTAAAATAATATGCCGATGATGAAAGCATTATTGTTAATTTAAAAAATATATTTGCAATTTAGTTTTTGCACTATGCAAATTTATTTTTGTAATATTTTCCGAGCACATTTTTAAGTATACAAAAAACAGTTGTTTTTTTTTATATTTAAGGGTTGTAAATTTTTGGTTAAAAAATCATTATTTTATATGAAAAACATTTAAAAGATGTAAAAATTAAACAAATGGCATCAATAACATTTTAATAATAAGATAGACGAGTACTTTAAAAAAACTAATTTTCTTACCTACTCGTCTGGGCACCACTCGCTTGTCTGAATCTTTACATGTCTTGTATAAACAATCCATAACACTTTTTTAAAATTTTTTGAAATGAATTAGAATTCAAGAAGACTTATGGCCTGTTTATACAAGACATGAAGATTCAGACAAGCGAGTGATACCTAGAAGAGTACGTCAAAAAATGATTTTTTTTTTAAAGTACTCGTCTATCTTACATTCACTTACGTTACTTTTTTGCTATTTTTTTTTCATATAAAATAATGATTTTTGAAAAAAAAACATGGAAACCCTTAAATATAAACAAAAACACCAGTTCTTACGTTTTTACTCACAAAAACCCGACACATGCCTTACATTATACATTACATTAATTTTTTTTAATTTGTAAATGCATGTTTGAAATCTTCTATGGAGGATTTTTAGTTTTTAATGATTTTTAGACAAATGTTGGGAGTAGAAGAACATAACACTTATGATGATGGTGTGGGGTATTATGCGTTTGTGCTGATGTTTGTAACGCACAGAACAAATCATTCAACACCCACCTTAAAGTATGCCAATCGACTCAGAATCACTTTTTGCGTCGATCTAACGATGTCCGTTCGTCCGTCTGGCTGGACGGCTGGCTGGGCGGCTGGCTGGATGGCTGCCTATCTGTCCATGCACAGGTCGCTATTTTGAAGATAATTCAATGAAATTTGGCACGTAGGACTTTCATGACGCAAGATGAAGCTTATTGAAATTGGTTAAAATCGATCCATTATTTCACCTAGCCCTCATACAAATGTCCTCCCTGAATATGGATTTAACGATCATAAAAGCCTGAAATATGGCAATGTTTTAATGAAATTCGGTATATTCTGTATAAGTATCAATCTTTGTGCCAAATTTTATGAGGATCGCTCCATAATTTACCATAGCTCCCATATAAGACCACTTTCGGGAATCACCCTAAAGTGCATAAATTCATATAAATAATAGTATTAACGTAATATATTGCATTCGTAAATTTTATTTTACACTTAGTAAAAGTATCGGTCCACAATTGTCCACATGTCTAATGTATGACCCTTCCACGACTTTTGATGGACATACACAATGGTGTGGGAGATCATATGGTCAGATTTGATCGACTATATCCTTCTTACTTGTTTTTTTTTTTTTATTAAAATAATGCACGTGCTATAGAATGGCAGCAAATTTATGTAAATTTCAAAACATTAACTTTTTAACAGCTTCCTATTGGCAAATTTTCATTTAAATATTTTTTTTAATGTTTTCATACATAACTACTTTTTTTAATTAAAATTTTTGCAAAATTCGTAAAATTTTCATTAATAAAATCTATGAACTAAATTTTATTTTTTATTAAAAAAGTTTGGGAAAAAGTAATGTTCGGCTCATTATATTTACGAAAAAAATTTCAAATATATAAATTTTTTTTCTGTGTAAACAACTTATTAATTGCAAAGACCATATCAGTAGCACTAACAAATATTATTATGAGTTAAAATTAATTACCTCAGCCGACATAGTACAAATAGTTATAAAAAAATGCCTTAAATTGGTTAATAGGATTACTTTAGGATTGTTGGTATCTACATTTCTCTACAATTATGAATTTGAAAGTGTTGAAATATAAATATTTTTAACTTAATAACATTAAATAAAAACAATCAAAATTCGATGCAACTTACAGCCCGTCTAGACGTAACATAATATGTAAGATTTTTGTGTCAAAGAGTGTCAAATTCGCTCTCTGAGAGAATTATTTCACGTATAGATTCAAATATTAGTATTATAAGATGTATTATGAGACTGTTGTGTTGAGATTTTTCTACACAACCATCTTATAAGATGAACTGTCAAAAAATACAGATATACGAAAGTTTGTTTGTGTGTGTTTTTGTAAAATTGTTTATTTTACATATTAAAAAACATTTTTATAAAAATTGTGCTAAAAAAGTGAGAATTACTTAAATAAAAAGGACATGTTTACCCTGTGACTGATTAAAAATAATGATATCTTATAGGATTTATTAGAATACGTGTAACCCTTATTTAAGATTTAACATAATATAAACAAAATGGTTACTCTCCTCTGCCGGCGTTATCTCACATATTATATCAGCGTTAATCTCAGTTGTAGACCTGGGGTTATGCAATCGTGATAGACACAATCGTTTCCCAACCATTTTGTTTTGTGTTTTTAGCTATATTTGTATATATAGTATAAAATAAAAATCCCTTCTGTTTATTTAATTTCTAATCCTTCTTAGCTATTTTCCTTTAAAACAAAATTAATATTTTTCTACGTTTGTTTTATTTTTGAAATACTTTTTTAATCAACTTAAACATTTATAGACGAAAATCACATACGTTTTTGTGTAGGTTTCTTTAAAGCTTTTTTATCTTGTTGACATCTTCCCCTTACAACCCACACGATATAATTGTTAACAATAAAATAATACATTTTATATCTATCATCGGCAGATTAAATATTTCAAATTTGTTAAAAGCATTATCGAAAAAAGTACTTTGTTGGTAACCATATATCATTTTCCGGCTTCATAAATAAATAAATAAATATTTCGCATAGCTGTACCTTTAGTTCGAATATGTTTAAAATTGTTATTTTTTCATTGTTTTTAATCTTTCATTTGAATAATAATAAACTCACCGAAAAAGTGTCTGTGTGGCACGTGTTTTGCTTTTAACGCGGCAGATTTGTTGTTGTGGCAGCAGCGTTAGACAATTAACATTTGCTTTCATTTTTTGTTTATCATTTAGTTGCAAGTTGATGACGTTTACTTGTTTCTTGGGATCAAAGAATTCTAAACCAGCGGGTTTTAGTTTACATTGACTTGGCGTTAGAATTAATTTATCGATTTCGTGGTGGTTGTGGTAGTGATGGGTGCCTGGTTGGAAGTAAAATTTAAAGTGTTTTAATATTAAATGCATTCAGATGAGTTTGTAAATGATTTTTTAAAGAAAAGTTTTCACTTTGTTAATTATCAACATTTTTTCTTCTAACTCTAATTCTGTAAAGATCAAAGTTTTAATAATAACCTAATAATATGTATAAAGAATAAAAGCCGCACTTAATTAGTCTCTAATTAAACTTTTTGGTATCAAAAATATCTACGAAGCATAATTCAGATTATTGGCCTTATTCCTTAAGATTGTCTTTTTCACACATTAATTTATTATAATCATCATAGAAATATAAATGATATTATCAAATATAATGAGGATCAGTTCATAAATTGATGTCAGCGGATTTTATCTTTCAAATAAATTCTTTTCCCGAAAATTATTATAACTTTACTAAATGTTGTTATCAAATATAGTGAAGATTGGTTCTCAAATAGGCACAATGAAATTAACTAAAAAATCTAAGTTTTTTCGGGTTGAAAAATTTGTTTTTTTTTATTTGAGTATGCTTTACCCCCATGTCTACAACTGAGATTAATGCTGATATAATATGTAAGATAACGCCGGCAGAGGAGAGTAACCGTTTTGTTTATATTATGTTAAATCTTAAATAAGGGGTACACGTATTCTAATAAATCCTATAAGATATCATTATTTTCAATCAGTCACAGAATAAACATGTCCTTTTTATTTAAGCAATTTGCACTTTTTTATCAAAATTTTTAAAAAAATATTTTTTTTATTATATATGAAACAAATACTAAAAGGAAACAATTTTACAAAAAATCATTGTTTTTCAGTAATTTCCAAAATACACATGCACACATACAAACAAACTTTCGTATATGTGTATTTTTTTGACAGTTTATCTTATAAGATGGTTGTTTAGAGAAATTTCATCACAACAGTCTCATAATACATCTTGTAATACTAATATTTGAATTTGACGTGAAATAATTCTCTCAGAGAGCGAATTTGACACTCTCTGACACAAAAATCTTATATATTATGTTACGTCTAGACGGGCTGTTAGACTCCTTCATGAATTGGTTTATAACCTTTAGTCTACACGTAGACATTTTTATGTTGGCAATTTCTCTCTCTCTCTGTAAAATGTTACGTGTGGACCAATAAGAAATATATTGCGCAATCTATTTCGCAATAAATGTTTAAACACAAAGCTGAGCAATAATGTTTAACATAAGCTGTCGAATTTATTGTTGTCTTTTATAATTTTGCCCTTCTTTAATAAAAAGAAAAGTGCAAAATAATTACTTATGTTTTGAAAATAAGAATAAAAAATGCGAAATAAATTAAAATTTTCAATAAAGACAATTTAATATATAAATGTCTCATGTAATGTAATGTTATGCCGACGACATTTCCAATGTTAAGAAATAAAAATGTCTTCATATAGACGTAGATTAAGACATTTATAAAATATCTTTTAACATTTTATAGGAACGGGAAAAATTTTAAAAAACAGAATTTTTCGAGTTTTAGAAAATCCTCCACCTCTTAAAATTTATTCCGAGCCCTTGTGAACCACGGAATCCTATTTTGTTTTGTATAATTTTAGACAAATAATTTTGTGTAGATATTTATTTTCAATGATAGACTTCCCAAACAATATTATTTTGAAAATATTTGGATGAAAAAATTAAAAAATGTGGTAGACCTTTTAACTGCTTATACCTTCGCGCTTAATAAGAATTTCTATTTTTATATAATGAGTACTACTACTAGTTTAAATTTTAGCAATATTTAATATTACCTAAGAAAAAGGATGCCTCTATGGACTAGTTGGTAGAGAGCTAGTCTAGGATACGGGTTATATTCCCGTCATAGGCTCTGGTCTAAATAAATATATAAATAAATAAACATGGATCAAACTCTTTGTAGGAAATATTATAATCCGAACCAACTAATTAGAGGATAAAAAAGATTGACATGAGTTCATCTTTGTGGCGGAGGTACGGACGCCCGTTAACACTATGACACATACTGATGTAGAAAAAACATATTTGATTTGAAAGACATACATATCCGAGTTAGTAATTCTTTTTTTTTATTTTGGCTAAAATATACACACCAATAGCCAACAATTGTACATAAAAAACAAATTAAAAGATCCGTCATAGTACGTTTGGCTGGTATATAACTTAGATGTATAATGTGCTAACCACAGTGGGGGCAAAAATATTAGTTCTTAATGAGAAATTAAACATTTTTTTTTGAATTTTTTAAATAAAAAATAAATTTCCAAGAAAATTTTCAGAACTTGAGCTTATATCATTAGTTTTAGAACTAGTGTAATCGGAATATTTTTGGGAACTAGTGGTTTAACACTACTTCTATATTACTTCTACATCAGTTCTCAAAACAAATTACTGGTTTACAGATAACTTCCTAGAATTGTTTAAAAAAATTAAGAAAACAGACAAAGAACTTCAGTTTATTGAGTTAAATGAAAAATGAAATCAAATAGTAATCATTGATTTTTAACAATTGGTTCTTGAAACGTTCCCTAACGCTTTTATGGATTAAGTTCTATGTATGACAAATCAAAGCAAAAAATCATTGATTAAAGAACTACATAGTTCTGCAACCGTTTCATAGAGTGGATACAGGCTAGATAACACTTCCATAGAACTAGTTTTGAGGGTGACAAATTCGAACAAAAATCATTGGTCGTAACGCCAAATTAGAACGAGTTCAGGCTATTTTCATGCATTGGGGAACTAGTTGTAGAACTAATAAATTTTTTCCTGGGTTATTTAAATTTATTTTATAGTTTTCATAGTTATTAATATGTAGAAAGATTTTGGTATACAAAACTAATAGGTCGATTCAGATTGTAGAAAATTTGTTAAAGCAAAAAATTTAAAACTAAATGTTTTTTCTAAAAGTGTTAATAATTTTCCACAATTCCACATATTTAAAAGCACTTAGATTCATTCAAAATCTAGGAAATTGGATCCAACACGAACATTAATCCAAGAGGCATCTAAAAGAAATTTGGCACGTCTAAAAAGCCAAATCGCGATGTTATAATAATCTCCCGTATCCAGGAAAATCCATACCAAAACGGTTCAGAACTCTGAAGAGTGTCAAAAATAGGTGAAATTATTACGATCTATTAGAAATAGGATTGATCCATTTAAAGAGAGCGTCGAATTAGAAAAACACAAATTCACTTTCATTTTCGTTTTTCTTTACATTGTTTGTGTATTTATATTTATTTCAGTTGCTGAACTTTCAAAAAAGTATTTTCGATAACTTATTGGCAACTGAAATGTAGTCACTATTTATTAATATAAATTTACTTGTGGGTTGCGTTCCTAGTAGCCAACGCAACTAAAGTTCGGTTACCATACATAATTGACCATAAGTACTTCATATAAAATATTATTAAAAGTTTATTGGAGACTGGACGGAATAACATTTTTTTACTATGGCTAATTACAAAACGACGTGATTTAATAAATAAAAATAAAAAAATGCATTTTAATGCAATTGTATTGTTTAAATGCATTTTTCGTTCTACATGCTATTTTAGATTTTTGATTTTTTAGCACATTTAGAAAGTAGGGAATCTTTACATTAAAACAAAAATCTAAATTTTGTTTCATAAAATAATGATAATATTATTTTTATGCGAAATATTGGGAACATATTTTTTTTAATTAATAAAATGTGTGATTTTTATTTAATGTAAAGATTCTATACTTTCCAAATATGTTAAAAAATCAAAAAATTTAAATAGCATATTTAACGAAACAAACATTTGCAAAAAAATGCATTTTTAAAAATCTTTGTTATTTTTGAAATGTTCGTATTAAAGCTGACATGAGCAAAACTAAAATCATTAAAATTCACAATGCTTTCCCAGAGATATTGCTTTTTAAAGTTACATACTTTTATATATATATATATATATATATATATATATTTTTTTTTTGGAAAGATGAAAGTCGGGTTTTGCAGTTTCGCGAAACTGAAAACTGAAATCGACAAACGGTACAATGGAGTTTGTGTATGTAAATTTAGATGGAAATTGAAAGACACCAGGTAAAAAAATATCCTTTACTGGCGTTCTTATATGGAACATGAAACCATAGAGTAATTCCATTTTAAATTTAAAAATTTCAATCTCTCTGTAGCAAGTTTACCGATAAGGCTTTCTACAAAAAAAAAAAAAAAAAAAAAACAAATAAAAATAAAAATAAAAAAATTAAAGATGAACTTTTTTAGATACACGTCACTAAAGAAAATTCTTACAAAAAATATGTTAATGAAAATATTTTCAAAATTTTTATTTGGCATCTTAAAACACAAGCTTTGACAAATCCACTACAAAAAAATTATTTTGATATCTTTTATATAACAAAAGTTATGACCATTTAAATAAATATGTTAATCACTTTCAAAGCTATAAAATTGCCACAGCTCTCTAAATAAAAATGAGAAAAATTAATTTTACATGCCTCTACACATGCACCTAAATCGGCAACCAAGGGTCAAAGTTTTTTAAATTTAAAATGGAGTAACTCCACAAAAAAATTTATTGAAAAGTAGTTTTTGATATTGTATAAATATTTTGAGATGATTGAAATATTTTTGCAGGCTTCATATTGCATATCGAGGGCCTATGTTTAAAACCCTCACTATCTCAGGATATCTTGAAACTACTTTTTTGATGCCGTTATATTACCTATAATAACGCTCATCTATGATGTAAATTTCAAATGAAAATTCACATTTTTTTGTAAATTTTATCAACGTTTTCTTTGTTTCCCTCTATCTCATAAAATAAATATTTTATTTTTAGTTTTTAGTGCACAACCCTTTCTATCTGTCTGAGTAATTATTTCATTTTTTGGCAATTTAAATATAACATATATCAATTCTGACTAATTTATACATGCTAAATATGAATCAGGCCAAAAAATTTATATCGGTTGAATAGTTTTTTTTTTTTTTTTGATATAAATAATAATTAATATTCACTTTGTATAGCGGCTTCTTTCCCCTGTAAAGCTACCTTATTTATTTTTATATTAATTGTTGAACTTGGCATGAAAATTATTCCCACAAAATCTCGAGACTTTCATTGCAATAGTCACATAGATATGTGTTATAGATTTATATTGTTTGGGGGCTAACACTTCCCCAAGAGCTGCCCAAGAGCTATTTTCTCATATAAGTTATAATTCTTGATAAGGAAATTATATAAAACTTTTGATCTAATATGTTCTCATTTAAGCGATAAATAATTTTTACTCGAATACCCAGTAAAAATAAATAGGTAATTCTTAGGGAAATACTTTTTGGCTACTTCCAAAGTTTCACGAAGTGTACGATTTCTTGTATTTAAGAAGTTATGAAAACATCATCCATCATTAAAATTCGATTCAGATAATTTTTTCTGATATAAAACGTTGAGAATTTGCAAGTACTTGTTACTTAACAATAACTGTTTTAATTAAATGAAAAATATTGTTATGCATATTTTTTAATAAAAAATATTTGGTTTATATAAAAACTAAAAGTAATTTCCTTAAATTGATGAAAAAGTACATAAAAAATCAATTTTATATGACATCATACACGTAACTTCCTACCCAGTGAATAGGTATCAAAAAAAAAAAAGAACATTTTCCAAATTCACTGAAAATGATTCAAATTTGCACTACTTCTAAATTACAAGTTCAAGATCTTAAAATAAAGTGTCCTATTTGAATTATGTTGGCTTTTTAAATTGTTAACTAATTTAAAAACTTTAAAAATCATACATTAAATGGTTATTAAATAAATTTTTTCCAATGCGAACCCCTTTTTATTGTTATTTTATTTATGCACATCGAATATTTTAAAAGTGCAAAACCCTTCTTCTCTCTTAAAAATTCTAATATTATAAAATTTGAAAAACAAATTATATGTAAGATTTAGTTATGGTTTAAAAAAAATATTATAAATGAAAGAAATTTTTTGAATACTTGTAAAATAAGAGAAATAAAAATTTTTTTACTCTCCTAAAAGGATGTGTTTTTCGAGACAGAGTGTTTTGAATAGAGATTCACGATATTTTAAAATATGAATAATTGATTTTCAAAGGATTGTAATGTGAAAACTCTATGAACAGCGTTTTTGAATGTTTTAACTTATTTTTTTTTTTTTTGAAAAATGCAATGAGTTTAAACATCACTGTTTACACATCATATTATTGTGTTTTTCCTTTTGGCCTGTTTTTCGTTTGCCAAAATATTTTCACAAATTTTTGCTTTTCACACGCAAACACTTTTTAATTCAAACAATACAATTTTTAAACATAAAATAAATATGAATAAATATAAATTTCATTCATAATTTTTAAATTTTTGTTTTTAAACTGTTTGACAATTATTACAAATTCTTTTTCCAACAACTTTCTGTGTACTAAAAATACTAAAAATTTCTTCCCTGTGTGGAATTTTAGTAGGTTTTTTGTTGTTAAATAATTCAAAAGCTCGAATCGAGATATTTTTTGGCTTTGAAATATATGAAATATATGAGAAAACGACTTGTTTCTCAAAAAATCACTATATGTGTGAAAATAGCATATATTATATTATAAATTATAAACACAAATTTCGCTCTTTTATCTGTTGATTGGTAGATTATCATAAATTTAATATATTGTCAAATTTTTGACAAAAATTTTATCTTTCACACCTTTAATTTTCCATAAACAAAAAGGGCTATATAAACATTTTATAACACACATTAAAAATGTATTAAGGAAAAAGGTCTACATATCATAAATTTGGTAATAATGGGGTTAAAAGATTTATTTTTGAGTGTGAGGTTCAGTAGACGTAATTTTAATAAATCGTATAAGACCGGATTGCAATATGTTGAAAGCTAAGGGAAATAAACAGTTTTTATGCTCTTCTGAAAAATTCGAGTTTTGTAGATAGCCCTCTTAAGATCCACCATCAAAAAAGATGGGGGTATATTGAGTTTGTTATTCCATGTGTAACATGTCTAAATAATCATCTAAAACCCCATAAAGTATATATATTCTGAGATCTGGTAAGATTCTGAGTCAATTTAGCTATTTCTGTCCGTCCGCCTGTCTGCTTAAAACAGGATAGGGCTTGGTGCGGACCATCTTGGGCGTGATATTCAGCTCAAATATTTGTCTTATATAAGGTTTTTTTGGTATAGAAAACGGTATGAAAAAATATATATATCGACTTAAAAATACTTTTCCGCCGATATATCTTACACAAAAGCATGTACGACAATGAAAATTTGTACAAAAAATGGACACGATACGCCCACTTTAACGTCCACCTCCCACTTTTGATGAAATTTTAAATAGGGTGGCACAAAAAGTTGTGGATGGTGGGTATGACAGATTCGACCAAGCCGAACATAATATTCTTACTTGTTGAATATAAGACCTCAATATGATCGGAGGCGGACGTAGTTAATTATTTTTCCGATAATTTTCTAATATTTTGATGTAAGTATTTATGGAATTTAAAGAACTGTTAGAAATTTGATAGCAATGAAAAAGAATTGGAAACAGCATTTTTAATAAATCAAAGTGCGAAAAATATATCACTGATACATAAAACTCCCGCTCCATACCTTTGCTGAATTTACGTTTTTTTTAATTACTTTCGAGTCACAAAAAAATAACAAAAAGAAGGTGTAATCAGGACCAAAATACTTAAATTGAGGTCAATATATCTAAGTCTTTAGAACAAAAGAAAATTTACAAATATCGTTTAAGTTAATGAGAAGAGAATATTTTAAAAATGCAATGCGAATGGCCCCCCTCGAACCTTATAAGATTCGGTACAACCGAATTTATCCATTTAATTTGTTCGACATAATCTTATCCAACTGACACCTAATAACTCTTAACATCCCCCTAAGCTCACAGAATAAATAGCTAACCTAATATCATGAAATATCAAAATCAATTCTTCTTCATTAAAATCTTACCTCCTGACAATCTCCTTGGGCAATATGAATTATCATCAACGTCACTATTCATACTCATGCCATCACCTCCCTTGTCGTTACTTACGAATGTTGTTATAGATTGTAGTTTAGTGCTGGTGGTGGTGGCGCTTGTTTTTTTGTTATCAACTAAGGGACCATCAACGAAAATGTTGTTAAAGTTTACAAACATTTTTGCTGATTTAGCTGCTGAAGAGTTTGATGTTGTTGATGTTAGCAATTTAGTTTTAGCTGATTTCCGTTCAATACCATCATTACCATCACTGCTACTTAAAGCAACTTTATCACTCATTGGCCATTCCGTGCCATGGGGAATTTTTGGATAATTGGAATCCCTTAATGGTCTATTTCGTTGTTTTCTTATAGTCATAGTTGATGTTGGTTTATTTGTCTTGTCGTTTTTCTTCTTTTTCCTCTATTTGAGTAATAATGTTTTCCGGTAACCTTTATAAGCCAATAACTATTTTTGTTGCTGTGCAAAAGGTTTTCGATGACCTTAATTTTGTAAAAACTTTAGTTATTTGTTTTTTTTTACGTTTTTGCCAATATAAAATATTTAAATTTCATTTTGACATTTGTTTCCTTTTACTTTCATTTTTGTTAAATTTAAAAGAAATTTATTTTTAGTTTTACGTTTTAATTTTTGTTCTTTCCTTTAACCCTTTTGGTAACGTTAATATTTGATTTTACTCTTTTAGGTTTAGTTGTTATGTCTGCTGCTTATGAGTCTGTTTACAAATCGATTTTAATCAGTAAAATTCCTGCCATGTGGGCTTCAAAATCTTATCCGAGTTTAAAGCCTTTAGGTGCTTACATCACTGATTTCCTGCAACGTTTAGCATTTTTACAGGTAAGTTAATAATTTCGTTTTTTTCTTATAGTTCTTTGAGGATATTTCTTTTTTGCTGCTAGGCAACATTTTTTATTTAGAAAGTGGGTTAGAATTGGCAGAATAATGTTTTTTTAATATTAATAGGTTCGTGACCTTTCTTATAATCTATACACATACATATATATAAAATAGTAACGTGACTGACAGATTCATCATTCCACATACCAAACGTATGAAGCCAGAAAGATGAAATTTGGAACGTAGGTTGATCTCCCGCAAAGTAAATCTACTAAGACGGGATTTTTGAAAAAAGTGCTAAAAGCGGGTAAACTAGTATAGATACAAACAAAGAAACAATCTGATAGGTGTCTGGTACTTTTTTGAAAATCGGGCCTTTTAGGGAGAAAACAGGTAAAAACTTCATTCTGGTACTTGGTACGTATCTTCTAAACCAGTTAGAATACAATACAACGTATTCATAACTTATGGAAAAATGGCAAATTCAAATTTGATAGAATACAATACAACGTATTCATAACTTATGGAAAAATGGTAAATTCAAATTTGATACCTTTTTGCAAATTCGAACGTTCAAGGGGTAAAATTTTTATCCATTTTTGGTATATTTTTAATAAAACGTTTTTTTCTACTTATTGAAATATTCATATATGTATTTTAATATGGGATCCCACTACAATTTAGAAATTCATTGGAGTACAATTTTTGTTACATCCATGGGAGAATAAAAAGTACCAAAACTTGGAAAAAGCGAAAATTACATTTTATTCACTCAGTGATGAATTTTATATAATATTAAACATAAACACATGAGCTTAAGTATATGCAGTACTAGTGAGTGAGAATCCCCTAGGGGACTTTGTGGTAATTTTTTGTTCTTCAAATGGTACTTTTTAGATTTTCTATAATATTGAACCCAGAAACATGAAATTAAAGATATTTGGTCCTAAGTGAATGAGTATCCACTAGAGGGGACTTTTTGGTATTTTTAAGTTCTCCTAATGGTACTTTTTGAATTTTCTATAATATTGAACCTAGAAACATGAAATTAAATTGAGTGAATCAGAATTCATAAGAGGGGACTTTGTGGTACTTTTTCGTTCTTCTAATGGTACTTTTTAATTTTTACGATACTGAACGAAGAAACGTGAAACTAAAGATACATAGTCCTATGTGGTTAAGAATTTATAAGGGGAAATTTGTGGTATTTTTTGGTTTTTCTAATAGTATTTGTTGATTTTTTTTATAATATTGAATGAAGAAACATGGTATTAAATATACATGGTTCTATGTGATTAGAATTCACAAGAGATTAAATTTGTAAATTTTGGTTTGTTACTGTTAATATTGAGAGGGGAAAAACATTGAGAGAAAAGATTTTACATTTTCTTGAATTTTAGTTTAAATTTATATTCCCTTTTCTTTTAAGAAATGGTACGATGAAGGACCTCCCACTACATACTGGCTATCTGGATTTTTCTTTACTCAAGCATTCCTAACAGGAGCCCAACAAAATTTTGCCCGGAAATATGTCATACCCATTGATTTGCTTGTTTTCGATTATGAAGTACTACGGACTGAAGAAGATCAAACTGATAGAATTAGTGCACCCGAAGATGGAGTTTATATTTATGGTGTATTTTTAGAAGGAGCTAGATGGGATCGTATTGAAAACTGTTTAGCTGAATCCCATCCTCGTGAACTCTTCGATCGTATGCCTTTGATATGGATGAAGCCCGTCAAAAAGTCAGATCTTAAAGCGAGACATGTATATGTATGTCCTCTTTATAAGACAGCAGAAAGGCGAGGAGTTCTATCAACTACTGGCCACAGTACAAATTTTGTAGTCGCTATGCTATTGGAATGTAATCCCAAGACTGAACTCTCACATTGGATTATCAGAGGCACAGCTTTACTGTGTCAGTTGAGTTTTTAAAAAAATATATTTTAAGCTGTTTTATTTTGTTAGAGAATTTATTTTTATTTAAATAAATGCCATAAATAATTTTAATGTTTTAATGTTGCTTTACAATATTTTATATTCTACTGATGTAGAATAATTTAGCTAAATTCTCATACATCATTGCAAAACTAATTCTTGTGAGTAATTTTGTGACAAAAACTTTTTAATACTATCTGCACATTTGTTTTATTACTAAGAATTTATGAACCCAACAATCAAATATTTCTATTTACATACTACTATTTCAATATTTGCATACAATTAATTTTCAAAGTTTTACTATAAACTCGAAAAGAGCTTAAAAGTAAATAAAAATGGGTTAAAGGAGAAATCAGAATACTCTAAAACGAATGGATATTAAAAACTGTCAACAAATAAATTGATAATGAAAAATTAGAAAATAATATATCGATAGTGAAAAATTTCTATAGAAAATTTATCAATAACTAAAAATGTCTTCAGATAATTATTTCATAATGAAAAATTATAAAAAAATCTAATAACTGAAAGCTTTAATGGAAAATTTATCTATGTTAATAAATTACTATAAAAAATTTTTTGATATCAAAAAACTTCGAAAGAATATTAATCGACATCGAGTAATTACTAAAGAAAATTTATTTACCGATATCAAAAAATTTCTAAAGAAAATTTATTTATCGATATCGAAAACGTTTTATTAAAAATTTATCGTAAAACTTCGACGTCGACGTCGAAAAATTTCTAAAGAACATTTATCGAAAAGTCTCTAAAGAAAATTTATCGATATAGAAAAAGTTTCAAACAAAATTATTGTTATTGATATCGAAAAATTTCTAAAGAAAATTATTGTTATCGATATCAAAGTTATTTTTATTGAAAAATTTTCTACAAAAAAATATTGAAGATTATTTATATCAATAAATTTTCTATAGAAAATTATTGTTATAGATACATTTTCTATAGAAAATTATTGTTATTGGTACATTTTCTATCTAAAATTATTGTTATCGGTAATTTTTTTTATAAGAAATTAATGATATCGATTAATTTTCTATCGAAAACTATTGTTATTGATACACTTTCTATAGAAAATTATTTTTATCGGTAAATAAAATAAAATTATTATAAAAAATTATTTTTGTCGAAACATTTTCTATAGAAAATTGTTATTATCGATGCATTTGTCATGGAAAATTGTTGTTTTCGTTACATTTTCTAAAGAGAATTACTGCCATCGATATATTTTTTATGAAAATTGATGTATTTTCAATGGAAAATTATTGTTATCGACACATTTTCTGAAGAAAATTAATGTTATTAATGCATTTTTATAGAATATTGTTTTATGTGTTGTTATATGTAACGCTAACTTTAAATTTCTATAGATAATGTACCAATAATAATAATTTTCTGCAGAAAATGTACCAATAATAGTAATTTTCGGTAGAAAATATACCGATAACATTAATTGTCTATAGAAAGTGTATCAACAACAGTAATTTTTGATAGAAAATATATCGATTTCTAAAGAAAATGTATTGATAACAATAATTTTCTATAGAAAATGTATCGACAACAACAATTTTTTATAGAAAATGTAACAATATCAATAATTTTCTGTACAAAAAGCATCGTTAACGATTATTTTTATATAGAAAATATATCGATAACAATAATCTTCTATCGATAATCAATAATAACAATTTTCTATGAAATATGTGTCTACAAATATAATTTTTTTATAAATTATATTATAAATTTTTTTCGATATCAATGAACTTTTCTTTAGAAATTTTTTGCTATGGACAAATTTTCTTTAGACATTTTTCTCTATCGATACATTTTCTTTAGAAATTTTTTGCTTTTGGTGCATTTTCTTAAGACATTTATCGATACATTTTCTATAGAAAATTATTGTTATTGATACACTTTCTATAAAATACTGCTTGTAAAAGAAATTTTTCAGTATCGGTAAATTTTCTTTAGAAATTTTCCGAAATCGATAAATTTTCTTTACATATTTTTCTATTTTGATATATTCTTGAGAAATCTATACACATTTTTCGTTATCCTTAAATTTTTTAAATAATTTTTGTTTTTACAAAAATTTATTTTTGTCTTTTTTTATAAAAATTTAATATCAGGGCAGTTTTTTTCTGAAATTTTTGAAATTTTTACTTCGTTTGAGAGAGAGCGAGGGATATGAAAGGGTACAAGCTTTCATTTCTGTACTTCAAATTACAAACAAACAATTAAAGCAAGAATTGCTGAAGTATAATTTTGTGTGTGAACATAAATACAAGTTTAAAAGAAAAACTAGAAAGTTTTCAAAAAGAAAAATTGCTTTGTGTGAACTTAGACTTATTGTTATCGATAATAGAAAATCGAAGTATTTATTTGATCTATAAAAAATAATTTGTGTTGACATAAATAAATGAATTTGTCTGCAAAAATATTTAACTAGAATTTTATCTACAAGCTTTTTTGTATAACAATTTGTCTTCAGAAATGTGGTGTGCAGACGTTTTTCTATAGAAAGACAAATTTTTTTTCAATCAATATTTGAAGATGCTTTTCCTGGAAAATTATAATGTAGGGTATTCGCAGGTGTGTCTTTAGTAATATTAATATCTTTATTTAAATAATTATACGGTGACAACTACAATAAATATGTAAGTATTGCAGTGTTGCCATTTAGTTATATTTGTTATATTTTTAGTAACTTTTCAACGCTCCACGCAACATATATAATCCTTTGTTTTTAACCGCATTTTCGTAACTTTTGATCCCTTCAATAAATTTAGGTACTATATCTAAAAAATATATCATTAACGTCCATAGATCATGCATAGATTATGATCATAGCACATCACTTCTATCGAAAAGAAAAAAAATTGACAGATGAAACTACATATTTTCTTTTTTTTAATAGATTTTTGGTCTACAAAATAACTTAAATAGTAACTTTAGCTATATTTTCATTAAAAATAGTATTATAATCCAAAATATAAAAGAGTATTTTTTTCGTTTTTTGAGAAAGATTCAGTATAGAAAATTTAAGTAATGTGCTTTTGAACTGGTTAAAAACTAATTTTTTGTGAAAATGAAAACTTTCGTGAAGTTTGCGTCACATAAATAATATCCAGATGAATTATCAAACTTAAGAACATAGTTTTTGTTATATAAATTAAAATATTACATTTGATTTCAACAATAATATTTTTAAACCGTAAAAGCTGTTAAATTTTACAATGCCCGATAATTTGGTCCGACGGGACATAACTAATTTATTTATTAAATGAATTTTCTAATTTAAGAAGTTTTATTCACGGAAAAATTTTGACAGCATATTCTTTCCGATAACAAGACACTAGAACTATATCCTTATTTGAGTGCCGACGACTATTGTCATTGTTCAACAATATAAAAATAAAATACGTATTTTAAAATGCATATGTTTAGGTAATATTTAGCCAAGAAAACTTATAATATCAGATCAGCGTCTAAAGCAAATCAAGATTCCAGCACTGTTAAAATTGAAAAAATTCACCCTTATTATAGTTGTCGTTGTCGACACAAAACAATGTCGTCTTATGTCGCCTATGTCAAATTGGTATTCTAGTTGTCGTTATCGACGCCTATCGATGACTGTTGAATTATTTTTGATATTCTCTACGTCAAATTTGATGACGTCTAGAAGAGTTTAAAAGAATAAAATAAAAAAAGAGTGACAAAAATCAATAAATAACGCATATTTAAGGTATTCATGGAATATATATTTAATTATTTCTAGAAAAGAGAAAAAGTAAATAAAATTTAATAAAAAATATATATGTATGTATAATAAAAAATAATAAAAGAGAGCAACATTAAAATCAACGAATAGGAATTATAAGAATATAACAGCCTTCCAATCACAAAACTTTGTTTATATCTCAGTATGATTACAAAATGCAATATTTATTTATTGCAAATGCAATATTTCATTGTATCCGAAGTCCCAGAAAAATTTCGAAAATGACTTACTGTTGCAATCTCTTCAGCTAAAAATCTTAATATTACTACAAAAAAGTTTTAACAATTTTTCAAAAGAGTTTTTCTTTTTAATTTTAGGCTGATATTATCCAAAATTCGCTTTTTAAATTGCTATTACTTAACCTACATGTTGAAACTCATTTGTGGTTGATATTAGATTTTGTTCTTTTGACTCATAACTTCAATCAGAATCTTAAATAAAAAAGACTTTTAAATTGGAATTTTATATTTGGCGCAAAATTTATGTTTAAGTCTTCGACACAAAAGTTAGTGATGTGTTTTTTGTTTGTTTAAATTATCGATAAACAGTGGATGTCGTCTCAATACTGTTAGAGAATACAACATTAGCGTGGAAGTGATATTAATATCGATACCAAGTGATGTTGACTCAAAAATGACATTGACGTCGACGACGTCAATATATATATATATATATATATATATATATATATATATATATATATATATATATATATATATATATATATATATATTATATTATTTATATACGTGATATTATTCAATAAAAATAACATTTTTTTCCTCTTAAAGATTTGTTGACTGTGATCATGTTATATATTATTAGAAAGGTAGGTTTACGTACTTTTAAGATAATTTAAATCGCATATTTATTAATAAAGATATTCAGAAAAATGTATCAAAACTTTAGAGACCCATAACTCGTAAACAGTAAGCGAGCGGCCAACAATTTTTATATTACTTGAAATACAAGAAAGAGTACTATTGAGTCATTACTAACGTTATTTAAAAATCAAGTGTGCTTGCTGGTGATCTTAATTTGTACTTAAATTTTTGCATTATTTTCTTCCAAATTTTAAATAGAATTTATTATACCTATTAGCCATTTATTTTCTCAAATTCCTAAATTGTAACTTTTTAGGAAAAAATGTAACTTTTTTGACAAAAACCGGTAACTTTTTCCAAGGTACCCCTGACAACACTGATATATCGTATGTTGTTGTAAGAGTGTACAAAGGATAAAAAAAAAAAAAACAAAAACGAGATGTGTAGAGTGAAATGGAAAAGATGTCATTACTGGCTTGCTGTTCTCATCACAAAGCTCAAAATATAATAATGAAGGTATTACTCTCATACCAACTGTTAACTGCTGGGTTGAAACACAACATTACTGTATGTTTTTAAGTGGGTGGTTATTTGGGTAGTAGCTTTTTGTCGTTCAAAATATGCAAAGTTTTCAAAGTATGGAAGAATGTATGTATGTGTTATTTTAATACAAATTTTATTGCATGACGTGTAAGTATTTGAATGAGTAGTTGAATGCTGGTGGGGTTTATTTAAATGTTTCAAAATTTATGTAACAACTTTACATTTAATTTGCTTTTTTTACTTTATTTTTGTTCATTTTCCATTATATTTTGCTTACTTCACACAAAATTTTTATTTTAATTAAATTTCACTTTTTATTGGTGAAAAAGAAATTATGAGTATTATTTTTTTCTTTTTAAATTAAATACATATTTTAGGGATTAAAATTAATTTAAACTTAATGAATAAAATCAGATGAGTTAACAAAAATATTACTTCAAATAGCGTAAGAAATAATGTTATTTTAACCATTTTTTGTACCAGAAGCATATTTAATTAAGTCATAATATATAAAACATAATTTACTTTAAAATTTAATCGCAAAAAAAGCGGATTAAATTTCAGAAAATCGTTTTTTTTTTTCATTGAGTCTTCATAGCTATAAATGAATCTAAATAAAATTTCTTGGTTGAATAAATAAACGGTATAAAAAATATATTACGAACTTTCGTTTTTATTATTTTTTGCTATTTGCATTACAATAATCAAATCAAAATGTTGACATACATAATCATTCCTTTGTACGTCTGTTTTTATTGCTCTGTTTATGCATTTAATAAATGCAAATTCGACAAAACCAACAAAAAGTATATACAGCAGATACAGTCATAAGGAAAGCTACATTTAGGGAGGGTTTATTGGACCCAGCATACTCATATTCACGATATTTACATTTCAGCTCATTTACATTCCACTTTTTTTGTGAAATTTCCTTTTAGCGAGGAAAAAAAAATTATGAATGTATGAATGAAAAGAACAGAATAGAGAATTGCTTCATCAGAAATGTTAATAAATGCCAAATGACTAATAGTGTAAAGTTGTTTGGACCTCAACTGACTCTAACCAATACTCAGACAAAACACAATAAAAAAAAACAACGACTGGAAAATTAGAAAAGGAACAGACAGCGCACACAATAGCACGCGTTTAATGCGTGTTCTTTGTGCTTTTATAAAGCACAGCTGCCTTTTCTACGCCGTATCGATTTTTTTTTTTATTAAAATTCTATTTTTCATATTTGTTATTGCTATTAGTAAACAATCGACTTACCAACCAGAAGTCTCTTCTGAACATGAACAAAAATTTGGTTTTAATTTGAGATTTGTAAAAAAAAAAACAAAATACAAATGAAATTCCAATTTGAATTTTTATCTTATTTGATGTACAGTGGATTCAATACACTCAAAAGAATACACGAAATATACCTTGCATAAAAAAGTTATCGATAAATCTAACAGAGAAAATATTTTTTCTTTAGAAAATTATAGATAACGAACTTTTTCTATAAAAAATTGCAGATAACGATAAATTTTCCATAGAAAATGACCGATAATGATAAATTTTTCATAGAAAATGTATAATATCGATAAATTTTCTATAGCAAATTAATACTATTGATAAATTTTCTACAGAAAAATAATGATATCTATAAACTTTCTATAAAAATTTAATGATATCGAAAAACTTCCTATAGAAAATTAATGGTATCGATAAATTTTCAAAAGAAATTTATTGATATCGATAAATTTTCAAAAGAAATTTATTGATATCGATAAATTTTCAAAAGAAATTTATTGATATCGATAAATTTTCAAAAGAAATTTATTGATATCGATAAATTTTCAAAAGAAATTTATTGATATCGATAAATTTTCAAAAGAAATTTATTGATATCGATAAATTTTCTATAGAAATTTATTGATATCGATAAATTTTCTATAGAAATTTATTGATATCGATAAATTTTCTATAGAAATTTATTGATATCGATAAGTTTTCTATAGAAATTTATTGATATCGATAAATTTTCTATAGAAATTTATTGATATCGATAAATTTTCTATAGAAATTTATTGATATCGATAAATTTTCTATAGAAATTTATTGATATCGATAAATTTTCTATAGAAATTTATTGATATCGATAAATTTTCTATAGAAATTTATTGATATCGATAAATTTTCTATAGAAATTTATTGATATCGATAAATTTTCTATAGAAATTTATTGATATCGATAAATTTTCTATAGAAATTTATTGATATCGATAAATTTTCTATAGAAATTTATTGATATCGATAAATGTTGAATACGTTAACCCATATTCACAAACAATATTTAAATTTAAAATTAATTTTTCATAAAAAATTCGTCCATAATATGTATTTTAAATTTAAAATTTGTTTGTGTATGCGGGTATGAATGTATGTTTTTTTGTTACCTAACATAAATATTTACTAAAAACTATTTTCAATATCTATTATAATTTTTGTTAGTGTAATATCATAACAAAAAAAAAAAAAAAAAAAAATATATATATATATATACATTGTTTATTTATTTGTTCAGTTACCATGTCTTTTATATAACATGGTGCTTTTCCCGAATGCCCGTGAATGCCTTAAACAAAATTCCGATTCGCGAGAGTTGGTAAAATGCCTAATTGTTATATATAAAAAGTTCTTGATATCGAAAATTAGTAAATTTATTGTTCATGTTATTTTTGTTTATCGCTTTTTAAACCCAAAATATTTTTTAAGTGTATTCACCACAAATATAGTGGCTACAGACGCAATTTGCATTTCAATTGGTTCTGTTTCTGTTTGGTTTTATTTCTTTCGGGTGAATTGTGAATGAACCATTGACGGTGATCTTAAATAGAATCATCCCCTTGTGTATTCCACGCATACAATTCTGTCAGTCATATAGACGCACAAACACTTCATTCATCATATACACAAATTTACTATACGTCAACAGTAGAAACATTATTTTTTCTGATGATGGACAGTTGTTGTTGTTGCTAATGCTGAATTTTTATTACAATTTTTGTTTTTATTTTGTCACTGTTGTTGTTGTTGTTATTTTTAATAACGAATAAATACATATATTTATAAAAAAACCTGTTTTGATTATTATTGTATGCAGGATTAAATATTAACATCAAATGCAGGATTTACTACACATTTTAATTGTTATCGCTTTTTTTTTTCTCACTCCTCATTTTTTTCTTCTTTGTTCTATGTTTTTTACTACTGTGTAACATTGTTGAAATCTTAAAAATGTTTCGAGAAACAAAGAGTAATTTTTTGTCGCAAAGGTAATGAAATATGAAAAGAAATCATAAAAAGATAAAATTTTATTACAAATTTGCCCGAATAAATGAAAATTATTATAATTTAAAAGAAGTTGTAAGACATAATAATCTAAGAGCAACATATTATGATTGTAATATATGATTACAGTTAAAAATTAGAATAATTATAAATAATAATTACTATGATTCAATTTTATCATATTTTTGTCTGGTTTTATCATTTAATGATTCGATTTTTTAATATTATTAATTTATTTTATCATATTATGTCCAATTTTATAATATAACAATGTGTTTTTATTGCATTTTGAATCGACTTTAACATACTATAATCCTATTTTATCACATCATGGAGTTTTTTTATATCTTGATCCCATTTTATCATACAATTAATCAATTTCATCATATAATTCCCTTAAATCATATCATGTTTTCATATTATCATATTATAATCCCATTTTTTCATATTTCAATTTAATTGTATCATAATAGAATCCCATTTTATCATATTATGTCTAGGAGTTATAAGTTTCCTCTAATAAATTTATTGAAATAAACACATAAATAAATTATTATTTTTATTAATTTTTTATTACACATTTTACAAAAGAGAAAAATAGAGAAAATTATTTATTATTATATAAATATTAATTTACATATTAATTCTTTACATATTAATTACTTACACATAAATATTTACATAGGAATTTAGTTCAGAATTTAATTTTTTGTTTGGAAGATTCGTTTCTAACGATTTAAGGGTAACCGGAAAGTAAACATCTTCGTATTCATTTTTACTTATTGTTGGTGAATTTAAAATTTTAAATTGAATATAAATAGATTTGAAAGCAAATGGAATTAGTAGAAATATGTTATTGATTTTTTTAATTTTTAATGTAGTATAAAACGTTTTAAGATCTTACCTTTTTTATTTGCATTCCTTTAGTTTAACTTTGCAAATATTCACTATTTTATTCTCGAACATTCAATAAATACATAAACACTTATTCCTCACAAATAATCTGATTGCTTACTACGTTTAAGTTTTGAAGAAAAAAATATGCTTTAAAAGTAAACACTCAATGGTTGTGGAAAACAAAACATGATTCTATCTCTGAGAAAACATAACGTTTCTAATAACAAATATTTAACAGTTGTACAAAACAAAGTATGGCTTAAAAACACATCAAAATATTGGCAATATTTAATGATTATGGAAATAATAAAATTCTTGCATGATTATAAAATTTTGTTTCTGGTAAAAATATTCTCCAGATATATTATTTTTGTTCTCAACCATATTAAAATTTTGATTGAGGTTTACCATTAAATTCAAATAGAAACTTTTTATCATTTTCACAGTATTATTAAAATCTATTAAAAATAACTATTAGATAAGTATCGATATCGATAAGTTTTCTATAGAAACTTTTTGATATCAATAAGTTTTCTATAGAAGTTTTTCGATATCGATAAGATTTATATAGAAACTTTTCGATATCGATAAGTTTTCTATAGAAACTTTTCGATATCGATAAGTTTTCTATAGAAACTTTTCGATATCGATAAGTTTTCTATAGAAACTTTTCGATATCGATAAGTTTTCTATAGAAACTTTTCGATATCGATAAGTTTTCTATAGAAACTTTTCGATATCGATAAGTTTTCCATAGAAACTTTTCGATATTGATAAGTTTTCTATAGAAACTTTTCGATATCGATAAGTTTTCTATAGAAACTTTTCGATATCGATAAGCTTTACATAGAAACTTTTCGATATCGATAAGCTTTACATAGAAACTTTTCGATATCGATAAGTTTTCTATAGAAACTTTTCGATATCGATAAGTTTTCTATAGAAACTTTTCGATATCGATAAGTTTTCTATAGAAACTTTTCGATATCGATAAGTTTTCTATAGAAACTTTTCGATATCGATAAGTTTTCTATAGAAACTTTTCGATATCGATAAGTTTTCTGTAGAAACTTTTCGATATCGATAAGTTTTCTATAGAAACTTTTCGATATCGATCAGTTTTCTATAGCAACTTTTCGATATCGATCAGTTTTCTATAGCAACTTTTCGATATCGATAAGATTCCTATAGAAACTTTTCGATATCGATAAGATTCCTTCAGAAACTTTTCGATATCGATAAGATTTCTATAGAAACTTTTCGGTATCGATAAGTTCTCTATGCCTGTCTTGCACCAAATATCTTTTCAATGCTGTCATTTTTTTCTAAAGAAAGAATAATGAAAAACAATTTTAAAATTTAATAATAATAAATTACACAATCTTCAACATCAATTTGTATTCAGAAAAGCAAAAATCCTTCTCTTTATTAAATAGAATTTTATATTTTCGTTGTCATTAGTAACAACAACTGCACAAAATATTCGCACACATTCATACACAAATTAAAAGGAAGCCATAGAAACCAATAGAACGATATGGAATCCAGCAGATACGAGTTGAGATAGTTGAATGTACACACTACGTACTTACAGCATTATGTTGCAACATCAATTTATCAAATGCATTGTTTGTTGTTTTGTATTCGAAAAGCAATTTCTTAAAATTTGCAGGTGGTTTTACAGGGATGTACGATACATATTTACGTACTTCTAACCAGGCAAACAAGTTGCCATGGATTATAACGTACATAATGTGAATTATAAATCTCTTGTATACTTAATACTCTCATATCTATTACATATTAAGAAGTTCGAATAATAGTAGTGGGAGTGCACTTTCATATGTTTTGCAGCAGGAATACGTATTGTGCAAGTATTTCGCTTCATGTTTCCTAGGAATCAACATGAATTATTATTTAACAGATAATGGGAAGTGGAACAGCTACAATTTGGTATTTTACTATTAAACATTTTCTCGTAATTAATACATTGATATTGATTTATATTTTTAAATATTTGAATATATTGTTTATTGTATTTAATTAAAGTAAAATATAAATATTTAGTTAGAATATAAATTTATTTCAATTACATAGTTTGAAACTTTAAAAAGCTATTAAATGAAAACAATATATATCTCTGGTTTATTGGAAGAAAAGTACAGAACCACAAAATAGTTCTTAGAATTTAAAGTTAAACCATATAAAAAAGTCATGTTAGTATGGATGTAGATAAGTACATATGTATGTATGTATGTATATATGTATGTATGTATGTATGTCAGTATATGTACATTAGACTGCACCAAATTTATCGACTTTCGAATTTTGACCGAAACTCCGCCTGGAAGTATTCATTGGGTTGTAAGAAGATATTGTGCGAAACCGGATATCGTTAGCCCGTGCTGGATCGGACCAGAAGTTTGTGGGGTTCTTTTATACGGGAAAAATGGCTTTTAACAATTTTTAGATAAATTTTGCTAATAAATACTTTACTTTGTAACAAAATGTGAAATAATCGTAATCTACACGCAGAGAAAAAATATAGTTGTAGTGATCATAATCTAATAGAAACATCTTACGATTGGAATATATGATCACAGCGAAAAATAGAAATGATTATAAGTTATTATGATTGTATTTTATCATATTGTGTTCGATTTTATGGTTTATTTTTTCATATTATGATTCTAGTTTTACATATAATCTTACTACATCATTATCCCATTCTATCAGGTTGTGATTTGATGTTATTATATTATTATTCTATCTTATTATATTATTATACCACATTGTCATATCATAATTCCATTTTATCATATTATTATCCCATGTTATCATATAGTTCTCCAATTTTATCATATTATTATTTCAGTTAAAATAAAAAGCATTAATTAAAAATTATTTTTATAAATTTTTTATTGAAATAAAAAAATAATAGAGAAAAAATATTTTCATATCATTTCTTCATTAACTATATTCATTTGTACAACCATATGTGGTTCAAATGCAACATATGTTTTTTTTAACTAAACCCTTTAAAAATAGTTAATCAATATCTTGCATTGCTTGAAGTATAACCAAACCCTATCAATTTATATTTATTCATATATAAACTAAATGAGAATTACAATGAACGAAAAAACAAAAAAATATTAAAAAATATATATTTAAAATAAAGAAGTATTTAACTTTTCCACTAAGTTATAAGTTTTATATTTATTTGAAACATTTTATTGTCATGAGAATAATAATGTTAATATGGCTTAAAAACAGAATATGGTTTAAAAACAAGGAATGCAAATATTTAATGATTCTAGAAATAATAATATTTTTCATATTAATAAAATTTTGTTTCTGGTAAAAATATTTAAAAACATATAATTGTTGCAGTCAACCATATTAAATTTTTTATTGAGTGTAAGCATTAAATGACATAATGTAAACAAAAACGTTCTTATCACGCACATAGAGTTATCAAAATTGAAGAGAATTAACAAAGAGAACATAATATTGTTATAATATTGTTATGTTTTTTCTCCTCGTGTACGCATAATTATCTATCCAACAAGATATGATAAGAAAAATGACTTAAAAATTTTGAAAGTTATTACGAATTCACCAGACCATTAATTTAAAAACAGATTTTTAATTTTCTGAAAAATGCGCCTAACAAAAATTTTAAAAGCTTGAAATTGGAGTTTTGAAACAGCCTTAAAAAATCTATATTTTTTAACAATTCATGGAAATAGGTTTGAATAATCCTACAAAAACAAAAACTTTTTTTGAAATTTAATTAAAAATAGCATTTTTTACACTCCTTAAACAAGTGATCTAAAACACATTAATGGCCTGGTGAATTTGTAATAACTTTAAAAAGTTTTAACTGATTTTTTCTTTTCGTATCTTGTTTGATAGATAAATATATGTGGATCACGATTCTTTTATATTTTGTTACAAAAAAAGTATTTGATGGCAACATTTTTCTAAAAGCTGTAAAAACTTCAGGTCCGATGAGGCACGGGTTAATGACATCCAATTTCACTAATATTTCACAAAATATCTTTCCACATCCCAATGAACGATTTTAGGGAGAGTTACGGTCCAAATTCAAAATTCAAAAAAAAGTGCAATCTAATTTACATTCATAGAAATATATATATATATATATATATATATATATATATATAATATTTAGATGTAAGAGATTTTAATATAAACTAGAAATATTATGTATTGCTAAGTCTATACCATACATGCTGTCGTAAATTTGAAAAGGGGCATCATATATGTTAAAGATATTTTTTGGAAATTTTGGAGGGTTTATAGTAGTTTTTAATGATAAGAATTATAAAATAGGTTTACAATTTGAAATAAAAATATGTATGTTATCCACAAAAATGTTTCTCTTGTTATTAATTTTATTTTTCCAATCATTTGTAATCCTATTTAAATTTCTTCGAGTGTTTACGACCCTCAAAATGGTCGTTTTTTTTACCGAAATATTATACATACTATGCAAAAAAATAACCTTATATGTATGTAGAATATATGTAATATATTCTTTGTATATGTATTTAAGTTCATATGTACATATAATTACCATAAATCTTAAAAAAGAAGATTATTTACATATACACATGTGTATATTTTATCCTTTAATAAAAAACGGAACGTATATACTTTTAATTTCTATTTAAACTCTAGTGGAAAAGTTTGCATGTTTAGAAGCAATTACTTTTCGACCAGTTACGTTAAAAATAAATATAGTCAGCTAAACTACAAAAATCTCTGACTAACATTCAGAAAATTTTGTCATAGACAAAATGTACATTAGTTATAGAATCAGTTTTTTTCATATTAATTAGCCGTTCTCTACGTCTCAAATTGAGGGAAGTAAAATGTGTCAAAAGTGGCGATTAATTGCAATAAAAATCGTTGGTCTAGGTTACATTGTTTTTTTTTTTGTACTGATCTGTCCAAGTTAACATTTTTTTTGATATTGAAAAAACGATAAAAAAAGAATAAAATTTCTTCAACTTTAGGTGTACTTTTTTTTTTAATAAAAAGTTTCTTAAAGCAAAATTTTAAAATTATTCAGGTATTTTAGTGTGTTTTTCCTCAAGAATTTGAAAAGTTTGTTTTTTCAAATATTTTTAATTTTTTTTTTTTTGAAAATTGTCTTAAAATACATTACACAGAAAAAAATTCTTGGTTAAAGCAGTTTAAAAAATTTTATAATTCTTTTCTTTTTAGAATTTAGTAAAATTTGTAATTGATATAATTATTTTTTAGAACTTCCAAATGTAAAAAAAGAGAAAAAGAAAAACTTGTCATTTGAAAGTAAATTTTCTTTGATTTAAAAATTCAAAATAAAACAAAAATATCGTAACAATGAATACATATAAGAATTACAAATATTTTGTAAATGTCGACAATTCCTGGCTTTTAGAACTTTCTCTTAATCATAGATCCCAAAAGGACAAACACTAAATATCATTCGGTAAATAGAAGATTCCTATGTATGGTGAAATACATATATGCATTATTAATTTCTTCGGTTTCTTATTTTAGATGCATAATAATTTAATGGCATCCATATAAGGGTCGGGTTTTCTCTTATTGCTGCTGCCTAAAAGGAACTACTTCGACAAGTTTTTGAAGAAATCTTTCGTACAGGTAAGCATTGTCAAAATCTTGATAATATTGTAAAAAAGCTATTGCTTATAATTGAATATTTTTAATGTTGTAGATTGTTCAATTAACAGGGCAAAATTTTAAATTAATTTCTATTGTTGTAACATGCTAAAGTCAGTGCATTTACAAGGTGAAATTTTAATTTTGTATATTTATACATATTTGAGGGATTCACAAGGTGTACTATCATGTCATATTGTCATGATGTTCTAAAATTATACAATGGTTTAAGTGTTTTAAAATAATAAAACGATGTTTATTGTGCTGTCGTATTTACTGAGCAGAGACGATTTTATACAAACACAAATAAAAAATATTTTTTATTTACTTGAGTCTGTCATCTCAACATACAAAATGTACTTTTCGCATAAACTGACGGGTATTTTGATTTTTTCACTTATTTTTAGCTGATTTAAATTCAAATAGCACACTAAATTATAAGGGGTTGTTTACAACAGTCGTATTTTTTCATGCTATTATTATAGGACTTATGACACTATGTGAATCCCCTAATTGTGTATTTAAAATTTTATATTGTATATTAAAAACAAATTATAATAAAGCATTTTGCAATGGTACTAATTCGATAAATATTTAAATTGTGTCAATAAATATTTTAATTGATTTTAATGAAATTTTCAATCATAAAAGTAATTAATGTTTTTATAATTTTAATTAAAATTATAGAAAAATTCAATTAATTTCATTTTATTAATACTCTCATTTATTAATGTAAGCAATTCCATAATTAAATTACATTTTTATTTTTTTCTGCGTAGTTTTGAATGTTTAAGGATTGGAACTTAAATGTTACAGGTTGTTTGTTCTGAAAGGGGAGCATTCGCCACTCTTTTGTTTAAAATGCTCCCTTCTCATAACCTTAAACGATAGCAGTAAGCGTTTTTAGTATGAAAACTTAGATATGTTGGCTTTAATTTGAGTCCTTTCAATCACAATTATCTCTTCGTTACTTTAATTTTTTTTATATATTTCGGAACTGACCAAAAATGGAGAAACTTCTAACCTAACTCATAGGATAAATTCGCCAAGTGATAGTGCAGAATCGCTTCCCTATATATGATAAGTTTTTTTATTTTATTTTATTTTATTTTATTTTAATACAGCAATAGAAAAAGCAAACAAAAATTAATGTGTTGAATTGAATTTAATGTTAAATAAATAAAAATTCAACTAACAGTGCAAAACAAAATGTGTGCAATCACTAAATGATTTTTGTGTAAATTCTGTTAACACTAGAGAGTCTATATGTATAGTAAAAGATCTACAGCTAGTAAGTGCCTTGTAACTGATTACGACGTTCCTGGAGGATAATCTACCAGCAGTCCAGCGGATGCTCCCCAGGAGGAGTCTTACGTACGAGTGATAATTTTTTCACACTTTTAACATTCATTAAATCACCTGTTGTAAATTCTTTTATATCACAGGAAAATCTTTGATAAATTCCAAACACTATGAAAGTTATCCCAGAAATAACCACAACGAAATATTTGGGAGATTATTGAAAAAATAATTAATTACGCCTATCTCCGAAAAAATATAAATTGAAAATATCAAAAAACATAATTTCTTCAATTTTAAGATAATTGGCAGAAGCGTAAGTGCCCTTATGGTGAATGCTCTCCTTTCCACTCTACATATTGTCTTTTTTAATATTCTGAAAAAAAACGTGCGCATATAAATTAATTTTTTGTGAAAAATTCCAGTTGCTGATGTTTGTAACGCACAGACAAAAGCATCCAACATCCACTTTAAAGTATACCAATCGACTCAGAATCACTTTTTGAATCGATCTAATGATGTCCGTCTGGCTGGCTGGACGGCTGTCTGTTTGGCTGGCTGTCCATGTAAACCTTGTGCACAAAGTACAGGTCGCAATTTTGAAGATAATTCAATGAAATTTGGCACATAGGATTTTCATGACACAGAGATGAGGTCTATTGAAATTGGTGATGATCGGTCCACTATTTCACCTAGCCTCCATACAAATGTCCTCCCGGAATAGGGGTTTAACGATCATGAATGCATGGAATATAGCAATATTTTAATGAAATTCAGTGTAAAGAAGTTTTGTATAAGTTTCAATCTTTGTGCCAAATTTCATAAAGATTGATCCATAATTGATCATGGCTCCCATATAAAACCCTCTTACGAAAATCACTTTAACGTGCATAAATCACATACAAATGTTTGAGTTAGGTTTATATTCGACACAAATAAGTTTTATATAAGAATAAATCATAGTGACAAATTTAATGAGGATCGCTCCATAATTTACCATAGCTCCCATACAAGCCCACTTTCGGGAATCACCCGAAAGTGCATAAAATCATATAAATGTTAGTATTAACGTAATATTCTGTATTCATATGTTTTATTTTACACTTAGTAAAAGTATCGGTCCACAATTGTTCACATGTCTAATATAAGACCCCTGCACAATGGTGTGGGGTATCATATGGTTTCTTTATTATTTTATCAAACATTACACAGTGGCGCAGAATCGAAATATTTGGAAATAAATCTAATCGGCTGGTTGGACTTACGAACACATAGGTGTAGAAGGGGAGTGTACAATTTTAAGTTTGGAAGGAGGATCACACACGTCTCAAGAGCGAAGCTATGGGTAGGTACCTCTGACATAGCAAATTTTTTAACCACTAGCCAAATTATTGCTCCTTTCCCGATCTCAAAGATATTTACATCACCTTAAAGGCCTCAACAATCTTTACAGAAGGTATCATAGCTATAACGTAAAGTTCCTTGCAAATATATCCTAGTTATTCAAAACGTTAATACGTTAATAATACATTAATCCATTCACCTCTTATGATCGTACGTGAAAAAATTGTCCCATTTATTTTGTACATCTCTTCTTAGTTAATTTTTAAAATTTTTCAATTGGCTTTTTTAATGTTTTCTATTCTATTCTATTTTCTACAAAAAATTGAAACGCAACGATACCTTACAGAAAAACAAATATATTTTTTCATAAATTAAAAAAATTACAGCCGACACAAAACTTTACGTTACTTCAAAACTAATTTTAGCTTAAAGCTAAAGATACGATAAAAAACATAATTACAAGTATTTTTTTATCTCCTATAGTTTACGTGTTATTGGTATTTGAAATTTCAACTATTTAAATTTTGCAATATCTTGGTCCAGTTTTTCTTTCATACATGCCAACATTTCCGACCGATTTTATTTTATTGTTTTTGTAATTAGTTAAAGAATAAAATAATATATCGAATAAAGGAAATTTGAAGTTGATATCTTTATTGAGTCCAAAAATAAACGATTTTGATTTTGAAAATTGCAAAAATTATGATTTTTTATGTTTTTTTTTCTCTAAAATAAAATTTTTCTTAAGAATATATAATGTTTTTACACTTTTCTGAAAAGTATATTTACGGATATAATTTCAAGATAAAAAACGAGCTCAATTACTCCATACAGCAAAGTACAGATCCAGAATTTTGAATTTAGCCTATATGTTCTAAAATTCAAATGAATGGATCTACAAACAGAATGCAATTTCAGAAACTTTGATGTATCATAAATGTGAAATTTATAGGTAGAATTTTGAATTTTTTTTATCTTATTATTTTAAATTAAAGTTAAAAAATAACGAAAATTTCATTGGGAAATACTAACTAAGAAAGATTTTATTACAGATAAAATATTTTTACTTCATCCAAAAAACAATTTAATACAGAAATCTTACTTTAATTCTAAAAATCAGAAAAACTACGGACTTTATTATTTCCAAATAATTCTGTCTATCTGACGTAAGTCTTAACTATACACAAAAAGATCGAAGTCAATATCATTTAGAGAACCAAAACTACGCCACTTTAAGGTTTAATATTTCGCACATATCATATTAAGAGAAACACATCTATTAAAATTAACAAACAGAAGGACGGACATTAGAATTGTTTCAAAGAAAATATTAAAACACAAGAAATGCATTTTGTTACCTATTTATCAATAAAAACAAAATAAAAAATGTAGTCGGTCAAACCCGACTATATGATACCCTACACCATTCTGTAAGTATATCAAAATTCGGGGTGGGGTCTTACTTATATGATACCTGGGGCAAATTTTTGCCGATATTTGTATTAAGAGTATTGTGTAGTTCTATGAAACATGTGTATGCATTATATTATATTATTGAGATTCCCGGAAGTGGAAATTATACGGGACCTATGGTTAATTGTGATTGTGAAAAAATTTGACGCTGTAATTTCTACTTATGTAAAATGTATTTATGTGAAATACTAACATTTGTATGGAATTTATGCACGTTAAAGTGATTTTAGGAAGAGGACTTAAATGGCAGCTATGTTCAATTATACACCAATATTCATGAAATTTGGCACATTGGTTACTACTTATATAAAAGCTATGTGAGGGCTAGGTGAAATAATTGACCGATCATAATCAATTTCAATAGGCTTCGTCCTTGAATCATAAGAGACATATGTTCCTTTTTAAACAATGGTTTAAACGAGATTTTGTCTCTTTTATAGAGCGAGGTCTTATTGATTCTCAACAACTATTGGAATGAAGAACTTGGTTTGGAAAAATGGACGATAGAACAAGGACGTTCGTGGGAAAAGAATGACAGAAAATATATGTGAATTTAGGCCTTATTTTTTTGGCACATTAAAAACCATTTGTATAAATATAAACTGACCCGAATGCATATAAAATCAGTGCCCGTTAATCATTTTATGCAGGGGGCTTGATATTTATAGCGGATTTAAGTTGAACGTATAACAATTTTTCCAAATTTGAAGTTTATGTTTAACTTTGATAAAAATTACACGCTGAGTTATTCAAATAAAATTTATAGTCTGGAAAATATTTGATGGTATTAGTGTTGTATATTTTAGAATTTCTTAGTAAAATCAAAAAAAGTTCTTTATACAGTCGAACAGGGTTATAACGAACTCGAAGGGACCAACAAATTTAGTTCGTTATATGCAATTTTTGGGTAATTTTCAAAAAGTCCATAAAATATCTTTATCAAATTTATTTTTGATGCTCCTTCGATTATATTGCGTAAAATAACAAAAACCTAAGTACACGCAGTAAATTAGTAAATTAGAAACTGTGAATGTGCTTCGCGAAAAACTAACTTTTTAAATAATTTTCGCTCTTGTTTTCCAAGCTTTGAGGCTATCTACCGCGTTGGCTATTTATAGCACATAAATTAGATATAACGTAAAATAATTACAGCAAGTATCAATCCCTGTTTCATGGAGTAATCAAAATTTCACTACCCTGTATTTAACTGTTGAAAGTCTGCACAACAACAAAGAAGATATAGAATTTAGCCACAAAGTCCGATTAGTTTATACGAGATTGAATGAGATCAAAAACTTCGAACAACAATCACGATTATAAAATAAAACTTATCGTGCACAGTGGTGCCAAGCGCAACATTTTTGGTAATAAATTTGTATCTCCTGAACTACTGGTCGGATTGAATTAAAATGTATAGAAGAGTTGTAGAGGAGGACCCAAACTTTCAGAAAACTCATCTTGTAGTCACCTTGTGAAAACACTAGAGAAACTACGGGATATCAAAGTTGACTACAACGTCTATAAAAAAGTTTAAGAAGATCATAACTTCTACAAATCAAGTCAGATTTCAAGGATTTTTATATTTCTGTAAAGTGATTGGCATAATAAAGAAAAAATAAGCTTATTCACCTCTTACAGATAAAAAGATATTTACGCTTAAATTTTGAATTTATGATTATTTGCCTAGACTTTATTTCTTTTTTTCGGGAATAAGTCCTGAAGTATATGAATTAAATTTCAAATATTCTGTAGTTTGTAATATATTCCGAAATAATATGCTGAAAAAGTTTTTGATTATCTTAATTCGTCTAGATGTGAAAAATGTTCAAATTCGGCACTCTAAAATTAGTACGAAAAAAGGCTACTTTTATACAAAAAATACTTACTTTTTCTCAAGGTTTTTTCTAATAAAATTTTTTTCCTCACATATTTCAAAAGACAAGTTTTCATAAACTGTTAATGAAGAAATTTTAAATTAATTTACGTTTGCAACCTACATCCAGCATTGGTCAGAAAAGGTGAATTTTAGAAAAAAGTTTCATTTTTATCGGTTAATAAAAAAAAATGTCACGTGAGTTTTTTATTATTTATTAACGATATTTAATCGTAAAGTAGATTTAGGTCGATTAGACACTAAATAGCTTCTCACCCGGCCGAATGCAGGAGAAGTCAATTTTTTAAACCACTTTTTATGCATATTAGCATAATATTTTCACTATTATTTCTTATGCAATGTAAAAAATAAATATCAATCTTTCATTCCTAAAAAATCATTTTTAAAGCTTTACAAACCAATTTTTGTGCAATTTTTCTAAAACAAACTATATAAGAAAGAAATAAAAGCAAAAAAGAAAAAAAAATAATATTTTTTTAAAATAAAAGAAAAAATATTACAAGATTATGAAAATATACTTATCTATTAATTCAATGATATATAATAGGTATATAAAGGTCGTTTTAAAAACATTTTATAATATTTTACTGTGCATTTCCATATGTGCGTATATATAACGAACAATTGTACTGGCGCATGTTGTTTGTGTAACGAGATAATATTCGTAATAATCGATTAAATTTATTAAATATTGTTTTTTTTTTTTCAAAAAATGTATAAAAATTGATTGCAAAAGCTTTTTAAATGATTTTTTCAGGAATGAAAGACTGATATTTATTTTATACATTACATAAGAAATAATAGTGAAAATATTATGCTAAAATGCATTTTTGTGCAATTCAAAAAAAAAAAAAAATCTTTTAAAAAATTAACTTTTTTTTTATAAAATCTGCACTTTTGCATTAGTTTTTGGACGGCGGGAAGCAATTTAGTGTCAAATCGATCAAAATCAATTTTATTATTAAATATCGTCAATAAATTTGAAAAAAATTTTTATTAATCAGTAAAAATAAAACAACTCACCATTTTCGATCAATGCTGGATGTAATAGAGGGCAAAGTAAATCAATTTAGAATTTCTTTATTAACCAATTATGAAGCCTTGTCTTTTGAAATATCCCAATAATAGCTTGGTAATGACATGTAAGTAAATCAATTTAAAATTTCATTATTAACCAATTATGAAGCCTTGTCTTTTGAAATATCTCAGTAATAGCTTGGTAATGACATGTAGCTACGTATGTGGTTACTTTTCAATGACAACACCATACCGAATAGAATTAGTTTATTTATAATTAGTTTATTTATAATTACCTTTTTATGATGATATATATATATATATATATATATATATATATATATATATATATATATATATATATATATATATATATGTGTGTGTGTGTGAAGGCAAAATTTGCGTATTCATATACATATATTCACAATTGCAACTTAAAAACTTTAATCGGTACGCTAAAAAAGATTTGTTATTCTTATGCTTTTGAAATCTGTAATTCAAGTTTATAAAATTTTCTTTCTATGTTTAATAAAATAAAAATAAAAAAACGATGACATTTAATTAGTTATTTGTAAACTTAAATGTAACTACTTCCTATTACTTTCACTAATAATGACTTCTGTGATACTTTAAAATCAATGAGTTGTTGAATAGCTTGGAATGTAATGACATCTCAGTAATAACTTTTTAAAATGCTACTTTTAATAAAATGAGGTAAGCAGTTGCTTCTAATGTCATCACCGTGTTAAAATAATGGGTTATTCAGATAATGTGTAAGTAATGAAGAGCTATTATATTAGCTTCTTAACTCATTACAATGGAAACCAAAGTTTTTGCTGGGATGTAAAGAAAAAAATTTTTATTTAAAAAAACTTTGGGAAAAAAGTGAAAGAATAGTACTATATTTTTGTATAAAAATAGTAATTTTTCATACTAATTTAATATTGAATTGTTTCAAAGAAAATATTAAAACTCAAGAAATGCATTTTGTTACCTATTTATCAATAAAAACAAAATAAAAAAATGTAGTCGGTCAAACCCGACTATATGATACCCTGATTTTGATATACATACAGAATGATGTATATCAAAATTCGGGGTGGGGTCGTACTTATATGAGACCTGGGACCAATTTTTGGCCGATATTTGTATTAAGAGTATTGTGTAGTTCTATGAAAGATGTGTATGCATTATATTATATTATTGAGATTCCCGGAAGTGATAACTATACGGGACCTATGGTTAACTGTGATTGTGAAAAAATTTGACGCTGTAATTTCTACTTATAAAAAATTTATTTATGTTAAATACTAATTTTATGCTAACATTTTTATAGAATTTATTTATATTTATATATTTTATAAATGGCAGCTATGTTTTACGTCTAGACGAAGTGAGATAATCAATATTTGACAAATTACAGAATTAAAAAAAATGTTCCCTCTTATACCTTAGGATTTATTCAAAAAAAACGAAATAAACTCAAGGCAAATAATCAAAAAATCCAAAAGAGATAGAGATATCTTATTTAACTGCAAGAGATAGCTCATTTTTTTTATTTATCTTAACAAGCACTTTATAGAAATATATAAATCTTTGAAATCGGACTTGATATGTAAAAATAACGATTTTTTGAAACTTTTACATACTCAAAGAATTCAACTTTGACCCCCTGTAGCTTATCTCCTGTTATCACAGCCTGACTGCAAGATAATCTTTCTGAAAGCCTAGGTTCTCATCTAAACTATTCTATACATTTCAATGCGATTAGAAAAATAATTTAGGAGATACAGATTTATTACCAAAAATTTCCACTGTGATATTAAAATTTTGAACTCTATTAGTTTTAAGTCTGATGATTACAGATATAAACTTATTATAAACTTATTAAGGATTTAATTCAGTTTCAGCCAGGTAAAAAACTTTTGATAATGGCCCATACATACACTTAAAACCAAATCCACCCTTTATCTTTAATACTTCATTTTTATCCCTCAAAAAATTGGCCAAATGTCACTATTGTGTACCGATGTGAACACATATTTTCAACGAGTAAGTATTAAAGTTAATTTATATCTGAATAATCAAACATAAAAGAAATTCATGATGTTGGTTTTATTATTGTAATTTTCTTTCTCGTCCTTTACAAACATCTTTCAACCCACGTCAAACCCACCTGTTTATTGCTGTGTTATTACTTAGTATTTATATGCAAATTTCCATTAAATTCAATTATTTATCAAACAAATATTTGAGATTACATTGAATTATTTGTTTGAGTATACTTCGAGTTACCAACAAAAAAAAAAAAAAAAAAAAACATGTTTATATATTCTAACATTCAACATATACAAAGATATATAACCAATTATGTATGTATGTGTGAGCATAAATATTTTTGTATGTATTAATGTGTACATATTTGTATCTACATATATGAACATTAGACTGCACCAAAATTTGACTGACTTTTGAATTTTGACCATAACTCCCCCCTAGAATTGTTTTTTGGCCTAAAAGAAGATATTGTGTGAAATATTAGTGAAATCGGATAACGTTAACCCGTGCCGCATCGGGCATGAGGTTTATAGGATGCGTTTATATGTGAAAAATTTTGCTTTTTTATAGTTTTTAGAAAAATTTAGCTATTAAATACTTTTCTTTGTAAGGAGATGTTAAAAATCGTAATGTATATCTACCAAACAAGATATAAAATGAAAAAATTGTTTAAAAAATATTTAAGTTATTACGAATTCCCCAGACCACTGATGTGCTTTCGATCATTTGTTTAAGGAGTGTACAAACAAATCTTTAATTGTTTTGAGAAATGTTTAAATAAAATACTATTTTTAATTAAACTTTGTTCTTAACTACTGAAAAGTAAGTTTTTGTTTGCGCAGGATAATTCAAACCCCTTTCGATACTTGGTTAAAAAATGTTTAATTTTTTTAAGGCTTCTTCAATACTCTAATTTCAAACTTTTAAAAATTTTGTTAAACAAATATCAAAAAATAATCTATAAAACATAGACAACACCATGGAAATTAAAACCAAAAAAGAATTACATGAATACCTTATATAACTAAACCGTACCTGCGGGATTTCGGCAAAACGGCATCTTTTCACGTTTTTTCGTTTTGAACCGATAACAAGACTGAAGTTCTTCACAGCATTGGACAAGGATTACTTTTAAAATACGAAGGTAAAAAGTCAAAATTTGACTTTTCAATAAGAAAAAGGAGGAAAAATGATTTGTTTTTATTTTGATTTCGATGGAAAGATTTTTGGGATAAATTTTGATTACTTAGCATAATTATAATTGTATTTGTCCATGATATTACTTAATAAAATTTACTTTGCAAATATTTATGAATACACAGAAAAACGTTTGTAGATAAATATAAAAATTTACTTTCATTGATTTCTGTTCATAATATTTCAGCATAATTTCTTAAGCATTAAAACTTTTTTTATATTTTTTCACATGAATCAAAAGTCCAGACGACTGAAAAAAATTTTTTAATTTTCATTTATATTTTCAATTTGTAAAAAAAATTTTTGAAATTTTTTTCGGAAAATTTTAAGTTTTTAATGATTTTTAGCTACATGTTGGGAGCTGAACAGAAGTGTTTTTTATCAAAATGATGTGCTGCAGAATGCGATCAAAATTATGCAAATTCCTAAACATTATTTTTAAACAAATTTTCCTTGGAACTTTGCCATTTTAAGTCATTTCTTGTTAATATTTTCATGTATAATTATTTTCATTTGAAATCTGTAATCAAATCTAATAAAACTAAATCAAAGATTTACCAAAATTTTTGCAAAATTACTAAATTTCACATTATGAACAATTTAATAATATGAACAAAATTTTATTTTTTATGAATAAAGTTTGGGAAAAAATCATATTCTATTCATAATATTTATAAAAAATTTTTCAAATATATACAAATAAAAAACTCTGTATATGTGCGTTTTAAAAAAGGTTGACCCCAAACTTTTTTTAGTTATATTTCCACAAAATTTGATAGAAAATAAATAAGCTTTCGTTATGTTTCTCTAAGAAATTTAATGTATTTAAAATTTTGATTTTGACTTTCGTATTTTAAATGTTATCCATATCGGATTTTGCTAAAAACTTCAGAATATATTTTCTGAGATATAGTTTATCTTACTGTGTAATGAATTTGTTGCGTCTGAATATTAGCAAAAAAAAAATTAATCCGGAACAAAAAACGACAAAAATTCCGTTTTGCCGAAATACCCAGAATTCAAATCGCAGGTATGTCTTAATTATATAAGGTATTGACGTAATTCTTTTTTGGTATTATTTCCTGTGGTCTTGTCTATAAAACTCCATAGTTTTTTCCGAACTCTCTTGATATTTGTTTAACAAAATTTTTAAAAGTTTGAAATTGGAGTATAGAAACAGCCTTAAAAAACTCAAAATTTTTAACCAAGCATGGAAAGGAGTTTGATTTATACTGCGGAAGAAAAAATTTCTTTTGCAGTAATTAAGATCAAAATTTAATTTAAAATACTATTTTATTTAAACATTTGTCAAAAAATTAATAATTTGTTTATACACTTCTTGAACAAGTAGTCGAAAACACTTTAATAGTTTGGGGAATTCGTAATAACTTAAACGTTTTTTAAACGATTTTTTCTTTTTGTGTCTTACACAGTTAAGCAGAATCGAAATTTTTTGGAAATAAATTTGTAACTTCTGATCGGCTGGTTGGATTTTCATGAAATTTAGTATAGACGTAGCAGAGGAGCGTACAATGTTAAGTTTGGAAGGGGGGCACAACAAACCTCTCAGGGGCGGAGCTAAGGTGGCATAAAGTTAGGTACCTCTGACATAAAAAATTTTTAATCGCTTGCCAAATTTTGATTTCTTGTCCGATTTCAAATATTTTTATATATTGTTGTACGCCCTGATAAGACCTATAAAAAACATCATATCTATCTCTTATAGTTTTCGAGTTATTTGCGTTTGAATTTTTAAGCACCATAGTTTTGCAATACATTTTTTATTCAATATATAATTTTGTTCTTTAACTAGTTAAGCAAAAAAGCTAATAAAATCGGTCGGAAATACTAGGATATATATGAAAAAAACTGGACCAAGAATATGCAAAACTATGGTGCTTAAAAAGTCAAACACAAATAACTCGAAAACTATAAGAGATAGATAGGACACGTACGCATGTTTTTTAGAGGTCTTATCATGGCCTACAACAATATATAAAAATATTTAAAATCGGACGAGAAACAAAAATTTGGCAAGCGATTCAAAATTTTTTATGTCAGATGTACCTAACTTTGAGCCACCTTCCAAATTTAACATTGTACGCTCCTCTGCTACGCCTATACCAAATTTCATGAAAATCGAACCAGCCGATCAGAAGTTACACATTTATTTCCAAAAAATTTTGATACTGCCCCACTGTGTCTTGTTTGATAGATGATAATGTGTGTTCTACGATTTTTTAACACTTTGTTACAAAGAAAATTATTTAACAGCTAAGTTTTTCTAAAAACTATAAAAAAGCCAAAATTTCCCGATATAATCGCATCCTACAAACTGCAGGGCCGATGCGGCACGGGTTAACGTTATCTGATTTGACTAATATTTCAAACAATATTTTTTTATAGCACAAAAAAATGATTATGGGATGAGTTACGTTGATAATTCAAAAGTCGATAAATTTTGGTGCAGCTTAATGAACATATTGCGTACATATAAGACTTTAAGAAAAAATGTGTTTTAATAAAGAATCTTATTATTCATTTCGATTTAATAATACCAAGTGGTTTTGTTTCGCAAACAAACAATGTTGGCTACACAATAAAAGCAAACAAAAAAGAATTTAATTAAAGTTCAAAAACATTTATTAAATAAATAAAAGAAGGAAAGAAAAGTTAAATGAAAAAGGGAATGAAATAAATTAATTTAAAGAGAGAAAATATTTCTACATAATTAAACAAATTTCATTATTAAAACATTTCTTATGTTTGTTTAAATTAAGAGGCTTACGGTCATATTAAGAATATTACTACATTGATGTAGGAGCTATAATTATTTATTTTGTTTATGAATAGAGAAGTTAGTAATGAATTAAATTATATTGAATCAATAGAAATTAATTAATTGTTTTTGAGAGAAAAATAACTGGTATTAACCAGTATTAAATAAGATTTGCCAAAATAAAATCTATTACTTTAGAAATGCGATTTGTTGTTTTTCAATTATAAGCTAATTATGATATCAGGAAAATTTTAATTAGTTTTACTTTAAGTTTTTAAATTAAAAATTTAAAGTCTATCTATATTAGGCCATGAAAATTAGATGAAAAAAAGACAAAACTTCGGAATTTAAGGGAGGAAAGGGAATTTTGTCTTACAACTTTTTGTTGGCGTCTTATAAATGTTGTTTAAAGCCACCCATAATCACATATACGCTTTTTTTAAATATTTAGTTCATTATGTATATCACGCATTTTGATTCCATTACAACATTTATGAACTACAAAATTTCCTAGAATTTTGCTGAAGTACAATTTTATGTGCCATCATCAGTTTTGGAATGAAAACGTTTTTTAGGTTCGATTTCGAAATTGTAAAGATAATTAGCTGTTGCACAAATTATTCAGGAAGCACTTCTTGGTCCATGTAAGATTGTCCGGTAATGTAATATGTTTAATTAGGTTATAGGCTTAAGTTATTCGCTGCAGGTTTTTATAAGTAAAATTTTCTTTCAAATAAAATGAGATAATAAATATTTTTTTTTTATTTTAAGAGATTTATTACTAAGTACTGCGCACAAAAAAATTAATGCATATAGTTCAGCTTATAATCAAACTAATTAGTTAATCTTCAATAAAGTATTTAATAATTTTTGAAACAACCTAAATAAAAGCTTTATTGTGTTTTCGGTTACTTTATTGTTGGAATGGGTCCACTTATTTTCAAACTCTATTTTATTATTTACTCTGCTGTTCTCTAAATATTTTTTTACAGCAAATTTTTTTTTTTTTTTTTTTTTTTTTTAAACACACACTTAATTTTTTGCTGTAATAATGAGAAGAAAGATGAGAAAAAAAAATAAAGTTCGACAGTACGTACTTTTTATCACCTTTTAAGCAGTATTCATATTTTTGAAAACATTTTGTATCAGTATTTATTTACATTTTGTATCTCTTATGTCATCACCTTTTTTTTAGCGTTCCTATTAGGAACTTTTTTTTACTTCGTTGACCTTCAAGACAGTTTTTTTAACTTTTCTGATAAGAGATACAGATCAATTTAATGAATGAGTCACATTCCATCCAGAGATGTAGAAATTTTCTCTTATAATTCATATTATTTTGCCTGTGATTCTACAGTTTGTAAATAAACTTTATCTTCGGTTATCAGGGTTCCTTTCGATAACAATGAACTCTTTGTATTTTTTATGACCTAAAAAATTGAATTTCCTATATCATCTGCATTCCTAGCAATTGTTTTGTATGGTCGACATGTGTTTTCTTATAAATTTTAATTATGAGTTTGCATGAAAGAATTTTGTTAAATTCTCATTTAAAAGAACTATTATTACAACTATTACAACAAAATTTAGTCTCTAGTTACTGAAAATAGTAAAAATGTAAGCAATATAATGAAATTTATTAGTTTGAAAGTGTGCATGGATTTTTTCGTACGCAGTCCTTTCATATGATTTTTAATATTCAATAACTTTTTAATTCCACTATATCACGCTAACAGTTTATAATTACATGTTGCAGCAATATACCCTCTATCAAATAAAAAAATAATGAAATTTGCCCCCTCGAAGTACTGTTGAATCAAAGTTATGCCTTTTTGTTGTGTAATTCATATTGGTACAGCATGTAATCAGAAGCCTTTCTGCATGTCATTTACTTCCATTGTTTTTAGGATTTTGGATTTTGCTTTGCAAATTTAAAATATATAATAAAATATCGTAACTCCAAAAATTCTTTCAGGAGACGAATTTTAGTTTTTGAGTTGAAATATATGGGCCAAAATGTTTAACCTAGCTGAAACTGACTTAAATACTATTTTAAACAAACGGGTAACAGATATGGACTCACAAGACTTCAAATTAATAGAGTGGAAAATTTTAGCACTATATGATTTATTTTATAATTAGAATTGATTTTCGAAGTTCAAAAACTTAGAAAAAGGGCTTAACATTACTTAATATTTTCCCATTATTCTACACTTTCTGTTTATACTTTTTGATCTCATTCGATTTTATATAATTTTTTTTGTTATTGTGCAGTCTTTCAACAGCAGTATAGCCTTGCAAGTTTAGCCTTTTTAGGTCTAAATATAGCTTTTTTATTTTGCTTTTAGCATGAACAATTTTTTTTTACCTTCCATCTTTTTTTATTGCCTTTTTCGATTCTTAAAATTCCTTTTCAAAGCAAATCATAAAAATAATAATAGAAATATAAAAAAAATTTAAAAACGAAGAAATTAATTTTTTATTTGCCATTTGCTAATTTTTATTTTTACAGAATCATCCATTTAAACATTTTTGTGTATTTATTTTCATAAAAAATCGAGATTATTTATATTTAATAAAAAATTTCGCCTGCGGCGCCTCACACTCGCAGTTAAGAGTGCCTTAAATTATTTTTACTAAATATATTCCTTTAATTATTTTTTAAAATACTTCATCAACCATTGAAACTATTTATGAAAATAATTAAAAAAAGATCTTATTAATGCGAAAAATCACCAAAAATTTTTGAAATACTTAATAAAGAATTATGAAAAACCAATTCGTATGAAATATACCACAAATTTGAATGGAAATTTTTTTTGCGCAATTTTTCATTTTATTTTGCTGGGTACTATTTATAAATTTATTATAATTTCTTGGGAAAAATATCAAAAACCAATAAAACTGAAAAAATAAGTTTTTTAAAAAAAAATAAATAATAATAACTTTTTCTACCCTTAATTTTTTGGGATATTTAGCCTTTTTTTGACCTTTTATAAAGTTCTATTTGGCTTCCTTTTTTCTCATCTCCTGTCAACTCTGTTCAACACTACTTAGACGAATTTTGATGACAAAACGGAAAATAATATATATATATATATATATATATATATATATATATATATATATATATATATATTTATATATATATATATATATATATATATATATGTATTTCTATTTACTTTACCTAAATGCTGTTTGTATTACTTCTTAAGTAAAGTAGAAAGAAAACATACACAGTTATTGATACTTTGGAAGTAATAAAAAAGTACTTCCCTAAAAATTACCCTTATTTATTTCTGCTGGGATATAACAAATATTAAAAAAAATAGTTCACAAAAATTTATAATAAAATAACTAATTTATAACTCCAGAAAACTAAAATTCGGTTAATCGGTTATTCGACAAAAAAAGCTAGCTAGACGGATGGACGGACGGACATTGTTATATCGAATCGGAAAACGATTATGGCAGTATAACTACTTTTTCTGTACCTTAAACTGTACAAGTGGTGTAATGTATATAAGTGGTGTAATGTATACATTGGTAAGTCAGTTCCAATTTAAATAAAATAATAATAATAATAAATATTTATGAAATGTTATATTTATTTTTTAACCAGTTCTATAATATCTGTAATAATATCTTTGTTATTTATATATTCATGTTTTACTTATTAAATACAACTATCTAAGGAATAAAAAAATAATTTTAGAATTACCCTATATTGGAGTCTGAAGATCGAAAGATGTTTGTTCGGATAAAAATCATATTTTTCTGTGGACAATAAAATAAGTGAGTTTACAAAAATTTAAAAATGACAAAATTATTTCCTATTTTTCAAATATTAATAAAATGTCAATAATAGCACGAAAGCTCATAATTACTTTTTTAAGCATCCCTTATTATCGTTGCTATAGCGAAGACATGCAGCCCAAAAATCTTTGCTAGAATATTATACCGTTATTATTAAAAATTATTGAATTCTTTTTTGGGTTAGAATACTTCTGAAATAATTGTTTTAAGTTTATTTTACAATTTTAGCCAGATTTTTAATCATAGGAATAAAGCTTACTTATTCAGAAACTTTTAGATTATATCTTAAGTGCTACTCTCGCAACCTATTTCTTGAACGCTTTTGGTCGTTATAAAGCTAAAACTCACACAAACGTGGTATGTAATCCTTATCAATAAATCTTTGTACAATTTTTGGAACTCCGGGACTTTTTCTTATAAAGTAAGTTATTGCAAATAAGAGAAAACTATTTATTCAGACCAACAAATTATGATAGGAACAACATAATATATAGAAACTATAAAAATGTCATTTTATTATAAAAATAATAATCTATTTAATGAAAAAAGATACAAAAGGCGTTGTAGTAAGAAGTCTTAGTATGTGAAAGCCTTTGGTCGGGATGGTTATGTCTAAAAGATTTTAACGAAAAGAAAAATGTGAAGTTTTTGTGCTAGAAGTAATTGGGAATAAACATAGAACCCTAATCTGATTAAAATATTCCTCTCTCATAGAGAGTTTGGAAGGATAACGACTTCAATTCTTCACTAAGTCGGATGGAAATGTGGCCCTGAGAATATAGTATGGAATATAATATAAATTTTTCATAAAATCCTTAAAAATATCTAAATCAATAATTTAAAAAGTATTCTCGCTCATTTAGTAAGGAATAAATTATAATTTTTAATAATAACGATATAATATCCCATCAAGGACTTTTATGGTGTGTGTCTCCGCTATGCTAAGGAGAGTCAAATAAATTCAAAAAAATTAATCTGTCCTTTCATGCTATTATTGTAGTTTATTAATATTTAGTTTCAAAAATGGAAAATACTTTTGTAATCCAATTATTCTCCAAACCCCAATGTAGATAAATTCCAGAAGTATTTTTTGTTTATTGCTTGGATAGTTATATTTAATAAATAAAATATAAATATAAGTTTAATCAATTTTAAAACATAAAATTTAAAATTTTTTTAATTTGAAGAAATTCACACATATTTATTGTGCACGAGTGTATATGTATGTATTCATTTGGTTTTAAATTATTTTTCTTTATATTTTACTGGCATTTAAAGTCAAAATTTTTATAGTTATTAATAATCTCTTGGCACAAATGATTTCATGAATTTCATGAAAATTATGTTAATAATTATATAAAAACAAAAATGTACAGGACGATGTATAACCACAGATATATATATATATTTATTTGTAAAAACGTTAATATTTTATTTAGCCTGATGATTATTATGCGTTTGTTACAGAAAATATGAACTCGTACTTCATGTTAAAAATATTAAAATATATGTAGGTTTTTATATGAAAATTAATTTATATCTATAATCATTTACGTATTTTAAATTAAAATATTATTTATATGAATTACATATTGCAGTGTAATTTTGGCAAGAAACGAATTTCTTTTTATCTACAAAAAAAAAAAAAAAAAAAAAAAAAAAAAAATAAAAATTTTTAATTTAAAAATTTAAATTAATAAAATTAATCTTAATCGTGACTATCGGTTAGTAAAATTCAATTAAAAATAATGGTGACTTTAAATCACACATTTCTTTCCCGGATCGACCCAAGTTCAACTCGTCCAAAGATTGTTAACCCAGCAAAAGCTGTATCAACCGGAAGTTTTTCCCCAGCGAAGAACTTTGGACCACAGCAGAGCTATTACAACAATCACATGTTTAGAAACATAAAACGAAAACTTTGTTTTATTTTCAGTTCATTATAAAAAATTAGCTTCTTCCTCTCCTATAGTCACTTTGGACTAGAAAATAATAAAATTTTCATTAAATATACAAAATGCTGCTCAAATGTATACTACCACCAATGGGAAATGAGTGTCAGTTTGGGGCTTAAACAAACTGCTTGAGGGATTAATTAATAAAAGAAAAATATACACATTTTTATATGCTGCTTAAAATGAAATAAATGCAAAAAAATATAATATAATATTTCAAGTGAAAAGGAGTTTATATCACCCAACATATCCCGTATTTATCGTTCTTTATTTCATTATTTATGTAAAAAAAAAAGAAAAATGTATGATAAATATTTATTTTCACTTTTCTTAGGATCAATATTTATAAAAGGGATATAGATTGTTAAAAAACAAAGCTGTAAAAATAAAATATGTACATAAAAAACTCTTGAAAGCAGAAAAAAAAAAACAGAAACCTGTTAAAGAAAATATTAATATGGGAAAAAAGTAGCACTGGTCCCAAAAGTACACTTCAGAGTCCAATATTGTTTTTATACCCTTCACCACAGGTATAAAGAATATATATAATTTGTCATTCCGTTTGTAGTTTCCAAAATTTTCGGCGGAGAGCAAAAAAAAAAAAAAAAAAAAAAAAAAAAAAAATTTATATATATATATATATATATTTTTTTTTTCTGAATTCTTGTAAGAAATGATGTCGATTGGACAATGTCCAGACGTCCGTTTGTCAGTTGAAATGGCGTTTATGAAGCCTACCGACAGCTGGTGTATATAATATGTATATATATATATATATATATATATATATATCAAACGATATGAAATCTTTTCGAGAATTTTTCTGTTGAAATCCGTTGAAATGGCGTTTATGACGTCTACCGATAGCTGCTATATATAATATGTATATATATCAAACGATCGGAAATCCTTTCGAGAATTTTTATATTGAAATTCAGCGAGATTGGTTCATAAATGTCCGGTTTTTTTTTGAGACGATTTTAGATTTCGTTTTGGCAGAGAAAATTTTATACAGATCGGTCATAAATATTTGTATAAAATTTCAGTTTTTTTAATCAGCCAAACTGGTGAATAAACAACCGAGTTATGGGTCAAAAACTGAAAAAATTGTTAAAAATATACACAAACAAACATTTATTCTCAAGCATTGCAATGACTATTAGTGTTGTTGATTTTTGTAGAAACAAGTAGTTCAGTTGACAACAGCAGTATTATAATTAGTGCTGTGCAAGTAATAAGTATCGAGTACCAGGAATTTCCCTTTTTTTTGTACTCAATACTGTAAAGTAGCTACTGAATATCTTCAGAGCTTAATAATAGCTAAAATACAGGTCTGTATAAAGTGCTGTACAAATGAATTTTTAAATATATGAAAATAATTTACTGATTTTTGTTAACATTGAATTTAGGGTTAACGTTTTTGTTTACTATATGTTTTATATAAATAAATAAATTTATAAAATTTCCTGCTAATAGGATAATTATATTTATTTTATTTTTAAATAAAAAAAAGCGTTAATTAGAAATTATATTTCAAATTAAAAATATCGAGTAGTATCGAGTAGTACCGAGAACCCAAATGAAAAGTCTTGAGTTGTATCGAGTATTCAAAAGTAGTAGAATAATTATAATGATTATCAGTGTTGCTGTTGTTTTTTTTTTGTATGTAGTTCGTATTTGTGTTTGTTTATAAGTTGTTTTTTTTTTTTAGGCAAGCGGTGCTTGTGGAACAAATGTTGTAATATTTTTTTAAGTACAAATGCAAAAACATTAAAACATATTATTATTTTTTATTTGTTGGTAAAAGTGCTGAAGGGTATAAAAGATTCGGCACAGACGAATATAGTGCTCTAACTTGTTTCTTCTGTAATACTCCTTAAAAATTTTCTTAGCGTTGGCGTTGTAGCAACAGAGTGAGATGTTATACATAGTACAGTTAAAATAAATGAAGTTTTACATTTTGGTTATATTAATCTTAACGTTTTTCAAGAGGTGGTTCTTTTTCGAAAAAGTAAAAAGTATATTTTTTGAAAAAACTATTATTTCCAAATTCTCAAAAAATAAACAGTTTTAAAAATAGAACATTTTCAAAAAGGTTGTAAGAAATGTACCCTTTTTTGAAAAGCTGTTGAAAAGTAAAATTTTGAGAAATGGTCTAAAAAAAAAAAAATATTGTCTTAACTATTTATTATCCCACTACACATTCCATCGATCCATTTATCCATTCATCACATAACCAGGCAATTTTTATTATATTTTCATCCTATTATTTTCTTTATTATTTTTTTTTTACCATCTTTTCAAAAAGCAGCCATTATATGAACACGAAAGATGTTACTACTATTGCGGCATGAGCAGGCGGCTGTTTACGACAATATTATAAGGGATGAGTTATATTTATAGTTATATTTATGGTTTGGTTATTTTAAGTATTTTGCCGTTTTTTCTGCTTTTCTTGGGTTATACACTAGAGAGTTTTTAATAAAATATGCATAATAATATAATATTTGGCAATTTTAAGAGTTTTTATGGAAGTGTTAATGTGCAAAGTCTGTCTGTTTTTCAAAACTCATTTTTCTGTCTGTACGTCTGTGCGTTCATCCTTGCTTCCTACCTCTTTTTAGACTTTTTGTTTGTAATGTATTTTGTTGTATTTAAGTACGTGAAAGTTTTAGTACTTTTTGATAAAAGTTACGTCAACATGTTATAAAACAATAAGTTAGAGCGCTATATTCGGCTGTGCCGAATCTTCTATACTCTTCATCACCTTATCGACAAATAATTATTATGACTTAAAGTATGCTTTCATATTTTCACATTTATACTTGAAGAAAATAATCTATTTTTTTTCTGATAACTATTAAATTTGTATACATATGTTTGTATGTAGATACATGCTTTTGCAAAAACAACTGAGTCATTGCAATGATTTTATTTCCAACTAATAAACGTCCAAACATACCCATTGTTAAAAAGAAGGGGTAAAGAACACTTCTAGAAAGCCATTTTTATAGTCAGAAGAGATTCTCCTTGCATTCCATGTTCATGTATTTTTTACACGCAATGTCATTGAAGGCAAAGCTTTACACATTCACGACCCGATGCGGCCCTTCTAAAAGACCTCTTGAATAAAAACTGTCAGCAGGTCTTCTGAAGAAGTGCTACCAACAGACCTTCTGAAGAAAAGCTGTCCGTCAGTAGGTCTGCTTCAGTATTTAATAAAATATTTTTCTATTTCTATAAAAGAACAATTTTTTATTTTAATTTATTGCAAAAAGTTTAGAACTTAAAAAAAAATCAGTATTTAAAAACATATCTGGACTTTTGACAAAACATCTTAAGTCGAGATGAGACAACTTATCCAAAAATTTACATTTTCAAAGAAATTATTGATTTATTTATTTATTTTTTTTAATTGTTTAAAATTGTTTAATTGTTTTAAAAATATATATATATATATATATATATATATTCGATAACTGGGGCTTTCTAGAAACTGATTTGAATAGACAGACGGACCCCATTATATCGACTTCCCTATCAATAAGGATCCAGAAAATATAAATTTTTTGGGGTGTTAGATGAATATTGTAGAAACTACAAACGGAATGACAAACTTATATGTATATACCCTTTAATCCTGTAGTAAAGAGTATAATAATGTAAGTCAATTTTCGAATAATTTATGAGTATTGATTAGACTTGTATTGCTACTTGTAAAAAAGGAAAACAGTTTTAAAGTTTGTTACAATACTTTTTGGCGTGTACGAGTAAATACTTAGTAAAGGATGCATGTTGCAAAACTTTGTGTAAAGTTTTAAAATGAAAATTGAAACAATATTAAAAGGTATTGAATTTAAATGTTTAAGGTAGAAACAAGGTGTTTTGGTTTTGAGGAAGGTTGCACGTACATTAGTGAAAGTTTTTTAAGAGAATGGTATTTATTTTTAGTGGAAGTTTTTTTAAAATAATAAAGTTGTTCTACTCACATTTACAGTGGCATGGTAGGCGGGGAAATAGTCGCCCTTTTTTTTAAGTGTATCAGTATGTAACAAAGTTAATAGTAACGGCTATTTAAACTTTGTTACATACCTATAATATTTATATTTATTATTATGTCGTCTGTAACTACATTTGTTTACACAAATACATTAACGTATTTACTTTAGCTACCAACCATCATATGTTAGAGGGAATTAATAATTCTCATTTAGTTTGTTTGACTTTTCACATAAGTATTCTAAGGTTGGTTGAAGTAGTTGCGATTCGAGCGCTCTAGAATTTGCCAAAAACTAAGACAGCTGATCTTTCAATATAATCTGCCTTGTGCCCAAGACATCTGATATTGTGAAATCAGCCACTGTTTCTCTGATACTCGGGACAATTCCGAGCGTCAGGGCGATACCTTGCACAGCGACTTCGGTTGACAGTTTCGGACACAGCGGCTTCGGCTGACTGTTTTGGCACAGCGACTTCGGTTGTCGGGTTCGGCACAGCAACTTCGGTTAACTGTTTCGGCACGGCAACCTCGGTTGACTGTTTTGGCACAGCGACTTCGGCTGACTGTTTTGGCACAGCGACTTCGGTTGGCTGTTTTGGCACAGCGACTTCGGTTGACTGTTTTGGCACAGCGACTTCGGTTGACTGTTTAATCCAGCATCTTCGGTTGACTGTTTAATCCAGCATCTACCAGTAATAGAACCCGATTCACCTGAAAAGTACCCGACTGAATCCCTGCGTATCATCAGGCTGCTAGTAATTTATCTAACACAAAATATTTATAAATACTATCGATAACTAAAACATTGAATTATTAAATAAAGATATACTGTATATTTGAACCCCGGAAAGGGTAAACAAATTGTGTTCTCACTTAAGGTTCATGGATCCCGTAAGTCGACCCTGGACACAATTGAGTTACCTCACCCGACGACAAAACCACGTTACAAATATCTGTTAAATTTCTTTGATCCTAAAGACTTAGATATGTTGATATTTAGTTCCTACGAACTTTCCATTTCGATATTTTCTTATAAGGGGTAGGTGAAACATTTATAGATATATAATATATGGAATGAAAATATAGGCTTTATGTAGTATAACTTCATTTTCAGTTTTTCGCTTCTCGTTCGCTTTTAATTTTTAAATATAATAATAATATAGGGCAATATGGATACTTAATGAAAGAGGAGAATTTTGGCATTATATTGCATAATTTTTGTTAGAATGATCCAAATAAAATTTGCGAAAAATGTCATTCGATTATTTAATCCTTTAATATCCTTGAAAATTTCCAAAAAATTATTTCCAAAATAATATATATTAAAAATACTAATAACCAGCTTGACATACCAAAGTTTTATGGTTTTAACTTTATTACTTTAATACATACAATGATTTGAAATATAGCCATTTTTGAAGCCATTGTGTTTAAATTTTAAGTAAGTCTTACTTTACATAAGTGTGGCATGATAACATTATTCATAAGACTTTAAAATATATTTGAAAGCTTAAACGACGAAAAGTTAATCTGTGAAAGGACATTAGGATATGATTTTTATATTATTTTTATGAAAAATTAACATGAAAAAAGAATGTAGTTAGTTATGCGAGACCATGTAATACCATACACCATTGTATACGTGCATTAAATTGGTTTTCGGATGAGGTCCTTATATAGAAACTATCAATATATTTGGACCGATCCTTATTAAACCGCGGTTTATATTATTAAGTGAAACTTATTAAGGCCAAATTTAATTCGAAATTTGACATTTATATGCAATTTGGGCACTGAAAGTGGTTTTTTTAGAGTATATATGGAAACCATATTCAATTATGGACCGGTCCTCTTGAAACTTGGTAATTCGATTTATAGTTATATAGATTTTAATTGTTGCAAATTAAATGACAAACTAAATTATTTATATACAATTTTCGTGTGTTAAAGTGACATTCTGGTATTGGTGTTATATGAAAGATATGGTCGATCTTAGCGGAATTTGATATAATTTGTACTCAAACACAAAATAAACATTTTTGTAGTATTTTATATACGCTTAAATAATTTTAGGGAAGAGGCCTCATATGGAAACTATGGTCAATTATGCAACAAAATTCTTAATATTTGATAGTATATCTATATGTATATCTAATGCCGATAAAAATCCTATCTACCTCGAATTTCATATAACTTTTTGTATATTCTAGACAATTCTGATCAATTAAGAACATTTGTGGGAAACATTTGTAAGGGAGCTAGGTAAAATAATGGACCGATTTCAACCACTTTCTATAAACTTTGTCTTTAAGTCCAAAAAGAAATATGTGGCAATTATCAATGAATAATATTTATAATTGCAGCATATATTTAGAAAAAAAAAAATGTGGGATTCAGAAATTTCATTATGGCGTTTTAAAAATTAATATTACTTTAGAATATTTTGTTGGAAAACAAAACAAAAAATTTTTCTGGAATTTCTAACTTCTAAAATGATACTCGTAGCATATTATTTGATACCCATATCGGAATTGTTCAGCAACTAAAAGATTTTAAAATAATTCATACAAAGTTATTAATTTTGAAATTTCAATGTCATTTTAAAAGGATATTCGAACACGAAAGGAAAAACTAAGCACGCGGCCCTGTAATAAAATGTCTCAAAGTTCATATGTATACGAAAATTCAGATATTAAACTAAATTTCAGATATTAAAGGTGTAGGCGAGTTTTTAACCTACAGAGTCCCAAAATTGGTCACCTCGGTATGGACATTTTTTAAAACGATTCTGATTCGTTATATCTGAATCGATTTTAAAGATCTTATAAGAATGAATTCATTCTGCTGGACAAGATCTACAAAAAACATCGTCGCATGCATATTTTGTTTCTTTTAGTTTATGAGATATTGCGCTTTAAAGATTAATATTTTTAACGTACCTTATTGAAGTTTTTTCGCTATAGCGAAATATTTTTTATTTTATTAACAAAAAAAAAAAAAAAAAAAACAAAATCGTGCACGCAAAGAATTTTGAAAAAACTCTTCACGGAATTAAATGTTAGATTTTGAACTTTCAAAAAAAGATAGATTTTTTCACTTTTTTTTTTGCCAAAAAGGGATCACATTCTTTTTTATACCGTAAACCACCATAGGTGTTTGGCGTATTATGCGTTTGTGCTGATGTTTGTAACACATAGAAAAAGTTATCCAACACCTACCTTAAGGTATACCTATCGACTCAAAATAACTTTTTAGATCGATCTAACGATGTCCGTCCGTCTGGCTGGCTGTCCATGTAAAACTTGTGCAGAATGTATAGGTTGCAATTTTAAAGATAATTCAATGAAATTTAGCACGTAAGACTTTTGTGTTACAAGAACGAAAGCTATTGAAATTAGTTGTGATCGGTCCATTATTTAACCTAGCCCCCATACAATTGTCCCCCAGGAATAGAGTTTAAACACTCAAAAATGTCATAAGAATATTTTAATGAAATTCGGTGCAAGAAGTTCTATACAAGTATCAATCCTTGTACCAAATTTTATGAAGAGCGGTTCACGATTGACCATAGCTCACATATAAACCACTATTCCGAAAGTCACTTTAAAGTACTTAAATCCCATACGAATTATTATTATCAAGTTAATAATCCACGCAAATAAGTTATACGTAAGTAGGAACAACATTGCCAAATCTTATGAGAAACGGTCCAAAATTTACCATAGCTCCCATATTATTCTGTATTTGTATATTTTATTTTACATTCAGTAAAATTGGCCACAGATGACCGCCTATATCTTTCTTTCTCGTCTGTTATATACAAATTTTCAAATGTAACATATACAGTATTGATATATTTTTTTGAAAGATAACTAAATGCAAATATTAAAAATTAGTAAAAACGAAGATATTTTATACATGATACAAAACATAACAAGAAACAAATGGAGAGAACGTTCTCAAATTTATTTCCCCTGGAAAGTCAGTCAAAAGAAAATGGGATGAAACTAAAACCAAACTTGAAAAAATAAAAAAAAATATTATCAAGTTAAAATTAAACAAAAAAAAAAAAAAAAAAAAAAAGAAAAAAATTAACGAAACGGACTTTTAAGAAAACTAATGTGTTTAATAAATTTTATATAGCGAAAAACAAACATATTAAATTTTACAAAATATTGCGGAAGAGAATGGTGGCCTTTCAAGAAGTATTTATTCCACATTTGTTATGTAAACTAATGACATTTTATTACATTTATGATATGTTCACATATAGATGTTTTTTGGAAACTGAATCGTTTTCTCAAGTAACACAAGCAAATTGTTTGAAAAGAGAATTTGTAAAAATTGTCAAACAGTTTAAAAATAAAAAATTAAAAATTGTTAGTGAAATTTATATTTGTTCATAAATTTTATTTCTTTAAAAACTTTATTTTTTAAATTAGAAAATGTTTGTATGTGAAATTTTTATTTAAATTAAAAATTTGTGAAAAACATAATAAAATGACATGTGAACAGTGATGTTTAATAAGTTTAAACATCACTCTTCAAAAAACAAGAAAAAAAAACTAATGTGTGTGAAGATAATAATACTGCTTTATAAATATTAAAAATTTTAAATTTATCAGCTTAATAGTAAACATTTCCAAAAATTTTATTAATAAAAAGTTTATAAACTAAAAATTTTTATTACCAATAAGATCTTCAATATTAATTGCTTATGAGCTTTAAAAAATTCATTGTTCTTATATTTAATATATAAATGAATTTTGGTAATGCAATTTTATTTAAAATAAATAGCTTTTGATTTTTTATTATTTTTTTATTTCTGTTATATTAAAAATTAAAATGTGTCAAGGGGTCCGCGAAAAAACAAAAATTTCTTAAAGGGTCCGTGAAGCATGAACCCCTCTTCTAAAATATTACTCGTATCAGTACATGTCAAAACTATTACTGTATCTTTAATATTTATTGAAGTACACTGAAAAGAAAGAATTTTTAATTTTATCTTGTGCATAATTTTCTAAATAACAGAAAATGTTTATTGTTTAAAAATTTCTAAAAATAGTTGGTAACAATAGACATATTTCAGAATATTTCGTTGAAAAATTATATGTATCAATACTGGTTTGAAAAATAAAGTCATTTAAACCTTATTATTCTTGATAATATTCCTAACAGAGAGCGCGTTTTTAGCTTTTTGAAAAAGTGAATTTTTTCAAAATTTTGAAAATGTATCTAGTTTGGTAATAAGTTTTACATGAAAAATAGTTTTTATTATTTTAAAAACGGAAACATAATGCGAAATATGTGGTGCTGATTTTTGAGTAAAAGTCCTTAAAATATTTTGATGCCCCCTGAATTTTAGTATTAAGCAAATAAAATGCATTCAATTGGCATCAATTTACACTTGGCGGTAGTTATCAGCAAGCGAAATGTGTTTGAAGAAAAATGACGCTGTAGCCGGTAAAAATTTTTTCACTTCAATTTTAATCATTAAGGTGATTCTTAACACATACGGTTTGATGATTTAAAGTCATATCTCGAAAATTTGGTGAAAATTTCAAAAAGTGCATAACATATTTCAATTTTAATATTTTTAAACGCTCCCTTGACTCAGAAGTTTCAATAATAATAAACAAAATTATGTTTATGCGATATTTTGGGAAATTTCTATAAAAGCAGTATTTGTCAGCAGCGAAAAATATACATTTTACAAACACTTACGCAATACTTTATCCCATGTCTGGTTTCCTGACATCAACGAGTTATACTTCAAGCTACAAAGAATCAATTCCTCTTTAAAATTCTGTTTTCTAAAGATCGTAATTTTTTGGTTACATTTTTTATATTTTAGCAATTATTTATACAACATATGAATTTACTAAGCCTTGCCTCTCGACTGGTTAATGGTTTGAGTTTAAGAGATGTAACTTGCGAGTGAAAAATTAAAATTAATCAAAAAAGCCTCGAAAATTTCAATCCATTTTTTTTAATATTTTTTGTATTTCTATGAAATTTTACGTGATTGACATAAGATTTTCTTAGTTATTTTTTAAGGTCTACCAAAATGCATTAACAGTTTTTTGCCTTTAAAACAAACTTTAGAAATACAAGACAAATAATGTCGGCTTCAAGACTTGAAAAATATCGCGGATTTTTTTTCTGGCCCAATGGACTTGAAATTTCATTAAAAATTCATCATTTTAAATGAAATGTGGAACTTTCAATCAAATAAAAATTTCAATTTTATGTACAAAGAGAAAACTGTTTTGTTGTGGTGACCAAATTTTTTGTCAATCGAATTTATTTATTTATTCAGCCTTCAAGCCTTCAAGGCCAAAATATATACATATTTATTACATAGTAATTATCATGAGTAATATTAAAAAATTATTCAACAAAAATATTAAATTACAATTAATAGAAAATTGTTCTATGTATATATATATATATATATATATGGTACTGTATATTATAAAATTCAATGCCACGCCTATTTTCTGCCCACTTTTATCATTCTTTGATATTTTTACCACTGTCATCTAAGTGTTTAATTATTTTGATTACTAAGATGCAAAGCAAATTTTTCTAGGCATCCAGTCAGTACGTTCTTCAAGGATATATTTCAATTGGTTCAGCAGTTTAGTTATAAAGTCAAGTCAAATAAAGTTAACAATATTTTGACAAAAATGGGCATAAAAAAGAAGTGGCATCCATCAAAAATCTTGTATAATAATGCTAGTAGTTTATAAAAAAAAAACATCAACCTAAAACAACTTTTGAGTTAAATAATTTAAATGAATTTTCTTTCCAGTCATCAGTATTTCCAGTTTAGTCTTTTTAAGGCTAAATCTAGCCTTTTTTATTTTGCTTTTCGCTTCAGAAATTTCGCTTTATCCTTTAACCTTTTTGCTAGCCCTTTTTGATACTTAAAATTGCCATATAAAGGCTAAAATGTTAGTTTCAACAACGAAGAAATTAATTTTAATTATCTATTTTTAACTTTATTTTTACAGAATTATTCACTTCAGCATTTTTATATATTTATTCGCGCAAAAAAATCTGTATTCTTTACAATTTACAAAAATTTTCGCCTGCAGCGCTTCATTATCCAAGTAAAAAACAATTAATATATTAATATCATTAACCATAGAAATTATTTATAAACAAAATTTTAACAAATTCTTATAAAAGCAAAAAATCACCAAAAAACTTAAAAATGCTTAATAAAAAAGGAATTATAATTTAAAAATCTCAACACATTAGGTAATTTTTCTTATAAATTTTAACCCAAATTTGTATGGGATTTTTTTGGGCAATTTTACTGCTTTATTTATAAATTTGTTACAATATCTTTAAAAAATATAAATGACTATTGAGAACGAAAAAGAAAAATTTTAACTTTTTCTGACCTTATTTTCTGGGATATTTAACCTATTTTGTCATTTTTTGAAGTTGAATTTAGTCTTTTTTTATTCTCAACTGCTGGCAATACTGCCAGTAATATTGAATAAAGTGCTTCGAAAAATTCGAACTTCAAGAGTCCATAAAAACGAAAACGAAACTTTGAAAAAATCTTTGGGGGTTTTGCTATACTACTGGTACGCTTTCATTTTGCGTTGGAATTATTGAGGCAATTTTTTTCTTGTTGTTGTATAATTAAAACAATACATTGGTATTTTCTTCCAAATTTTCATAATTATGTCCGTTTCCCAACCAAATTTTTTTTTCTGCGTGTAGACAAATATTTTTATTAGTAATTAAATTTTGTGAAAAAAGTAAAAGTGAGTATTAGACTAGATAATTGTAGTAAAAAAATTGTAATTATTAATATTTATTTTATAGTGTTGACTTTGACACGGCTAGACGAATTGAAATAATTGAGAATTTAATAGCGAAAAACCAAAAAAAAGTCAAGTTCACTTAGATGTTTAAGCATGTTTTTTCGTTATCTCATCAAATTCGTTCTCAAAACATTTTTCGATAATTTTTATTCCTTATTTTACTGGCCTAAAAACAAAATTATATTTTTTCCAAATCATATTTCTAAATATTAATAAATTAAAACTAAAATAATTCATCCTCTTTGGCCAGTACTGTGCTAGAAATATAACCATTTATTACATTTTGTATTTTATTACTCAATCAAAATTTTTCACAATTCTTATATATATTTTTTTGTAAGAATTTAGTATATTTTATTGCATAAATTATACATAACACAAAAAAATCTGTTTCAAAAGATCGTATATTAAGCAACTGTTATTAAAAAAAAAAAAAAACAAAATCATACACAATAGAGGATAGAGGGACAGAAAGATAAACTGACATACAAACAAATATTGAATGAAACCACCCCATACCACCCTAAATAATTCTTATACGAGTAAATTCATTTTAAAACGAGTACATCCACTACAAATACCCAAATACCCTTTATAAATTGCCATAGCAAATATGCATAGAGTCCTTGTACATTTTTTCCTTTCTCTGTACATACTTCTATTTATTTTTATTTTTACTTGCAAATAGTTACCCTTGACAATACTCGACGTCCTGATAACCAACAGCCAACAAACCAGTCAGTCAGTGAGCACCCATACAGCTAGACGTATATAACATAAAGTAGCACACACATTTACATTTTTATCTTCATATGTATACATATACTCGTAATCGTATGTACCAATACATATCATTGTCCAACATTAAAATCAACAAATTTGTAACAGACTCCTTTAATGTTTGTTATTCCTTTCATATGAAATTTACGTTTATTAAACTAGGAATCTAGATAATTTCATTTCACATTCTGCTATTTAAAATATTTTTGTTTTCTATTTTTTTTCGAAACAATTCATAAAAATAACAATAGAAGAGATTTTTATTATACAGCATATATTTTAATTCATATCATTGTTGTTGTGTTGATTGGGTTGCTATTGCTGCCATAAAATTATTATGAGTATAATTTGAATAAAAAAGTTTCATACTTTTTAAATAGTTGGAATATTTTGGAGAAAATATTGTTTCTAACGTAACAAAATTAAAAATGTTCTAGTTTTTTTCAAAAATTAACATAAATCTTATATTATTCTTTCAAAAGATAACTTATTATGTTGTTTATATATATCCAATATTTGGATCCCTTTTGTGCTCTTTTGGAGCACTTCTGAAAGACTTTAACATGAGTTTAAAAACTCGATGTTGGAACTTTCAAAACTTGTTAATCGGTTGTTATATCCTAGTTTACCTTGAAATTTTGTCGATAGGATTCTAAAAACTCTCCTTTGTTTAAATCGGTTCAAAACATATTAATCGATTTTAATTTAAAATTATTTGGAGATTTTTAATTTTAACACTTTATTTTTTTCTTACCCCTTAAAATCATTCTGTTATTATATTCAGATACCTAAATATTTTAGAAGATACAGTTGCGAGCATAAAAAATGCAACGCTATGTGATGTGATCTTTTTCGCATATATTTTGCTTATAACGAAACTCCTCATATACATAGACTCCTGTTATATATAATTTTGTCGAATATTTTTGTAAAAGTTTTGAAAATTATTAAACGTTTAGTAAAAACAGTTGTAAATTTGAGCGAGCAAAAAGAGTGCAACTCTAAAAAAATCAACATGATTTTTTAACTATAGTGTTATTAAATGTGTTAATTTTCTATTCTTACATATAGATTAAAGTATATCAAATAATATAAATAATAGCAAATAATTAGATTTTCTATTAAATTTTGCTAGTTTTCTAAACAATTTTGGCAATTTTTCCATAAAGAATGATATCTTTGAATTATTATTTCTTTTTATTATTTTGAAATTTTATAAAAATTTTCTATGAAAAAGCGATTATATATTCATAATAGTTTAGCTTAAATTTATAATTTGTAATTAAGTTTCGATCGTTTTTGTGATGGAATCAACAGCTAAATATAATTTTTTCGCAATGATACGACATTATTTAATGTTCGATAAAGCAATAATGTTCAAATATCTATTGATTTAGGTTCTGGAATAAGTTTCAACATAGGGAAAGATAATTGAAAATTATACCTATTAAAATTTCATTATTCATGATTATTGGACTGTTACACTTTTTTTCTATTGGAAATTAATATTTAAGGAAATATATTTACCTAGAGAAAATATATGCGTTTAAAGTCAAATTAATTCAAGTTGTGATAAAAGGACCTCATTTTGTAACAAAGTTTAACATTTTTATTCATTACATTCTTTTACAGGTCTTTCCATTAACATTCCATTCCTTTACTCGCCTGTAAGTACATTAGTTTATACTAATACATGAACGTATTTGTATTAGCTAACAACCATCATATTAATGATTCTCATTTAGTTTATGAAAATTTTCACATAAATATTCTAAGGCTGCGTGAAGTAGTTGCTATTTGAGCGATGGAAGAATTTGCAAAAAATCAAGACAGCTGATCTTACAATATAATCTGTCTATATTAAAATCATCTGATATATTGAAATCAGCCACTTTTTCTCTGGTACTCAGATTAAGTTCGAACGTTAGGGGGATATCTTGCACAGCAAATTCGGTTAACTGTTTCGGACACATCGGCTTTGCTCTAACTATTTTGGCACAGCATCTTCAGTTTACTGTTTTATTATAGAGATTTCGGTTGAATGTTTTGGCACAGCAATTTCGTTGATTGCATTGGTAAAGCAACTTCGGTTGACTGTTTTGGAACAGCGACTTCGGTCGTTTGTTTTGGCACTACAACTTCGGTTGACTGATTTGGCTCAGCAACTTGGGTTAGATTAAGTCTGAATTTTGTAACCTAGCTTTAGGGAATTGTATTATTTAAATAAGTATTTGTAAGATATCTCAAAATGTCGTAAACGAACCGAATCTTCAACCCGGCATCTACCAGCAATAGAATCCGAAATACCTGATAAGTAACAGACTGAATCCCTACGCATCATTGTGCTGCTAGTAGTTTATCTAACACTTAAATATTTATTATTATCGATAACTCAAACACTGAATTATTAAATAAAGATACACTGTATATTTGAACCTCAGAAAGGGTAAACCAATTGTGTTCTCACTTAAGCTTCGTGAATCCCGTAAGTCGACTCTGGATGCAACTGAACTGCCTCAGCCGACAACAAAACCACGTTACAATTTGCATTAAACAGTACCCGTTATAAAAATAAATGACCTACCTCCAAAAATAAAAGTGCTTGTTTGATTTTAGTGAACAATTTATTGTATGTTAGAAGTGTTTCCCTTTACCATATTAACATCATTAAATCAACGTTTGGTGGCAGTAGTTCATTCGAGTAATATCAAATTTCTACAGTTACATGACTTGTATCAATTTTTTCAGGCATGATCGTTTCAATATAGTATCTAATATAATTTTTAAGAATCTTCATATTAGAACTACATATCAATATTATTTCAGTACCATTATTGTTCTAAAGTATTCTAAAATATTACTAAATTCTTAAAAAGAATGGAAAAGGAATGTTTTTTGTAATATTGTTAATATCATTTGTGTGTATTAGTAGTAATTGATGGTAATGCAATCAAATTATAATTTTCAGCATTTATCAATAATTATTTTTATCAAAATTTAAAAAAATTGTGTTGATATTTTAATATACCTTTCAATGCATTAATGTCTTCTTTGGTAGTCCATCTGCGTTAAAATATAAACCATTTTGTCTGAGGTTAATATAAAAATAATCTAAAAAATTACATATTTTTTCTTCAAGGTAGTTCCTTAAAGAAACTGGAACTGCGATTTTCATGGAAATTAGCATATTATAATGGGAAAATACGTAGCTATCCAAAAAAAAAAAAATGAATGATAAATAAAAAATGAAAGTCAAATTCGATTTTAGAATTGTTTCAAAAAAATGTTCGTCTGAAATTGGCATTGAACCACATAAATTTTTTTTCTTCGAAAATCTTTTGACTGTATTTTTCTATTTTTTCTATCAATTTGTTATATCTAATGAACAATTTTTGACTTCCGTCGCCATCTGAGTTAAAATATAAATGATTTTGTGGTAGTGTATATATAGAAATAATTAAAAAATTACAAATATTTCTTTAAGGCTGTTCGGCTTTTATTAAATTTTGAAGAAACTATATTTTCACAATAATATGACCACCCAAACTTGATGATAAAGAGTCTATCATTAGAACACAGTTTTTAACACGCGCCGAAAATTTTGTTGCAATTTTATTCCGCATTCGTTAATAGAAGTGGTAAGAGATGAAAGAGAAATATGACAAAATTAATAAATAGTAGTTCGTTTAAGGGTTACGGTGAGCTACTGCACCCTACACAAGATTTAAATCCTTAAAAAAGAAAAAAAGCATTGAGTTTTTTAAAGGAAAAAAATCATAATTCGCAAAAGTATAGGGCTTTTATACAAATGTTTTTAATTTGAATTTCTGAAAATTGTTCAATGAAATTTTACGGTTATGTAAACATTTTCTTAACACAAATTACAAAAATATTTTGAGATATTTTAATAGGAATACCATAATTCCCAAAGTTATTTTAAACAAAAAAATTAAAATAAGTTTATTTTTTCTATATTTTCTATTATCCCATATTTCTCTCTCGGCGAAAATAATTGAGAACAATATGGAGCATTTAAAATAGTTTTTTATTTTTTATAGCATTTTCATTGAGAAAAATACTCAGATCTTAAAGTGAAATAGGTCCAATCCTATGGCGCTGATCTTTGATTTAAAAAAAATAATTTGGAAAATATTTTTTGTTCATAATATTTGTTAAACTTTTTTTTTTAATATTTTTAAGGAATTCTATTTTCGGCGAAAAATAGTTAAAAATCGTTTTTATACCCCACGCCACCATAGGCGATTGGGGTATTATGTGTTTATGCTGATATTTATAACGCATAGAAAAAGTTATCCAACATCCACAATAAAGTATTCCAATCGACTCGGAATCACTTTTTAAATCGATCTAACGATGTCCTGGCTGGCTATCCATGTAAAACTTATGCACAAAGTATGGGTCCCAATTTTAAAGATAATTCACTGGAATTTGGCACATGGGACTTCTATTCTAGGCACGAAGCCTATTGAAATTGGTTGTGATTGGTCCATTATTTCATCTAGCCCCCATACAAATGTCCTCCCAAAATAGAGTTTAAACACTAAAAAATGTCTCAAAAATAAGAATATTTTAATTAAATTCATTGCAAAGATGTTCTGTACAAGTATCAGTCTTTGTACCAAATTTTATGAAGATCGGCCCACAATTGACTATAGCTCCCATATAAACCCATTTTACAAAAATCACTTTAATATGCTTCAATTCCATAGGAATGTTAGTTTCAAGTTAATATTAAACACAAATAAGCTTTATGTGAGTAGAAACAATATTGGCAAGTTTTATGAGAATCGGTCCATAATTTACCATAGTTCCCACATAAACCCACTTTCAGGAATTACTTTAAAGTGAATAAAATCATCTAGATGTTAGTATCACCGCATTATTCTGTATTTATATATTTTATTTTACATTTAGTAAAATTGGCCACCGGAGTAATATAAGTTCGAATTTTTATGCTCATACACAACGGTGTAGAGTATCATATAGTCGGTTTTGATCGACTATATCTTTCTTTCCCGTTTTTTCTGTAATTTTGAATGCATATCTAGTATTTTAATATGAGTGAAGCTTTATTGAAAGTTGTTTTTCCAAATACTTCTCACTTTGTTGTAATAATTTACTGAGACAGGTAAAAATATAAACTAGAAGACTGTAGATCTGGTAAAACTGTCCAGATTAATAATTAAATGTATACCATTTAAATATTGTTGGCAATATAAGATTTGGCACCAATAACCCAATCTGAAGACATGACAGTCCTATGTATATTGTTCAGGACTTTGTAAATCCCCTTCCATCGTTTAAAAAAATCGAAATCATTTCTGAATTATAATTCCTCTTGGATAAATAATTTCGAAATTTTTGGGTGATTTTTCGCTTTTATAAGTTTTTTTCTTTTTAAATTATATTTATAAATAATTTCTATCGATAAAGAAGCTTATTAAAAAATAATTATAATAACTGATTAAGTTAAGTTATACTTCATTTTAAGAATGAAGCGCAGGCAAAAGTTTTTTTGATATATAAATAATCTTGATTTTTTGTGCGAATTAGTACACAAAAATTCTGAAACGGATGATTCTGTGAAAATAAAATTAATAAAAGCAAATCAGAAATTATATTCTTCTCTGTTAAAATATTAAAAGTTTAGCATTTTTAAGGCAATTTTAAAAATTAAAAAAGAAAAAAGGTGGAAGCTAAAACATAAAGTTTTGAGGTTAAAAGCAAAATAAAAAGTCTAAACTGGCAACACTGCTAACTACTAATATTTCCCATTATGTTTAGAAATATTTTTAAATATAACACTTACGGCCTTTCCTACGATGTCCAACAAAAAATTCATTCGACAAAATGTATGGAAAACAATAACAAAATTTTAAATTTATGTTTTGTTTTCTATATAAATTGTCGAAACGAATTTTTCGTTCGATATCGTGGGACAGGCTGCTAGGGAGCTCAATATGATTTAGTTTTATTTTAAGTATTGCACGGACCATTAGTTCGCCATTTTCTATCGAAATTTGAAGTAAAGCGACACCTCATAAGAATCACCATTCTGAAAGAAATGTGCCACAGTTCTAATACTTTTTAGATGATACTATTTATTGCATTCTTTCGGTGTCAAAATACTATCATTTAGAAGTGTAAAAAAGAACATCAAGAAAGTATCGAAATATAATCGCTTTTTTATAATAAAAATGTTTTTAATGCAGTTGGTATATTTCTAGTAAATATTTTCAATTCTAATTGAGCTAAATCACCAATCAAAAATTAACAAATTTTTATACTAAAAGATTTTTTATTCAAAACTCTAAGCAATAATATTGATCACTTTAAAAGTTATACATATACTGAGCGAAATTATATTGTGCTTGTTCTTTTTCTTTGCTCTGGAATGTAAACAGTCGCCCAAGTTAGATCAAAGTTCGATACTAATATGCTTCGTTGTTGAAAATTTATGTATTTTCTACAAGAGTGTCAAAAGAGGCACTTCTTAGTGGATGGATGAAAAAAATTTCTTCCAAATGCAAGTAGGGATGATGCACATATAAATGCATCAAATATAAACATTTCCTATAATACTAGAATCATTTTTGTTATTATAAAGTAATATTTAATTTCTTGCAAAGAACATATCAACAAACATTTTCATGATTATTATTTCGTCGAATTTAATACAGATAATATTAAAGCAATATAGGTACAATTGATCAAGACAAATTTTAAAAATATTGATTATATTGTGCTATGTTTGTGCCTTTAATTAGCGAAAGAAAATATACAAAATTTCTTCAATAACGATTTCTATATAAGAAAAATCGGTTGATTCAAATATGAATCATTGCGTATTGGTGTAATATAGAATTGCAAAGAACAAATTATATATTTCCACATTTTTAAAAAATTTTGTGAATTATTGGATATGATTATATTAGTCCATTGTTTCAAGTGCCAGTTATTTACAGAAATTTAATTCAGAAGCTATAAATGCGGTGAAAGTTTTAAATTTGCACCAGCAAATGATTACAGGCGATGTTTCTATATATATATATATATATATATATATATATATATATATATATATACATATATATACATATATACATATATATACATATATACATATATACATATATACATATATACATATATGAAATAGTATAAAATTACTATTGTATGTTCTCGATTCAGTGTGTCAACAGTAATACCAAAATTATTTTAAATTTCCAAATAGTAAAGTCCACATTATCGAGTAAGTGTATTTCGTTATCTTTTGCGGATATTTCTAACATAAGGATGTATTAAATTAGTGTGATTAGTTATAATATTAATAAGAATGCTATGATTCAGAAAATATGAAAAAATATTGATTTGTTTTTACATTTTAGCGATAATTCTTTAGAAGCAAATGATTAACAACAGAAGCCCATTATTTCAACATATATATATGAAGAAAAAAGTGCGCACTGATGCATATATTAATCATATAATTTATAAAAAAAAAAAAAAAATAAAAAATTGCGCACTAAAGGGTTAAAATTTAGAAATTCGCAATACAATTTGATATTGCATTCCGCGATTTGTACTTTTGCTGTAGTTTATGCTTGAACTTGAAACTTTTATTATATTAAAAAAAAAAAGATAAAAGTAAAACTTGTTAATATTTTGAGACCTTATAATGTTATCATCTAACTTATACCTTCAGGTACATATTTGTAAAATATAAAATAATTGCAACTAAAAAATTATATTAAATTTGTAAAAGATTTTGAGTTTCTATTGTGAGTTCAGATAAATGGTACATATGTTAGGATACTATGGAAAATCAGCTTCTGATCTTACAAAAAGAAAAAACGGACTGCGCCTCTGCGCTCCTTTGAAATATTAAGCCTTTTTTAGAAAAAAATCATATATTTTTTAAAAAAATTTTTCTGTTATTTTTGTAACCTTTTATCGCCGAGAAATATTTAAAATTTTGGAAAAAGTTGCCTGGCTGAAACTGATTTTAATCCTTAATAAGTTTTCTGGTGATACTATTTTAAATAAATAGGTTACAGATCTGAACTTACAAGACCTGAAACTAATACAGTGCGAAATTTTAGCATTATGGATATAATTTTATAATCATGATTGCTATTCAAAGTTCAACAACTTTTACACTTTTTGTACGCGCGTTTATACTTTTTGATTCCATGTGATCTTATATAAACTAATCGGACTTTGTGCATAAATTCTACACATTGTTTGTAGTTGTGCAGCTACATATAGGGTAGTCAAATTTTGATGATAGAATTTTAAAATTTTTTTGTATCTTTGGGTGGGGTTTGTGAGCCCCCCTAAGGAAATAAAAAATTTTGAAATAGGGATTAATACTTGTTGTAACTGTAATAATGGAAAACTAGAACGAAAATTAAAAAATGAGTTTTCGCGAGGCACATTCACATTTTGTAATAAAATGCATGGATTATATATATATATATATTTATATATATATATATATATTTATGAGAACGGTGATAATTATAATTGTTCCGGACTATAAATTTAGGTCTAATATCGTTATTGTTGAAAACGGCACACTTTTGTCAAAACAGATTTTGCTAAGGCTCATCGTATGGACCGTAGGGCTGATAAATTCTAATACTTTTGAAAACTCGATTCTACTCAATATTTTTCAATATTCGTTACTTAATGGATTTTTTAATTTGAAATATAATTTATAATTAAGGTTTTAACCAATTAACATGAATAAATTTATAAAGTTATTTATATAGAACATAAGATAAATAAAAACTTTAACTTTAAATTCAACATTAACAAAAATCAAAGTGTACTTTCAAAAAGTAGAAATAAATATATTTTTAGCAAGTTAAAAAGTACATAATTTCTAAGAAAATAACAATTTCACAAATTTAAAAGAATTTTAATTATCTTTTAATGAAACTAAAACAATGTTTTTATTAGAAATAATTATAAACTTAGCTTTAGGAGAAGAAGTTCGAAAGCAATGAACAAGAATCATAAAAAAATATCCTATCAACCCAATCATGGGTTAAAAAAAGAACTTATGTAGATATTTTTCAGCGCTAAGTGATACCTTCCAATGACAACACATGCTAAAATCAATACTTTTTCAGCTGTTTTTCAGTTCGTTTTTTGCTGGATTAATAAATATATAAAAAAATAAGTGTATATATTTTTCAATTTCTAGGATATATTTTGTTTTTTTAAGTGTCGTTTTTAAGCATATTTTAAAAAAATAAATGCATAAAAATTCACCCACTTGTCATTACTTTAACAATTGCTATTCCGAAAACCTGTTGTTCGCACACTTGGTTCCTTCCTTCATACCAGATTATTAAGACAGATTTTCCGAAAAATTAATTTACTTAATCCTTAATTAACTTCCCTTTTGTTTCCATGTTGATATAAATTTTATAAACTTTTCTTAGATAAAAGGAATAATATTGGTAAACCCAATTTGAGAACATATTTTATTGCGAAATAACCAATTTATCTACATTTAAAATAATTTAAAAATTTTAAAAGTTATTAAACTTTTTCTAAAGTTTAGCAATATTTTGTAATATACTTAGAACAAAGCTTTTTTTATTTCTTGTTTTACTTCAGTACATACTTTCAGGGGGAGAAAAGAATAATTTATGGAAAGTTTAAGCGAGTCGTTAGCGATTGTTGCACTCAAGACAAAATTGACTTAATAAGCTGTCCGAAAATAGCTTTTAAAGCAGCGATAATAGAAAAGATAAAACGTAAAAATTTGAATGTGCTAGTGTATTTGGTTTGTTTCAGCTCTTTGTTGTAAATGTGTTTGTTATTATCCAGTATAGAAAAAAATAATAATTTCTTCTTACGCTTTTTGTTTTTGTTTTTGCTTAACCAAGCAGTGTTGCCAAATGTGAAGATTTATCTTGTTTTTGAAGTTTTTTGAGATCTTAGGTAGTTTTAAAGATTTTTAAATCAAAAATAAGATTTTTGAAAAGTTGTTATTTTGTTATTTTTACTTGAATAATAATAGATTTTTTAACAATAATACAGATTTGAGTATTTACATTCAAAGTTTTTCTTGTTCAATAAATGTATTTCTAGAAAGTATTTCAGTTTAAATACCGTTCTAAATTATAAGAAATCGATTGATTTGTAGGTCCGTAATGAGCCTCAAAAAAAAAAAAAACTAATTTGATTAATCCAAGTGTAAAGAGTTATGTAAGGTAGGTTAGGTTAGGTTATGTTAAAAAGGGCGGCGTCTTCACGCCTCCACCCAGAGACCATTTGGTCCATTGTGATCCCTTTATAGATAATAGAGAAAGCTGACAGATAAAGAAAGAGAAAAATCCTAGCAGAATATAGTAAAAGATTGAAAAGAAGGACAGCTAGATATAAGAAAAATAAGAAAGGTGTGGAACCTAAGACCCATCAAATCAACCCTGACTACCTCTAAGCCAATTTATTCCCATTAAAAACCCTATAAGGTTGCCGAGTTCTTCAGTAGCCCTACACAGTGACAGAGTATATGCTTCACTGTCTCTAGCTCCTCCACATCATCACACGTCTTGCAAAAATCTGACGCGCCAGTGTCCCACTTACTGAACATATTCCCTATTGCGAGGTGACCAGTAATCATGCCAAAAATGATCCTTAGGTACACACAACTCATGCCCAGAAGATGCTTCAAATCTGCTGGTTTAAGACTAGGCTATAACGCTATAGAAACGCTATTTCATTGTCGAGAATATCGCAGGACCAGGAACCCAACAAAGTCTTATTCTGTAGGCATCCATTAGCCTCCGAAATTCCTTCCTACACTCTAGCACTAACCTGGATCTGACATAGTAACTTGTCATTACCATCAGTGCTGCCTGACTATTCACATAGATAGTTACCTCAGTGTCCCTCTCAACATTCTCCTCCAGCAATCCTAGGGCCTTGTAAATGCCTAGAATTTCTGCCTGGAAAACTCTGCAACTATCAGACAATCTGAAAGATCGCTTGATATCTGTTTCCATGAAGTAGACAGCCGCCCCTGTACCTACTTACATCTTCGAACCATCCGTGGAGCTTCTCCGCTCCAATCCAGAGGTCCTTACTCGGGATTTCAATAACGGGAGTAGCCTCGAAGTCAATTTTGGTACCTACATAGGCCGTTTGGGCGGCCGAGGATAATGTTTGACCATTCAACTTGATTTCATTAAGTATGCTAGCATGCCCCGCTGTGTAGCTCCCTATTAATCTCAGTTCGTTCAAGCCCCGCACAGCCATACCCTACACGAATTCCTCAATTGGAAGAAGGTGGAGAATGCTGTCCAGTGCTTCCTGAGATGTACTTCTTGCGGCACCCGTAATGCCAATGAAGCACATCTCTGAACTTTAGAAAGAAGGTTCCTATGCGACCCTTTCCTCAATGCCTCCCACCATACCGAACATCCATAAGTGAGTATAGGTCTCACAACAGATATGTATATCCAGTATATAATTACCGGTTTTAGACCCCAGTTCTTCTCTATAGAGTTCTTGCATGCGAAGTAGGAACTAAGCCCCTTTCTGGCCCATTCCTGAGTATTTCTTCTCCAAGACAATTTGCTGTCCAAGTAGCGCCCAGTTATTTGGCCAAAGAGTTATGCATACACATACAATTTATGGAAGAGAGTATTTTCTGATTCATCAGAAAATTAATAAAGAACCTTAAGAATAAATGTATGCCTTAAATAGACAACAACTTAAGTCCGAGTATATAAAAAGAATGAAAACTTCTGAAATGTCAACTGAGAAATAATAAAATTTTATGTAAAGTTGTTCATGAAATATACCAATGCAAAAAGTCTATAAGGTTGTTTCATCCAATTTTATAGAACTAATTTTATCTATTTTGAAATTAAAATTTAATGCATAAAAATAATAAATTGTATATACCTTTTAACAAAAAAGGTTTTTCTTCCAAAAGCAAGATTTTTTAAGAAAAATTTTAAGATTTTTTAAAGTATGTGAAAATGCCGAAAACATTCGGCTCCCGAATGCTATGGATGTTTTAAAATATAGCTCATCGTTTTGAGAGTATTTGAAATGATTTCTGATGGTCTCAACAAAATCTAATAATACTCCTTTTTATTGTTGCACCGTGTAATGCAGACGCTTCCTATTTTTGTCATTATTTAATCATAGCAAAAATTTATTGAGTTATTCGAATTGAGGAATAATTTCATTAAAACATTCCATTGCTTTCACCACTATTTCTATGGTGTTTCAGAAAAAAATGTGATTATTTTATTGCGAGTATATACGTGAATGTAATTCATTTATCATCCCACTGTTCACTGTATGATTATGTTTTTGTACAAGTTTTTACTATCTGTTATATTTATCTATGAACATTAGGGTGACACCAAAACATGAGTTTTTGATGTTCTCAAAAAATGTTTATTATATCATTTTTCATATTTTTTTTTTCATAGAAATGTTGGTATCATATAAGAAGTTTTGGAAACGGGCAAAAAAGATCATAACAGAAATATTCCAGAAATATGTTTAACTCCTAATATTTGTATGAATTTATATTAAATTTTTGCGAAAAATTATGGTCGAAGCTCTCAGAAATTTCTGTAATGCATTTGAATATACTCAAGTTTTTTGGTATATGAAATTAATAATAAAATAAAAAATTTAAACATTATAAGTAGCTGGCAGCTTCTACAACCTACTTTACTGATACAAAAATGATACCACCCTAATATGAAGAAAAAACCACATTGCTGTTTTTTTTAGTTTCCTTTTTTTGGTTTGTTTCCTCTACTAAATACAACAGCTAATTATATTTACTACATGCAGTGAATATTGTATGGTTGGTTACCCATTTGGCAGAATACTCACACACATACATATAAACTCATTCATTCATATATCTAATAGAAAGATAAAAACTCTGATTAGATTACACATTCAAAAAAAAAATCTACGAATTTTCTTCTTTTTTTGTTTTTGTATTCTATTAAACTTTAAAGTTTAACATTAAAGTCCTAGTTGTGGTAGGATGATGAATGGATGATAAATATATATATATTAGGGTGACGCTAAAATGAAATTATCGATGTTTCCAACTCAAATTATAATTTACTTCAGTCTAGATATAGTTTCTCAAAATTCTCGTCCTGACGTTATCTTTTCGTGAGCTGAATCAAAATGAAAAAAAAACGTACCTTTCTTCGTGTTTTTCTGATTTGTTTTCGTATTTCTGCCAAAGAAAGGCTCTTGGAATACGCACTTATTGACATAACAAAAATTTAGCATCAAAATACGCGTATTTAAAATACATATTTATTATTGTAAGCTTTTTAATGATATATAACACTCCATACTTCTATTAACAAACAACGAAATAAATTAAGTTTAAGTGAAATACTCACAAAATTTATTCTAATTAGAGTATTTGTTAAGTAACACACAGCAAAAATGCTGCTAAAATTTTAATTTAGTTTTATTAGATTTTATTCAAATTGTAAATAAAAATACTTATGCGTGAAAATATTAACAATAAATCCCTTTAAATGGCAATTTTCCAATAAAAAGCTATTAGAAAGCAAGGATTAGAAATTTCCTTAAATTTGCTGCCATTCTATAGCACATGCATCATTGTAATAAAAAACGCATCTGCTGTGTTCTTCTGGCCCCAAAATGTGCCCAAAAATTATTAAAAACCAAAAATTCTGTAAAGAAAATTTCAAACATACATTTACAAATTGAAAATATAAATGAATTTAAACAATTTCTATAAGTCTTCTTGACTTTTGATTCATTTCAAAAAATGTAAGAAGGAGTTAATATTTAAGACATTATTCTTAAATATTATGAACTAAAATCAATGAAAGTAAATTCTTATATTTATGGACAAACTTTTTTCTGTGTAATTTATGTCGGTATTTCAATTAAACTTTATTTATTTCGTTGCTTGTTAATAGAAGTATAAAGTGTTATATATCACTAAAAAGCTTACAAATTTGACAAATTTGACTTAATTACTTCTCACATAGAAACATTTGTTTATTATAAATTATGTTTCAAAAAATTTGAACAAGTTCGAATTTAAAAAAACCAGAAAAAAATTGTTTCGGTACAACTGTTGGAGGATTATGTTGTATCATTTTGGTCTTTGTTTTAATATTTTTGTGTAAAAAAATCAAATGTGCAAATTTATTATGAAAAATTACACAACATTTTGGACTCATTTGGAACTGCGATACTATACAATATAAACTATTGGCGATACCAATAGTTTATATTTTCCCTTTATCAGAAATATGAAAAAAAAATCGGAAAACCCGAAAGGATAATGTCAGGAAGAAAATTTTGAGAAACATTATCTTAGAATGATAAAAATTTTCATTTAAGCTGGGAACATCATATCTTATTTCCTCTCTCTCGGGGTCACTCTAATGATCATATTTTGTGTTAAAAGTTATATGAGTAACTGTGAATACATAAATATGAAAGTATAAGTGTGTATGTGTAAGTAAATGTAAGCAATGCATGTTTTTTTCATATATTTCAGCGGTTTTTATCCATACTAATCAGATGCTTAGAAAATTTTATTTTGTTCTTTAGTACAAGTTGTATGCAGAGATGGATGGGTTTGTAAGAGGGTGAATTGCTAATTATTTCAATATAAAAGTTAGTTTGCTTCAATAGTTTATTATTAAAAATGTAGGTTATAAAAGAATAATAGGATACTTGTGATACAATAAGTAAACAATCATTGAAACTATTCTAAATACATTACATGTTGTATTGGCAGAACTTTCATTTAAAGAAATGTAGAATTTGATTTATTTTCCGGAACAAATTCTCGGCATAATTTTCCTCATTAACAACAATGGTTTTTAATGTGCATATGTTTGTATGCAATAACCAAAATTTATAAACACGGCTAGAATGGTTGATCTGAACCACAACACGGCAATTTGTAGACAGTGATTTTCCTGATTCAAATAATTTTTGTCATTGAACATTAATTAACCCTTGATTAGATTCTTGTGAATTTATATATTTTTGTGCAAATATAGTCATAATCATAAGTCCACAATTTATTTAAACAATAAAATTTATATATTTTATATTAATTAATAGTTTGTAAAAATATTTTCTATGAAAATTTGGAAAATATCTTTCTGGAAGAAATTTATGTAATATCTTCTTTTTATTATTTGGAGGAAAATCATCAAATAAATATTCTTATAATATTGCATTTTTATCAGTTTAAAGAAAATTAGGCAAAAAACAACAAAAAATATATAAAATTTAAAATTTTTATTATTACTTTTATCCTCAATCACCTCCGAAATAAGTTGATAATATCCCATTGAGATCATCTGGAATAAATTAATGCAATAGTTTTATTTTTCAGTCACAATTTTTTCAGTTGTCGAAAAATTGTTCATAAATGAAAAAATATGAAAGATATTTGACTCCTTTTAGCTAAATATGGATATTTTATGTGAGCGTTTCAATTTTCGTGCTTTATGATGTTAAGATTTATGTGCATGCTTGCTTTACAAGATGTAAAAGTTTTCTTTATTGCAAGATTTATTTAGTGATAATTTTTCTATATATTTATTAAATCTTTTAGAAGATTATCTGGTTGTATCTTCCATTTTCACCTAAATGATAATCTAGCAATATTGCCTATTTTTCTTTCAGGTGTATTAATTTCTCATTACTTAGATGTATCGCCTGTGACGCACAGTCTCTCCCGATGGGGGAAACTTCCGCAATACGAATATGATTATTGCGGCAATAAAAAATATAAATGAAAATTAAATGAACCAAATGCAATAACATTTTTTTTTAGTAATTAGATTTACAAAAGTTATAATTTAGATACGCTATTTAAATATTTAAATAATTTTCAAGTCATTATTTTTATGCATGAATTTAAAACAATCTTCATCATATTTAAATCATTTTCAAGCCATTATTTTTATGTATGAATTTAAAACAATCTTCATCATTTGAAATATACTTCTAACAGAAAACACTATAAGATCTATCATGCTACAATAATTCAAATCCTTGTGGGAAAATATTGCTACTTAAGGATTTTCCCCAAGTGGTAAATTCAAATATATGAAATCATATATGGTTTTTTATTATATGAAAGCAAGTCAAATGAGTAAATATTAGATATTTATATATGGTAATATTTTTCATATATGGTTTTTTATATGAATTGATTTATTACATTCACTTGTATATTCTTGAGCACAGAGAATATGCATTGGTTGCATTTATGAATCTAAAACTAATTATTAATTATGCTCTAGAATGGCTAGACATAAATACATAAAGATTTTTCGCCAATATGAACATAACCTCCATTATAGGATATTCTAACAATTTTAAAGTAGTAAATCGTAATATTTCTTAGGAGGAGTTTTACGTCCACTTCTTTGGAACATCGTCGTTAACCCTATTTTATTTTTTTTATTCTTTATCTAATATCTGGATAAAATTCTCAGTTTATAAAGCATAAATAGTATTCTCAGTTCTAGAAAGATCAATCTTATTTTCTTTTTAAGGTGGCTTTGCCACTCTCGTACCTTATAGTTACTGAATTGAAGTTGGTAGATCGTGCGAAGTTCCTTAGTACTCGTATCATACTGGAATCCATACCATCATGGTAAAAACACAAGCTTTTAAAAGATATAAATTCACATGAGCGTAGCAGAGGCATGTGCAATTATAAGTTTGGATCACATAGTCAACATTTCGACACAAAATATGTAAAATTCGGGAGTGTCTGTACTTAGTACTATTGGGTTATTACTCTCTTATTTTATTTTAAAATCATCTCCATGAAGATAACTTACCGAAAAGAATAAAATTATTATATATTATTAAGAAACATTTTATTTTAGAGATAAAATAATGTAGGCAGTTTATCGCAAAAAAAAGTATATTTTTTATTTATTTTTCTTTATTGCATAGATAATTCTTTCCTTTAACAAATTAAAAAAATCTAACAAAATTGGTAAGAAATGTTGAGATATATAAGGAAAAAGTGGTCTAAGATAATGCAAAATTTAGATAGTTGAAATTTCAAATGCAAATGACTTGAAAACTATAATAACCATAATAATAGCGTAGACTTTATCAAGAGCTTTAAAGAGATGTAAAAAAATTGGTTGAACTATTTATTTAATTTAATATGGACTTATAAATATATTTTCTACAACAAAGGTACCCTACTTTAAGACCCCATTACTCCGCTTTTGATGGGTCTGTGGGACCCTTCTATAAAACTTAAAATTTTACACTCCTCCGCTATGCTTTTAAATCCAACCAGTAGTTTAGAAGTTACAGATTTATTTCCAAAAATGTTCGATTCCGTCTTATCGTGTGATGTGATTGCCTGGTAAAAAGGGAAAATCCTCTTATTGCTGATCTTCGACATGCTTCTGAGTATCGGTGATGATAATTATTGGAATACTTTGTTCAACATCACCAAAAGATGCGTTTATTTTACAGGAGTGAATCAGTTGAAATATATACGAACGGCTTTAAACATAAGATGGTGGAGGAGAAGAATTTGCTTTAAAATGCCAGATCAATGTATCGTTCTTTAACTGAGATCTTTGTCATTTTAAGAGCACTAAATATGAGTACTATAAAATATTCTTTAAAAATATTAGGATATGAACAGATAGTAAAGCTGCGATTAAGTCTATCTTGGATATTGATGCAATATCGATATCGATTTGTGTCATTATTGCCGTCATCTCTCAAAGAGATGTCGAGACTATCTAGAGCTAATTTGAGTGAATTGACACGAATCGGCTGCGATCACTGGGCTCTGTTTTATCGATACGCATGCTAGGAGGTTAACAACTGTAGAAGTTATCATAATGAAGAAAATCGTTTGAGCACCTTTTCTACTATTGTACTGCTCTTACGGAAAATAATTTGAATTTGAAAATTGAAATTCTCTTGCCTTCGTAGGCATTGTTTTGCGGATTTTTCTGGTATGAATACAAGTTAAGTTATTTTCGTTTATCTGTACATCTTGTTGGTTTGACTTGAACATGTAGGATATATAGATCAACTCAGAATGGTACTAATATAATCGATCCAAGTTAGCTGATCATAACTAACGGTTAAATAGTTAAATGTTTAAATATAATTCAAACATTTAAATTACTGGTCAATTTGTTTAAACTTATCAAACCACTCACGTAGGCTTATGTTTCTAAAGGAGGTAAAGTTGTTTTTAATTTACCAGCATTTAAATACTCGCATAAAAATAGAATTATGTAGGATGTGTGCAGATGAACATATGTGTAAAAAAATAATAATACATGCATAATATTTTAACATGGTGTTGAACTTTTACTCTAGGATAGATATCTTTACGGATCGCTTGCTGTTTTTGACTGCTTGAGGCAATTGCTTTATTAAGAGTTTCTGCTTCGTTTGCAATTGCTGTGATTCCAAAAAAAAAAAAAAAAAACAACCGCATTCTCTTTTAAAAATTTTTACTTTGTTCTATTCTAAATATCAAAAAAAAAGGACAAATACTCCTGCATACTCGTTTATATAAAAAAAATATTTAACTTTATTTATTTCTGTATTAAAAGGGTGGTGGTGAATCCCAGTAAAGTCATAAAAATTAAAAAAAAACTCTATACTCGAAAGCAAACATACATGTACTCACAAATATTATTACAATGAAATACAAAGCCAACTAGAGGGTGGCAGGAGGTAAATAATTTCAGGGATTAGGGAAAAAAGGTAACTAATTTCAAATGTGGCTGTAGATGGATTTAAAGTATTTTTTAATCAAAACTTGTTTGGTTTTATATGTATTTGTTACTATATATTCCTTTTTTCGGATGAACTTTAAATTAAATTTCTACTGAACATCTGAGAATGTCATGCCACCCTTAGTTTCGTTTTATATTTAAACATTTTTCTATTAGTATTCTGTTGCCGTCCAAAAAGTGTGTGGATTTATTTAAGGATGCGTTTTTTTTGATGCTGTTCATTTCTATTGTATTTGCATTGTTTAATGCATGTGGGAAATATTAATCCTTAGCGCATATGTTTTCCCTTTTTATATTTTTTGTTTCTAAATATTTTTTGCGTCGATTTGCTGTTATGTCATGGTAACTTTTATTTAAAAAAGTGCATTATGGGTTTTTGTTTTCCAGTTTAAAAGTAATTTATAACTAAAGCAAAACTTGTTTAATAGTGGGTAGAGAAGATTTTTTATGTAGGTTTTATTTGATTTTCGCTTTTCAGTTGAAACTAAATTTTAGTTTTTCCTTTGGATAATATGAATAATATTGAATTTCAAATTACATGAAAATATTTACTAATTGAAATTTAAGGGAAGTATACGAAGGGTTTTAAATTGCAGGTATTTAACATTAATTCAGGGAAAAATTATTTTTAAAATACTAGATAAAAGGAAAAATAAGGAGTATATATGATATATCTATATCTCAATATATATATATATATATATATATATATATATATATATATATATATATATAACATATCTAATTAATTTTATGTTATATATTATTATTAAAGCGAAAATTCACTCAAAAATTTGGAAATGAAAAATAAAAAAGGAATTATAATTTAAAAATTACGAAAAGTCACGTAAAAACACTGGGTAAATTTTCATATGAAATAGTTATATAATCAAATTTGTATGGGAATTTTGTATGTGACATTTTATTTATTATTTATTACAATATCTTTAAAAAATATCAAAAACTAATGAGAAAAAAATAATTAAGGAAATAAATAAATAAATGAAAAATATTAGCTTTTTATAGCCTTAGCATTTAGCCTTTTCTGACCTTTTTTAAGGTCCAATTTAGCCTCTTTCCTTCCTCCTCCTGGCGACAATGGATACGAACCATGGTTTGAAAATTTGTAATCTAGAACACGTCTACTTTTTTTTTTATTTGAACAGCAATTATAAAGTCATTTCTTCGAACTCCTTTATTTTTGGGGTTCAATGAAATTTGAAGATTTTTTCAATTTTACATCAACGCTATTTAGTAAAATTATTAGCTGGCTTTAACGAAACAAAAAATAACGTTAATGTTATGATGGTTTAAAAAATTATTTAAAATTTAAAAAATATATTAAATTTTATTTTTTTATAAATATAAAATTTTTTTAATATAAGTATATATTATATATATATATATACAAAAATACACACAAAAATCACCGCGATCTCATGTCATGAACGACTTTATATGCAATTTTTTTATTGAATCCCATTTGTTTGCTTAACTAAAATAGAATAGATGTACTTATTGTAAATATAACTTTACATAAAATGTAAAAAATACGAAAAATTTTAATTCGATTTTAAAGAGTTATAGCATTTTAACATAACAAATTAATACTTTATCGCGCGACAACGATTTTAAAATGTAATATGGAAAACTTTTTTGAACACTCGATACTTTAGCTTCATTGAAATTACCCTGTGAGTGTGCTTTGCGATAAAGGTACCTCTTAGAGCCATTCAGGTTTTTTTCCTCAAGTTTAGGCATCCAATATAGCACTGCTTTTATGGGCACGTTAACGATATGTATCTCAATCGATTTATAATTATAAGGGCAATAAATCCCATTTTTTATTTTGCAATCTGAAACGGCAAAAAAACTGCACTATAAATTGTATTTATAGTTTACATTAGAATTGGACATATATGTTAAAATGCGCGATTGCAGCATTCAAAAGAAAAAAAAAAAAGAGAAAAAAACTTGCTATTTTGAAGTGTGAACATCCTAAATTTGATTTAGAGAGCTAACTTCAGAGTCAAAAACCCCTTGTTAGAATTTTTATTCTATGCTATTTGAAGATATTATTTGGATATTATTTGGTTTTATACGATATATGTGGATTTTTTTTAATTTTTAAAACTATTTAGAACATTTTTGAACACAAATTCTACGAACATCGAACTTTTTTACGGCACCCTTGATTTTAGGATACGTTATTATAAAACCTTGCTACTGAGTCACATTTTGATAGTTTTTACGCCGCTCCTTGGATATGTCCAAGCAAAATGCGTTTAGATAAAATTTTTCCACCAAAATTGATTTATTTTGACAGATTAAAAAATAATCATTAAAATAGACTATAGTAAGTCTTCAAATGTGCTTTTATAATTCTAAGATATTTTTTTGACATCCAAAAATGCTGAATAAGAATCTGAACATTTTTCTAAATTTTCAAAATTATACGATTTTATAGCCGAAAAAAAACTTAATTCACGTAGGAAACCGATTTCCTGAATGAAGTCCTAAGAGTGGAAAAAATGTATTTTTTTTAAAATTCACGCTTAATTCTTCAAGATTTTCAGAGCCCAAGATCTGTTATTCAAGAGGGAACAATAATGGGATCCTTCAAAAACGATGCAGAATTACCTCATTTTTAAAAATATTATATCAAATTGCATTTTGATGGAATGGTGCACTTACAGTGACCGGAAAGTATAAAAATATTAAAGTAGCTAAAATTTTGGTTTCAAAGTTTCCCATTCTATAACATTTGATCGAAGAGCGATAGAGTCATAACATATAAAGTTCCTCTGTGTCCGAAGAGCAATTCTCTTATACAACTGTTTTCTAATTTTTCTAATTTTCAAACACATTTTTCTAATTTTTAAACTTTGAAGAACTAATAATCATAAAGACTGTGGACTACAAAATTTCGTAATTTGATTACTTATAGTATCCCTAATACCATGTTATTAGTAATTTTGCCAAAAAATAACCATGTTCGAAATTATTACAACATTAACCCGATTTCATTGATTTTAAAATTTGTGTGTTTTGCCCATATACATATTGTTCATTACACAAGAAATTTATAAAAAAATGTCTAGTTTTTTAAAAAGGGTCATCTGATTTTGTTCATATTTGGTACGCATATAACCATTGGAGCCATTTAGTCTTTCTCATCATTATTTTTTCCAATTTCGAAAAAATCGCGAATTTATTCACGATTTAACTTTTTATAAAAGTTAAACAATTCGACTAAGTACGTAACTTTAAATGTTAATATTTGCTTAAGATGTAGATGGATTTTAATGATTCCAGGCTCCAATTGAAACCTGATTAAAGGCAGTAATGCAAAGTTAATTTGTTTATTTAAAAATGCACTCCTAATGCAATTGTATTTCACAAATTTATGCAATAATAATCTACTATTTTTTACATTTTTTTTTAGAAAAAATTACTACCAATTTTCTTATACAAAAATTAAATTTTTTTATAATTTTTTATTTTTTAAATTTTTTGATTATTTTTATTCAGTGATATGTAAATTGAAGTGTTCATAATTATTTAACTATTCGTCGGATTTTATTATTTATTATTTGAAATAACTGCGTTTAAAGGGGACATATTCATCTTTTATATGTAATTTAAGTCATTAAAATCTCCTTGCAGGTTATAGAGATATTGGTGTTAAAAATTATATACTTTTTCGATTTTTTTTTTACTTTTCAAAAAATTTAAATCGCGAGTAAATTTGCGAGTTTTTCAAAATTCAGAAAAAATAAAAATGGAGATAATAAAATGGCTCCATAGGGTATGCGCATGTCTGTAATTTAAGTCATTAAAATCTCTTCAAAGTTATAGAGATATTGGTGTTAAAAATTATATACTTTTTCGATTTGTTTTACTTTTTAAAAAATTTAAATTGTGAGTAAATTTGCGAGTTTTTCAAAATTCAGAAACAATAAAAATGGAGATAATAAAATGCCTCCATAGGATATGCGCATGTAGAATATAAACAAATTCAGAAGACTTAAGGAAAATTGTTGGGCGTTCTTTCATGGAATGAACGATATGTGAACGGTATAAAAATCTATTTGCAACTCTATGCACATATATATACATATGCTTTATTTATGTTGATACTAACATTCATATGGGATTTATGTACTTAATGGGGGATTCTCGGAAGTGGGCCTTATATGGGAGCCACTATGGAGTAATCCTCATTAGATTATGAGCTGTAGTTTCTACTTATATAAAATCTATTTATGTCAAGTTTTAACTTGATACTATAGCATTTGTATGGGATTTATATACATTAAAGTTGTTTTCGGAAGAGGGGTTTATATGGGAGCTATGGTCAATTATGGACCGATTTCATGAAATCTGGTACATGGAGTTACACTTATAAAAGACTTACTTGCGCTGAATTTGATTAAAATATAGCTATATTTAAGATGTATATTATTGTTAAGCCCCTTTTTCGTGTGGACACTTGTATGTATTTGTCAAAATAATTATTCATGCAACATTTTATCAAAATCTCTTTAAAATTGTGACCTGTACTTTGTTCATAAGGTTTACATGGACAGCCAGCCAGACATGGTTAAATTGACTCAGAAACCGATTGATATACTTATTGGTAGGTCTATGACCAATTTACAAACGCATAATATCACAGCCACCAATGGTGGTGTAAAATATAAATATTTTATGAATATGAAATTTCAAGTTGCTATATATCTAATTGGATAAGATCACATTCTGCTGTTGTCTAATAATCCCAGAAAATACTTGGTAGTTGTATATAGTTACGGATATAGTTATTTTTCAATAACAACAACATACCGTCTGCATTACATTAAAGCAGTTTAGTAACTACTAATTTAGAACCCAGTATGTAAATACTTATATATGGTTAAATTCTTTGAAAATTTTACTTTATATTGTTTCATATATTTGAAGAATTAGTAAATATTGCCCTTTCATATATTTATTTATGTACGAATTAATTTTCAATCTAAAATAGTTTTTAAAACATCATGTGACAGTAATTTTCACACATGAAAAAATGTGCATGAAGCTAGAGATAATATGTAGTAAAACTGCGTGCTCACTTTTTCTCCAGGACATCCAATTTTCTTTTAAAAAGGACTTCAATATATCGAAAGGTGAGCAATATTTAATAATATGAGTATTATAAAAAATTTACGAAGATTATATCAATACGATATGGATGTCAAACGAAAGTCACCAATCACTACAACCGAATTATATCTTTTATTTAAATATTGCAGTAAAAAAAGTTAAAAAAATATATTTTTGAAAATTTAAACATTTAATATTATTTTTATTTGTTAATTATATATTTATATAAAGGATATTTTTAACAATTTGTTCTGTTACATTTAAATAAAAACTTTTCGCATGTTGAAGGTTTTCCTGACTTTCATTTGACATCCATAATAAGTTGATATAATTTTGGAAAATATTTTATAATTTCTTTAAGTCATATATTTTTCGAAACTTTAAACTCCTTTTGAGAGAAAATTTGACGTCCTGGAGAAAACCGTAGTTTTATTATGTCTGAGCTCTAGCTTGATGCATATATAAATTTTTTCATGTGCGAGAAAATTTTTGTAAAATTGTTACACGGTGACATATTTCATTATTAAGTTTTTGAAATTAAGCAGCAGTAGTTAAAATGAAAAAATGTATGATTGTTAACGAATGGCTAACTAACTTTTTTGTATGTAAATTTACACAAAAAAATTTTAAGTTTGAAAGGGAGGCCCCACATACCCTTCAGGAGCAAGGCTCAAAATAGGGTACCTTTGCCATATAAAATTTTTCATCGCTTGCCAAATTTTTGTTTCTTACCCCATTGCAAATACTTTTATTTCTTTTCAAAGTTAAAAAAAATAACTCTAAGGCCTATAAAGACATGCTATTTATCTCTTATAGTTTTCAAGTTATTTGTATTTGAAATTTTGTAAATTTTTTTGTCAAGTTGGTTAAGGAGTAAAATTATCTACCGAATAAAAAATGCTGTAAGTCTATACCTTTTCTGAGTCCAAAAATAAACGATTTTAAAACTGAAAATTGCAAACACTTGTGTTTCTTTTTTTTTTTGCAGAAAAGGTGGGTACACTCTTTTCCATTTAAAATAAAATTTTGTTTAAGAATATATAAAAATGTAACACTTTTCTGAAGGGTATTTGCGCAGAGATAACTTCAGAATTAAAAACAAGCCCAAAAACCTAACAAGACTATATACAAACCCTCCCGAATTTGACATATTTTAAATAAAAATTTTTACTTTAGTTTTAAAATCTGTGAGGCCTGTATTTCAAAATATACTTCAAATAAGGTAAAAATATTTTGAATAGTAATCTTAGAAATTTTAATCTTTGTTTTCAATTTTTTTTTTCAAATAATTTTATTATAATTAAAATTTTGTGAACTAAAGCACATAAAAATATATTGAATATAAAAAAAAAAAAAAAATAGAATTTGAAAATATATTTGAAATTTTAATAAGATAAAGCGAAAGGAAAGCTAAATATTTTGGTGAATTGCAATTCTTTCAAACTTTTAATTTGAATTTTATACTTTTTTATTGAAAGGAAATTGCAAATTTCGAAAAATTAATCCTTTAAACATTGGAAGAATCCCAGAGACCGAAATCGGTCTCTTTACACAGTAATAAACATGCATACTGTTCATATTTTAATAGTTTAATAAATTGTAAAAATTTATAAAAATGAATTTCTAAATAATCTTAATTTCATGAACGCTTAAAGTTGTACATCAGGCAGTCAGATCACGGGCTATTTAAAATAAATTACAAAATAGCATGGTAGGGCGGGTGAAGACTATGGGAAGGAAAATAACACCACAATCACTTTCTAGGCTTCAATTCAATATTTATTTTATTTTTTTTGTTTTGCTTTATTGTCGATCTAAGGGATATTGCTACCTTAACTTTAAATAATTATGTAAAGGACTTAAATCTGATTCTATAGAAGCAAGAACCAACCCCAATTTCCCTGAGCACGGTCGAAACAACAGGTAGCACAGCTTCTAGAAAGTCAGAGCCATGCAGGTCCGTTCGTTACATAAATTTAAATGGCGCCCAACGTGGGGCCTCAGTAGAATAAAAACCTTAATTTGTAGCTTAGGCTAATAAACACATAGAAACATGCTGATGCTTTCACACAATATTTTATTCGTGGATCGACGAAGAAGGGTACAATTTGATTTTATATTTTTGTGTAAGTCTTGAAAAACATTTTGGATATTTAATTTTTCGTTTCTTTGCGGAATTTTAAACCAGATATTGTTGAGATTTCATATTTTGTCAAAATTATTTTGCAATTTCTTTCTGGATTTTTATTATGGATGCATTTTGTAATATTACCAGCAAGATTTTGCATAAGTATTTTACATTTGGGATTTTGTATCAGTTTTAAGTTTGTTTTTTTAAAATCACTTATTTAGTCATCACATAATCGAGATTTCTATAAATGGTATCTATCGTTTATTTACTCTTATGATGACTATAATGAGATATTACCTTTTTAATTTCGTTATTATTTTTGAGGTTTTTACATTAAACACAGGTTTATTGTATACTTAATCATAATATCGAAACTATTATTTGTGTTTTTAATTTTTTTTGTTTGTTGAATTTACACCTTTATTTTTTTTAAATGTACTACCTGAATACAACTTAACTTAGTAATGAAATTTAAAATTAAAATATTATACGTAATTTGAAAATGCCGATAACTCGAAGTCGTGAGAATTTATCGAATTTAGACCAACCAGCAAACGTTAGTTTCACAGTTGATATTGGTTCAAATAATACACCTCGTGAAAGTCAAGAAAATTCAGATAGAGTTCAGGAAAATAGATCTGTAAATCCTGCAACACCTGTAGCACAAGGTACGCGTTCTAAAGGTAGACCTATTACTAGGTCTAGAAACGTTCAGGATACAAATCATGAAGATGTTCCTCATTTTAGACAACTAATAAACGAATCATTGAATAGCTTTCGCGAAGATATACAAGGTTTTATTTCAAATGAATTACAAACAATGTTCTAAAATATGACTTTAGGTAATAATGTTAGTTCTCGTGTAACAAACCGTAATCACGATGTTGATAACTATCAAAACAATCCTAATAATGAGTTATTAACTAACTCAAATAATTCAGATTCACAAGATCCTTTTTATGCTGAAAAAGTCTTGAATATTATTAGAAAATGGCATATAAAATTTTCAGGGCATGACAGTCAGATATCTGTCGATGAGTTTATTTATAGAGTTAATATATTGACAACAAAAACTTTAGCAGGTAACTTTAAGGTTTTAGACGATCACGCTCATTGCCTTTTTGAAGGTAAGGCTTTGGTTTGGTTTTGGCGGTATCACCGTAATCACGACGATATTGACTGGATGACATTAACTAATGCTTCACGAAACGAGTACAAAGTAGATTATAGCAATTACGATGTTTTAGAAGATATAAGAAGACGTAGGCAAAGACCAAATGAGAGTTTTGATGAATATTTTGAAGCAGTATCAGAGTTAACTGATCGATTGAAAACTCCAATATCAGGTGGTGAATTGTGCGAGACAATGCTGCGAAATTTGAAACATGAAATACGACATGAACTATTACATTTAGACATACTTAGCGTTTCACAACTCCACAGGGAAGTTCAAAAACATGAAAAGTTCATGAAAAATATACACGCCATGGAGAATCGAAAGTTGACAAGAGCTCGTGTTGCAGAAATGAAGAAGAAGATGACGAAACAATAACGGATAACGAAGTATGTGTGGTTCAACCTAGCTTGAAATGTTGGAATTGTGACAAGTTAGGACATTCATATGTAGACTGCATGGAGTTGAGGAAAGTATTTTGCTATGGCTGTGGAGCCAAGGATATTTATAAACCTGCATGTCCGAACTGCTCCCGAAATAGACAGGGAAACGGAATGAGGGATGTCCGACGAAAATAGTGCGGACATCCGGTAACAGTGAAGCGGACGTTAGCGATAATAAAAAAAAAACAAATTAACAACCAAACTTAATAAAAACTTAGACAAATCGTGTAATGCTCTACATCCTTTAATGAGACCTTTTCATATTCGTTTATTGGAATATGAGAAAGCAAGAGCGAGAATTTTTGGCGACAAAAAGCCAATGATCAGATCATCTAAGCGTATACGTAATTAAAGTCATTTAGAACTTGTATCATATCTTCAATTGTGAATAGAGATTCAGATAGTAGACCTTATGTCAGTATAAAAGTAGAACAAACAAGTTTCTTAGCCTTATTAGACAGTGGAGCCAATAAAAGCGTTATAGGCGGTGATTTAGCTATTCAGGTATAGAATAATAAATCTTATCAGAGATGTGTAGGCAATGTACGAACGGCGGACGGAAAACGACAGGACATATTAGGGACTATTAGTTTAGAAATTACTTTTAAAGGACAGACTAAATTATTTGAATTTTTAGTAGTACCGACCATTCAACATGACATTATTTGCGGTTTCGATTTTTGGAAGACATTTGGACTCAAAATTATAGTAAATGACATAGCAGAAATTGACTGTACAGAGACAAATTCAGATCCTGACAAACTAAAACTTACTCGCGAATAACAAGAACGATTGGAGAAAATAATAGCAGCATTTCCAAACTCCGAGATAGAGGGTTTAGGGTGTACAACTTTAGTTGAGCATTTTATTGACACAGGTGATGCAAAGCCCATTAAGCAAAGGTACTATCCTATTTCACCAGCTGTTGAAAAACAATTAATTGGTGAAATAGACAGAATGATTTCTCTTGGGGTTATAGAAGAAGCACCAAGCTCCCCGTGGTCTTCACCCACAGTAGTAGTAGTTAAACCTGGAAAAGTGAGGATGTGTGTGGACAGTAGGAAGTTGAACTCAGTGACTGTTAAAGACGCTTACCCGATACCGAACATTGACTGACTTATTGCGAGACTTCCTCCAGTTTATTGCATTTCAAAAATAGATTTGAAAGATGCCTTTTGGCAAATTAAACTGGAGGAAAGCTCAAAACCAAAGACAGCTTTCACAGTCCCTAATCGGCCATTGTATCAATTTACAAGAATGCCGTTTGGACTGTGTAACGCACCGCAAACGTTGTGCAGACTGATGGACATGGTAATTCCGTTTAAATTAAAGACGCACGTTTTTGTTTACCTGAACGACTTGTTAATTGTTTCTCAAAATTTCGAGGAACACATGACTTACTTATTAGAGGTGGCAAGCCAGCTTAGAAAGGCAGGTTTAACTATTAATGTGAAGAAAAGTAGTTTTGCTTTAAACAAGGTTAAATACCTCGGCTATGTAGTTGGAAATGGGACTTTACAGGTGGACGAAGACAAAGTTAGGGCCATACGTGACTTTCCCGTACCAAAATCTATCAGACATTTACGACGATTTTTAGGAATGACCGGATGGTATAGACGTTTTATTCAAAATTATTCGAGTTTGACATTTCCCCTTACTGAACTTTTGACGAAAAAGAAAACTTTTGTTTGGACGGACAATGCACAAAAATCTTTTGACGAACTTAAAAATAGACTAACATCTGCACCATTACTCATTCACCCGGACTATGAAAAACCATTTATTTTACAATGCGATGCAAGCACTTATCGGGTGGGTGCAGTTTTGGCGCAGAAAAACCAGGACGGAATAGAAAGACCGATTGCCTACATGTCTCACAAACTAAATAAGGCACAACGGAATTATACAATCACGGAACTAGAATGTTTGGCCGTGGTTATGGCTATTAAAAAATTTTGCTCATATATTGAGGGGCAAGAATTTAAGGTAGTTACGGACCATGCGAGCCTTAAATGGTTAATGGGTCAAGTCTCTTTGACTTGACGATGGGGCGATTAGCGAGATGGTCTTTGAAATTACAGGGCTTCAACTTTACCATTGAACATCGTAGTGGAAAGGAAAATGTAGTGCCTGATACCTTATCTCGTATGCATGAGGGCGAGGATTTTGTGAATTCCGTTGAATTAGAGAGTATACCAGCTATCGATCTGAAATCTAATTCTTTTGATTCTGAAGAATATGTTAAATTACGTAACGATTTTCAAAATTCGAACTTACCAGATTATAGGATTATTGATAAATATATTTACAAGCGAACTAATTTTTCTTCTGGTTTAGAAGATGAATCCGATTCTTGGAAATTGTTTGTACCCACAGAGTTGAGATATAGTTTAATATATTCAGCACATAATACTACAACTTCTTCACATGGAGGTATAGCAAAAACGTTAGAACGTGTTAGGAGATATTTTTATTGGCCCAGACTAGCAACGGACGTTAGGGAATATATTCAAAACTGCGAGTTATGTAAGACATCGAAAACACCGACAACTTTACTGAAACCACCAATGGGACAAATGGTAATGACTGACAGACCATTTCAAAGACTGTATATTGACTTAATTGGACCCTTACCTAGAACCAGGACTGGAAATATAGGAATTTTGATTGTACTTGACCATTTCTCCAAATTTACATTTTTGCGACCAATAAAAAAATTTGATTCAAAACAAATTATTGAATATCTTCGGACCGAAATTTTTAATTGTTTTGGAGTACCAGAAGTGATACTGTCAGATAATGGGACACAATTTAGGAGTAAAGGTTTCGAAAAGTTTTTACAGAAATATGGTGTGAAACATATGCTTACAGCTGTTTATAGTCCTCAAGCTAACGCAAGTGAACGTGTAAATCGTTCAATTAATGAAGCACTGCGTTCTTTTGTAAGAAAAGATCAACGTGAGTGGGACAAATTTGTAAGCGGTATTAATTGTGCTTTGCGAAATACAATCCATCAAACCATCGGAAGAACTCCATATCAAATCGTTTTCGGACAGACTATGATAACCCACGGGAGAGAACTTTTGAAACGACTTAAAATTTTGGCTGAATGTGACACACAAATTGAAAAACAAGACGAATTTTCTTTACTTAGAGAATCTATCAGGAAGGACATGCAAAAAGCTTACGACAAAAACGTACGTATTTATAACTTACGGACTAGGAATAAGGACTTCAAAATTGGCCAAGAAGTAATTCGCCGAAATTTTGTACAAAGTTCCAAGGCTAATTATTTTAATGCGAAGTTGGCACCTGTGGGTATAAAAGCAAAAGTTTTACGTAAAATAGGTCATGTGAATTATGAACTTCAGGATATCGAAACTAACAATAAAGGAATATATCATGCTAAGGATATTTGGAATTAGGAATTAGCTATATATTTCAGCCTTTACAGATCCAGTTTTTGCGATTATCTCAAAACTTTATATGTTTTGTGAGGCCTGTATTTCAAAATATATATCTTAGAAATTTTAATCTTTGTTTTAAAATTTTTTTTTTCAAATAATTTTATTATAATTAAAATTTTGTGAACTAAAACACATAAAAATATATTGAATATAAAAAAAAAAATAGAATTTGAAAATATATTTGAAATTTTAATAAGATAAAGCGAAAGGAAAGCTAAATATTTTGGTGAATTGCAATTCTTTCAAACTTTTAATTTGAATTTTATACTTTTTTATTGAAAAGAAATTGCAAATTTCGAAAAATTAATCCTTTAAACATTGGAAGAATCCCAGAAACCGAAATCGAGTCTCCGGGAGAGGCTGAGAATCGGTTTAATAACAAAATAACTATAGGAATATATTATCAAGATTGTTCAAGATTTTATTCAAAATTAAATAGAATAACGTTTCCGGCAAATTTCTAACAACAAGAATATAATTGAAGAATTTATAGCAATCAATTAAACTATCAAAAGAACCTAACTAATAACTAATTAAACCAAGATCTATACTTTAACACTTAAAATTACCTGAACAAGAAAACTAATACCAAATTTTTAAACTACCAAATTTACATTTAACAACTAAATAATGCACAAAATATATATTATCAGTAAATTGAATTAGAAATTTAGTGAAAACAGCTTAAAAAAAAAATAATCTTATTTTTACCTTTTTTTAGTAATTTAATTTATTGTTAATTAATTAATCATACTCATCATACTAAATAAACAACTGCAAATCACTTACACTTACATATACTAAAAAAAAAATAAATAATAAGCGATATCCTCAAACTTCTTCGAATTCAGGCCTGACATCGTTGGAGTAAAATGGTGAGTTTTATTTAAATATTAATAAGAAAACAAAACAGATATTTATATAAAACACTAATTTCAAAACCACCCCTTAAAAAAGTACTAAATTTTGACTCAAATATGATTTTTTTTTTTTACATAAACTGAATAGAAACACATTTAATTTTTTTTATATTAATAGATAATTTTACTATTAATAATATACATTTATACAGTAATAAACATGCATACTGTTCATATTTTAATAGTTTAATAAATTGTAAAAATTTATAAAAATGAATTTCTAAATAATCTTAATTTCATGAACGGTTAAAGTTATACATCAGGCAGTCAGATCACGGGCTATTTAAAATAAATTACAAAATAGCATGGTAGGGCGGGTGAAGACTATGGGAAGGAAAATAACACCACAATCACTTCCTAGGCTTCAATTCAATATTTATTTTATTTTTTTTTGTTTTGCTTTATTGTCGATCTAAGGGATATTGCTACCTTAACTTTAAATAATTATGTAAAGGACTTAAATCTGATTCTATAGAAGCAAGAACCAACCCCAATTTCCCTGAGCACGGTCGGAACAACAGGTAGCACAGCTTTTAGAAAGTCAGACCCATGCAGGTCCGTTCGTTACAAATCTCAAAGGCTAGTTCTGCAAACCGAATTCAGTTTCGGAAACTTTTATATTTTCTAAAGAGTTTGTCAATGGCTTTTTTCAGACCTGCAAGAAATGTGAACTTTTATATATATATAATTATATATATATATATATATATATATATATATATATATATATATATATATATATATATATATAATGAAAAGTGCAAATATATCATATATAACTTCACATAAGTTATATCTACTTCTTGCTCTAAATATCATTAAAAGAGTAAAATGAAAAAAAAAATATATATTAAAAGAAATTCTCTTTGAATAGCTACTTAATTATATTTAATATTAATTAATGAACATAAATCATTTCGTCTTTGTTTAATAAATTTCTATGGTTTTGCAATTATTGCTTTTTTGGTTTGTTAAGTTGAATACGAATTTATTTATGTTTTTGCTTATTTATTTCTTTGACATTTTATTGATGTGGTTCATTCGGTTGACCACAGATTCTAATTAAAATGTAGTTATATTTCAATGACATTCAAACCCACAACAATAAGAAATTTAATACGAAATATTCATAGAAATTTATTTAAAACGATAACAAGGTAGTTAGAGTAAACACCTACGTTATGATCATATAATGTTTACGTTTAGTTTCTTTTTTCTTAGTAATTAAAATGACAACCATTTAGTTGAGTCAGCAAGAAATTTAAATTATCTTGCGTTGATTTATTAGAATATTAAATTTCTATAATCAAGAAAAAAGCTTTAGCAGTACATTATAAACAGTAATTCTTGTATGAATCTAAATTGAAATTGAAACTTTGCATAGTTTTTACAATATTTTTGTTATTTTTTTACCATATACGAATTTTTCAAACTTTATAATGTGAATGAAGAAATGTTGAATATTTATTGAAAACTCTCATAATAAGATTCTGTATCCATGATTTCCTAAGAAATTGTAGAATTTTTTTGGTATACATATTTTCCAAATAAAATTCAATCTATTGCCAAGTGAAATATTATTGTGTGTAAACAATAATAATTACGTGTTACAAATTTATATGTTTCCTTTTTTACAATCGCATAAAAAGCATTTGCTATTTTTATAAAATTATTTTTAATTTGTTGTTTCTTTTTTGGTTGTGTTAAATTATTTTCTGTTCTCTCTTACTCTTTTCAAATTTTTATTTTATTTTTTTGTATTGATGCCTTTGAAGTACTACAATATTTTTTAATTAAATCCGAAGGCAATAATGATGCTATAACTTGTATATACTATATACAAATGCTTTGTGTGCGTTACATTGCATGTACATATAAATAGTGATAAATGGTATTAGGGGTATGGGTGCAAGTAACTCTATGTGTATATATTTTTTGGTCCAGAACTTTGAAGAAATGGATTTGCTAAAAAAAATATTTCTTTGTTTTTACTATAAATAGAAAATATAGTCCAATTTAGCCTTTTAAAGGCCAAATCTAGCCTTTTTATTTAGCTTTTAGCCTCAAGCTTTTTTCTTTTTGTCTTTTTGATGCTAAAATTTTAGCATTTAAGCAAAGAAGAGAATAATTTCTTATATATTTTTACCAATTTTATTTTTACAAAATCATACGTTTAAGCATTTTTGTATATCATTTCGCACAAAAAATCAATATTATTTATATCTGAGGAAAATTTTCGTTTGCAGCGTTTCACTCTTCAAATCAAATGTACTCAAGTCATTTTATGGACTTACTTAATCAATTATTATAATTATTTTTTTAATAAACTCCATTAACCATAGAAACTATTTATGAATACATATATTAAAAACAATTATAAAAACGAAAAATCGCTCAAAATTTTGGAAATGATTAATCAAAATAATATTAAGTATAATTCAAAAATAACGAAAAATTACTTAAAAATATTGGGTAAATATTACCCAAATTTGTAAGGGAATTTTGAGAGCGTTTTTTTATTGGGTCATTTTGCTGAAAACCGTTCTTTGTTTTATTTTTAAATTTACAGTATCTTTAAAAAATATTAAAAACTAATGAATAAAAATAATTACAAAAAATAAGTTTTTAAATAAAAAATAACTGATTTTTTCTGGCTTTATTTTTTGGGCCATTTAGCCTTTGCTGACCTTTTTTAAAGTCCCTTTTAGCTTCCGTTTTCTCACCTCCTGGCAACACTGGTCTTAAAAAAAATAACGTTTATCTTATTGCACTATGCGACAAATTTTGGATCATCAAATACTGCCTCAATGATTCTAACGCGAAATGAAAATATTTCATCAGATTAATTAAATCTCAATAGGGCTCTTCAAAGTTAGTTCGAATTTCGAATTTATGGACTTTTAAACTTCAGATATTTTGGAGTAATTTTTTCATTATGAGTAAATAAAAAACATTTAAATCATAAAATTTTAATGTATTTATGAGTACTTATTATTTAGTAGTGTACAAAGCTTCTCTTAGACATTATGTAAGATTTGTATTAAATGATGCTTTTTTTACGCCCATTTTTCATAACGAGATTGTATGCAGTCACATTATTCAACCGATTTAACTAATATTTTGCACATGTATATGGTATATAAGAATATATAGGATTAAAATTAACAAAATTGAAACGCCCACTATTTTTTAAATAATTATTTTTTTTAAAGTTCAAATGAAATTAAGTACATGTATCAAGTATACTTTTTTTGGGAAAACTAATGGCTAAAATATAAGCCCACTTTCAGAAAAATTAAATTTTTCTACCTTTTGATGCTATTAAGACAATTCACATAAAATTTTACATATACAAAGAACAGAACAAATTGTATATTACACAACATACTCTGTATAAAATATTTATATTTAGGCACCCCTATTTTTCGCCATATTTTTTTTTTTGTTGTAAAATTTTTTACTAATGTTATCAAAACGTTCATGAAATTCGAAATTTGCTTACTAAGAAGCATAGCAAACTTTTCTTAAAAAAATTGACGTGGTATATGGTCAGTGTTTCCTTCAAGAATATTCATACTTGTCATGTTTCATTTTAATCGGTTTAGTAATTTAGACATAAAGTCAAGCCAAATAAAGTAAACAATTTTATGACAAAAATGGGCATAAAAAGGGAGTATTGGTAGTCTATAAAACAACAACATATAACAAAATTTGAATTAAGTAATTTAAAAGATTTTTATTTCCACTCATACTGAAAAAAGAACTCCGAAAAAAATCTAATTTCAAGAGGCCATAAAACCGAAATTTGAACTAAATTTGAAAAATTCTTTGGAGATTTTGCTAGACTACTGGTACGTTTTAATTTTGCGTTGGAACTACTGATGCAATTTTTTCTTGTTGCACTGTATTATGCATTGTTATTTTTGTTGAAATATGTTTACATTCTTGATTAAATATTTTTGTGAAAATGTCGACTGTTTATGAAATAATTTGGATGAAATATTTAACGAAGAAAATATAGAAATAATATCAATTAGATTTATTTATGACTGGAGTTTTGCTATAACTCCACCATTTCTGCACATTTGAATGATATATGTATATCTGAACAATTATGGGTCGATCATTGTAAAACTGATGATATTTAGATTTATATTTATACATATGTTTCGTATAAGCATAAATAAGAATAAATAAAATAAGAATATAAGAAATAAGAATATAAAAATTCTTGTACCAAATTTTTTTAAAAACAGAGACATATTTAAAGTATTTAACACTATTCCGCGAGTATATTCGTATGGATCTAGGTATAATGTGAACCTCTCATAACAAATTTAATAGGCTTAGTCCTTGTACTATATGACATTCTGTACCAAATTTCATTGAGATATCGTAAAAACATATTGTCGGCCTGCCGACCAGACAGACGGACATCGTTAAATGGACTCAGAAAGTGATTCATAATTGAGTGGTATACTTAAAATAAAAAGTTATATTGACTTCTGATAATGTTTCTTCTTGTGACAAACGATAAAACTAACTGATTTCTTTCCTTGTTAATAAAAATTAGGTCAAATCTATTAAAATATACAAATCTCAGTCCTTAGTACGTCTGGTGTTAATCAAATCTTAAATTAGAAATTAAAAAAAAAAACTAGACTTAAAGCTTTATTAGTTCATAATGAAAATGAAAATAACTTCAAATAATTAAGGGCGTGATTCGGTACAATAAAGTAATTGTTTAAAAATAAAATTTATATGAAAACTACTCAACAAATTTTTAATTTTCATATAGATTTAAATTTTTAAATAATTTGATATTTTTAATGCATAAATCAGGGCATAAAATGAGAAGTGTAGGTTAATTTAATAAAAAAAAAAAAATAAAAGAAGGAACATTTCATAAAAAACCGGTTAACCGATAGAAAAAACCGGCCTGTCGAAATATTCGAAAATAAAAATTATTCGAAACCGGTCGGTTTTTTAAAAAACTGGTTAACCGGTCTCCGATTTCGGTTTTTTAATACACTAATCAAAACCTGCATAGCTGAAACTTTTGTAGTAGCTGGATTCGCGCCTGCTTAAAGGCTGAAGTATTGATACCAATTTTAAACTCAAACGCATAATGTTTTGAAAATATGTAGCTAAAAAAGCACTTAAAGTACAAAATACATCCTAAAAATAGATAAATGTTTTGTTTTTTATTTATTAAGTAAAACAAAAAATTGTACACATAGAAAATTTCTTTTGTACATCAACAGTAATTTTCTATGTATACAAAAACAAGCATATTTAAAAAAAAAACTAGTTTATAAAGAATGCATTTTTCTGAAAACGAAATATTATCAGAATGTAAAAAAATAATTAAGTTTATTTTTTTTTTAATTTTCTCAAATCCCTTATTTATTGAATCACACCTTTCAACCTTAATTTTACTTTTCCACCAATCGGACCTTCCCCAACTGCAATTCTCACAATATTGTTATAAACTAAATTGATTTAAGTGCTGAAAAGGTCAATACCTTCTTATTTATTGATAGTCCCGTTCGATAAATATAAGCAAATTTAATTATTTATTATAAAGGCAATTGTTTCTAAGTTATCACTTTGAAGTTGTACAATATTATTTAAAAACTTTCGTTCATGCTTATCTATATAAATTTTTAAAAACTTTTTAAATACATAGCTAAAAAAATATATATGGATCATATATTTATGCATATATGAATTTCAAAATATATGTTTGGATACGAAAATTGAGGGTATATGGAGATATATGACCATATATATTCATATATATTTTAAAACCTCTATTGTGAATTGTAACTCAAATATTTTATTTTTTTAAATAAAATTTATGTATTTTATATAAAATTAATATAATTTATAATAAATTTTTTTTAAACATAACTTTTGAATGAGAAATAGTGTTCCATAACTTAGACTTCTTAGGCGAAAAATCTTTAAAAATCCATCCATTTTCACGCGTTAAATAACTAATGATAAACAATAAAAAGTTTTTACTCACGTATGTGCACTTGAAGCAAGTCGAACAACCAATGGGGTAAGGTCTGAATTTTTTTATTTTTAATATTTAGATTTTTAAATGTCATGAAAATTTTGTTTAGAATATATTGAATTCTTTTTATTATAAGTACAAATTTATTTGGTATTTACACCTAGCAAAGCAAATAAAAAAAATTATAGATAAATATAAAAATTGACAATTATTATGTTCCAAAGATATTCGCGATTAAATGGTATAAAAACATTTATAAAAAATAAAAACATTTATAAAATTTATAGATCATCAAATCAAATTTCTTAAAAGTTTCCTCAAATACATATTTATATACCTTTATTGCTTTGAGAGTTATATTGCATTTTACGTTTGATTTAATATTTCATATATGGTTTCATATATGAAAATTGATTTCATATATAAAACTATATATGATAAAAATTTTACATTTATATTTCCATATATGATAAAATAGTACATAATTTCACTATATATATGTATCCATATATTGCAAACAATTTCATGTGCGAATTAATACAATTCCATATATAAGTCCATATATAACAATATAAATACATTAGTTATATATAAAAATATATTACAATTTTTAGCTGCCCAGGTAAAAACGATCATATGTTTTTATATATGGTTATGTATGAAAATACATAGACATGTATGGTTGTATATATGAAAGGTATACAGTAATATTTGTAATATATGGATGCATATGTTAACCCATATATGAAAAATATAACCATATATGAGAATTTTTATTGATATATGGTGTCATATATGACATAATTTTTCGTATATACACCAAAAATACTCTTTCGATGCCGATCTATTTTTCTTTATTTTATTTTTTTAGTTTTTCCTATTTAACATGTTTATTCAAATTTCTAACTTCTTCTTTTATAAACGGTATCTATCATTTTAAATACTGTTGCTACTAAAAATTTACGAAATAATAAGTAACCCTTTTAACCTTCTTTCCAAGTGGTTTTGTATGTCGCTAACTGATTTAACTATTTCAATGATATTTGATTCATACAATATATAGATTTGAATACTAAATAAATTGGTTTGTGCCTCTGATAAGGAGTGTTTCTGAATTTAATAAAAGAATTTGACATTAAAAAATATATTTACAATTTTATAAAAATAAAATTTTTTTAAAATTTTAAGTATAAAAAATCAAACGAAACTTTAATAAAATTCTTGTTTTTTTAATTTCTGGTTCTCCTATCATTATAATAAAGTTCCTCTGATTAATTATTATATTCAAAAGAAAGTATGTATGGAAATATATTCGATCAATGTTCTCTCGCGCTTGATATTATTGTTTTTTATAAGGATTTTGCAAATCTAGTTAAGGACAGTTTAGAAATTCAAAGTAAAAGCAAGTAAGCAATAATCTCAATATTTTAAGATGTTAATTGGTTACTCATTAAATTCCAAAGAAGGTAAGTACGTAAACCATTTTGATGAATATGGTCTCATTTTTTTTCTATACTGAATGTATGTATATACGTAGGTCTATTGGAAATCAAGTTACGAAGAGCAATTAAGTCACGTGGAGCAGTCAAGTCACGAAGAACAATACTTTGTGTACAAGTGCAAAATATTTATTGTATATGTATGTATTTTTTATTTTTTAATAAAATTTATAATAAAAAAATATTTTAATAATCGTTCACAATAGGGCCTTTAAATACATATCAATAAATATATATCTATATGAACATATATTTCCATATACCCTCAATTTTCGGATCCAAATGTGTATGGATCATAATATATGTTGTATATATGATTCATACATATTTATTTTAGCTGGGTGGGTAGATTTTATTTCTTTAAGTTCAGTATGGTACACTTTGCTCACATAATTGTTTCTGAACGTTTCGATAAAATCGGATTAGATATATATTTATTTCTCAATGATAAAAATAAGTCCAATTTAAAAATAATTCTTCGCGCATGCATGGTTAATAATGTGGGGCTTTTTAATTGAAATTCGGTTCAAATTTTTGGCGTATTTGGTATTTAAGGAATATTTGTTCAATAAACGTTTTTTTTATAATTTACTATTTATTATTCTTATCAAATTTCACTAAGTAAAAATTTTCATAAAAAACTATTATCAGTTTAAAAAATGTTAATGAATAAAATATCTTCTTATTATAACTTCTGCACAGTGGGGCTAATCACAAAAATTTTGGTAGCAAATCTGTACCTCTTAAATAACTGGTCGGATCGAATTAAAATGTTGGGAGAGAGACCTAAGCTTTCAGAAAAATCATCTTTTAGTCAACCTGTAATAATACGATATAAGTTACCAAAGCTGTCTACCTCATGTATGTAAAAGTTTCAAAAAAATCCTAACTTCTACAATTCAAGGCCGATTTTAAAGATTTTTTGCATTTCTGTAAAGTTCTTCGTGACATAAAGAAAAAAAAAATAACCTTAATCACCTAAGTTATGTCTTACAGATGAGAAGACATTTATGTTTGAATTTTTAATTTTTAATACATTAAGAAATAATACCCTAAAAACTTTTTTTTGATCATCTGAATTTGTTTAGCCGTGTAAAATGTTCAAATTCAAATATTTTTTTTTATTAAATTTAAATTTGATTTCAAAGAGTACTTTAAAAAATTCTGGCCGTAACTTTTTCTGTGTCTATTGTCTTTTTAAAAGAATGTTTTTTTAGTAAAACTATCTAAATCTATCGATGAATGTAAAATAATTTTAAATTTTGTAAAAGAGGGTTCTTTAAAAAGGGAACGAATACTTGAAAAAGGGTTAATAATTTTAGTTTTTTAATCCCATCTTTGGAATTTTAGAATGCCTAAGCTTAATTTTGATATAAAGTAAACCAAACTCTGAAGGGTCAAAATTTAGCACTAGTTGACTTATTGTATTAAATTTATCTATCCTTAAGAAAATATATAACTGTTATACGTTTCTTGAAAAACATATTTTTAAGAGAAAGAATAATGACGCTTTTTTTTGGCAAAGAAAAAACAAAAATATTTGCAAATAAACAATTTTATATTTCTTGTTTTGAGAAATTTAAGATTAAAAAAAAAATATTTCTATTAAATACTATGTTCTTTTCATACCTTTAAGGATCTGTTGGGCAAAGTATGTATTTGAAAATACTTACAAAAATAAAGCAGAGCACTGTATATGATGCTAATTAAAGCTCGCTGTTACTGTTCTTGGAATGAAAATTCATATAACTTTATGTGTGAATGTGTAACTATGCGAATTTTCCTCTTTTTCACTTTTGTTACTTTTTGTGATGGAATTAAAACAAAATCAAATTTATTTCCTTAAAAAAACAAGAATACTCTCATACACAAAAAATAAAACATGAAACGTGCAAATTAGAGTTGAAAATGATGATGGTGACGATGATGATAATGCAAACGATAGTAAAGAGTAAAGAAGAGGGGCAAATGAAATTTGATTGAAAACACAGAAACATGAATAAAATTGTAATGCAATTAGATATGCTAATGAAAATTTTTGAAAGTATTGTAATAGAAATACTATAATAATTTTATATATAAACTAGATTATACCAGGGGTGCTCTGCTACTCTTTTCGTATTGAATGAAAAAAAGAGTTTAGTGTAAATAAAATTAATTTTTGGTATACAATATTTTTCTTATACATCTTGCTTATTAAAAATCGAATAAAAAATGTCAGTAGAAACGTTTAACGATTGTAACTAATCATATAATAATAATACAATCTGTAAAGTAAAGAAATACCTTTCAAATACATATATATATATATATATATATATATATATTTTAATAATTTTAAAATGTTATAGATTCTGGTTTTTCTAAAATAATGCGATAATTCGTGAAATTTATAATAAGCAACATAAAAATAATAGTTAAATATATAAGCAAAACCATTACAAGCTTAAACAAATAAACTCTTTTTACTCCCTCCTAAAATTATTTAAAGAAGAGAGGACGAATAAAACTCTGAGTAAGTGTATTCACTCTCTTCCGTTTAAGGGATTTCTTCATATTAATTAGAAAGGTACAGGGATGGAATGTTAAAATATTTTTCGGTATCAAAATAAATTTTAAGTAGTACTTTGTTCACCCTCAGGGTATCAAAATTTAAACAGTTATTTACTCTTTATATAGTGCAAAACTCAAAGAATGCAATTAAATACGACACTAATTTATTAGATTTATATTAAAATATGAAGATCTTCATAAAATATGGCCCTCTTATTGAAATAAACTTACAGAGAAAAAAGTCGTCTAAGATCAATACCTTAAAATCGAACACTTCAGCTTTAGCTTTACTAAAATATAATTCATTATCTGATTTCTATGGTATTCGGAACATTTTCACTTATAGTTTTTAGTAATGAATGTACTTAGTAATGAATGTATTTTAGAATTTGTAATGTAATAAATTAACAAGACTAATTGTAAATCTAAATCAAAGCTGTTAAAAAATATCACAGGTTTTTATTCAAAAATTATATATCTTTAAAATATATTTTCATTTAAACTTTTTTAATTCGAATTTTGAAATATCAAGTTGATTGTTCGACAGTATCAAATTACTCGAGGAAGTACTTTTGAATATAAAATAGTATAAAGAAAAGTTCTATAGTAACAACTTTTCCATCCCTGTAAGGGTTTATACTGATTTTGCGGAACAGGATTTCTCAGTCAATTCGAATACACATTATTATTAAGTACTAAGCCTCTTAATCATTTTTTTGAATTGACACTGGTTTTCGCGAAAAATCGCTATTTGTAAAATTGCAATTAAAATTGCGTTCAATTTATACTCACATAAGTTTTTAATACCCTCAACAGTTATGGAAATATTAAGCTAATTAAAAAAAAAAGAAAACTTAAATTTCAACAACATATATTCTATGCAAATCAATGGGAAAATTTTAATTTTATTCATAAATTAGTGAAGATACTCATTAACAAATTACATAGAAATATTAAAAAAATTACAAAATAAATTTTATTTATTTTTTAATATTTCTATGTAATTTCTAAATAAATATCTTCACTAAATTCTGAATAAAATCAAAAGTTATGTATTGATTTTAAGCAAATGTGTCTTGCTTTATTTGAAACAAATTTATCTTTATGATGAAAGAATAAAAATTTGCATTTTTGACATTAACACATTTTTATGAGTTTTTCGTTTTGAGGATTTTTTTTTTTTTTGGTAATTTCGCAACTTTTTCGTTTCAGTTTTTTTATTTTAGCGACTTTTTTCATTTTGTAGATTTTTCTCATTTTAATGTTTTTTCGATTTAACGTTTTTTCTTTCGTTTTTTTATTTTGGCGTTTTTTTACCGTTTTTCTCATTTTGGCATTTTCGGCTCTTTTATTTTAGTTTTTTTTTTTGTTTTGGGTATTCAATATCAATCAAAAAATAACTTATATATTACTTCGAAAAAATTAAAATTACAATAATTTTTATTTTGCCTCAAAAAATATAAAAGTTATATTGCTCTGACTTTTATGAGCATAAGTTACGGTCCCTGATTTTATACATCTAAAATAAAAAAGCAATAAAATGAGCTAATCTTGATAACACAAGTAAAATAATTAATTTTACATAAAAATGTGCATTTTCTAAAAATAAAAAGTAACGGTATGAAAACAAAAACAAAACACCTTCCAAAAATCAACACAAATTATTACGTTTTTTTACTTTACTTCTTATAACACAAGTATACGAGGTTTTGGACCAGAGCAACCAATAACTGGATCTAATGTTACTTGGGGTGCTGAATTCGAATTTTCATTACGTTTTCCAAAATTGCTTCTAGTTTTTGAGATATAAGTATAAATCAATTTTGACCATATTTGACAGTAATTTAAAATTTATTTAATAAAAAGTTATACATTAGAAATGAATAGCGATTGAACTAAATCTTTTGTATCGTCGAGGATCTATTTCACATTTTAGAATAAATTCGAATGTTTGAAATATAAAATTGTTCGCCACTCGCAAAGCAATACGAAGTATTAAACTCTTTCCTATTTAGTTAATTGCTCCTCTCTTAAAAATCTCTCAAGCAAAATTGGAAAAAAACTATTACTCAATGTTGTTATATCATCACAAATTGTTTTGTTTGTTTTTGTAAAAAAATAACAACAATGACACTTTTTTGAATGGAGAAATTAAATAGAGAAGTTTAATAATTTGAGACGCTCTTTTGTTTGAGGCTTGTACACATATGTGCAATGTGACCAGATGTGAAAAAATTATTCAGCTAAATCGCGTTTAAAATAAAGCTAAAAAATGCTAAAAATTATTTAGAAATGCCAAAAATAATGCTAAATTAATAAAGTACTTTTTTCAGTGGTATATTTTTATTTCTTTTTAATTTTTCGTAATGTTGACCTTATGTAATTACAAAAACAGAACAGATTATATAAACAGAAGAAGAAATAAAATAATATGAGTTGAAAAATAAGAAGTCATCCAATTCACATAATAATAGTTATGTAGATCACTCATTGGGACAGAAACGATTTTTTTGAAAATAAATCTGTAACTTCTAATCTGCTGAGTCCATACTTTTTATGATGACTGTTGATTTTGTCAACTAAATTGATAATTTTCATAAAATTTCCATTCTGCCCTACTGTGGATCACCAATTTCGTTGTGGCATTGGGCATCGTCTAATTCAATGTGTTCTACCACTTACAGTTCCTTAATACACTCGCGTAATTTAATTCCATTTTAATTCTTAAAAATCTATTTTTCATGCGTTAGATTACCATTTATAAACCGATCCACAAAGCCCTTGACATTTTGCCAACTTTTCTACTTTCCATGCATGGCCAGTTCTGTTTACGATCCACTAATTTAATACCTTCAATTTCATGTTAAAATAACAATACGTATTTTCTTAAAAACTAAATGGTGAGGTATCAAGTAAATATACCTCAATTTCAAAACGTTTTAAAAATTTATGTAATATTTTTAAATCGTGTATAATATTAAGGATTACATTAAATGTATTTAATTTTCGTTTTTATTAAGTTCACGAATCGGACTAAAATAATCTTTTGAACTAAGCACTTACTACATGCCCCTTTTTTAATTTGGTGAGTTTTTGCTGGTGCTGATATTAAAATTACTACTACTTTTGTTGATGTCTATATTTTGCAGACAGTAGCATTAACTTTTAATTTCAATATTTAAATTTTGACCTTATTTTGAAAAATGCCAGAAAAAGCTAAATATATTATTAAAAACTGCTAAATAATATGTCAAATGCTAAATGAAAAATTTGCGGCTAAATCGGAGTAAAAAATGCTAAATTTAGCTGAAAAAATTCTAAAATAGTCACGCTGCACAGTGGGGTCAAACGCAAATTTTTTGGTAATAAATCTGAATCTCCTGATCTACTGGTCGGATCAAATTGAAATGTATGGAAGAGTTGTAGAGGAGGACCTAAGCTTTCAGAAAAATCATCTTGTAGTCACCCTGTGATAACACGAGATAAGCTACAGGGTGTCAAAGTTGACTACCTCGAGTATGTAAAAGTTAAAAAAAATCGTAACTTGTACAAATGAAGTCCGATTTTAAAGATTTTTATATTTGTGGAAAGTGCTTGGCGAGATAAAGAAAAAATAAGCTTACTCATCTAAGTTATCTCTTGCAGTTAAAAAGATATTTACGCTTGAATTTTGAATTTTTGATTTTTTGGCTCGACTTTATTTCGTTTTTCGGGAATAAGTCCGGAGATATATGAGCTAAAAATTTTTTAAAAATATTTTGTAATTTGCTACATATTTCAAAATAATATGCTGAAAGACTTTTTGGATTATCTCAATTCGTCTAGACGTGAAAAATATTCAAAGTCAGCACTCTGAAATTGGTATGAAAAATGGCTATTTTTTTACAAAAATATAGTACAATTCATTCACTTTTTTCTCAAAGTTCCGTTAATAAAAAAATTTTTTCCTTATTAATTTCAAAAGATAAGGCTTCATAAATGGTTAATAAAGAAATTTTGAATTGATTTAAAACGAAAGAAAGTCGAGCCAAAAAATCAAAAATTCAAAATTCAAGCGTAAATATCTTTTTAACTGTAAGAGATAACTTAAATGAGTAAGCTTATTTTTTCTTTATCTTGCCAAGCACTTTCCAGAAATATAAAAATCTTTAAAATCGGACTTCATTTGTACAAGTTACGATTTTTTTTAACATTTACATACTCGTGGTAGTCAATTTTGACACCCTGTAGCTTATCTTGTGTTATCACAGGGTGACTACAAGATGATTTTTCTGAAAGCTTAGGTCCTCCTCTACAACTCTTCCATACATTTCAATTTGATCCGACCAGTAGATCAGGAGATTCAGATTTATTACCAAAAAATTTGCGTTTGACCCCACTGTGCGCTGCATATGTGAGTTTTGTGTATATATATTAGTAGCAATTTTTACCACAATTAATTTCTAAAATACTGGATGGTTGTTAATAAATCTGCACATCTATGAGCTAATACTATTCTAATGGCATATTTTTTTTTTTTTAAATCGGATATATAGTGTGAGCGTAAAAGGGATAACAGGAAATAGGTTGCCTATTAATTATATAAGTAGATATATTTAAAGTTTTTATTTATGCTTTAAGGCTATAAATTTAAATTTATGTAAACATATTTATGTAAGCATATTTCTTATTAAATTTAATGTTTTAGAAAAATATAATACATTCGAACACGGTTATAACGAACTCGAAGTGACCGTCAAACTTACTTTGCTGTAAACGTAATTCTTTATGTCCGTAAAATATCAAAAAAAAAAAAAAAAAAAAAAATAATAATAATAATAATAATAAATAAAAATCATGCTAATACTAATAATTTAAGCGTATTTCTTTCTTTAAAAAATGACTGTATTTATTATTTTTATATATTAATGATTTTAATATGTCAGGAATAAATATATATATATATATATATATATATATATATATATTGAAATTGTTTGAAATTGGGATGTTATGAGATCTACAATATTTCAATATTTGAGGAAATGCGATTTTTTATTGCTTAATTTTTAATCCTCTGAAAATTTGAATTTTATTTATTATTATTTATGTATTTTTAAAAAAAGTGCAATCGTTATGTTAAAAATTCTAAAAATATAAATATAAAATTCCTCTATTATTTGTGCGATCATTTAAACTGAAATTAATGAAATTTGTTTCTGTTTGTCCAGTAATTTAAATTAAAATTAATAAGTATTTCTGTTACTTTTTATATTTTTGAAATGTGCGTAGTGTGTAATATGTTTTTTATAAAAAAGCGTTGTAATTAAGTTGCAAACATGTTATTTGTAATGAAAATTGCGGTAAAATCAATTGAAAAGTGTTCGCTATAACCATAGTTCATTATAACAGGTGTTCGTTATAACCGTGTTCGACTGTATAACAATTCTAAATATAAATAGATAGATTTAAAGTATAGTTTTAGGTTATACATTTAAGGCTATCTAAGAATATTTTTTTTTTAATTTTATATTTAAAAAGGAAAATCCTTTTGTTTTGAAATAAGGAAATAAAAATTATATAAGTAATTGTTGTATATATTTTTCTACTCATTAAGTTTTATGCGGTTTATGAAGAAAACTTTTTTATTTATTAAATTTGTTTTTTTTCTTTTTGAAAGGAATTGTTAAATTTTTCTTTTAAAATGTATGGGTATGTACGTATATGAGTGAAGTGTCTCTTGAGATTTTAGCAAATATTTCCATTGTGCATGAGTTTTTACTTAAATCTTTATACTATTGCCAAAGAAATATCAGAAACTTTTCTCGCTTTTTTTGGTCCACTTAAAAATTTGTTCAAAACTTAAGAATCTTAGAAGGTGGCACTCAACCCCTTAAAAGCAAAAATATTTATTTGAAATGATATAAACATAAAAACAAACACCAGTATGAAAACATAAAACCCATTAAAAACATACACAATATAAATTCTAAAAAAAAGTAAGAAAGTATATTTTGGTAAACTGGAATACGTTGTACTGTATTAAACTTAGGTAAATTTGAGGTCATGAACTGATCTCTCAGAAATGTATTTACATGAAATAATCATATGTGTCATATAGAGAAACATCATATGTGTCATATCATATGTGTCATATAGAGAAACAAATCCAAAATAATATCAAATTACCAAAAAGGCACAAATTCTAACAGATTAACGTACATAATTAGTACAACTCGAATAGATACTTTAAGTCAAGAGCTAAAACAATTAGAAAAGCCAGTGTTACATATGACAGTGTAAACTTATGATATTCTTTAGACTTATGCTGATGTAGGGTATAAAAAACACAAGACCCAGCTAAGAAAGTTTTTCATAATTTTCAAAACCATACTAAGACAAACTTTTACAAACTAAATGATATTATTGTTATTGTTTTTGGAGAAAGTATTTTAATGGCACTAAAAGAAAATTTATTATTTTCCAAAAGATATTTTTCAAAACATTTTAATCGAAATGCTTAATTTAAGTGGCAAATGTTCAGAATTGTTAGGTGAAGTAATAAAAATAAAAAAAATAATTTATAGATTTATGACCAAAAGTATAAAATATTTCCCAAGTAAATATTTACTTACCTTTGTCAAACACTAAAAATTTAATTTATGCATGTGCAAACAAAATTTTGACAAATCATTATCATTTTAATATTTCTTGAGTAAGTGTGTGTATGTGTCCATATGTGTCAAAAAATATTCAATAAAGTTATTTGTTGTCACGTACACTTTTTGAAACGTAATGCTGTAAAAACAACAAATAATTATAATAAAATGTCACTCATACGTCACGTAGTTTCTATAGACTAAATTCATTGTTTGTTAGTATGCTGATTTTTTTTGTTGTTTTTGTATACTTTATTTTACTTTTTAAATCAATTTTTAATTAAATTCTCTCTTATTAAACATTTTTCCATTTAATTGTTATTGAAAATGTCACGTACACGAAGTGTAAAATATACAAATAAACAAATACATTAAAAAAAAAAACATAGAGAAACAACAACAAAATAAATACAAGATAGAAATAGTCGGTCAAATCCGATCATATGATACCCTAAACCATTGCATAAGTGTATGAAAATTCTTGGAGGAGTCTTATATTAGACCTGTGGCCAATTGTGGACAGATACTTTTACTTAGTGTAAAATAAAATATACGAATACAGAATATTGCTTTAATACTAACATATATACGAATTTATGCACTTTCGGGAGATTCCCGAAAGTGGGCTTATATGAGAGCTATGGTAGATTATCCTCATAAAATTTGTTGCTGTGATTCCTAATAATATAGAACTTATTTGAGTCGAAGATTAACTTGATACTAATATTTTTATGTGATTTATGCACGTTAAAGTGATTTTCGGAAGAGGGATTTATATGGTAGCTACAGTCAATTATGGGCTAATCTTCATGAAATTTGACACAAGGATTTATTTATTTATGTATACAAAAATCTCTTACACCGAATTTTATTAAAATATTGCTATATGTAAGGCATTTATGATCGTTAAACTCTTATTTCGGTATGAAATTTGTATGAGAGCTAGGTGAAATAATAGACCGATCATAACCAACTTCAATAGGCTTCATCACTGTGCCAGAATAATCATTCTTGCTAATTTCCATCAAGATATCTTTAAAATTGCGATCTGTACTTTGTTCACAAGGTTCACGAGGACAGACAGTTAGCCGAACAGACGGACATCGTTAAATCGATTCAGAAAGTGATTCTGAGCCAAGCGGTGGACTTTAAGGTGTAGGTGCGAAGATTTTTTCTATGTGTTACAAATATCAGCACAGACTTAAAGGTTTCCTAGGGTTCATCAAATCGACTTTCGAATCGAGTCGAAATCGACTTTTTGGTTAGAAAATAAAATGGAAATAAATGGTTAGAAACAGAAATCGACTTTTTTGTTTCCAGGTAGTCAAAAGTAGTCGAAAAGTCGGAAAAAGTCAAGGATGGTCGGAAAAAAGGAAACAGATTACTTTATTTAAAATAGTTACTTAGCAGTTTTTATTTTAACTACATCATCTAACTGTTCGAAATAGTATCGCAGAAACATACTCTGCCTGTTAATTAATCAATATATTTGATTGCGTTGTATATATTTCATATTTTTTAAAGTTTTTTTGAAGACAAATAACAAGAAATAGTCAAAGTAGGTGAAAAAACTCGAAAATATCGTATGAAACCAAAGAAGGTCGTAAAAATCGAAAATAGTCAAAAAAGTGTATTTTATTTTAAAGGAATAGTTGCGTAGCAGTTTTTATTTAAACTACATCGTCTAACTGTTGGAAATACTACAACAAAAACATATTTTTGTGTGTAACCAGCACTTTCTTTGCATAGATTATCTGTTAATTAATCTATATATATTTGATTGTGTTTATTTAATAGCCAATGAAATTACAATTTCTTACAGGCCCAGCAAAAACTTTTTGGTTGTCAGTAATAACAACTACTTATTAAAGTAGTTTCTTGGTAATGAGACGTCATTATTATTTGCTTACTCTGTGTTACATTAATAAGTACTCAATAGTATAATAGCGCAGTAATACTGCAATCAGGAGGATGAGTTAGCTAGAGCGCCGTATTAACAACCAGAAGGTTGTTGGTTCAACCCCATTCTGAAGCTGTTAGTATTTTATAACAAAATTTCTAAAAAGATATTTTAAATTAAATAGAGTTTTTGTCGCTTAGGACGCTATATATGAGATGGTGTACTGAGTAAGACGTTAGTCATTAAAAACGAATGGTAAGTTTGTGTCCAAGTTTTTTTTATTTTTGTTTTCGTTTAGGTACATATTTTTGAATACCCCTAGAGTCAAAAAATAACTACATGAATTTGTGGACAACTCGAACAAAAATAACTAGTTAATCAGGTAAAAAATAAGTAGTTTATTTTTGTTTCCAATTATACCTGCTAGCTTACCAGGAAAGCAAAGTTTTTGCTGTGGGCTAGCATATATATTATTCTTAAAGCTATTTACAATAAAATATTTTCATAATCATTCAATAACAAAAACTTATCATTTAACTAAACTAAAAATATCCTCTTAATGCGGATTGGATTTAATGAGAAATCAATATATGGATAGAAACTGTTGAATTGATTGCATATACGTCTCATGGGATTAAAGTTGGCATAATTGGTTCGAAAATATTTTATTTTTAAAGGAGTATAATTTCTAGTTGGAAGATTTGGGATTATGAATTCGATCTTACGAAGTAGGAACTCAGAATTAATTGAACCGTTTACTAAATTAATTACAAATGAAATATTCATATATTTTCTCCTACTTTCAAGAGTAGGGAGATCAATAAGCTGTAATCGACTTTCATATTATTGTATATTAATATTAGGATTCCATGGAAGATTATGAAGACAAAATAAGAAAAATTGTTTCTGGACCGATGAAATTTTCTTTATATGAACTTCGTATTGAGGATCCCAGACCACGGAAGAATATTCCAGGATTAGTCTTACAAGAGATATGAATAATTGCTTGGAAACGTAAGGATCATTAAACTCGCTTCTCCAGCGCTGTTGCGGAGCGCAGTGTTGTATATATTTTTTTTAAAGATAAATAACAAAAAATAGTCAAAGGAGGCGAAAAATCTCCAAAATATCGTATAAAATCGAAAATAGTCGGAAGAATCGAAAATAGTCAAAATGACTGAAAAAGGCGAAAATAGTCAAAAAGTCGGAAAAAGTCGAAAATAGTCAAAAAAATCGACTATTTCAAAATTGAAAAAAGGCGAAAAGTCGAAAAATCGATTATTTAACAATTGAAAAATGTCGAAAATTCGACTTTTTGTTCCAAATGTAAAACCTTGTTCCCACAATAATTCGCATCGCAGACACTTTCAGAAATTTTTCACTTTCCCGCGGACCAGCAGATATATTTGAATTCTATAATATAAATGCAAAATGTGTAAAACAAATATTTGCAAAGTGTCCGTGAAAATATATTGGTGAATGCATTAATTTTAATTTTTTTTTAATAAAAACCTTCCCAACCACCTTTTAATTGGTCGCGCATCATGAGGCCGAGTTATGGATTCGTGTACGGTCGCATGGACTCGTGTACGGTCGCATATTCTGGCCCTCTTTTGTTTAAAGCTTTTTCATACTGTTCAATGGTATTCAACACAGACCTTTAGTGATCGTTTCACTCTATTTTATTAGCTCATAATAGATCCCATTAAGTACAGGACATTACTTGTGTGTCATGGTTTTGATTTTCCTATTTGGCCGGGCTTTTGATTATCATAGCGCTTCCCTTTTCATCATCCGTAACAATTCGATATTTTTTTTATAAATTCAATTCTTTATTTTCAAACCTTTTTAGCTCATCGAAATCGTTATTTGTAAATCGCCTAAGCTACACTCTTAGTTTGCCTAAACTACACACAAGTTATTTTAACTAAGACACCAATCCCTTATCTTAAGAACAAACTAATATTAAAGTAAAACTTCGCAATCAGGCTCCTATTCCTCAGGAAACGCACTAGATACATACACAAGAACTTAGTAACTTTATTAAATATTTTATTCCTTCAATTGGTTCTTTGATCGGCTTTGATCTCTTATTCCCAATCTTATTCCGACAAAGAAAAAAAAGCAAACGAATTTTTCCTTATTTTAGATCTTTTCACGGACCCCCTAAAATGTCTCTACTGACCCCTAGGGGTCCGCGGACCACCATTTGGGTGGTGTAGGGTATAAAAATTAATTAAAATAAGTAAAGCATGTAAACGAATTTTTTTTTACATTTTCAATTGTAAATATTTAAGTACCTATAGGAGAATTAAAAAAGTTTTATACTTTTATAAAACCATAGACTCCATAGAATACAAATATGCTTGTTGTTTTTTTTCTCACTCATTCATTTTTCATTCCAAATCTAGTCGGAATATCGATCTCTACATTATTTATACTATTCATTATTTTAGTATATATTTATGACATTATATTTTCTGTGAGATGTCATTTGCTAAATTTATTATTTATATTTTTTGATTTGAAGTTGGTTGATGCATGATTCAAAAAAAAAAAAAAAAAAAAAAAAAAAAAAACAAACTCATCCAACATTAATTTTGTTTTTTTCCAATTTTCAAGCATATGAGTAGACGGTTTGGATTTAATAAAAATAAAATATAACATGTTGACTCTACGTCTACACGAAGAAATTTTTATTTCCTAGCATAAGAAATTAAGTCGACAGAATAATGGGAACAAATTTTTATTTTCAACTCTATGTTAACGGGTGAAGAAAAGGTACAAGAGAAATTTAGATTTTAAATTTCTTTTTTATCAAAAATTTTAAGTTTTTTCCTTTTTTATTCTTTACTTTTCTTTTTAAAACAAAATTAATTCATTTCGAAACATTTCCAGAAAAAACTTTTTGGTTTTCGGTAATGTCAACTACTTATTGAAGTAGTTTTTCGGTAATGAGGCGTCATTATTATTTGCTTACTCTGTATTACATAAATAAGTACTCAATAGTATAATAGCACAGTAATATTGCAATCACTTGGATGAGTTGGCTAGAGCGCTGTATTAGCAACCAAAAGGTTATTGGTTCAACCCCATTCTAATGCTGTTTTTTATAAAAAAATGTCTAAAAAGATATTTTACACTAAAAAATGTTTTTGTCCCTTAGAAAATTAAGTGCGAGATGATGCACTGAGTAAGACGTTAGTTATTAAAAGCGAAGGGTTGTGTCCAAGTTCTAATCTCACTGACGGCAAAATTTTTTTATTTTTTATTTTCGTTTAGGTACATACTTTTGAGCACCCCTAGAGTCTAAAAATAACTACATGAATTTGTGGACAACTCGAACAAAAATAACTAGTTATTCGGGCAAAAAATATGCAGTTTACTTTTGTTTCCAATTATACCTGCTAGCTTAAAAGGAAAGCAAAGTTTTTGCTGAGTTATTGTTGAACTTTGTGTTTAACCATTTATTTCGAAATAAATTGCGCAATAGATTTCCTATTGGATTACACGTAACATTTTAAAGATAGTGATGGAATTTGACAATTGCCAACATAAAAATATGTATGTGCAGACTAGGGGTTATAATGTATGGATTTCGCAGATTTAGGAAAAAATCCAATTTATATTGCTAATAGGGACTGAAATATTTAAGTTTTATTATGTAAAAAAATTTTCATTTACTAATTTTTTAAAGAAATTGGTCCAAATTTTTTCTGATGTTTTACAGTTTTTTAAATATTTTTTTTGGCTGATCTCTGGAAGCTCAAAACATAAATGTATATATATTCTCTAAACTTTGTAGAAATACAAACTTTTTAGCTTTTTCCAATACTATATACAGTGGCTTGTAATTTAAAATGTAAAAATTTTTTTGTTTACATACTTTATAAAAACAGAGATACAGAAAAATAAATATAGACTCAAATGAGTAGAGAAATAGACAGGAAATAAAATAGAACAATTTTACTTTAAACAACACGAATACATTGAAATTTTAAAAGCAATTCCATTAAGTAAGTCAATGCTAAGTCATTTTCAAAAATTAAAATAAAATGGAAACTATCAATAAGTATTTTATTTTGTTGTAAATGAAATATTTTTTATGTAATCCTATGTTTTTTTTTATAATTTTGAAACTTTAACTCTATTTTTTTTACTCTACGTCTACACTAAGACATTTTTATTTCTTAACATTAGAAATAAAGTCGGCAGAATAACGAGAAAATGATTTTATTACCAATTTTGTATTAAGGGGTGGAGAAAACGTACATAAGAAATTTATATGTTAAATTATCTCTTTTTATCGAAAATTTTAATTTATTTCACATTTTGCTTCCTTATTTGTTTTCAAAATAAAATTAATTATTTGAAATAGATTGCGCAATAAATTTTTTATTGGTCCACACGTAACATTTTAAAGAGAGGAATAGAATTTGACAATTGCCAACATATAAATGTCTGCGAGTAGACTAGGTTCTAAGCAATTTATATTACTTGCAATGATAAATAAAACCACGGGAAAAGATTCACAGTTTAAATTATTTTATTTTGTTAATTTTATTTTATCTTTTTTACAGATAATAAGGGCAAATCATGGCAGCAAGTTACAAGGCGCAACATGTGTAGATAATACAATTTTATTAATAGTATTGGTATTCTCTTGCCGCAACGGAATGATGATCTGTCGTGGCCATCAGCCATACGTAAATGAAAATCAAGATCTGATGAAAATTTCGCGTCTAACTCGATCTTTTACGGAAGCCAACAAACCAACTTAACCATTAAATAAATCAAATCTGATTGTATTCTAGGGAAGAAGAAGAAATCAGTCGACTTCGATATTAGGAAATATTTAGCTACGTGGCTCATGCATATCGACAGTACTATCGGTCCGTATTTCTTTGGAAATAATGTCATTCATATAATGCAGTATTTCGAGTAAAATAACTCAAATATTTTTGGCTAAAAATTTGTTGATATTAATGTAAAGGACATGTTCCAGTACTGTGACAAAGTGGACATTATACACAAGCGATTTGAGGGCATTGTCATTGTAATGCAAATGCGATATAATCTGGTCATCTATTCTCCGATATCAAACTGTTAGAATTTTTCTTGTGGGAAAGAGACCGGTATTGTTTGCAAAATATGAGTACTCACATTATTCAAACGATTTGATGATATTTTGCACATATATCGTGCATCCTTCGAAAAGAAATATAGGATATAATAATCAAAATGCCATGCCCACTTTTTATATAGTGTTCTTTTTCTTTTTAAAGTTCAAATAAAATTTAGCACATATATCAGATATTTTGGGGAGAAAATTATGAGATTAAATATAAGTTGAATGCCATGCCCAGTTTTTGGCCCACTTTTAGTACATATCAATTTTGCAACTTTCCTGGTGCTACTAAAATAATTCACATAGAATTTGACATATGCAAAGAATAGAAAATAATGTATATTATGCTTAAATCTGTATGGGTGTAACGCCTTTTTTTCGCCCATTTTTATTATACTGTAAGAGTTTTTACCATTTTCATAAAAAATGTTCATTAATTTTTAAATTTGTTTACTAAAAAGCACAGCAACTTATTTTTTGTAAGCGTGGTACCCAGTCAGTACTTCCTTCTTTGGATGTACATATTTGCAAAGTTTAATTTTAATCGGTTCAGTAGTTTAAACCTAAGATCAAGTTAAATAAATGATCGTAAAAGGGGTGCAGTATCAATATTATATTGCAATATTACTCATACGTTCAAATTACTTGTACTTACTTTTATACTTTTTAATAAAATTTTATTTTCGTATAATAAGTATAAAACAACACTTAATGCGCGCACATGTACCATAAGTGTTTTTTAATCACTAGTGATAGTATGTAAAACACAGTGACAGTCGCGGATCCACGGGAAAAAATTATTTTTTTTAACTGAGAAAAATTAAAAACAATAAAAAATTTAATGGGAAATATATTACTTATTAAAAAAAATAGTTTTTCAAAAAATGGGAAATAGGGGAAATAATTTTTCTTCAATATGACCGTGATGAAACAATTTTTAGGAAAAATCCTTATTCCTAACATTATTAAAACCATATAAATTAAAATGTTTTAAAGATTAGCATTTCTCTAAGGAAAGATGTAGAAAATGCGAGTGTTTAAGTTTATTTTTAATTTTATTTTATTTCTTTTTAATAATAAATTTTTATTTATAATTTTGTAGTTACTTTTTGTCGCTGTTCCGACAAATTTAGTTATGTGTTTTTATTGGGATTTCAGGAGACCGAAAAAAACTCTTTTATTTTATAATTGGGCAAATTTGTTTGAAACTTATACGATTAGTTGAAACCTAAATATATTTACTACAGATATTAAGTAAATAAAAATCGGTATGATTAGATACAGGAGAGCAACTATAAAATCTTTCAAAAAGCTACACATAACTCATTTTGTTGGAATATTTTTTATAAAATTATTTATTTGATTCAGAATATTTCTTACACATACAGTCATAGTTATATATATTTACACTTTTTAATTTTTTTTGAAAATTTGCAAAAGAAGTCAAGTATTTGTGTTGTTATAAAATGTTTTGAAATAATTGTCTTGTTATGTAAAAACTAAAATCTATAGAGTAGTTTGTGGTAATTTCTGAAAACGTCGCAGTATTTATTTCTGATATAAAATGAAAAATTACTATGCATTTTTCATTTCGAAAGTAGTTACACACATTTTTTATACATCAAAATTATTTATACAGCTTCAAAAATAAATTACTTACGTTTAACATTGCCAAAGATGATTCAAAATCTTGTCTTTAATATAGTACAAAATTTTAAGATTCAAACACAACTTCAATATGTCTTAAAAATATTAAATATTATAGAAAATTAAAAAAGTGCCATTTGAAAACGAAAAAGTACCACCTGAAATCTTACCTACATAAGACCATATATCATTAATTTCATGTATTTAGGTTCAATATTACAGAAAGTTCAAATAGTACCATTAGAAGAAGGCAAAAGTACCACACCGTCCCCCTTAACCCCGTTGCAAATTCTTATCCACATAGGACTATGTATTCTTAATTTCATGCTTGTGGATCAATTATTACAAAAAATTCAAAAAGTACCATTAAACGAACGAAAAAGTACAACAAATTCCCCTCTTGTGAATTCTCACTCACTTAGGGTGTAAGTTCATGTTTCTAGGTTTAATATAATAGAATATTCATTATTGAGTTTGAATAAAACGTAATTTCCCCCTTTTCTATACTTTTTATTCTCACGTGGATGTAAAAAAAATTTTTAATTGAGTTTCTAAATTGTAGTGGGATCTCATATTAAAATACGTATATGTATATGTCAATAAATAGAACAAATGTTTTATTAAAAAAGTACCAAAAATAGGTATAATTTTTACCTTTAAACGTTCGAATTTGAAAAATGTACCGAACTTGTGTTTCTAATTTTTTGATAAGTTAAGATAAGAATAAGATATAAATCTTATTTTTGCATGTACTGGATTAGATTCATAGAGTGCCAAAAAAGTACCAAGATGAAGTTTTTATCCGTTTTCTACCTAAAAGAAGTGAATTTCAAGAAAGTACCAGGCATCTGCCTGATTATTTTTTAAAAGAATAACGATAACTATTAAACTTTTTTTGTAACTCTATTAGCTTAGAAGACTGAAGGCTATCGAATTTACCAGTTTTTACCCTTTTTATCCCATTTTGATGGATTTGATGGAAGATCAACTTGCAGTCCGTATATATATATATATATATATATATATATATATATAGATATTTGTATAGTACTTAGTAAAACAATATTTAGTTAATATATTATATATGCAGTTAATTACTTATAGTCGGGAGAATATAATTTAGATATGTTTACATTATATTAATTTTCTATTCGCTTTTGATAAAGTATTTAGTATTTTCTGAAACACCCTCCATAACAGCTTTATTGAGTTTTCGACTAATTTTTTATAGAATAGGTCCACTTCTTTTTAAACTATATTTTATTTTTTAGTCTGCTTTGTATAGGTAGGAAGGTAGATAGAAAAGGGTAACGTTTTCAGCTATGTCTCCACACAATGGAACCAAACAGAGTCTTAACTTTTAAGTATCCATTAGCCTTTCCAATTCCTTTCTGCACTAAAGCACTAATTTGGTCTTGACATCCACATCCTGACTAACCACATAATTAGTTAAATCAGAATTCTTCTTAACGTTATCCTCAAGTAACTTTAGGGTCTCAAAAATTACAAGAATTTCCGCCTGAAAAATGCTGCATCTATACGGTCTGTAAGACCATCAGATATCCATTCCTATAAGATAGCCATCCATTCCTGTACCTACTATCATCTTCAAGCCGTCCGTAAAGTCCGCTCAGGTTCCATGAAACTTTTCTGCTCCAGTCCAGGATTTCAATAACTGGAGTAGACCCGAAGTAAGTTGAAGTTCTGACATAACCCATTGGGGTGTCCATGGACCATCTACTTTAGGTATTCTCTAAATATTTTTTTACTAAGATGCAGTACATTTAAAATTCACAGAGTTCTGGACAATTTAGTTGATTGGCCACATTTGGTATACAGCAGCACCATTTGATTCATACCACTCAATTACTTCTTTGTTGTAATAATGAGAAAAGAGGTCAGACCAGAAAAATTAGAATACATTGTATTTTCTAATCATAGTAAGGAATCTTTTCTGATGGCACTTATTTGCGCACATCTCTCTGTTAAAAGTGTTATTTGTTAAGAATGTGTTTTTTCCCCACATATACAAATGTCTTGCCAGACCAAAAGTTTATTCGACAATTTCGATTATTTTATACTATATTTATGTGAAACATTTCCCATAACATCTCTAATATGGAACTCATGACCAGCATGTTGTTAAAAGTCCGCCAGTACGTAGTTTTATCACCCTTTACGCAACATCAATTTTTTTATTTTATTTGAAAAAAGTAATCTCAAAAAAGTTCGTTTTCACTTTTGCCTTTACATTTTTTCTAGCGTTCCTATTAGAAAGACTTTTTACTTCGTGGGTCTTCAGGTCATGTTTACTTTTTTTAATTTTGCAATAATAAATTATAAAAGAATTTATGGACTAATATATTCACTTTGATTCACATTCTTATGTACTTAAATAATAATATTTTCTATTTTGTCCTCGGATTAAAAATTTATAATATCTAATGTCATGATGAGTGAAAGTTAATGAATGTCTGTCAACTGTTTGATAACATAAAAAAACTCTTAACGAACTTAAGGCAAATATTGATTAAAAAGTTTAAGTCACTAAAGACTTAATTGAGTACTAATGACTAATGGATTTTTAAAATATAGTCAATTTTGCATGCGTAAAATAAGAAACTTTTTTGAAATTTTAATAAGATTTCAAATAAGCAATTGTTACAAAATTTATATTTAAGGACAAAAATTCAGTAAAATTATGGTTTAAAAGGAATTAGATATTTGGCAAACTTTTAAACTTTTAAATAAATAAGACGTTGACTGAATAATTGCTATGGATGCAGCATTTTTTTTTCTTTAAGTAAACATCTGTTACTTTTTTGTTTGTTGGTTCTTTTTCAATAGGATTTTCCAGAAAATTTCCTTTACAACAAAGTTAAATCTCCAACATGAGATAAAGAAATATGAAAGGAGTATATATAATAAACAGTGTTGCCAGGAGGTGAGAAAAAAGCGGCTCAATTGGATTTTAAAAAAAGGTCAGAAAAAGATAAATGCTCAAAAAAAGCCAGAAAAAAGTTAATATTTTTTATTTAAAAACTTATTTTTTATTCTCACATATTTTTGATAGATTTTTTTTAAAGATGTTACAATAAATTTATATATAAATAAAACATAGAACCGCTGTTAGCAAAATAACTCAATGAAAAATAGCCTGCAAAACATCCATAGAAGTTTGAATTATATTTCATATGAAAAATGTCCAAATGTTTTGAAGGAACTCCTCATTTTTGAATTATAATTCACTTTTGATTATTAAATTTCAAATTTTTTGGTGATTTTTTAAATTATATTTATTTTTCTATTATTTTAGTTTCTATGTTTAATGATGTATTAAAAAATAACTATAATAAATAATTAATTGAGTATAATGAGTTAAGTTATATTTAATTAGGAGGATGAATCGCCGCAAGCGAACGTTTTTGCATGATATAAATAATCTCGATTTTGTTTTGTAAACTAATACACAAAAAAATCTTAAATGAATGATTCTGAGAAAAAGAATATTGAAATCAAAAAGAGAAATGTTCCTCTTTTTTGTTAAATTGTTAAAATTTTATACTTTTCAAGGCAATTTTAAGAATCAAAAAAGGCTAAAAAAAAGGTAGAAGCCAAAATCAAAAGGCTAGATTTAGCATTAAAAAACTAAACTGGCAACACTGATAATAAATATGACTGAACAAATATTTTCTTTAAGAAAAATTTCCATTCATCTATACATACAAACACATTCAAAGTTTGTTGTTTGTTTGCATTTATTTGTATTAGTTAGAGCATTCTTTGAGGCGTTTGTTTAGAAAAAAAGTGCGTGTGTATAGGAGAGATTTTATAAGAGTGTTTATTTTTAACCAGCAGTTTTTTTGAAGACAGATGTTGTCCTTTTGACAGTGCCTTTTGTTAACTCTATCTTAAATTATAAATATATTTGGCATATTTAACACCTATGAATCTTCTATAAATCAAAAGATAGTCAATTGTTTACTTAACTGTCCCTAAGTAATCGTTATGGAATATTGATTGACATTCTTCTAGGGATCGTAACTTTCCGAACTTTTTGATTTCCTGGGACGGCGGAAAAAATTGTTTAACTTATCGGGATCCCGGACTAAAATCTTTAATTATCACTTCTCTCATAGAACCCAAATAGTATATGAATCTTTGCATTGACAGATTTGAAACAGGACTGTAAATGTAGCGAGAAAAGGAAATTTGCCCAGTTGCTTAATCTACTAAAAAATCAACTCGAATGAATGATAGAGCATTTGTCGTGAAAGAGTTTTGTGGATATCGATACAATATTAAGCAATATTATCATTCCTAATTAAAAGATATGTATCATAAAACAGCAATGTATTTACGACAGAAAAATATAGATATCAGAATTCAAATAATAAAATACTTACTCAGACATTGATATTATTTAAAAATTAGTTAATCAAGTTTCTTAGAACATTTTAAAAATGAAATTTATTAAAAGTTCACTAAAAAGAATTTGAAAATTCTAAAAGTAGATCACTTTTTCCGAAATCCTTCGGGCGTTCGGTTGAACAGTATATAAAACGTGAATTAATTAAAAAATTAAAGTGTGGGTATTACAAAAAAAAAAAAAAAAGTTTTATACGGAGTAATAAAAGACAGAATTTATTATCATTATTTCATAAATTTCTCATTTTATCATTTTGCAGAATTTCAATTGTGATTTTTGTTAGTTACTGTGAAACAATATTCCTTTTTTGAAACGGATGCATTAATTTCTCATAGTGGGCTATATTCGGGTAAAAATTTTATATAACGAACTACGGGATTTTAGCTTGTGTACTATAAAAAACATTTATTTATTTATTTAATTAATTCATCTATAGATTCTACAACAACGGAGAACAAATTGCAATTGAAAAAGTTAAAATATATATACTTTAAACAATGTACTATATATATTAAATATTATCATAAACAAAATTATTGGAATTAAAATAGCTTATAAATAAATGTTTAATTTCAGTACCAGTATCAGCAAAATCAATTAGGTCATAATATTTATTCACCTCGATGCATATTCTACGAAATGGATCAAAATCTGCGAAATTGGATATATGGAAATAGATATAAATTTTAACATATGATCTAAGTTGTCTATTTGGAACATTAATGAATACTTTACTAATGAGATATTCGGAATCAATATTTTCATTAACAATATTCAAGAAAATCGCTATGGTTTTCTACTTTTTAAAGTTGGAAGTTTTATAAGGTCCAAACGACTATAATATGGAGAAAGGTTTGAATCACGGTTTCATCTTAGGTTTCATCTTAGATTCAAGTTTACGAATTAAAAATTATATTGTGGGTCTCAGATTACTGAACCGTATTCCAGAATAAGCCTAACTAATGTAGTAAATAGCCTCTACATCACGTAAAGATCAGTGAATTCTTTCGATCAATGTTTTATAAAATTTAAAACACCATTATTCACAGTCATTATTATATGATTATTGAAGTTGAGTATTTTTTTTTATCAAAATTTACTCCCAATGAAGGAATCAACCGAGTTCAATTTTGTATCAACAATATAGTAATCATTTCAGATTGGGGAATATCTATAGAAAGACATGCAATGACACTTCTTAAGATTCAATTCCATTAGGTTAATGTTATACCAATTATTAAATCTGAATATATCGGATTGTAGATTTAGTACATGTTCTTCATTTGATAAAGTTAGAAATAGCTTAACATCATCTGCATACATGATGATCTTGCAAAGTTGAATGGAATTAGGAAGATCATTTATAAAAAGTAGAAATAATAGTGAACCAAGATGACTGTCTTGTGGGACACCGGAAGTAACGTTCACATAGTTAGATATTATGCTATTGAGCATTACACATTGTTTACGATTCTTCAGATAGGAACAAATCCATTTAAATATTTGCCTGTTGGCAAAATATTTCAGTTTAGATCATAATACATACCACTTTTTTATTTTCATCCTTTGAATTATTGTTGTTAAAATGTTGTAGCAAATAAGGACTGCGCACGAAAAAATTTGCGAATATAATTCAGCATATAAAAATTAAACTAATGAGTTAATCTTTTTGAAATTTTATTTTGTTAAAGACTGTTATATTCAAGTTTTAAAAATAAAAGAAAAATTTATTTTTTTGTTCCTTTTTAATAAAATATTTAATATTTTCTGAAACATCCTAAATTAAAACTTTATCTTACTTTCAGTTAATTTATTGTTGGAATGGATTCGCTTCTTTTTAAACTCTATCTTATTTTTTATTCAACCTTAACTGTTCTTTAAATATTGTTTTACTATAATGCAATACATTTTAAGTGGACTGAGTTTTTGACAGTTTTGTGAATTGGCCTGAACATAGCATCACAATTTTTTTTGCTAACATTCAGTCAGTGTTTTGTGATAATAATGAGAAAATAGATAATTTATTGTGTTTTCTAATAATAGGAAGGAACCTTTTCTGACGGCACTTGTTTGAACACATTTCTCTGCCAAATTGGCATTTTCTATGAACGAAGTGCTTTTTTCCCTATATGTACAAATATCTTGCCAGACCAAAGGTTTATTCAACAATTTCGATCTTTTTACACAATATTTGTTTGATACATTTTCCATAACAACTGTGAATGCAAATTTTTCTAGCATTCCTATTAGGAACTTTTTTTTATTTCGTAGATCTTCAGGCCAGCTTTTTTTAACTTTTCTGATAAAAGATATAGATTAGTTTAAAGAATGAGTCATATTACAGTTAGGGTTGTAGAAATTTTTTCTTAAAATTCGTATTTTATTTTCTGCAATTCTACAGTCTGTAAATAAACTTTTCTTCGGTTCCTTTCGAACACCGTGACCTTTTTGTATTTTTTATGACTCAAAAAGCTGAATTTGCTGATTCACCTGCACTCTTAGAAATTGATTTATATTTTCGAATATGCTTTGGTTTTAAATTTAAATTATGTTAAATTTTTATTTTAAATAGTTTTACTATTTTTTTCTTTAATGTAATAATGACAAAATAATAAGTAATTAGTAATGTTTATGGTTAAAATTTGGATTAAATATCTGAAAATATAGACAGTTTATTATTTCCAACTGAGACATATGAAAAATAATTCATAATTTGTCATTTTTGCAAAGATTTTAAGAGTGAAACGCAATTTTCGGGAGTCTAATATGGGGCGTGTGGCCAGAAGTAGGCAAATTTTACAAATTATCTACTTACTAACATATGTATTCACGTTAAAGTAATTTTCGAAAGTTGATCTTATATGAGAATTATGAGTATTTATATACCGATCCCCATGAAATTTGGAACTAGGCATTATACTTATATATGACGTATTTTTGTCAAATATTATCTTGATACTAACATTAATGTGGGAGTTGCATTTATAAAAACCATTTTTGTATTACATTTAATTAAATTATTCCCACGTTTAAGGATTCTATGAGCGTTAAACCTTATTCCTGGAGTTTATTTCTATGTAGGATAGGTAAAATAATGGACCAATAATAACCAATTTAAACATTTTTTGTGTTGTTGGAAAAAAGTCTTACGTGGTAAGTTTCATTAAATTATCTTTAAATTTGCGACTTACAGTTAAGCCAAAATATTGGACATTGATGAAAGGACAGCCGGACAGACGGCGAAGTAGGCTAAAAAAATTATATAATTGTAAAGAGTTTTTTCTTGATATACTAATCAGCAATTTTCCACAACAAAATGAAACTCAAAGCAATAAATGCCTTCTTTGAATAAACCTTCAATTTAGAGGTATTCTAATTCAATGTGCTTTTGGGTTGATTCAAACGTGATTTTAAACGGTATTAAATTGTTTGTAGCTTCAAAATCGTGAGCCAATTTAAACGTAGCTAAAATTATGAAAATATCTTTGCTAAAATATTATAAATGACGACTCCTTTCAAAATTTAAGTTACTTTTAAATGTAGCTCGAATAAAATAATTTTGGGCCACCCTATGTTTCATTCTCTTCTCTATTACATTTTCCTACAATGACCCTTATAAAACATTCGATTTCATGTTATAGGTCAGACGATTTCATACGTAACAGAGAATATTTTCTGTTTCTTTCCAGCTGAAAATTATTTGAATAAAATGCTGCTACAAAATGGCACTTTTTTCACTCGGAAAACAATCTAATGTGGGCCTTCTTGAGAACATTAGACAACTATTTTCCCTAAATTTCGATATATATATATATATATATATATATAAATTATATATATATATATATATATATATATATATATATTATATTATATTATATAAATATATATATAAATATATATATATATATATATATATATATATATAAATTATTAAAAAATATCGTTCATTATATGAAAAACACCCAAAAATTTTCCTTAAGTCTTCGGATTTTGTTAATATTCGGCATATGCATACCCTATGGAGTCATTTTAATATCTCCTTTTATATTTTTTTAATTTTTGAAAAATTAGAATTTATTTATTTTTTAAAAAGTTAAAAAAAAAAAATCGAAAATGTGTGTAACTTTTAACACTATTATCTCTATAAGCTGTGAAGGGAATTTAATGTTTTAAATTATATATAGTAGATGAATATGTCTTCTTTAAATGTAGTTATTTAAAAATAATATTATCATATAAAAATGAATTCATAATGAAAATGCAATTTTAAGTTACATTTTTGAAATATTTCTACCCTTTAAATTTTTTCTAAAAATTGCAATACAAATTGTTCTGGGACAATAATGAAATTTGGCATACTTGACACTTATACAGAACTTCTTTGCACCGAATTTCATTACATTATTATTAAACATCTATTCCGGGAGAACATTTGTATGGGGGCTAAGTGAAATAGTGGACCGGTCATAACCAATTTAATTTCAATGGGATTCGTCCTTGTATCAGGAAAGTCCTATGTGCCAAATTTCATTAAATTATCTTCAAAATTGCGATCTGTACTTTGTGCAAAAAGTTTACATGGACAGCCAGCCAGACGGACGGACGGACATCGTTAGATCGACTCAAAAAGTGATTCTGAGCCAAATTTCATGAAGATCGGTCCGTAATTGACCATACCTCCCATATGAAACCCTCTTCCGAAAATAGTAGTAGTATCAGGTTTATATTCGACACAAATAAGTTTTATATAAGTAGAAATCATAGTGACAAATTTTATAAGGATCGCTCCATAATTTACCATAGCTCCCATATAAGCCCACTTTCGGTAGTCATCCTAAAGTGCATAAATTCATCTAAATGTTAGTATTAACGTAATATTCCATATTCTATATTTTATTTTACACTTAGTAAAAGTATCGGTACACAATTGACCACATGTCTAATATAAGACTCATCCACGAATTTTTATGGACGTGCACAATGGTGTTGGGTATCATATGGTCGGGCTTGACCTACTATATCTCTCTTTTTCGGTTTTTATTTTTTTTAGAGTTTATTTTAAAATTAATTTTAGTCATTTCATTATTCGCTATTTGTGGTATAATATCTTTTTATCCACAAAATAATTGCTAATGCACTGTGTAGTGTACTGATTTGTCTTCAATATTAATTAAAAATATTTAAAATAAAAAGTGTAGAATTTTCTTAAAAATCCATCTGAAAATTGCATTATTGTTGTTGGAATCATATAATGTTATTTACAATATTTATTGTAATAGATTTTATACAATAAATATTATATATAAAATATGAAAAAATGAAATTTTGTATGAAAAAACTGGTGGTAATTTTTTTTTTTAAATATAAAAAAGTAGTAGGTCACCTTGTCAGTGTAGTAAAGATATTGCTTTCAGACATATTAAAAGGAATAAAATTTGGAGGAGTAAAAATCTGTCAAAAATGCATTGTAAAACTGCAATTGCCTTACGAGTGCATTTTTAAGTAAATAAATTTACCATTGCATTATTGCCTTTAAAGAGGTTTCCGTAGGCTTTCAATAAAGCCTAAAATCCACGTACATCGTAAAGAGATATTAACATTTAAATTTACGTATTTTGTCGAATTTTTAAACTTTTACAAAAATTTAAATTTTTGAAATTAAAAAAAAAAAAATTAAATGAATAAATTCGCGATTTTGTTTTTGAAATTAGATAAAAATAATAACGTGAAAGATTAAATTGCGCCATATGTTATGTGCGTACCATATATGAACAAATTCTGATGACCCTTTTTTAAAAAATATACATTTTTTATAAATCTCTCGTGAAATGAATGATATATGTTTTTGTTAAAATTCGAGTAGTTTTCTTCCATTTAAACGCTTTTAAATTTCGACCGGAAAAATTGAAAATTTCCCGGCAATACCGGGATGTATTATCTATATCTTTCTGTGAAATTATCATCTTAAAGTAACAAATTATGTGAATCTTTAATAAAGTGGTGACCCTAAGTTAGTAGTAAAATTACTAATTTTGTGACAGTTGCGCTAGAACTGCGGGGAATGTTTAGAGTTTTGTAGTTAAGCTCGTTTAGTATGCATGTATGGTTAAGGAAAAGACTTAAAGGATCAAAACATAGTACTTTCAAACAGCAACAGCACAAAAGGACTTAAACAAATAAGAGGCTACAAACATACACACCTACAACTACACAAATAAAAGAAAATATAACAAATGAGTACAGACAAATTAGTGCAAGAAATTCTAATTTTTGTCACAACCGTTTTTTCGTTTATTTTTTGACGATTTTTTTTTTTTTAATGGCCAAATTCAATTTTGACAAGCCTTTAGTGTGAAAATTTGTCGGGCTGTAAACATCCTATAGTTTAGCTCAGTCCTTTTATTTAAAAACTTTCCTTCAATACACACACTGCACTAGACAATTGTAATAACTAAGTAAGTATAAAGCCTTTGTTGCTTTCCCTCTCCTTATAGTTACTTTAATTTGTTGTAAAGAATTTTGTAGTTGTTTGTTTAGTAGTTGTTGTTATTTTTGCTGCCAAGAGATAAAGCGTTAGTAAGTTTTTTTTTTTTTTTGTAATTTACCAATACTACAGACACAAACGCACATAAGGTAGTGTTGCACTTGGTAAAGGGATCTATCTGCAACAACAATATTCATTTGCAAATATACTGACATGAGAAATTCTTTTAGCCTTGCAGTGCTATAAAGGATAAAGAAAATTATTAAGTAAAAAGAGAGAAAAATATGAAAGTGCCATAGACATGCAATTTACTATTCCAAGAAAATGCAATTAATTTAAAACATGAAACATAATGATGATTATGTTTATTATGACAAACAACTAAAAGGGAAAAATAAGTAAACGGACGAATGCATTTAAATTGTGCTCTACATTATTAGTTCTATGAATATGTGAATAATTCTTGAAAATAGAAAATGAAGACGAACAATTTATTTATTATTGGAATAAAGTAAAAACGTTTAAAAAATTTCCCAGTTTGAATCTGTAATCACAAAATTGTTAATAACTTCTGAAAAAAGGAAACAGCGTAAATAGATATGGGGATACCGAATTTGTCATTCCATTTGCAACATATCGAAATATTCATCTAAGACCCCACAAAGTATATACGGGTAAATATCTTTTTAAATCTACTTTTATGAAACCGACCTTAAGCCTCAAATTATTTTTTTAATTCTGATTATTTTTTAAATAACTTTTGATGCAATATTATTAACAACGCTTGGCGAAGTATAACAAATTTAAAAAATCCAAAAAAATTGTTTGAAAATAACAAGTTTTTTTTCTTTCTTTTGATTGCTGTAATCGAGGATTTTAGCCTATTCCAATTCCTCTAATGTAAACTACAAACACTTTAGAAATAGGTCAACTTGTGTTCAATCAGTCTATCATTGACAAGTGTTGAATTATATTGTGGACATTTTCAAAATTTATTTTTTTTTTTAAATTTGCGCCATTTCGAGTATTGTAAAATAAAGAATGATGGTTTATTGCTCTTGTAATTATGAATCGTGTGAGAAACATCTCGTTAACGTGCCCTAAATAGCAGCGCTACAGGAAGTGCCTAAACTTGGGTAGGAAAAATGTGAATGGCTCTAAGAGGTGACTTTTTCTCGATGCTTCAATGATGCTGAAGTATCACATGATCAAAAAAGATTTCCAAATTACATTTTAGAATCGTTGTAGCGCGATAATATATTAATTTGTAAAACGTTTATAATACTTTAAAATCGATCTAAATTTTTGCGTACTTTATATTAGCATTTTTTTTACATTTTATGAGAAATTATATTCATAATTTTCTATCTATTGCGCTTTAGTTAAGCGAAAAATGGGTTTCAAAAAAAAAAAAAAAAAAAAAGTATTTAACATGTATCCGAATTTCATTATTCTACGACTTTTAAATCTTCTGAAATTTGTGAAGATGGAGTGCGTTTATAGCTGTAATACATGGTGTATATGCAAAAATGCGTTAAAATTTATTAAAATAAAAATTTGTATGGTATTCATTGGAATTTTTGTAATAAAAGCTAAACGTTTCTAAAAACAAATTTTTAAGCAAATAATTCATTACATGTTGTCACTGCTGCTAAAAATCTTATATATAATTTTTCGCTTTTTTGATAATTTGATTTATTTTTTAATACCTATATATCCTTGTGCATCCTCCTCTACACATACATCAAATTTTATCCAAATCGATAACCAAGGGTCAAAGTATTTTAAATTTTAAATTAAATTACTCCATTGTAATAAATTTAGAAATAAAACATAGGACGGTTTAGCTAATTAACTAATAAAAAATCGCCCAAAAAATTCTCATACAAATTTGGGTTATATTTGATATGAGAAATGATTTGAAATAATCTTTTGTATTTTTTGAACTATATATATATATATATATATATATATATATATATATATATATATATATATATATATATATATATAGATATATATATATATATATATATATATAGATATATATATATATATATATATATATATATATATATATATTGTCTTTGTTTGGTTAAGAATTTCCAAATTTTTTCAACTTTTATAAAAATATCAAATTTATATTCATTAATAGTTTCTATTGCTAATAAATTATATTAAACAAAAATTAATGATAGTAATTGGTTTAGAAAGTCCATTAAATTAGTTGTTATTTTTGATTTGTATAATGGACGATTCTGTGAAATAAAATTAGTAATTTTCATCGTTGATGAAATAAAATGTTATTTTTAAGGCAAAATTAAGAATCAAAAAAAGCTAAAAAAGGACTAGATTTAGCCTTAAAAAGGCTAAATTGGTAACATTGATGTACACACAGAAAAAAGATTCATTAGAAACCGATTATGAGAACAAAAATGTTATAGTAACACCTAATATTTTATAGTGATATTTAAAAACAACTAGATACAAAAAATTTTCCATGTTTCTAACACTTTAAACATATTTGTGATGAAGTAATGGTTTCTACAATAGTAAGATTGATTAAGACGCTTTCTTCGCTTCATTTAGGAAATAAATTAAAAAGGGCAACCGAATTTAAATTGCTTTTTAAATTATTACTACTAAGTAATGTTGAATCCAGTCAATTATTTATTGTAATAATTAAACAATTCAGTTTGAATTTAGGAAAACTAAATTTGGGGCTCTTAATTGATAGTTGCTAATTTTATTTATATTTCAAATAAATTATTAATAATAACATATTTTGTTCTGCAAGTAGTTAGAAAAAATGTTAACAATAATACCAAAAGTACATTTATAGGATTAAATATGAATTATTTGTTTAAAAACTCTCACTGATGTTGTAGATGTACTATTAATAAATATGTAAGTATGTCGTATATTGGAAACTTTTAGCAAAAATCATTTAATTTATACGATATTAAAATTAGTTTGAAAGAATGTGGAATTGGTTTTGGAAGTTTTGTCATACTGGTTGTTATTAACTGAATGGCCAATATTTGGTTTTGAACTTAATAAATAAAGGTAATAGAATTTGTCCCCCTCAGGAATCACAGCTGGGTGCTGTGGGACGCCTCTACAGGTTGCGGATAATGGGAACCCCTGTAGCAGGTAAGGCAGCTGCGAATTAAATAAGTAGGGGTGGACATTCAAGCCGATTAGATTCTAGGGTCACAGCGGAACACTTTTTGCAAAGAGTTCAATTAAAATTCTGAGTCCCGTTTGAAGCTTTGACATGGCGTGAAATCATTAAATAACCAATAGGCATACAAACATCGCAGTGTCTGTTCTTATATTGGGAGACTGCAATCAGAGTCTGTACTCCATAGGAGCGGCTAAAAATTAGAAGGAAAACTGTTAACCCTTCAGGTGGCAACGGGAAACCACTGAAGTACTATCCCTTGAAAATCGTATAATATGAACAAAACACGGTCCTCAGTCCCCGGCCAAAAGAGAATCCATGGTGAAGCTAAACAAAAACTTACTATAGAAACTTGGAATGTCTGAAGTCCTTACGAAATTCGAAAGCTAAACAGCACCATCAGCGAGATGAATCAACTTCGAATAAACATACTAGATGTCAGCGAAATTTGGACATCACTGGTAAATATGGTATGGGCGAATGAAATGATAGGGGAGAAAGGATCGTGTAGTTCTGTCCAGAAGATAAAATTAAGTTAACGAACACTCTTTTCCGCCTACACCCTAGAAGACTGTACATGTAAAATTCACCACAACACAATGGAGAAAACATTGTAAGAAAAAAATTGACTACTTATTAATAAATAATAATTATGAGAAAACTTTCGTTACGATTAAACATGAAAAACTAATGGAAATTCTAACCACTATTGGAATATATAAGAAAGAACTACGCTGCATTAAAAACGTACATTGGAATCAGACGACACGAATTGATGTCTGTGGAGAAGAAACTGACGAAATTGCCATCTCAAGAGAAGGGATGTATACTATCCCCATTATAATTCAATATATATTCTGAAAAAATATTCCAAGAAACACTTGAGGCAGAAAATATAGGGATAAAAGTAAATGGGAAATACATCAATAATATAAGATATGCTGATGAAACCAAACTACTAGCTGGTAGTATATCTGGTCTACAGAAGCTGATGGAAAAGCTTGCATGTATAAGTGAGATGTATGGATTAGAAATCAATATGTAAAAAACGAAATACATGGTTATTAATAAAAAAATTCCCATCTCAACGCAACATTGAATATACAAAATATAGACATCGAATGAGTACAGAGTTTTAAATATCTGGGAGACTTAATAAATGACCAGTGGGACCCATCAAGGGAAATAAATGCAGCATAGGGATAGCGAGAGATGTCTTTTCTAAATATAATAGAGTTGTGTTTTGTTAACATTTTATTTTTCATTAATAAATTAAAGAATTCATAAAATATTAATTTTCTTTGCTCGAAGAATCGCCTTCAAATTCATTGTTTCCACTTATTTTAGAGTTGCTTCTACCATTTGCTTAATATATATATATATATATTTTTTTTTTTCTTTTTTGCGCTGCTTCACTAAGTCTTGATACAACATCTGTATATAGAAACAAAAAATCATTTTCAAAAATATTACAAATTTTGAGAACTCAAATATAAAACTTTTTACCTATTAAAGCTTTAAAAACGTTGGCGAAATTGCTGCCGCTGAACTCGTCAGCTCTTAATTTTTAATAAACAAAAGAAATACAAAATATGAAAAATTGGATTTTGTATGTACTTTTTAAATTTATAATTAATTTATAATTAAATAATTATTCTAGCATAATAGAAAAAATACTAGATTAATAAAAACAACTATGCTGCTGAGAAATAATAGTAGCGCTTAGGCGCCGAATTGGAACTCTTATCTTTTGTGTATACATTTCTTTTCATCAAAGCAAATAAAAAATTTGGAAACTTTGTTGACAATGTCACCAAGAAGTCACCAAAATAATCGAAAAAACTGGTGACTTGAGACACTTGCTTCCAGGTTTCCTTCAGGGCATGTACAAACTTTTTTCTGTGTACGTATACCAATATATTTAATTACAATTTTCCATTCTAAAATCGCACTACTCTGACCGTAAATGTATTAATGTAAAAGGTTAGTGATTTATTCAGTAATTATTAAACAGAATTTTACTCCTAAGTAAGTCTAAAATATTTACTATCTTTACAGTAGGGCCATTATACATTAAACTTAAATACACACTTCCATTTTCTGTCACATTTATATACATTTTTTGTGATGTTAGTTAAAGAAGGCTAAAGAAGACAAACTTTTTATTTTGATGTTGATTTTAATATAATAATATATGAAGAAAAATATCGTTCATACACTTTAACATATTTTTTCTATTATTTACATATTTTCCTTTCTTCTAATTTACAAATATTTTTTATTATACATGATAAATTCCTTGAAAATAAATATTTACAACTGTGTTTTGCGATAACAAAGAAAAAAATGGACACATAACATCACAAAATCTAACAATGACATAGATTTATAAAGAAATACAACAATTAAATATTTCATTCAAATGAGTAAAAGAATGTAATAAAGAACACAAATATAACAAACTTTTTACATTAAAATTTATTGAAGGTGTGTTTTTCAAAATTCAATCTTCAGTTGATCCAGTAGGGGAGTGTGTAAGATTATTTTCCATTGTATCTTAGGCTGAATGAGTGGCAGTTGTGTCAAAACTTTTGTTAGAAATTAAAGTAGAGAAAAACTTTTCTATATTTCTAAGTACAATAAATTACCATAAAACAAAAGTTTGACAAATAAATTAAAAAGAAAATTAAACAGGAAAACAGGAAAATAAAAGAAAGTTTTCTTTTTTAATGTTGACACTTTGGAGTTGCCTTATAATTAAATGATTAATTATAGAAATAAATCAGCGATAACCAAAAAGATAGGCGTTAAAAATTTATTTTTATTAGTTTTAAAAATGTTTTTACTCTGATAAGCTTACCAATAATAAAAAAATTAAACATTAAAAAGAGAGTATCCTAAAAATTGATCATACATTTATACAGAAAAAAAAATTAAATTTCACATTCAATAACTTATTTCTTAAACTCAAATATTTTTTTTACTGAAATCAGATCTATCACTAAAATTGTAAATTCAAATATTCAAAACCGTAAAAGTTTTATGGAAAAAAACTTTTTTCTTTACTAAAATATTATACTATTTATGTAACACAATATTTAAAAATTCTCACAAATTTCAATTATTTTATTAATAAAAAATTTTTTGGTTTTAAACAGGCAATCAAACAAAATTTATTTTTAATTCAGTAAACATATTTATAAAAAATATTTTTTAAATCAGTATATAAAGAAAACAATTTTTATATGTAAAATTAATGATTATTTATGTATAGAACACAAAAAATTACTATATTTTTCATCCATAGTTTTACTTGTTTGTTATTGGTTCGACTTCGTATTTACCTTTAAAAGAGACTGAAGTTAGACCATGTGTATCCTTGCGCAAGTGTTTAATTACGCTCTCGATGTCCTCAAAATATGTTGATATCGAAGGAATTCTTTTTATTTTTTAGTTTGATTTTTTGTCTTGCTTTTGGTGAAATACATTACTTACTCAATATTCGTAATCACTATTTTCGCCAGCCTGGGCAGCATCATCAGAACCGACTTCTTGGCAATCTCGTTCTAGAACTACAAGATCTTCACGAACCTCTGTAAATTCACCCTCCTTTGTTCATGCCAATGGACAAAAGCTCGTTTCTTAAACATCAAGTCAAATTTATAAGACAAATTAATGAACGCCACTGCTATGGCTGTAGTATTCAATAACATGCATACTGCTCGTGAAGTATAAAGTTGGTTTTTCGTAGCTAATACCGATTCTGAAGCTTGTTTGACACCAGTTGAGAAACTAAATGGGACGTTTCGATTTAATGGCCGAAATAGCGGCATTGACATCTTTGCGTATACGATTAGCGCGATACAACATATCACCAGCCATGTATTTTCGAGAATCACATTGAACCATCACATTACCCGATTCAGGCATGTAATGGCGTGCTTTTCATGAGATACTCTTGGGGCCGACACCAATGAGGCATATACAACCAAGAGGAAATGTATACGTGGAAATGGTACCAAATTCCTTTAGAATTCATTCAAGTCCACATTTATGGAGCGATTAATACACAGAGAAGCTGTTGTGCAGCTAACGATTTGTGTACATAAACGATTCTAGTTTCTGTAGTCTGGACGATGTACATTCAAACTACGAGGATGGATCAATAAGCCCGTGACTTTTTGAATGAAGCACAGTTTTTTTTTGCAAACAAAAAATTTATTTTTCAACATAATCTCCTTTTAACTCAAAACACTTAGTCCAACGTTTCTCCAGTTTTTGTATCCCTTCCAAAAAATATGATTTTTCGAGGTCCTTAAAATAGGCATTTGTTTAGTCAATAATTTCATCGTTGGAGCTGAATCTCTTTTCACCGAGCCATTTCTTTAGATCTGGAAATAGGAAGTAGTCACTAGGGGCTAAATCCGGAGAATATGGCGGATGACGTACCAATTCGTAGCATTATCTTGATGAAAAATAAATTTTTTTCTTGGCCATATGAGGCCGTTTTCTTTTTTAATCCTCATTTAATGACTCTAATGAGTTGGCATAATATTCGCCGTTTCTTGTTTTTCCCTTTTGAAGGTAATCGATGTGGATTATCCCGCGTGCATCTCAAAAAACTGTTGCCATCAACTTATTGTCCGACAAACTTACCTTGGCCTTCTTTTTAGCAGGTTCACCCGGAGAAACACATTGTTTAGGCTGCTGCTTGGTCTCCGGAGTACAGTAATGGATTCATGTTTCATCCACAGTTACAAAACGCCGCAAAAGCTCATTCCAATTGCGGTTAAACAACTTCAAACAATGATTTGAAGTTGTCACACGTTTACGTTTTTGGTCAATTGAGAGCAAACGCGGGACCCATCTTGCAGACAACTTTCTTAAACCCAGTTGATCATTTAAAATCGAAACCACACTGTAATATGAAATGCCTATGGCATCAACAATCTCACGCACTTTTACTCTTCGGTCGGCCAACACCATATCGTGGATTTTTTCGACATTTTCGGGTATACTGACCTCAATTGGTCGTCCAGAACGTTCAGCGTCATTTGTACTTGTGCGACCACAACGGAAGTCAGTAAACCACTTTTTTTACCATTGAAATCGATGGTGCAGAGTCCCCATAGTATTATATATTATTGAGCTTTTCCTTGATTTGATTGACGGTTTTTTTTCGCAAAAAATAATGTTTAATGAGCACTCAAAATTCACTTTGTTCCATTTTTAGAAAAATACACGAGGTTGTATGTTTTGAACAGCTGTTAAACGCAAAGTAAATGACGACATTTGCTCAAAATTTGACAGTAGTCTATTAACAGGTGGTACTTAATGGGAGTAGTGTTGCATTTCATATTACTGCGAGGGAAGTTCAAAAAGTCACGGACTTATTGATCCGCTCTTGTATTTACGAAAAATAATTCCAAAGTAAGTTTTTTTCACTTTAGAGTACATTTCGATGGAAAAGAGTTATGTTAACATTATATAATTTTTCAAGAAGTTTAAAAGTATTGTTTTTTGAGATATAATGTTTTAAGTTTTGTAAATCTAATTTTGACCTTTGAACTTTCGAAATAAGTTAACTTATTATATATCATTTTAAAGGCAATATCTTTATCTTTAAAATGCTACTGAAATTAATTCATTTTATTGTGTAAAATTCGGAAGCTATTAGTAATTATATTATATTTTGGTTATAACTTCTACACTAAATGTTTGTCCAATTTAAAAATGAATATGTTTCTAAATACAACGGTATATTTTATAGTATACCATATAATACTATTTTTTGGAGTATTCCGAATACAGTGCATGAAAAAACCTTAACATACAATGTAAAAGTTTTCATATTTTGCGGCTCATAAATTTAACAAAAATATGAATTATATTTTCCAAATCAAAATTAATTGATCGAAATTCCATTTTTTAGTCTTCTTGCAAAGAAAACTTATATAATGCTATTGAAATGCTTTTAATATAATTTTTTTTATGAAACTTATATCTTATTTTTACTTTTAATTTTTGAATTATTTTGCCAACTTGCCTCAATAATGCCTCCTTGGCGCTGAGGCCAAATTGAAATTTTGTAAAATTTATTTTGTCCAAATAAAGTAAATAATTACATTTATTTGTAGTTGTCAAAAAAGGAAAACAAAAAAAGGAAGGAAACGCTATGTTGCTTTAGTTAGCGCTTAATATAATATAATATTTTTTGGCACCAATGCAACAGTAATTGACGAAATGTATGATTGAAGCTGTTGAATTAAAAAACAGCCTGCCCAATTCACAGCATACAGAGAATCCTATATTAATTATCTGAAGACTAAGCCGAAGAAAAAATATCATATGTCCAAAAATTACGAAGGCTACCGAAAGAACAGTCTTGGAAAAAGAAATTCAAAATTTGTTAAGGATTTTATGGAAATAAAAAGGAACCACTAAAAAAGATGTACCATCTCGCTAGATATGAACTATTTTTAAACCAAGTTACTAGATCTTGGAGTCACATGCATTCATTTTAAAATCATATCTCAACATAAAGTATGAAAAATGTGATGCTAAAATTAAAGCCTTTGCCTCATCGCAAAACACCAAGGCTATCGTTCGCAGAAGGTCAAAGATATTGGGCTAAAAACTAGAAGCAGTAGTTTTTACTGACAGGAAAATATTTAATTTTCATGACTAGATGGTTGTATCTTATATTAACAAAAAATAAACGGCGGGATCAGATACTTATCAAATTTCAGGAAAGATTTCTTTTAGAATAGTGTGCAATTGTTGAAAACAAAATATAACTAAAGAGTTTTATAAGAATAAAAAATAATGAAAAATTTTCCTTTTCTTATAAAACGGATTACTGGAATCAGGTTCATATATTTCAGCAATATATCGCCACATTAAAAACTAAAAGTAAAAAAAAAAAATAGCGAAAAAAGAACTGTTTTATCATGGACTTGGATTATGCAGAAAGTGTACGGAGAGTCATATGCCAAACAGTTTTTGCTGAAAGGATTGGTTTTAAAACAAGAAAGATCACAAAAAGATACATGGACAAAAATGATGCAATATTGACGTATATTCTCTCCATCGATTTTTTTTTCAACGCCGCACAGTGGCTCAGAAATTAAATACATTGGCAAAAAGTCCAATTTTTTGTTAACACCGATTTCCAAAATTTTAATGACGTTTAATAGCAAACATATTGAAACTAAGATGGCAAAAAAATTATGTCAAAATATTGGTAACTATGGGCATGCTGTTAAAGAGAAATATTTTATGTTATTTTATAAAAAAGTGATTTTTGTAAATTTGCTCAGAAGTAAATTATCATTACTCGCAAAATGTTATCAATAATTATATGAATAATTATATCAACAATTACAAATAAATAATTTTTTTGTAATATTGGTAAGATAACAGTCTTTAAGAAATGCTATGTTTTTAAATGTTTTCCCAGGTACTATATTTTAGTCAAATGTGAATTTTAGAGCACTAGAACTTTTAAGATTCAAAAGGGTTTAAACAGATTTTACTACCAGAAAAAAGGCGAAAGTGTTATCTCTAACCCCACATATACTTATGTATCTTTCTGAACCCGTCTGTAGAACACTTTTTACATTTGAATGAAATTACTCCAAAAATAAGTTATAATTTGGATTATAAACCTACAGGATCAAGGGGAAACAATGACAGCAATAAGGAGTTAAGAATTTTAAAAAAGAAACGTGTTCAGGATGAATTTCTTAAATATGGGTTGATTATAGATCAACAAAAACATGGATCAGGCAATACGTATGATGGAAACACAGCAAGAAGTTTCTTTTCAGATCCCGAAAGAGCATTTGAAATAACAAGATTTAAAACAATTTTGGTTGTACTTGTGTACAATGAACAAATTGATGTTAGAAAATTTGGTGATTATGCGAAGGAGACTGCACGAATATATACAACCAAATATCCATGCAGAAATATGTCTGCAACAGTTCATAAAATCATTTATCATGGAGAAGATGTCATTAAGCATCATTTAGTACCATTTGCAGAGGAAGTCCAGGATAAAAGGAATAAGGATTTCAGATTTTACAGAGAGCACAATGCCAAAAAAATATCACGAAATTCTACAAATGAAATGAATTCTACAGATGAGGACAGAAATAATATAGACCTAAATATGGAATTTCCAACCGAATAAATAAAATAATATTTTTTTTATTGTTATTTAAGTAAAAAATGAAATAAACACTAAAACATTTAAGTTATTATAAAAAATTATATAAAAAAATAAAAAGCAAAATAAATATTAAAAAACCATCATTTTTTTTGTCCAAAAACAACAACCAGTTTCTAGAAGAACCTGTTCGAAAATTTATAAACTGTGAACCAGTTCACAAACTATGAACCTGTCAAAAAAATATGGGTATAAATAAAGTGTTTTTTATTTGCTTTTAACTTTTTTTTATAAGTAAAGCTGATTCAAGAAACAAAAAAAAATCGCATTTTCATACTAAATGCTATAAAAAATAAAAGTTAAAATTTGGCTTTAAATGTCTCAACAACTGCTGAACTGATTTTAATGAAATTTAAACTGGAGAAAAACTTTAGAAAGTACCTCTCCATCAAAATATAATATCTCTATCAATTCAAAAGTTGCAGGCCGATGAAAAACGATTCTGAGCCACTGTGCGCCGCTGTGATTGGAACATATATTACAAGGAACGCAATTACCCATAAACACTACCAAAATCGCTATAAATTGTATGCTTAGGTTATTTCGTTCTATTCTTTACAATTGCATCTTATTTCTTAATAGTGATCTTAAGTTTTGCAATTAATAAATCAAAAAAACTGTCGCTAATGTGAAACATGTATATTCTCAAATGGATTTATGGATTCTTTTATACACCAATCTTATTTTTAATTTGGAACTGGATGGATCTTTTTAGTTTTAGTTCATTTAAAATATAACCTAAAAAATTGTTTTATATATTATTACTTTTAAATAAAAAAATAGCCTCCGTATTTATCTTTTACTCAAAATATTATAATGAAATAATATGAATACACTTATTACGTAAAAAAAAATCATAGCAATATATATATAGTTTTTACTGAGATATATACACTAAATTTAACATACTTCTTCATATAAATAAAATTAAATATTTTTGAAAGTTGCAACTTTGTAAAGCCATTTTTCGCGTACACTTTCCAATATTTTAAGTATTTTTTCCATAATATATGATATGTTTACTAGTTTTGAATTAGTTCAATTAATAAACTTTTACTTCCGTATTTTTTGTTGTCCTAATTTGGATTGATGAGGCCAATCGCTAAAAAATTGGTACTAAATCTGCATCTCCTAAACCGTCTGACGGATCGAATTAAAATATATTGGAAAATTATCTTGTAGTCACCATGTTACAATGCGAAATGAATTACAGGGTATCAATGTTGACCACTAGCGTTACCGTTTGGTGACTTTAGTCACCAATTGCCACTTTTTCAACCTTCTTCGCTTTTTTGGTCCCTTTTTTGATATGGAACTAAATGTCGAATTTTTAAGACCATTTGCTAAATGTCGAGAAACTAAGTTGTTTAAAATATCTCGTCTCATTATATATTAATTCCAACGAAGAAATTAACTATTTTGAGAAAATTTCGCTATAGGGATGTAAAAAAAAGACTCCGAAGGATTTATAAGTGCACTGAAATTGTTAAAAACTAAAGATAATGATAAAATTTATAGAAAACTATTTAAAACATCAAATGTCGAATCTTTTTGGAGCGGATTGTGAAAATTAAAAAATAGATTTGATGAATGCTTATATCCAATTTATATTTTAACTTTGACACATAATAGTGCCTCGGCGGAACGTCTTTTTCTAAATGAATGAAAAATTAATTGTCCAACAGTTCTTTCAGTTCTAAATTTGTTAGACGGAGATTTGTACAAAGTACAGAAGTTTAATTAATAAAGAGAAAATTTTATATTAACCATTTTTATGGAGGAATCCTTTTTTTTATAATATGTAATAAAAATTATTATAAATAAATTAATTTGTTGTTAATGAAATTTAATGAGGTAGTTTTCCTTAAAATACACCATTTATTGTTTTTGTTAAATAAACAAGTTTTGAGGAGTTTTTTAGGTATTGAAGCATTTGGCACCATTTTTTGAAAAGATCCCATTTTTATTTTGGCGATTTTATGTTTTGAATTCTCTTTTTTTGACAATTTTTGAAAATGTGGACGTTGTTGACCACTTCGAGCATGAAAGTGCTTTAACAACTCATAGCGTCTACAAATTAAGACCGATTTCAATTTAATTTTTTCAAATTTTTATAAAGAATTTGTTCATATGAAGAAAAAAGCGTCACATATTTTTGTTACTTCGTACACCAAAAAAAAAAAAAGAAAAAAAAAATAGAAATGAATTTCAATTACAAAATTGTTTATATTAATTAAATAGTTATTTTATTTTGCTCCAATCACTAAAATGATAATATTAACTGAGAACAATTGATTCAGGCTTAAATTTTAATTAATTTTTTAATCAAATTAATTAGAATTATGATTGAATTTTTACCTAAAATCAACTACAGCTTTTATGAAGTCAATTAAGCAATTAATTGAATCCATTCCTCAATAAGAATGCACAAATTTCAATATAATTATAATTATCAATATAATTATATATATATAATACCAGTAAAATTGGATAAAAAAAAGGTACTAAAACTTCAAATTTGAATGAACGAAATGAAACTTGATATATAGTTTCATCTTGACATCTTATATATCTTGTGTAATATTTGACCTTGAATATCTCACGTAGCTCACACGTGATTATCGGTGACGGAACTTAAGAGTCGTTTGAATATGATTTTTTCCAATTTCGAGCCTATATTCTTATTTGACTATATTACAAATGTATAATGTTTGTTGTACATTGTATGTAATGTTTCTGTAAGAGTCCGTTCTAAATATATACATATGAATATTTTAATATATACTTAAACTAATTCCCAAAAGCTTGTCATAAAGCGTTCATAGCGACGGTACGTTTCAAAAAAAGATGTTAATATAATCTTAGCTCGTCTAAAAAAAGCATTAAAAACAATCAATATGAACTGATCCTTTTTACACAAATAATCATCCATGGAAAAGCTTGGGTCTTGATATTAAATATAACTTCCAGTACCTATGATGATCTTATAAAGTAATTAAAATGCGTACTTATATAATAATTGTAACATAAACACGTCTTTAAAAGCTCAGAAAATTTTTACAAATTATAGAATGCACCAAAACAGTTGGAAGTGGTTGAAAGTTTACTTAAAATCATTTTATTTCAATATTTTTTTATTGACAAGTTTTTCTTTATACTTTGTCAAGAGCTGTTAATTTTTGCCAAAATATTGTGAACCAACTATAAAGTTAATTAAATTAATAAAATTAAAAGATATAAAATGAATTAAACATTTTATTAAAAATTTATATGGAATAATTATTTTCTGTGCACCGATAAAAATATATAAATTCAAAAGTAAACACTAAGAATATTTTATGTTTTGCTTTTACTCTTTTCGTGTTTTTCTTTGCGAATAATTTCCCTAATATTGGAGTGAAAACTTTTTAAAAATAACCTGTAATTGCCAATATGTTTTTAAACAATGTGTTAACATTTTTTTCTTTTTTTCAATTTATATCAATCTACGGAATAGTTTTTTTTACAAAAGAGTTAGTCTAAATAATTAATTAGGGCCTGATTCACTATGACAATCAAATTGTTTGAAAATAAAATTTGTATGAAAACTACTCAAAAAACATTTGAAAAAATGAGTAATTTTCATACAAATTTTATTTTCAAACAATTTGATTGTCGTACTGAATCAGGCCATAATTATTTTTTTTTAATATTACGCTATAAGTAAAATATGATATGAAAGTGATTCGAATTGGTATTGCTTAGAATAAAAAGTTTGTTGCCGCAATAATCATATTCGTATCGTGGAAGTTTTCATTCATTTTGCAATTTTTAAAAAAAAGTTTGAAATTTTCTTTGAAAAATTTTAAGTTTCTAATAGTTTTTGGCTACATTTTGTCAACAGAACAGAAGCGCCAAATTTCTAAACAATTTTTTTAAACGGATTTTCTTTGGAGTTTTTGCGATTTTGAGACATTTCTTGTTAATATTTTCAATTATAACTGTTTTAATTTACCTAATAAAAACTAAATAAAATATTTAACAAAATTTTTGCAAAATTCAAAAAATTTTCATTAGGAACAAAAATTTTTATTTTTTGTGAAAAAAGTTTGGTAGAAAAAGTCATGTTGGATTCACAATATTTATGAAAAAAATTTTCAAATAAATTGCATTTTTTTCTCTGTGTATGAATTGTAATAGAGTTTTCGATTTTGCTGTGTAGAATTTGAATATATCTTATTAAAACTTCATTTTTGAGCCAATTATTAAATTATTAAAATAATATATAAAATATTAAAATAATATATATATAATATATTTTTAATTTCTTATTAATATTTTAATTCACTAAATTTAGAAAATAATTTTTCATAAGTGTTAGAAAGAAATTTCATTTTGATTAAGAAAATGGTGAATTTTTAAATAAAATGTTAAGTTCATAGTTCATAAATTTTTTTTTTTAACTAGATTTTAAAACTTATTTATATAAACATGAGTGTTGGTATTTTTCTCAATTTTATTTTATTTTTTATTTTTTTTTTCAAATAAATAACTATATACAAAATATTATCTTGTACCACATTATTTAAATTATTCCAGTTGTTATATGGAAACCAATACTTCAACAAGAAACCTCAAAAAACTATTTCATAAATATAATCGTTCAACAGTCGATAGGTCGAAAGTACTATGAAATTAAGCCATAAATAAATAATACATACAAACAATTATATACAGATAGATGTATTATTGTCAGTAGCAACGAGATTATTATCATCTATTAGCATCGGTAACGTTGTAATAAATTTTACAGAAGCTTTTGAAACAATTAAAATTATTTTTTTATATAAAAAAAAGCACATAAGTGCATACATACGAATGTATACAAATATGTCTGGTTGTTTACATGTATCTTTAAAAGTATATGTATTTTGCTTCACACAATCAATAACAATAATGACTGTGTATACTTTTTTTTATTGTTGATACATAAACTACAACAATAAAAAAAAAGAATATTCGGCTTGGACAAATCTATATTACCCACAATCTGCAACTTTTTCAAATTTCACCTTATATGATAGGTGGGCGGTAAAGTGGGCGAATCACGCCCATTTTTTTCAAAGTTTGCATCGATTCTCGAACTATCTGTACAAAATTTCGCTGTTACATGTTTTTGTTTAATAGATACCAGCAGAAAAGTATGAACTGAAGTTATAATGAACACCCTGTGTTTTTAATGTCTGGCCCATTACTTTCTTGTTTATGAACTGATTTTGCCCATTTTCAATACCAAACAAACCTTATTTAAGGCAATTATTTGAGCCAAATTTGTTTATTCTAGGTGGTCCGCTCAGAGCCATATTTCAACAGGAAAACGGACGGACATAGCTAGATCGACTCAGTACCTTACCAGGACCTAGAATATATATACTTTATTTTATCAGCTTTTTTCGACATGTTACACATAGGATGATAAACGCAATATACCACCCATCTTTTTGATGATGTGTATAAAAACCGTAAAAAAATAAGTAAAATGAATAAATGCTGAACAAAAGAAAAAAACACGCATGCAAACAATAGGCTTTACCGCATAATTGGTATGAGTTGTAATAATTAAAATAAACATTTAATGTTTTAACAAGAGAAAATGCAACAACAAACAAACAACAGCAGTGTTTGTATTACAAAACAATAACAGTATTCACTACAGAATATCTAACTGTAATAATGAATTTTTATTGACTTATTTTATGTTACAACTTGAATACCCCCAATTTTAAAAAATATACACAGAATTCATTATTTTAGTTGACAATATTGGTGGCAATTTTTACTAGAATAGTCGTTTGATGATTTTTTTTTTCTGTTCTATTTTAAAGACACTTTAAATTGTTTTTATATTATTTTGGTATATTCACTGTTGTTTTGCTTTTCGCATTTTGTCTTTTTTTATTGTGCGCTGTTTCTATAGCAAGCAAAGAAAAAACATGGCTGGAAATAGATCGCCATTTTGTTATGCTATGTCCTTTTTGTGTATGGTGTTTATATGTATATATTAGGGGTGCACCGTATGTGTATTTGAAGAGAAATGCATAATAAATAAAATTACATTGATTATGCGGTACGGGATTTCTGAGTCAATTTACATACACGTGATTATGGAGCTCTTAGCCTATAAATCACCTTTTATGAATTGAATCTTTTTGTTCTAGTTAATCTATAAAAATGTAATGAGGTTTTACCATGTATTGTTTAATAACTCAAGAACGACTTATCTGCCTATCCAAAGTCTTATCACCCTCATCAGCTATACCGTGCTTTTTTCAGAATCTCTGTGAAAGCCAGATATTTAGAAGACATAGTAGACATATGAGGTCGTATATATATATTGTTTTATAATTTTCATATGAGACATTCATTATAATAGTCCAAATCCCATAGGTTAGAATTTGCCGTATCTAGATATTATTATTCCTGCTTATTTAGATCATAATACGTATTAAATTATACCATGATAATCTTGTAAATGTATATCTTGCATGCTTTTATATGTCGTTTTAAATGTTAGAAGGTCTCGTGAAAATATCTTAACATGCCTACATAAGGAATAAATCTTTTAGCACTGATTTACATTAGCTGATAGGAAAAGCCTCTACTGGACGAAATTTGTCCATGTTACCTTTCTGAACATATAAGAAGGCTTCAACAAAGTGACTCTTATAATTAATTATAACAGCTTTGGAAAGACTGAACATATATCAATTGATAACAGCGTTAGTGTTGAAAATTTTTAAAACGTGTCCAAAAAAGAGGAAATCAAAACACAAAGAGGGGATCTTTTGAAAAAAGGAGCCAACTGCTTCAATACCTAAATTCCCCAAAATTTGTTTATTTGATAAAAAAAAATATGAAAAACCACTAAATTAAATTTTATTAATAATAAAATAATTTATTTATAATAATTTTTTTATTGCAAAAAAAAAAAGATTTATGAATAAAAATATTTAACATAAAATTCTCCCTTTATTAATTAAACTTCTTTACTTTATACAAATCCCCGTCTAACAAATTTAGGACTGAAAGGACTGTTGGACAATTTAGTTTTCATTCATTTAAAAAAGACTTTCTGCCAAGGCACTGCTATGAGCCAAAGTAAAAATATAAATTAGGATATAAGCATTCATCAAATCTATTTTTTTAATTTTCACGATCCTGTCCAAAAAGATTCGGCATTTGATGTTTTGAATAGTTGTTCATAAACTTTATCACAGCTTTAGTTTTTAACAGTTTCAGTTCGCTTATAAATTCTTCGGGGTCTTTTTCTGTATCATTATATTGTATATCATTATATTATTATATTGTGAAACAATCTCAAAATAGTTAATTTCTTCGTTGGAATTAATATATAATGGGTCGAGATATTTCAAACAATTTAATTTCTCGTCATTTGAGGCATAGTCTTAAAAAGTCACCATTTAGTTCCATTTTAAAAAAGAAGTCAAAAAAGTGGCCAGTTGCTTGAAGAATTGACACTGGTAAATAAAGTCGCCAAACGGTAGTGCTGGTTGATAATTTGCTTTATACGGAAGTAGCCTTTACTAATGAAGTTAAGAGTATTTTTTCCAAGCAATCAATTTTTAAAACTATATCATGTGATTCTCACGTTTTATATAATTTTATTTTATTACTATATTATATTGTATCTGGAAGAAAGTCTATAGGAATCATGTTTTAGCTAGGAAAACTTGTCATAAGTGGGAGCGTTCCCATCAGACAAAATGGTTTGAATATGAAGTATTGGAAATCTTGATGATCAGGACTTATATCAGTAAATTAGGTAACAATTTTTAAGTGCTTTAATATATCCAAAACATAAAAAGTCGTATGGAAACACTTGCCAACCATAAAAATTTTCATCAAAGTCGAATGTCCCTGTCTCCCGGCTAATGTTCTGTATTTGGGAAGGGGTTCATCTATTATTAGCTATTTAAATCAAGTGAAACGATCACGAGAGATCTGCGACAAACCAAATTGATCCGTTCGAAGAGAGCATTGAACAAAAAATTGTCAGAATATGAGACTTAACATGAGTCCATAAGTTTTCATCAGGACAATGCTTGGCCTCACGTTTCACAGCAAGTTAAATGCTAATTTGAAAATAGTGGAAATAAAATTGTGTTTTAACCGCCGTATAGGCCAGGCAATATGTTTCATTTAGACAAGGTATGAAAAATTGGTTTGATTAATTCAAAATAGGATAAGTGGTTTTGAAACTAACCTTATATGAAAATAGAATCAAATGTTTCTATAAAGTAAAATAAAAAAATTAGTAAAAATTTGTCATAAAAATTTAACATCGTTTAAAATATTTGCAAAATTCTCAGCAGTCATCTTGTCCAGCTACAAAGCATGATATTTAAAAAGATTGTGATGTTTGCATTATAAAAAGTGTAATATATTGGTTCTATTATTATTATTATTATTATTATTATTATTATTATTACTTTTTTTGTTGCAAATATCGCGATTTTATAAAAAAATTTTAAGTAGAAAAATTTGATTTATTTGAATTACATAGGAAATTCAAACAAAAAGAAAGTCAATAATAATATAGTCTGATAACATTTAGAAATTGCATATTACACAACAAAAAAAAAAAAAAGATAATAAAAATGGATCTCAATTATGAAATTACTAACATCAATTAAAATTTTAATTGGTTTTACTCCAATCGTCAAAATGATAATAATATTAATTAAATAAAAATAATTGATTTTTTTCATATGTTCAAGTAAAATTTTAATTAAAATAATTACTTCCATGATTATAATTTTTCTAAAAATAATTTAAAAAATTTATTAATGCAATTAATATATTAACTGAATCTACATTATTGCAATTCTTTTTTTTTTCAAAATAGAAACAAAACCTTAAATTGTATTTCTAATTTATCATTATTAAAAAAAAACATCTTAATAATTACAAATATAAATACCTATGTTTTTTTTAATATATTTTAAGTAAGCCCATCTTATAAAAGCAATTAGTTTTTGTCACATGCTAATGCATAGAAATCTATGAGATGAAATAATATTAGGAATACTCAATGATAAATTATAGCTAATTAGACTAATTATTAATGCTTATATTTTTTACTGAAATCGGACCTATCACTGAATTAGTAAAATCAAATATTCATATTCGTAAATATTTTATTGAAAAAATTTTAATTTTTTTTTCTTATTAAAATATTTTTAATATTTATAAATTTGAATATTTGAAAATTCGTAGGAAATTCAATAATATGGTTTATTGAAGTCAATAAAAATAATATTAAATTTTTTTGCAGACTTTCAAACAATTTTTATTTTTTATTTAATATTTTTTTTACATTTTCTATAATATACACAATAATTCGGATCGAACTTTAGTATTGTATTTTATCATGTAAATGCATGTATGAAAATTTGATGAAGAGAAGCGAAACCTTTATATAATACTAACTAATTAATGGAGACTTTTTTAGATAAAATACAGTTTAAAAACGGTAATACGCACTGTATTACAGTAATGTGTAATTATGCTGGTGAAAAAAAGTTGTCATAACTAATACTTTATATATTCATGTATAGTAGTATATAAGATATACATATATGAATAAAAAGATTTATATGAAATAAAAGAAGACATGACACTATTTCCAAATTTCATTAGTGGCCAAAACCATCTAAAACAGAAACGCAATCGTTATCAATTGAAGAATTTTCTAAATGAATTCAACTTACATACCTTTTAACGGAGTGAAATATCTAAGTTTCAATGAAACCAAAATAGATAGTAAACAAATATGCAAACAAACTCTGCTTTGGTACTGCCAAAACCGTACAACAGGACAATTTACGATTGCAAACATGTATCATTTTGTTAAGGACCATTTTCGCAAAATACTTTTAAATGATTTGAAATACAAAAATTAAAACACTTTAAATTGTCTTCAAGAAGTCGAGTTACTTTCGCATAATTATATCACGAGAGATAGCTACATGTTCAGGCACACAATTGAAAGGACATAGTTTAATCGACTTGGGGATTATACAGCAATATACAATAGACCCTATCATTTATGCGATATATTGCTACATAAATGCATATTTCATATGTTTTTGATTCATCTAGAAAATAAACAAAAATAAATCATTATATATATTTGGTTATATACGAAAATTAAGGTAACTTACCTCTGGAATCCTGCAAATGATAGATTTTATATTTTTTTGTGTCAAAATTTTTATAATTTTATTTATTTTTATATTTTTAATTGACAAAAAACAAGAAATTGTTATTGTTTTTCGTATTAGTTTAGAATGAATTTACAAGCAATAAAATAATATATTAAAATCAAACAAAATTATTTTATAAAATTTTAATTAAAATTAAATAATGATTTATTTAAAAAATTCTAGTCATAATTTTTTTATGTAGAATATTAAAACCAAATATTATTTCTTATTAAATTAATTTCAATCCAAATAATGATTTATTTAGAAAAATTTCAGCCATAATTTCTGTGTACTTACGAAAGTATCTTTTCCAAACTCTGACAATAGCAAGGACTTTTTATACAAAAAATTTTCCAATCTTTTACTTACCACGTATGAAACACAAATTCTTTATTATATAACCGTCCTTTTGGTTAATTTATTTACCCAAGTAAATTGTATAAAAAATTATTCATAATTAAGCAAATTTAAAACAATAAATTTTTCCTGTAATATTTTGTTTTTAATTTCAAAATGATACATTTTTCTTATTATGGTTTCTAAATGTCTTTATTTTTTATATGAAGACAAACTTTTCTTATTCCTTTTCAAATTTAAAAATTCTTGAAAAAGTAATTGTATTAATTAATCATTTATTATATTAACTTGTGTTAAAAATTGAATTAACAAATTTATTAAAAAATAGTTTCGAAGGATTTTTTCTGTGTATATTACAGAAAAGCGATTGTGGAAATATTGAATTACAAGCAAATATCATAACCTTTCTAAAAATCATATATTCTCTCCAAACATAACAACGAATGAATTGTGAGACAATTCTGAAAATATTTTAAGCAATGTTAAATTTTTCTGACAGATTTTTCTTAATTTTTCTTAAAATTGTCTTTATTTTCATGTAATGATACCTTTTAACTAAGGATTATACCATCCTTTAACTATTACCATTCTTTTTCCAAACCATATTGACGATGTACCTTTTTGGACATTCATTTAAATCTTAACTTGGCTCTGAAAGATTTATTAATCATTTTGCCACTATTTTTATATTTTTGACATGTATTAAAGTTGTGTTTGAATGTTGAGATTTTATATATATATATATATATATATATATATATATATCTTGAAGACAAGATTTTGTACCATTTTTGGCAATGCTAAGCGGAAATAATTGATTTTTGAAGTTGAGTAAACAATTTTGAAATATAAAAAATATGTGTAAATACTTTTGAAATGGCAAATGCATACGAATTTTTCTTTTAATATTAGAAATCAGTACAGAGACTTTTTCGTAAATGACCATAATACTCTATATATTTCAGGCTTTAAAAAAACAAAACAATTATTTCAAAATATTTTATAATAACACAAATATATCACTTCTTTTCCAAATTTTCAAAAAATTTTAAAAAGTCTAAATATGTATGGAGTTTTGAAATGCTCCCTGCAAAACATCTCACAGTTTCTAATACAGAATACAGCAATTTTCATTTTTGAAAAGTAAAAAAACAAAAAAGAAAAAAAAAACGAAAAGTGTGTAACTTTAAACACCAGTATCTTTATAAGATGTAAACGAATTTTAATGACGTAAATTGCATATAAAAAATTAATGTGTTCTCTTTAGACGCAGTTATTCAAAAGTAATATTATAACTTCAAAATGCAATTTTAAGATCCATTTTTGAGATATGTCTACTTTTCCAGTTTTTGTCTACCTCTGATATTATAGAAATTATAATGTTTACTAGAAATTGCAATATAAATTGTTCTGGGACAAGGTGGACCACTATTAAAAAAAAAAAAAAAAAAGAAAATTAAAATTCTTCAGATTTTGTTTTTTATTTGTGTGAATTGATTTTAAAATTAATTTTTGGTCATAGCATGTCATAATTTTTTATTTGTGGTATAATACCTTCTTTTCTTCAATAATAGTCAAAAATATTTAAAATAAAAAGGGTAGAAATTTCTTAAAAATACATCTGAAAATTGCATTTTTGTTGCAAGTGTCTCTTTATCAAATACGTTATTTTTTAATTATGCAATAGCATTTGCAATATTTACTGTAATAAACTTTATAATGATTTTTAAGTCAAAAAAAAAAAAAAAAATCCGACGTATATTTAGGCAGAATGAGAATAACTAAAAAAAATTAGGAAATTAGAAATTATGAAAAATTAAATGTTTTTTTTTACCAAAAAATGGTGATAATTAAAAAAAATATAAAAAATTTGTAGACCACCTTGTACCAGAACAATAATTATTGCATTTTGTTGTAAAGCTATTGCTTTTAAACATATTAAAAGGAAACAAAAATCGGAGGGGTAGAAATTTGTCAAAAATGCATTGTGAAACCGCAATTGCATTGCGAGTGCATTTTTAATTAAACAATTTACCTTTGTATTATTGCCTGTAAAGAGATTTCAGTTAGCCATCTACATCGTAAATAGATATTAAAATTTAAAGTTACGTACTTTGCAAATTTTTTTCTTTTATAAAAATTTAAATCATGAATAAAACCGTTATTTCATCTGGAAATTAAAAAAAAATAACATTGAATGTGGATAGATCTTTCTATAGGTTATATGCGTACCAAATGTGAACAAAAACTAATGATCCTTTTTAAAAAATTAGAAATCTTTTAAATCTTTTATTTTTAATTCAGATAGCGTTTTCTAATTGAAAATCTTTTGTTACAAATTTTCGCCTGAGGCGCTTTATTATATTACTCTTTTCTCCTTACTTATTACGAGTTTTTAAAGTTTTGTTTTTAAAAATTTGAATAAATATCGCGCGATTTTTTTTTCATCTGCGGCACTTCATCGCTTCTACTTATTACATTCAGTTTTATTAATAGGTACATTTCATATTAATGTATCGCTCATTTACTACAACAACGTTATAAGTCAAAAAAACATAAATTTCGGCTAAAAATCACTATTGGATGGTAAATAAGTTGGTTGGTTGGTTTACGTGGTAGCCCGTAACCTTACGGGCAATCAATTAGACTCGTTAGAATCCGTTTTGATGGAACCACACTACTCGCCAGGTGAATGAGTTGCATTGAGTCTGTAATGAGATAGAAATGTAGGGAAGAACAATGAGAACATAAATTAATTAGATCCAGCCTGTAGCATTGAGATATTTAATGATGTCACTGAGTCTAGTGTCAGATATCTCACAGAGGTTGTCTAAATGGTACCCTCCCAGAAATTTATGTCTGTTTGCGTTCAAGGCTGGGCATTCACATAGAAGATGAAAAACTGTCTCCTCCTTCCCGCGATTGCCACAACTATGGCAATATTCATTGTAAGGGAGACCAAGTCTGCTTGTATGTTTTCCGATCGTCCAGTGACCTGTAAACAATGCTATTAGTCTCGAGATGTCTTTGCGTTTGTAGCCAATGAGTTGCACTGAGAGTTTCTCGTTGTAGGTAGGCCAGGTTTCTTTCGCAACTCTATATTTGTCCAGATTTCGCCATCTATTTTCCGTCTTTTCTAGAAAGTGTTTTTGATTCTGCTTTTGACTGCTCCTAAGGAATTGCGACAGAAACCGATAAGGAGGCATTCATAGCAGAGCCTGCCCGGGCTAATTCGTCTGCCTGTTCATTACCATAGTAGTCCCTATGCGCAGGAACCCAGATTATAGTAATGTCATACAGTCGACTTAGTCCAAGCAGTTCCTCTTTACACTGTCTGACTAGAATAGAGGTAGTTTTCGGTGATTTGAGCGATAGTATTGCCGCTTGACTGTCGACAAATAAACCAATATTCCCTTGAATATTTCTATCGCGAATTAGTTTACACGCTTCCCTGACCGCTAGTATTTCCGCTTGGAATACGCTTGCCTCGTCAGGAAGTCTACATGAGTGTCTAATTCCAAGATCATTAGAGAAGACACCAGAGCCGACACCGCAGTTCATCTTTGAGCCGTCAGTGTATATCCTAGTTCCATATTGTTCAAGAAGATTACCCCTTCTCCATTCACTCCTGCTGGGGAATAGGACTTTAATAGTATTTCCGAAGTCCATCTGGGGAATCATATAGTCGGTAAATTGATTGAATTGCGGGGGTATTAAATATCCTCGCGTGCCCATACGTTCTTGATCTCCAGCTTTTCGTTGCAGATAATTTTATCGCACTATTAACTGATGATTCAATTATGTATAGGTCTATAGGTGTTAGGTGCAATATAGTGTTCAGAGCTTCTGATGGACTAGTACGTAATGCACCTGCAATGCCAATGGAATCGGATCTTTGTATCCTGTAAAGTTGATCCACCACATATCTCTTACTAGTAGCGGTCCACCACACAAGAGATCCATATACAAAAATGGGCCGTACTATTGCAGTGTATAGCAGGTGTAGTATGCCTTACTAACCCTATGTTGAATGTTCAGCTTCCATGAAAGCTTAGAGTCCAAAATAATGCCCAAGTATTTTGCATTGTTCGACAAGGTGAGTTCGCAATTTTCTAACCATGGTAGTCTGAAGCTCGGAATCTTGGTCTTTGTGGTGAAAAGTACCAGCTCTATCTTGCCCGGATTCACTCCTAGTCCACATTCTTTGGCCCAGTCACTGAGTGTAGTCAGAGCAGTTGACGTGATATCACTTATCACGTTCAGAAACAATCCTGATACTAGTATCACCACATCGTCCGCGTAAGCGACGACTTTCAGTCCCTTGTCTTCCAATTTGCACAGGATGGTATTAATGACAATAAGCCACAACAGCGGAGAAATCACACCACCTTGTGGAGTTCCACGCATAACTTGTTTGGTCTTAACACTGTTGCCTAAATTCGCAATGAAGAATAAAGTTGTTTTATTAATTAGAAAAATCTTGTGCACTAGCATTTTAGATTTCAACCAGCATGCGGTAAAAGTATTTCTTTTTAATTACATAAAATATTGTATGTTATTTGAAACAATGTGTTATTTAAGTTATACGTCAGCTTTTATATAGTCATCATCATTAAGCTATCTAAAAAAGTTATCAAATTGGACCAAAACAAATTTTTAAAATTCAAAAATTCAATAAAAAACATATCATTAAAAAAAATGCGTCTCCTGAAAATTCTTATTTTTTGAGTTATGAGGTCCTAGCAGCAAATGAGCGATGTGCGTTATATAACATGTAAATTTTCAAAACACTCTTCGAACTTTCTTTTTAAATGAAATGAAAATATTAGTTCATTTAGAAATTATAAAATTATTACAAATTTAAGAAATGGAAATAAATCCATAAAAAAATTAAACAACTTCTTAACTCTTCAAAAAAATAAAATAAACTCCAAAATAAATTTTGGAAGGAATTATTTCATTATTGCTTTTTTTTATAAAATAATTATATAAGAAAATGAAAGTACTACTTAAGAAATGCAATAATTAAAAAATAAAAAATAGGAGTCATTGCAAATGAAACAAATTCTAAAATAAATGGAATTTTTTAGGACTTATTTCATTTTTATTTTTGAAAGTTATTTCATTGGGAGCTATTTCATAGAACAGACTGATTGTTGTATCTTCAGACATTTTTGAGGTCTTCACAAAACAGATAGACAAATAAATCCTCTTGAAAGATTTCAAAGCGTTTTTTAACATTATTAACTATTGGCCAGAATAATTGTAGTGTTCTTTCAACACCTAAAGTTTCTAAATGATTTTTTATTTATTTATTTTTTTTTTGTTTATTTTGTAGACACTTAAATCCAGTTTATTGTCAAAAATAATGTGTAAAAAGAAAAAGCCTTCATATTATTATGACCTTAAAAAATACCTTTTTTTGGGATCATCCTAATATGTACATGTATATGAAAAATATTTTAATTGAATATATATGGAGTGCACAGACAATAAACTATATTACACCAATACAAATAAAATACTTCCATATGTGTACATAACTATAATATATACAAACAAAAAATACAGTTGTACAAACAAATGTATACACACATAACTATATGACAATAAAATGAATTGTGCAAAAAATAAAAACATACAAATAAAAAAAGGACTTTTACTTAAAACACATACATATGTACATTGAACAGAATGTTGAACTGAATTTAATGAAGAAAAAAAGAAAACAACTGAATTGCAGCAGTGTATAAAGTAACACTGTATTTGTGTATGTACTCTAGTTTTTATTGCACTCTATTGTATATGTAAAGTGCATGTAAAATGGTATTCATGTATTTGTATTGTTTATATCGTATGGACATGATATTTACTTGCAATTGCTACGTGATTTTTTGGTTTCTTTCCAATAATTCGAGTTTTTGTGTTAGTTTTAAAGGTTTCTTTTTCGAAATAAATATAAAAAAGGAATATTTTACTGAACTCGAATTTATTTGGAAAATACATGATATTTAATTTTATACATAATATTAATTTTTATATTTTTTATTTTTAAAAATTTATTATTTGTATTAAAGAATAAACTAACAAACAAATATTTGTAATGCTATGTTCACATATAAAGTTTTTTTTTGAAAAACGAGTCAATAAACACAAACAAATTGGTTTTATTTTTCATATATTTCAAAGTCAAAAACTATCTCGATTCGAGTTGTTTAATTATTTAGCACACAAAAAACATAAGAAATTTCTATACAGTAAGAAATTTGTAGTATTTTTAGACATAGAAATTTGTTGAAAAAAGAATTTGTAAAAATTGTCAAAAGGTTTAGAAACAAAAATTTTAAATTATGAATGAAATTTAGATTTATTCATAAATTTTATGTGTTTAAAAATTTTACTTTTTTAATTAAAAAGTGTATGTGTGTGAAGTTTTTATTTAAACCAAAAATTTGTGAAAATATTTTGGCAAACGAAAAATATCCCAAAAGGAAAAACACAATAAAATGATATACATCATTGTTCACATATCATTGTGCTTTTCAAAAAACAAGTCAAAAACTAATGTGTTTGAATATAATATAAAATAGATGTTTATCATAAATTTGTTTTGATATACATATAAAAACATTTATTGTATATTAAATTCGTAACTTAAATTTTGTGTCATTTTAATTTTTATTTTTTTTTTATTTTTATTAACTGCTGTAACTAATTAAAATCTCACTAAGTGAATTTTAGTTTCTCCACACACCTTGATAAATGATTATAAGCATTAAATTGCAAAATTAATTATAACGTATGATTAATATTTAATCTTGAAGTTGCATCATTAATCATACGTCAGATTAATAAAGTATTTGCATTAACAAAACTAAGTTTGATTCGAATTTTTATTTAAAATAATAAAGAATATTTAATTAGTTTAATGAGAATTAAAATTTTAAACTTTTTTCTATTCAAAAACTCTTAAGTTACCGAACTTGGATACAAAAATTTATTTTTTTTATTTTTATTGACTGCTGTAACTAATTAAAATCTCATTAAAGTGAATTTTAGTTTCTCCACACACCTTGACAAATGATTATAATCACTAAATTGCAAAATTAATTATAACGTATGATTAATATTTAATCTAGATTTTGCATCATTAATCATACGTCAGATTAATTTAGTATTTGCATTAACAAAACTAAGTTTGATTTAAATATAAAGCATAAGAGTTCGAATTTTTAATTAAAATAACAAATAACATTTAATTAGTTTAATTAGAATTAGAATTTTAAACATTTTTTCGACTCAAAAACTCTTAAATTACCGAACTTGAATACAGATAGGTTTTTACTAATCTCTCAAAAAAAAAAAAAAAAAAAAAAGAACAGGAGGATATATGCAAAACTTTTGTTTAACATCGATAAGTGTTCTATTGTCATTATTCAAATCAATTATGGTATCCATACTGGTTCATTAACCCAAGAACAATAATTTTCGGATTCCTATATATTTCATTAACTTTTAAAATATTTTTATGTTAAATATGTAATATATACTCAGCAAAAACTTACTAATGGCATATAATTTCGGATTTCGTTACTTTTCAATAGCAACAACATACTGTATACATTACATAGAAGTTGTTTAGTAATCACTTATTTATAACCCGATATGTAATTAGTTATTTATGATCAGAGTTTTGTAAATAATACTTTTTATTGATTTTTTAAATTCATTTTACATATTCATATATTTAAAGAAGATATAAATATATAAAAAGGCAAAATTTGCATATGAATTAATTTTTAGTCTAAAATATTTTATTTTTATTACATTTATTATAAATACATTTTTCGTTGTTGTTAAGTTTTTTTAATTATAATTTTTGAAAATCTTTTAACGTTTAAATAAAAAATTTAAAAACTCAAGTTTTATATCCTGCACAGAAAAAAATATGAAATCCAATTACAAAATTGTTGACATTAATTAATAAATTAATAAAATTTTTAAATGACTTTGCTCCAATCATGATAGTATTAATTAAGTGAAATTAATACATTTTTTATGTAATTTCAAAAAAAGATTTAATTATATTATTTACATTCATTATTAAAGTTGTGATTAAAATTAACATTTAACACAGTTAACATTTTAACTAAATCTGTACCATTGCAAAATATTTCTCTGAAAATAAAAACAAATTATTACTTTTTTATTGATAATAAATATATACGTAAATATATATTTTTATTTCAATTTACAACATAGTTTTCAAATAGCACAAATATTAGTTTACTTCACAATCATTATGGTGGGAAAACCCACCCATTTTCTGATTTAGGAACGACCTATCAGATGAAAAATATTAAAATATTTAATGGTAGGTAATAGAATATTTGAAGTTATCAAGATACTTACTTATACGGAAGTTGTTTTTTCACAGAGCAACCGAACTAGGTATCATTCAAGGCTGCAGAAATTGAGCCCAGATATTGATTTGGATGCTAACTGCATATCACGGAAAAATCTAAAAAATCTGCAACAGTTAACAACACATATTGCCAAACAGCTAAAAAGTTTACTTACAACATAATAAAAATGAATTCATTATTAGAAGTGTTATCCCAAAAATTTGAGGAAACAAGAAGACAAGGAAAATTTGGCTCTTGAAATACAACATTTTTTATGTTATTTTTTATGTTTTTGTTTTTAATTTGATTTAAAAAAAACTGACACCATTTTCTTGTTTTTTTTATAATCAAAAAATACTTAAAAAAATTAATTGTATAAATTAAAATTTTTATTAAATTTTAATATAAGATGAAATAAAATTTTATTTAAAAAAATTATAGACAATAATTTTTTCCGTGCGACATTTCATTACTTATTTGTAACCTAAAATGGAACTAGTTGTTATTATTTTTACTAATAATGGCTACAGTTTTGTTTTAAAATCAATGAGATATTGATTAGCTTGCAAGTAATTAGTTAATATAATGACATCTAAGTAATGAATTTTTGAAATGAATAGTTGTAATTAGATATCGCAATTTCCCGGAAGAGCGGGAAAATTTTTTCGACTATCGGGGATTCACCGGATTATAAACTAATATTATTGCTACTCTCATTAGTTGAACAACTGAGACCTATTTTATAATGTTTTTCACTGGAAAGTTAATAAAATAATAGCAGATGTTGAAAGGGGTAAGTCAAGAAGCAAGCACGCTTTTACACCGGCCTTATAACTCGTCGAGATTTGAGGGGGGGGGGGGGGTTCAATGCTTCACTATCCCCATTGCTACAAAATTACATCATAAATTTTAATGAAATTTTGCGTGCGGAAACCCTAATAACAGCAAATAATAACAATATTGATTAAACCAATTCTTTATGTTACCAGATCTTTTGTAACAGACAAACCCACCCTACCATGATCATAAAAAAAAAAATCCACAAAAAAAAATTTAACATTTTATGATCCCACAAAATATCTAAAACAACCGAATTTCATAAATTGACCAAACAAACAGATTATAGAGTATTTAAGTGAACATGTTTAATTTATTCTACCCACAACTTAATTATTAATCTAATACATATAAAAAAAAATAATATTATAAACCGAAAACAAAGTATAAATATAAACTTAATGTTAATATCTCCCTAGCAAATCTTATTATCTTTACAAATAAAAAAAAAAGAGTTTAAGTAAAAAAAAAAAAATGGTATAAAAATAATATAAAAGTAGATATTCAAAATATTAAAAAAAAATAATTTAGATTACCAGCAAATATATAAATTAATAAAAAAAACTATGCATAAAATACTAAGATCAAAATATGATCGAAAAGGAAAATATTTATCTGGTCACCTTTAAGAAAAAAACCGAAAATAACCAAATATAAAATAAGAATAATTTATAAAAACAAAATAAATAAAATTTAAGTTATAGAAACATATAAATAAGAAAAATGTAAGTGAAACAAAAGAAATAAAAACTCACATTATCCAGCACTGCTCACATATCCAAAGATCTTTGTCGATGTTGCTGATGCTGATCATTCTCTTACATTAGAGTGATGTTGCGATCCACATGTTTATAAACACTTAAAAGTTGTAATAATGATTTCTTTTTCTTTCTTAAACAATTTTTTTTATATGTATGTACATAAGTGAAATTAACAAAAGTAAAAAAAAACAGCGTTAGCAAAGAAAAAAAAATTTTTTTACAAAGATAAAAACACATGCAATTAATATTAAAGTAAATAAATATAAACTTTACTTTGCGTGCGGTTTTCTTTTGCTGAACTTATGAATATTTTTATTTCTTCTTTTTTTTTTTTATTTTTAATTCTTAAGTAATTTAATTCCCGCACACCATTTGAATAATAGTTTCCCGGTCGCCAAGTTAATTTAAACTGATGTCTCAGAAAATACACACAAAAAGTAGAGATTACCAAATTGTTAGAGCTGAATAAGACAATGAGAGCAATAAGTATAGTTCTTCTTTTTCCACTTAGATCCCAAAGAGTATTTGATCAATTAATAACTTATTATAATATGCATAAGGTGCCAAATCTATATATAAAAAAAAAATTGACAAAAACAGATTTTAGGGATTTATATAAAAGAGTAATAAAATAATTAAATTACCCTTTTGAGATGGCACCAAGGGGTAAAAAGATATAAATCTTGGACACAACAAAATGCTGTGATTTAAATATATCCAATAGGGTTATAATATTTATGAAATTTAAAACTATTCCTTAATTTACTTTCGCATCCACAAACTAGGAATAAATTTAATTTTAAGTTTTAATTCAATTTAATTTAATATTTAATTTAATTTTAATTAATTTAATGTCTTATCTAAAAACACCAAGTTTAACTGGCCACAATAAACTTTTCTTTTTTTTTTTTTATTAAATATTTTAGTTTTTTTTCTCCACAGAAAAACTGACGAACTGTATAGTAGTTGAAATGAAAATATAATGGCCGACAAATGACTTTTTCCCTGCAATAAAACCACCGAACCGCTTCCCCAGCTTGGCGCAAAATAATTTCAGCATTTTCGCCTAAGAAGTGGACAAATGTAATAGAAGAATCAACCTCAAGGTAAACGTCAATCCAAAGGTACCTACTTCGGGGTAGTTAAAATATCCCAAAAATAGATGGCGCTAACCAGATATACCAAGAGGTTGTTAACATTCAAAATAATGGGATGTGCTAAAATTGAATAAATGCATTTAGGTTTAAAAAAACAAAGACACATTTCAATACAATAACTGGCAATAAGGGTGGAAGCACATTACAATTTAAATTATGAATCCTTACATTAGCAGATTTAAAACAAGATTTAAATGAGCTGGGAAAAGAAAATTTTATAAATTATATGTTATTGAGCAATATTTTTACTCTTATTTACATGATATACGCAATAAAATAACGTCGTATTTTCAACAGAAAAATAGAGATATCTGAATTTAAATAACAAAATATTTACTCAAACATAGATACTAAGGGTACCCATTTAAACGCTTAAGTTTCCATTTCTGCAATTGTGCAAATTTACTCGACATTATTCATGGACTCCCTTTTCAAATATTATGCAATATTAAGGATAAGGAAAATAAGAAATCACTGTAAATTAAATATTAAATCCAAAGATATTATGCACTATTTTTATTATAATTTATGTAATTATAATTGTTTACATCACAGTTGTTAACAATGTTTAAATATAAACAAAAGGGAGCTGATTTGTAAATGCACAATTAAACAGCGCAAGTTTTCGAGACTAAATAGTTGCGCAAACTTATAAGTAACAGTTCATTTGCAAGCGTGCAAACGTATATACATTGTGCTCTTTGCTAGGGTTTTGCACGTTTTCTTGAGGACCCTTATTATTTTTAAGAACATTTTAAGCATGAATTTGTTCATAAATTTCGTGAATTAAATTTCACAAATTATCGGCCATTCAAATCCAAAATAGAAACATATTTCATGTATCATTTTAAAAGTATTTTATTACCTTTGTTTATAGACCTCAATGAATGTTGTAACATACATAACATAAATAAATTAATTTTATTTTAGAAGTATTGTAAATCGCAAGGAAATCATACTAAAACTTGGTAATAGCGTTAGTACTCATACCAAATTTCATTACGGATGCCCGCTACTAAGGTTTCTAAATTTCTGACCTTTTTATTTCCGAGAATCAGGAAAATTTTTGTTTTGTTCCCGAGATACGGGGAAATACCGACAAAATGAAAAAATACATAACCTTTGTTAACCTTTATTCGCATCTTTAATTCTTAAGTAAAGTTACTATTTTAAATTCTATCGCTTTATACAAAAGATTATTTATTTAATTTACCTTTTATATATTTTAGGAATTTAAAAAATTTTGAAAAGAAGTTTCGATTGATTTGTTCCACTTTATACTAGATTTTAACAAGTCAGGAGTGAAATGCATTTTGAAAAATTACGCTTAGGTTAAATTCAGTGTGGTCATCTTTCCGACTACGGATATCAAGATCACATCAGAAGAATATTGTAGCATTAGTATTAGGACACTATAGATTTGATATTCATGCCGAATGGTTGTCCTAACCACTCAATCAATTAATTTCTGCAGGTGCTGAAAGAGAGAAAGAAAGAGGAAGAACAAATATTTTTTTAATTGTTTTATATTTAAAACAATTAAGTTTTTCCTAAGTATGAATATTGCCTGACGTCTTCAAAAGTATTTATTCGAAAAATCTTCTGCCCAAGAAAGTAAGTTTGATATTTGTAACAACTCTTCGTATTACCAGAAGCCAATAGAAATTTAAATTTAAAGATATTTGATAAAAAAATAAAATAATTTAAAAAATATTTTATTTTAGAATAAATAACATTTAGAATAAAAAATAACTATAATTTTAAGTTTAAGATTATTTTTTATTTACTTATTTATTTATTTTTTTTTTTTTTGAAATTGGGACCACTCTAATTTAAATACATAAAAGTTCAAAGCATAGAATACAACTAGAAGTTTATGTGAACTAAATTTTCATAAAAAATTATTCTTTTTTTGTAAACAGAAAAACAATATATATGTGACTACATGCATTTTGTTGTTGCATGAATTAGGTTTTTGACAATTGGATCAGGTCTTTTTTTCTCACATAAATATCCAGTTACTAATCTATGGCTCAAAGCTTTTTGTTTCAGCTATAAAACAAAGTATATTTTAAGTGTGAGCTTTTGCTTATATTTTTCATAGCTAAGTTTGCACTTAAGTATTCACTAAAGGAACAGTATAAAATCGGGCCATATCCTTTTGTTATAAATATATTTGTTGTTTTTTAATATAATTTTAATAAAATTTTAATACAAAAATTTTATTTTTTATTTCTAGAATGTTTTCCTTAAATTTTTTACCTTTCTTTTTTTTTCTTATAGCTTTGTTTAGTTTTCGAAACCATATGATTTACTGAATTTGAAGCAAAAATAGAACTAGTAAAACTTGAAAATATTGAGTTTATAAAATTTAATTTTTCTCTCTCAAGTTTTTCTTTCTTTACTGGATTTTGGGTACGCGAACGCAAATTCAGTAAAAGTTTTTACTAGACATTACAAATTTTTGGGTAAACGAACACATTTTCTGTCTGCAAACTTTACTACAACTGATACACACTATTTTCCTCTTTTTAGCTATAATAACAAGTGAATCAAATTCCATATAGGAGGTGAACATCTTCCACTTCAGTCGTGGAAGATGTTTTGCTGTTTGTATTTTTTTTTTATCAAGAAATGTATAATTTATTAAATATCTTGGAAAGTAATAGAGAAACGCATTCTGATATGAAAATTAATACATTATATCGAGGGCCTATATTCAAAACCCTCTATTTCAGGTTTTAACAAAATTGCGTTTTTGATGCCATTATATTGCCTATAGAAACTCTTATCTATGATATAAATTTCAAATGAAAATCCCTAGTTTTTTCAAATTTTATCAACGTATTTGTATTCCTCTATCTTACACAATAAATATTATATTTTTATTTTTGAATGCAAAACCCTCGATATCTCTGAGAAATTGTTTAATTTTTTGATAATATAAACATAACAAGTATCACTTCTGACTAATTTACACCTACTGAATATGAATCTGATCTAAAAATTAAAATTGGTTGAATAGTTCTTTAAAAGTTCACTAATAAATATTTACTGTATGGCAGCTACTACCCCTCTAAACATACCCTACGTATTTTCATCTCAATTGTAGAACTTGCAAAGAAATTTGCCTTATTTTGGGACTAACACTTTCTTTAAAGCAGCCCACACTATTTTCATCTCAGTTATGAATCTTGATAAAGATATTTTTAAAACTTTTCTCTAATAATCCTTCATTTACGCAATTAATAATGTTTACTTTATATGGGAGCTATCACTCTATTTGTATCTACACCTATTATTTTCATTTCAATTGTGAAAGTTGATGAGAAAATTATTACCACAAAATTTTAATACTTTCATTATAATAGTTCTTTAGATATGTCATAATTATTATATTGTTTGTATTGTGGGTATTATTCTAACTGCTCCAATTCCAAAATAAAGTAGGCAATTTGAATTAGTTGCTTTTTAATCGCTGGTTTAAAACTTTTAAAATCTTATATCATACAGAAATTTAATGTATTTTTTACAATGCAAAACAGTATATATAATAATTTCATTTATACACATTGAATATTTTAAAATCGCAAATAATGTTAAATATTTATATCAAAATATGTATAAGTTTTAGTAGCGATTTTAATTAGAATATTTTTTAATAGTTGAAAAATAAGAGATAAAAGCTGTTTTTTTACTTTAAAAACAGCATTCTTCAGGCTAAAAGTTTAAGAATCCTAAATGCCTTAAATATAGCAATATTTTAATAAAATTTCATATAAGGAAGTTTTGTATAAGTATCAATCTTTGAGAAAAATTTCATAAAGATCGGTCCATAATTTTACACTTAGTAAAAGTATCGATCCACAATTGTCCACATGTCTAATATAAGACCCCTCCACTAATTTTGATGGACATACTCCATGGTGTGAGGTATCCTATTGTCGTGTTTGACCGACTATAACTTTCTTGATTATTTTTTCACATATCCTTTTGAACAATTTCCATCAAAATTGAATTACAATACCATAGGTCAGTCGTTAATAAGTTCAATGGAAGGAATTTGCATTTTTTTAATATCGATAATACTTATTCAAGGAAACTTTAAATGTCATTCATTTAAAATAAAATTATCAGCAGTTGTAAAAACCCTTTTTTAATGTGTAAAGTGATTATTTTGTTTTTTCTTTCCATTTATGAAGCCATTAAATTTCTATATTGAAAACGATTGATAAAAGAAATCCGCTTATAGTTAAAAACAGAAAAACATTTTTACTACTAAATACAAAAAGAAAATAAAAAACACACTCAACTCTTTATCATAGAGCAGCAAGCAGGCTTAATTTTAACCTTTTAATGGGCCAGAATAATAACGGTCGTCGATCGAAAAAATATGTATATAAAAGACAAATACCTCAATTTATATAAATTTGCATTTATAGGTAAATAATATGTAAATAATAGATTACGAGGGGTGTTATTATACCCTACACCACCATATGTGCTTGGGATATTATGCCGACGCATAGAAAATAGCATCCAGGACCCACCTTTTAGTATACCAATCGACACAGAATCGCTTTCTGAGTTTTTCTAACGAAGTCCGTCCGTCCGTCTGGCTGGACGGTTGGCTGGCTGTTCATATAAACATGTCTTATGTCTAATAGAACACCCCTCCACGAAATTTGGCGGACATACACAATGGACATACAAATGGGATATCATACAGTCGGGCTTGACCGACTATATCTTTACCTCCCCTAAAAAATATTTTTATACAAGGGCTATTTCCGTTTCCAAAAGTTACTTAAAAAATCGTTTTTGTCAAGAAATTTAATGTTACAATTAAACATCGTTTGAAATGATTTTCTATAACTTTCGATGTGGATTAATTTAAAACTAATATATTTTTAAACTCTAATTAACCCTTAAAAATGAAACTCCATAGGAACTAGAGTTTAGGTTCTTGAAATGCCCGATATTTTTGTTTAATTTTCCCAGGAAAACGGGAAATTTATTATTAGTTCATTATGTAGTTTTAAAATTCTATAGCAAAAATATTAAAAATATTAAATATTAAATTAAAAATATACATTATTGATTATTAAATATCATTTATAATTTAAGTTATTAACAATATCCCAAAATTTGTTTCGTTGTTTTGCTGTATGAATTTATTCGCCTATAGTACAATTTATGTTACGCAGCCACTACATTTGTTTTCGGCCCATTCCTCGTCTGCCTTCTATTCTGCCCACTAATATCAGTTGCAATACCTGGTATTTGCTATATATCCATCATTCAGGAATGGTAGAATTTTCTTTTGAAATACTTACGAAATATTATAGTTTTCAAAAGTATTAATACTTCTCGCCAGAGAATGTCTTAAGAATTTAATGAAATTTTAAAACAATTTTCCTTTTACTAAGTTAAATTTTTGATCTTTTAATTGTATTATTGGTTTGTGGAAATGAATATTAAATAAGTTGCACTTCGAAAATATTCACTATTATAAAAAAATTATTAAGTTGAGAGTATTTTCACTGAAAACACAACATGTTTCAGTTCTTTTAAGACACATGTCTTATACAATCATTGAAACTGTAAAGAAATATATATATAAATGTTAAAGCCCCAAAATTTAACTGAGGATTTTAAAACCTATTACTAGAACCAATTTTAAATATTTTACAGAATTGTGTTTTACATCTTTTAATTAGAAAGAAATAATTAATAATGTAAGATGAAAATAAAATGGAAATAAAACGATAAGGAATACTATTTGTATTGAAACTTAAATATATTACCATAGATTAGATTTTATTATTATTATTATTACTATTATTATTAGTATTATTATTATTATTATTATTATTATTATTTTAATTTTTGTCATGAAAAATTAATTAACTTAAAAATCGAGATATACAGTTTTGAATATAACTTACAGTAGGTACTTATTTTATTTGTATGAAATATTTGAAATTATTTAAATCTATCAAAATGCTTTATATTTTAATATTATTTTATTTTTTGTTAAATAATTCTGATTTATAATGTTGTTTAATATTTTTTAAAAGAACTCGGTGCATTTTTTTTCAATAAGCATTTTTCCTGGAATTAAAGTGTATAAACAAATTAATTCTAGTTATAAATTTAAATTTAAAGTATTGAATTATAGTTCCAATACACTTTTATTGAGTAGTATACTCCAGTGAAAAGGAAACTTGAATTCAAGTCTAATATTACAATGTTAATACAGTTACTTTCAAGTATTGAATCACAGTGAAATTTAAGTCAAATAGATAGTTGAATTCAAGCTTGAAAATACAATATAAGTCAAGCCTTTGCCAAGAGTGAAAATCAAGTAGATAGCATAATAGAACTCGAGCTAAATTTTTTGTTAATTGTAATAAACTCATTGTAATAAACTTACAAATTTACAACACAAACGATTATAGAAATTCATTTCTTATACATCTTAAAGCAAAATTTAACGCATTAGCGCCATTTATTTATGTTTATTGGGATATGTATTCCTTTGATGCATCAATATTCTGAAGCATATCTCTTGAGTGGGTGTCATATATTCGATTGGTTTAAAAAAGAGTTGCTGTTTCGTCGTTATAATAAACATTCTTTGTTAATATCACACAGTTTATTAAAAAAAAAATATTGAAAAGCATAATAATGTATTTTTCTTATTTGCTCATCTTCACAAATTCTATTTTGAATTTTTCGACAACAGACGAAAAGTTTTAATAGTATTTAAAACAAGTTCTAACTTGAAAAATACTTAAGATATAAATAAAATTTCAAGTACTTGAATTTGAATTTTTGTGGGTGCTTATTGGGTTATAATTTAAGTTTTTAAGTTTTTAAATATGAAAAATTCAATTTTCCGTTTCCCAGGTAAAGAAATATTACGGGAAACCCCAAACCCTAATAGGGAACTACCTAATATCACTGATAGGTGGATTCAAATCATGGACATTGTTGGCTCCAAAATGAATTTTGTGAAAACCTTCTAAGAATAGTTGTTTTGCCAAAAAAAAAAGAAAAAGAAAACCCTGACATAAAGTGTGATAGAAAAATTTCTGGGTATTAATTTCACTAAAAAGTATTCAAGTTTTTCTCTTTTAATCCCATACAAGTTTACAATCGCTTAAAAAAGATGTACGAGAAAACGAGGAAGAAATCGGCCTCTCTCCTTAAAAATGAGCTTATGAGATTGTTACAGATGACGAAATCATACACATAGAACCGTACGATTGCGAAAAAAAAATCAGTCCGCACTCTTTTAAAGTTTGCCCAACCCTATAAAAGTTGTACCCATTCCAAGCATTTAAAGTCAGACGATTGCTTGTTTCTTAAGAAATCCGGACACTTTGCTAGTATACGTTTGGAGTATAAAAGTACTGTTATTTTTGAATGGTATGCAATCAATTCTTTTCCAAAAGTCTACCAAGAAGTAAGGAAAATTAACTGCCGAATTCGGATCATACTCCACTAGCTTCTATGCATTGTTTGAAAGAACCGCCAACACTATTAGCACAAACGTCTAATTGTGGGGTTATTTCCAATGTAAACTTAATGTGTTAACTTCTTTGCACTGCATTAGAAAATTGGTAATTGTAACAAAAATACATGCTATTGAGGTGCTTCAATCAAAGTGGAAAAACTATCTTAGACTTGGTTCAAACCTATCAGAAAAATGTACTGACCGTCACAATTACAATAATGTTGTTTTCAAAAAGAAAATTAATCGTTTTAAACGTTTTTTCCAAAATAAAAAAGGCACCCTTCGTGTTTATATATTTTTATAGAAAATAAATATTCAATATATGTACATATGTGTACGTTTAAAACTACATGAAAGTTGAAATAAATAGATAAATAAATATAAAAGAACTTAAAGTGGGTAAAGCGGAAAATGAACTGTAAAATAGAAAATTGAAATTTTCTAAAACTGTTTTCTAAATTTTGGATTCTTATGAAAACTATCGAAATGGCTACTTTTTGTATGGAAAACAGACTATTTATAGCTTTAAGCCTATGAATAGTGTAGTAATAGTTTGTTTTTTTTTTATTTTTCCTTTTATTTAAATTTTGTTTGGTTCACTAGGTTTATACAATACCATTAAGGAAAACAGGTGTAGTAGTTATACATTACAGTTATATTAGTTAGTACATACATACATATTTCCAGCACTCTATTTTTTCTGTCAGTTGTTCGCTTTTTATTTTTATGCAATTTCCTAAATGAATGAATTAAAATGAAGCTGTAACAATATAATGGACATTGAATATAATAAAATTAAATATTTATAGTACATAAAATAAAAATAAAAAATAAAACAACAATGAAACAAAAAAATAAACAAATAAATAAAAACAAGTGAAAGAAAAAACTTACAAGTTAAATAAAAATTAAAAAATAAACAAAGAAATGCACAAAAATAATGAAAGAAAACGGAAACCAAACTTACAATGGAAATACTACAACCAACACATACGCAACAATACACATAAATAGAAGAAAAAAGAAAACTTTTACAATGAACAAATACAACTACTTTTACTAACACACGAAAGCACACATACTCACCTACATACAAAGACATAAAGATTTATATCTTTCAAACATGGATGGAAAATATGATACTATAGCACTTATTTTAATACTATTTAACATTCTAAAGTCCGTAAGTACTTATTCGAGTCAATCAATACAGTCACAACGGTTAGTTTGATATTCCACAATTCGAATTAAAAATTTTTAAATGAAAATATATTTTAGAGATATATAATTTTCTTGTAGAGATCAATATTTTTTCTTAACTTAATTGGTGTTCAGAAGTAATAATTAAATTGTAATGAACACTATCTCTGATTAAGTCCCCAATTTTTTTCCCAAAAAAATTTTGTATACATGAAAATATCGATATTTGCATTAAACTAAAGCTTATACGTAATAAAACTACGTACACAGTTTTTCTCCAGGACGTCACATTTTCTCTCGAAAGGGCTTAAAAGTTTTGAAGTCAACTGCGGTAATAAGAAATCTTTTGAATTTCTCAAAAACGCAATTGCTAAGTGCCGTACTCTTTATCCGGAGGTGAAACTTGAGGTGATACTGGCGTCTGAGTTGCCCCAGCGTCCAGAGTGGTTTCCTTCACCCATTTCAGAGGTTCGAGCCATTCTGACAGCATTGGAAAAACAGAATGCAGCTCTTATTACAAGACAGTGGAAGATTGTGAATTCTATGACCTGTAAGAAGAACCAAGGCGGAGACTTCAGATACGCAGTGGATCAGGAGTCTCTGAAGAAGATGGAGTCACTGGAGGTAATTATCAATTTTGGGTTTGGGGTGATCAGGTTTAGATATTCTAAATCTGATAAATCCAAAGAGGTTATCTGTGGTGCAAATTAATTTGCATCACTGTGAAGCAGCCTCAACCGAATTGATAAAGCTCCTCATTGACTCCAGTGTGGAAGTGGCCCTTATCCAGGAACCCTGGATTAATAACACCAGGGTATGTGGTGTAAGAGTTAGAGCATATAACTTGGTCATACCATCCACATTGGAGAAAGTACGAACATATATATTGGCTAGGAATGAAGTCAACAATAATCTTCTTCATTCTTTTAGTAGCGTGAACTTTACAGTTGTCCAATGGGAAGCATCCATGTAAATGCCATACGAGGCTACCGATCCACCGGGCATCGCTCTGCAGCATTTGGAGAAGCACACCAGTAGGAGAGGATCGTACATAGTCTTGGGATGTGAAGCAGAAACGTCAACAAGAAACTCCAGTTTCACGCAAATATCGCTTCTTTCATGTGTGCAAATTACTGTAACACGCTGTAATGAATTACATTTTAACAAAAGCTGAAATACTTGATTTAAAGGATTTATTTTGGACGAATTTTTTCTCCGTAAGTTTATTTCAATAACAAGGTGATATTCTATTAAGATCTTCACATTTTATCATAATATTTAACCTAAAACCTAAACAGTATCATGATATGATATTTAATCCTTCGTTTTTGATATACAAATTAAATTCCTTGAGTTTTGCACTATATAAAAGATTAGTAACTGTCACTAATTTGATTTTTGTTGCACTGAGGGTGAAAGAGGACTATTTAAAATTTATTTTGACACTGAAAAATATTCCATCTCTGCTTTCCAAACAATAGTATTTTCAAAATAATGAGATTTTTCCACAAAAAATAAAAAAATTTTTTTCCAATTCTTTTATCTTGCAAAAATTCGCGTACTTACTCGCTCGTACATATGCTGGCAACTGAAAGTAGAAAAAAAATGGAGGTATGTATTTCTTTATTTTTTCAACTACAAACAGAAAAACCTTTTACTAAAACCATGAATGGTTGGATGACTGTATGCGCAAATTTGAATGGACATGGAGGCATTCGCATCTGTTGGCGAAATTAATATTGTTAACAAAACTGGAAACCGGAAACATATACAAAGAACTCTCTACTATAAATACAGTAACTCATTATCACTATTAGAGCATCTTTGATAAATGAAATTGTGTTCACAAATGAGATTTTATTTTCCTTTGTTCATTGGCCTTGTTGAATAGAATTAAAGATTAAAATCGAAACGTTTCCAAAGAGAAAACCATTAAACAAAAAATAAAAGATTTTTAAAACTTAGAACATTTATTAATGTCACACAATATAAAAGGAGTTGCCCAGTCAAAACATTGGTTGTAATGTAGTGAGTTAGGAAGTTAATATAACGGTTCTTCACTACTTTCTCATTAGCTGTACATCTCGTTATTTAAACACGGTGATGACATTGGAGCCAACTACTTACCTTATATTATTACAAGCAGGCATTTTAGAATGTCATTAGTTAAATGTCATTATTTCCAATCACTTTAATCACTAATTGATTTGAAAATGTTACCGAAGCCATTGTTAGTAAAAACAAAGTAAATTTTAGTTACATTTTATGTTACAAATAACAAATGAAATTTCAGGATATAAAAAATAGTTTATTTTTGTTATTTATTTTAGATTTTATAAAATTTAATTGCAGATTTGAAAAACTTAACAATAACCACAAATTTAGCATTTTCATATATTTGTCCCTTCTTTAAATATTTGCATTGGTAAACTGAACTAAAAAATCAATAAAAAGTAGCATTTCCAAAATTATATATAAGTAATTACATACCGGCTTATAAAGTAGTTATTAAACTACTTCCATATAATGCAGGTGGTATGTTGTTGTCACTGAAAAGTAACTACATCCGTTACTACTAGTAAATGGTATGAAAAGTTAATAATCGATTCTATTTCACTGTCCAAGGTTGATTTTTCGAAGCGTAAAGTCGATTTCAGTGTGAAGTTGGCTGGTAAGAATCGACCAGAAAATAATGTTTTTTAAACAACGAGAATCGATTTTCAACCATAACCGAAATCGATTTACCTGTCACTAATAACTACATATGAGGAGCCGCAGAACAAAATGTATTTTTTTGCATTTTTTGAGAAATTGCTTTTGGTTATTTTTATTTTATTTAGGTTAAAATCTAATAGAAAAAATTTTGTTAGGATAATTTTTCCTATTTTTCCACAAAAAAATAGACTCAGTAAAAAATTCCGTGCATATCAAAACGTTTCTTTTTTTCAAAACGTACTTTTCTCGTAGTAATTAACACTTACCATATTTAGAAGTGAATAAAATTTATAGTTCAAAGCCTTATATTTCAAAACCCAATATTTTTTAAAATCTCCAATAGAATATTGATAATTGATAAAGAAGTCCTTTTAAACAAGTTTGCAATCGTAAATTGCCTTGTTGTCTCTGTTTGGCAATACCAAAGCAGAGCTTGTGGACTATAATTAGACACCAGCAGAACGGAATACGTATTTTCTGTGCCGCTACACACCTCATCAGCATTCGTGGTGTCTTATCCATTTTTGTTTCGTTGAAACCGAAAAACCTTTTCTATAATTTAAAAAAATTTCAAGGTGTAGAATCATTTAGTTTTAGATATATGAACGGAAATTGAATCCAATGTATATTTTTTTCTGCACATATTATTAAGCTTTAGGCCATATTTTGTTTCATAAATCCTAACAGAGAATACAACCCGAAGTTTAAGTGACAGTCTAGCCTCTAAAATTTTTCGAAAAAATCGCTAATTTTTTTCAAAACACAAAAACAAAAAATATATGACAATGTATTTTGTTGTTGCAGGTTTTTGACAATTGAATCAGTTTTTTTTTCTCTCACATAAATATCTACTTATTAATAATCTATGACTCCTAACTTCAATGACTTTTAAACTTGAAATTTCATTAACTATTTTTTTAAAAATATAATTTTTTTTTTTTTGAGATAAACGATTTTGTACCCCCAAATTTAGTTTTTGAGCTTTCAAAATAAAATATCTCTATATATATCATTACAAATTTTACCATGTATAATTCAGTTATGTGCAATTAAGCATGTAAACTTAAATGTAAAAATTAAAATTTTTCTAATTATCATAGCGTTGTATTTGTGGATCTGAAAGGCGTCTGAGTAAAATAGTTTGGGATTACCATTTGGTAAATTTTATAGTGAATTTTACTAAAATCGAAAATTTCAAACGTAATTGCAGTCTACTTTAATATGGAATTACCCTTTACCTTTTCGGATTTTTATTCTGGGTAATTTGGAGTATATTAACGTTTAAAAAAAAATGCACACCACAAAACGTACTTTTTCAATATATTTTTAACAAAACTTTCTTTTTCGAAAATAAAAATCTTTGGATCTCATACATCCTTAACACTATTACGGTGATTTTTGTTAGTTGCACACATCTTATGATAAGCAAACGGTTTCTTATTATTTTCACGTTCATGCTGTTCTATATGCGGATGAACCAAATAATGCTCAATTCCTCAACAATTATAGATTAACAAAAAAGTACGTTTTGTTCTGCGGCTTCTCATATGTACATGCCGCTATCATGTTTTTGCTGAATGGAAATTTAATTTAATTTTAATTTTTCAATATACCTGTGTTGAATTAATATAGTTCGAAGAATTTTAATGCAAGTAGAATGCTTTTCACTATTTCCAGGTTCATGCTGCTTTTGAAGGGTACGAAAAAAACTAATGCTCAGCTTAACAGCAAATCCATAAATCCAAATGATATAGAACGCAAAAAAAAAAAAATCCAAAAAATGCTCCAACTTATAATACTTCTTATAACCACCATATATGGTTGGGGTATAATGTGTTTGTTCTGATGTTTGTAACGCACAGAGAAAATCTTTAGACTCCCATCTTAAAGTAGACCGCTTGACTAAGAATTATTTCCTGAGTCGGTTTAAGGATGTCCGTCCGTCCGTCTGGCTGTCCATCCATGTAAACAAAGTACATACCGCAATTAAATGCCTTAAATATATCAAAAATTTAATCAAATTCGGCAGAAATAGGCTTAAAACCTGTGTAGTAAATTTCACTAAGATCGGTCTATAATTGATCATAGTTCCCATATAAAATCTTCTGAAAATCAATTTAACGTGTATAAATCCCATATAAACATTATTATATTATATTTTATGCAAACAACTTTTGTGTAAGTAGAAAGCAAACTGAGGATTTATATGAGTATCGGTCCATAATTTGTTCTATCTTCCATATAAGGCCCATTTCCGGAAGTCTCCCTAAAGTACATAAAAATTAATATAAACATAACTTTATGCATACTAATATAATTCCAGATGCAATGGTGTAGGGTATCATATGGTCGGGCTTAACCGAGTTGTATTACTTGTTTTATATTAAATATTTTTAAAAATTTTCTTGTAAATTTATTCTGTTTATAGTATGTAACTTGACTCCTACTATAATTAGAGTAAAAATACTAGTCGTGTTTATTTACAAATATTGTGTTTAAACAAATAAACACAAAGTGTGTAGGTAACTATTTATGCATGTACACATTTTTCATAAAATTCAACATTTAATTTAAGTTTATATTTTTGTGTAATTGTGTGTAAAGGAATACGTGCAATTTGTACCAAAAAAATTCTTTATTTATATTCAAAAATTTAAGAGCATTTATATAATAAGTAGATTGTAAAAATACGTGGTAGAAAGTCTGAAAGTTTGGAAAACAAGAGCGAAAATTCTTAAAAAAAGTCAGTTTTTCGCGAGGCACATTCACAGTTTCCCATTGGACGGAATAACATGTGTTACTGCGTCAACTTAGTTCTATATATATATATATATATATATATATATATATATATATATCTATATATATATGTATATACAGAGCTAAATTTAGTTCATAAAAAAAATGTATGGGTCTAATATTGGAAATGAGTATCCGTCGATCAAATTTATATTTTTCCTCTGATATCTCTTAAACATTCATAGCCATTGTACCTGATCGATTAGAACAGTTTGCTAGTTTAGCCTTTTTATTTCACTTTTAGCTTTAAATTTTTGTTCTGACTTCTAGCCTTTTTTCTAGTCTTTTTTGATTTTTAAAATTGCACAAAAAAAGGCTAACAGGTTAGTATATCAATAACAAAAAAAAAAAAAAAAAAAAATTACAGAATCATTCATTTAAGCATTGTTGTGTACTTATTCACACAAAAAATCTATATTATTTATATTAATCAAAAATGATCGCTTGCGGCGCTTCCATATAAAAATCAAAAATAAGAACTAAATTTATGAACTTACGAAATCGATTACTGTAATTATTTGTTATTAACTATAGAAACTATTTATGAGCATTAATTTAAATAAATAAAATATTAAATAATAAAATATATAAATAAAACATAAATTTTATTTATTTATAATTTTATTTTTTTATTTCAAAGTCTTATAAAAGCGAAAAATCACCAAAAAATTTAGAAATGCTTAAACAAAAATGAATTATAATTTAAAAATTACGAAAAATCATTCAAAACATTAGGTAATTTTTCACATGAGGTATAACCCAAATCAGTATGGAAAGTTTTTGGGCAATGTATTAAGTATTATTAATATTTATTTCGATTAAATTCCAATACAACAAGACTTGAATTCTTATAATTACAATATCGGACTTTTATAATGTAAGACTATACGAAACTAGAGTTTCAGTATTACAAATAGAGTATAAATATTCTCAAAATCATAAATGATACGTATATTATGGTATATTCAAACATTCGTATCTCAAAGATAAACATATAGATAAAGTACAATTTATATTTTAATCATATATAATTAACAATAATATGCATACATTTTTTTTTCTTGAAAGCTGTTGAGTTGCTTATAAATTGAATAGTTGAAGGTAGTGAGTTCCAAAGACGAATTGCGTTAAAGCGTATTATATCTTTTCGCCTTATGGAGCGTGCATAAATTAATGCTCATACAAATAATGTGGATTCCGTGAATATATCGTTTTCTACGGCAAGTCAGATAATAAAACACCATATAACTTTTCAGAGATATAATCATATTTTCTCAAATTGTAAAAATACTTACAGAATCACAATTTGCAAACAATTCACTGCCATATAATAACGTTGGAATAAGATAACATTTAGCGGGCAGAATTCAAATATTAAAAGGTACAAAAAATTGTGTATTCTAAAGATTTCTTAGCAATGAAAACGTTTTTCCAGCAGCATAGTTTTTCCAGCAGCATAGTAGTTTTTCCAGCAGCATAGTATTTTTAGATATGACACAAAGACTTTTTGCACACGTTACAATTTCGACTACTTGATTATTAATTATGACTGTAGGTTCACAATATACACATAATATAAAATCCATTAATACAGGCCCACTCATGTACATGTTTTAGATCAGAATTAAAATTTTCAATACATACGTTTATGTATCTGATATTTTTACAGATGTAAAATTGAACAAGATCATTAATTTATAGGTTGAATAGTAGAGGAGCGAGAAAAAAGCCGATAAAATCAGTCGATATTATATATATATATATATATATATATATATATATATATATATATATATATATATATATATAGATACATATATATATATATATATATATGTATATATATATATATATATATATGTATATATTTATCAATACTTTTTTTCAAATAAAATTTTTTTTGATAATATAATATTTTATTTGTAAAGTAAAATATCTGTAGGTACTCGTCCTGGAAATACCCAAAAATTATCTTGTCCTAATATACATATACACTTCCCTAGAGGAGTCTAATATATACATATAACAAAAAAAAAAAAAAAAAAACTGCAGATGGTCCGGCTAAGTTAAATATAATATTCTTACTTTTTATTTCTAGCTAAGTTTCTTGTAATAATTAGTTATGTATAAAAAGAAAAATTGATGATATCTTCTTTCATTTTTCCTATTTATCAAAAATTTCATCAATTTAAATTATTTATCAACATTTCAAGTTTAAAGGTTCTAATATCATTTATTTTATTTATATTTTTTTCCACTTCTTTGCCATGAAAAGTTAATGCGCACATATGGTTTTTAAGGTTTGTTGTATTTATTTGATTTTTTTCTAATATTTTTCCTCCCATTGCCAAAACTTGTCTTTATTTATTCACATATTTTAACTTTTAAAAAACGAAAACTTCTAGTGTCATTTTTGTGCTGTTGTTTTTTTGATTTTATTTTTTTATGTATTAAATAACTTTTGAAAAGAGGATTTTCTATAAAATACAAGTATTTTGAAAATATTTTTCCTTTTTTTATAATGCTAGCTTTCACTATTATCCCCTCTCATGATTACTTCATCTTATGCTTATATTTTTTCTGTAAGTCGAAATTTATTCTTATTTTCTTTTTATTTTGCCATAACTTTAATTCATCATTATCATCATTGTTGTATATGATTTTTTGTTCTCAGTCTTTGTTGCTGTTGAATTTGCCTTGATGTTGCTGATTCGAATCTTGCTATTGTTGTTGTTGTTATTCTGTTGCTTAGTGAAGATTTTGGTTTATTTTTCTATAGTATTTTAAGATGATGTTGTAGTATTTGACGATGGAGTAGCAGGAGTAGGCCGTATGAAAAGTACCTTCAGCATTTCGAGGAACCACTTTTTACATGACCGAATGAATCAAAACGATGTGTTTGTTTCGGAGATATATCTGTACTATTCACACACTGTAAAGCTATTTTGATGTACATAGTATTGTTATATAATTTTTATACTGAATTGTTTTTAGTAATAAAATATTTTATTTTTTGTCCTACAACTTTTGTGAACTGGATAATTGACTGATTCAATTGCCCTCGGATATCACACTAACATTGAAGATGGTAGAAATGATTTTTAATTCCATTTTACTGTTTATATACTTCAAATGATATATTGTTGTTATTTTATAAAAATTTACTACCAGCGTTACCGTTGAGAATTTTTAAAAAGTGTCCAAAAAAGGGGAATTTAAAAAATAAAGTCGCCATAAAAGTGGATTTTTTGAAAAAAGGGCCAAACTGCTTCAATACCTAAAAAACTACTCAAAATTTGTTTATTTGATAAAAATAAAGCCAAAAAATATGGTATTTTAAGAAAAAACTACTAAATTAAATTTTTTAATAACAAAATAATTTACTTATAATAATTTTTATTATTGCGAAAAGATTTATTCATAAAAATAGTTAACATAAAATTATCTTTTTATTAATTAAATTACTGTATTTTCTGTACGAGGTTCTCACTTGGACTCCAGTCGTACAATTCCCCTCCTAACAAATTTAGGATTGAAAGCATGGATTCGCAAGTGTTGACCTTAAGTCTGTTGGACAATTTATTTTTCATTAGTGATAATTTAGAAAAAAAAAAAACATTCCGCAGAGGCACTAGTATGAGCCAAAGTAAAAATATAAATTTTGATATAATCATTCATCAAATCTATTTTTTAATTTTCACAATCCGCTCCAAAGAGATTTGGTATTTGATGTTTTAAATATTTGTTTATGAACTTTATCATTAGCAATAGTTTTTAACAGTTTTAGTTCATTTATAAATTCTTCGGGATCTTTTTTTTACATCAATATATTGTTAAACAATTTCGAAATAACTAATTTCTTCATTAGATATTTCAAACAACTTAGCTTCTCATCTTAAAAAGTCACAATTTAGTTCAATTTTAAAAAAGGGGAAAAAAATGACCAGGAGGTCGAAAAAGGGGCAATGGGTGACCAAAGTCGCCAAAGGGTAACGCTATGTACTAGCACACAAATATACGCACACTCTTTTTATACCCAACATCAAAAAGATGGGTGCATATTGGGTTTGCCATTCCGTGTGTAATATGTCGAAAATCTCATTTTAAACCCCATAAAGAATATATATTCTGAGTCCTGGTGAGATTCTGAGTCGATCTAGCTATGTTGGTCCGTCAGCGCGTCTGTCTATTGTAAGCGAGATACGGCTCATTGGGGACTATCTAGGGGAACGAAATTTGGTTCAAATATTTATCTTATATAACGTTTGATTGGTATTGAAAATAGGCAAAATCTGTTATTAAACAAAAAGAAGTTATGGGCTAAATACTAGTAACACAGGGTGTTCATTGTAACTTCAGTTCACACGAAAACGAAAATTTGTGCAGATATTTCGAGGATCGATATAAAGTCACAAACCAGATATAAGCGTGATCCACTCACCCCTCATATAAGTTAAAACATTAAATATTTCAAGGATCAATGTAAATACGGAAACAAAAAATGCGCGTGGCCCGCTCATCTCGCATATGAGGCAAAATTTTAAAAATCGATTGTACACAGATTATGGTTCAAATACTAAAAACAGAGGATCTTCGTTGTCTGTTGTTCATACTTTTCGGATGATATAAGGTGAAACATCAACGAAATTTTGTACAAAAAGTTCAAGGACCAATGTAAATTCGGAAACAAAAAATTGGCGTGATCGCCAACTTTACCGCCTACCTCCTATATATATATATATATATATATATATATATATATTTCTTTGCTCAAGTACATTTTTAAATACCATAATAAATTTTGGTAATTTATGTTCGATTCAATATTTTTTATTTTTATTCTCTGCTATTTTCCTGGGATTCATTACCTATAGATATGTATGTACTCATCTCTTATTATACAAATTATAGAGTAGGCTCTTCCTAGCCCATGTTAGGGTAGGTTAGGCAAGTGCAAAATTTTCAATGTTACAATCACGAATTAGAAAGACTTTGGGAATATATTCGTGCAAGTAAGTTCCCTTACTATAATACTTATAAATTTTTATTAAAATCGTACGAAGTACTCATATAAATTTTGTAGAATTTTCGACTAAAATCATTATTTTTCTGTGTTTTCGTTATGCCAATTATGTGAGTGCTAATTGAAAATATGGTCCGATTTTAATAATAAAAAAAAAAAAAATTGTGGAGACTGTCCTGTTACTTTCTAGAATATGTACCCGAAGTCTTTTCAATTTTCGATTATAACTTAACCTTTATGTTTGCAATTGCATATCCGGGTATGTTTTTAAAGTTTGAAATATAATATTGTGAGTTGTAATTGTCATATTAACTTGAAAATGTAGATAGAAAAAAATCTCGTATAGCCAATGTTATAAGTTTTTTTTTGAAGGGTACTCCTTACACTTATATCTATCATACCTGGGTATGTAATTAATTTTTGAAATATGTATAATATTTTTAGTTGTAGTTGTCATATTAACCCTACTTTTTTATACGTTAATGCTAACGATACGTAAATTTTACGTACACAAAGTTATTCATCTAAAAAACTTTATTTGTTGTTGTTGTAATCTGGTGTTCACTAGAGTCTTCAGATGCTTATCAAATATGATAATATGTTCTGATCTTTCGCTTTTTTTTATAATGGAAAAATTTTCAACACATTTTCCTTTCTTTTGTGTAGAAAGTTCTTAGTATAATGGTAATCTCAGCATTAAAAAGTTACTACATCCACTAAATTAAGATTATCAACTTCTACTTTGCCATCTGAAATCACTTTTCCAATTTTATATTTAAATTTATACTGTTAACTCTAACGATATGTAAAACTTACGTATAAAATTTATACTCTTAATACTAGCGGTACGTAAATTTTACGTATTAAATTTTTCTGCTTTCGAAATAACCCCCTAAAAGGTAAAATATTTTGGGATAACTTCGTGAACTAAAAATTAATCATTTTTAGAACTTAGTTTCCTTTAAGACTATTATATTCAAGTTTTAAATTTAAAAGAAAACTTTTTTTTTATTCGTTCCTAACAAAATATTTAATATTTTCTGGAATGCCCTCAATAAGAGCTTTATTGAGTCTTCGGTTTTTTTTTTTGTTGGAATGGATCCATTTATTTTTCAATTATATTTTATTTTTTACCCAGCTTTAAGTGTGTTTTTTTATTCTTTTAATATGACTCAATAAAATTCAAATGGACTGATTTTGGACAGTTTAGTGGATTGGCCTCATTTGGTTACTTGTTGTAATGGTGAGAAGCAAGATTAGGCTAGAAAAATTCATTCCTATGATGGAAAGAAATATTTCTCGAAGGCACTCATTTGCCTATATTTCTCTGTTAAAGGTGACTTTTTTATTTTGATTTTATTTAAACGTTAATTTTTCTTTAAAATTTTAAGCTTGATATAACACTATAAACTATTGGTTTCATTTTTACAATTGTTGAATTGTATGCACTAAATTTTTCGTGTGCAGTCCATAAGTGTATACCGCCACCTAAAATGCAAAATCCTTAACCATACACTTAATTTTTTACAGCAGAAGCATAAACGATTTTTTTATTTTAAAATTAAGCAATTAAGTAAATTTTGTCAATCGTTCATTTAAACTAAAAATATATAAAGCAAAAAATAGTTTTCAAACCAATTTTTACTTAAATGCAACTAATTTTACGGCTGTTTCGATTATGAAGTTGATGTTACGGCCTTTTGACTTTTGTTAATATTGATGTCATTTTTGAAGATATAAAACTGACTTTTTTTGGAGATGTATTTTGGATCAGTACATCATAAAAAACATTAAATTTTTGTGCGCTTACGTCCTTTTGCATTTTAGGTGACGATATATAGTTTTGAATGCTAGATACTTTAAAATAAAACAAGATACGAAAAGTTATAAAACATTTTCTAGTTTTATTCAATAAATTGTTTTAATACGAATTAATTTGGAGTATACTTTCTGCATCAAAAATAAGAAATGTATCGAAAGTTTAAGTAAGTTATTAGAGATAAAATCAAATAAGTCAATTAAATAAACAAATATCATATTTTAAACAAAAACATCTTTCTAAAATCAACAAATGCAGAGTTAGAGACTTAACAACTTTCCAATGACTCCAATTCTGTATTGGGAATGATTCTGGCCTGGATTAATAAGGTATACTAGATGCCAAATTCAACTTCATACTTTCAATTTATCATTAAAGAGCCTCACGCAAAAAAGTTGGAAATGTATCCCTCTAGAAATGAAGATTGGTCTGTTCTTATATAAGTCCCAAAATATTACATCTGAATGTTTAAATTTACGTGAGCTAGACCATTTTCAAAACACCTCTATAAATACGTATTTCTTTTCATATCATTATCATAATTTTTGCTAACAGTAAATTAACTTCAAATTATAATGGGGCTTACTAAGACTTGGAATATTAATTTAAATAATTGTTATGTTTCTCCCCAGTCGCCGAATATTAAAATTTTACTAAGGTTTTTTGTTATATTTTCTTTATTTAAACATATAATTCTATACATTTCGGACACTTTTCAATATATATTATGTACCATTGGAATAGTATAGCCTCATACTATTGAAGATTACACATAATTAACCCTTTAATAGCAAGAAAGAGGTTTGGTTTTATGCATTTTGTTTCCAAAATTTTAAATTAGAAACTTTTGTAAATAAGTCACATTGAAATATTTATTATAGTTAAATGTAGATGAATTTATGAAAAATATAATAAGTTCCTTTAAAACCACGAAGATAAATGAATTAAAGAAATTTTCGAAATTTAGTCATTACTTTAAATGAATTTATAATTTTTGTGATAAACGTATGCTTTTGGTGACATTTATTTTTATTTTCTTAATTAACTATTTATTTGACATAAAAATTAATTTAACCAATTATGGTCAGGAAATCCCAAAATGTTACTTATGCAACTAAAGGGTTTAATGAATACATATATTAATAGTATTGAATGCGATCTTTCTAATGATGCTCTAAAATATAAATTGCATTGAAAAATCTGCAAAATATTCAAATTTTAATAAAGTATTATTTAAAATAAAATATTGGAATATTTTACTAAAATTTTAATTTCGCGAGAACCGAAACTAATTTAATTTTATTTTTTTTTACTCATTATGCATTTGTCTATCATATCTTTAGAGGTATACATTTACATTTTGTCTCCATACAAATCAAGGCACTTTATTTATCATAAGTCTGTTTCTATTTGAAACTCCTTTATTAAATTATAGCTCTAAAGATGATATTCAAGAAAACTTTTTTTCTAAAAACCTTTCTTTATTTTAATAATATTTATGCATTTCTTAATTCAATTCCTTTTAATTCAGAACTTATTTCAAAAATATATTTTCCCATTATACAGTGTTCCATATTTATGGCTTATACCAATTTTTTATGATTTTCGAACTCTTTTCATTTGATTCTAATTACATATTTAAGATGTTTTCCATTTTTATAATTTTACCAACCATAAAGTAGTATGTATTTCCTTCCGTATTCAAACTCATCACCACCGTTCTCAATAAAAAAAAAAATAAAAAAATAAATAAATAAAATAAAACTTATCAAATTATTGGTATATACTCATCATATTTGATATATCTTAAAATATAAAATATCATTTATTCATAAATTAAAAAAAAAAAAATATTGTTGGAAACATTCTTCTATATACACAAATAAAAATAAATATTTATTTGCAAATACTTTGTTAAAGTGTTTTTTTCTTCACTTATTTTCTGTGTGTATTTAACAATTAACCCAAAGTGCATATAACTAACATAAGGACTAGGGTGATCGATTATTCAACTTTTTGGATAAACCGGTTTTCGAATAGTTCGAATAGTTGAAATTAAAGTGTAGCAATTATGACATGCGTCTTATAAAAATATGTGCGACACTTAAGTTTCCCATGTTGTGCCATGTTATTTATTCAAATTTGCATTGCATACGAAGACATACATATCAGAAAACGGTGTGAATGCATAATTATATACTTTTTAATACAATCACAAAGTATGAGTACATTGTTGTCAATCCAAATCATTTCAGAAAAGCAAAACATGATACCATTCAAAAAAAGTAAGTGTGGCACCATATTTTTTGTTAATGTTACTTAACACTTATAAAAGCAACGAATATATAACGATTGCTATGAATGGTTTCAATGCTGGTGGAATGAAACGTAAAAATTTAATTCAGCGAAAGATTTTATTATATTTATGGTGTTTCTTTTTTTCAATTAAACATTAATATATTCATATATATATATTAATACATCAGAAAATATATGCATGAAAATAATTTTTTATACATTATAAAAACAACTAAATATACATATATTTGACAAAAAAAAAAAAAAAAAAAAAAAAGTGAAAAATTAAATTAAACTCCAAGAAATTCCGTTATTACAGAATTTGAAAAATATGTATATACATAAAATTACATTTTCATAAATAAGAGAAATAAAACAAAAATTATTTTTTATTAGAGAAAAAGGAAAGAATTCAGCTAATAAAAATTCTATTGTAGATAATTAATCAAGAACAGGAAGCACGTAAAACAAGGTGTAACTACCTTTGTCAACTCGACTAAGAACAGAACTTAAGTCTATAGTCTTATATGGAAGATGGCAAAATTTCTCCAACTTTTAAAATAAGTTTATAAACTTAATTTCTGATGTTAGTTGATATTATAAAAAATAATATCAAAAAGACAATCAACCAAAACAATGTATGCATAACATGGTAACATCACTAGTTAATATTGTTGAATGAATGCATAGTAAAAGTACCGAATGGTATGAATATGCAATAAAAGTGAGTTATATATAAACAAGACACACACAGACACCAAATTAAAAATAGAACGTCACACATGAAAGAAGAAAGGCATTGTGCAATTGAAATGACTTTGCTTCAGATGCGACACGTGTGACATGTGCGAAACCTTTGCCTTTTATATGGCTTTTCAAAGGTAAACATGACATAAAGGAATTTTTCTTATGCGTTTTTTTTCCTTTGAACAGTTATTGTAAATAAATAAAATATACATTAACGAAACGTATGGATTTTTATGGATTGTGTTATAAAAAACGACTATTGCAAAAACAGGTGAAAATGAGTTTTAAGTTATATGTATGATATCTCACACAAATTAATGAATTTTAATTTTTAAAGTTATAATATTAGGCAAATAAAAAAGAAAAAATGGTTTATGTATCGGATTTTTTTCCTAATATGTCTTCTACCAAATTCTGCAAAAAAAAAAAAAAAAAAAAAAAAAAATAATACGAAATGTTGAATCGTGTCCGAGAAATTGAGAAAAATAACACGTGTAGTCATATCAGTATTTGAATTATTTTAATTTTTTGTATTTTACCATTTTGTTTATATTATGTTAAATCGTAAATAAGAGACACACGTATTCTAATAAGTCATATAAGAGTAAACATGCCTCTTTTATATAAGAAATGTGCACATTAGCACATTTTTTATAAAAATGATTTTTGAAATGTAAAACAAACATTAAAAGGAAAATAATTTTACAAAACACATATTTTTTAGTAATTTCCAAAATACACATGTACACACAAACAAAATTTCGTATAGTTGTGTACAGAAATCTCATCACAACAATCTCATAATACTTCTTATAATACTAATATTTGAATCTGCACGTGAGATAATTCTCTCAGAGAATTATCTCATTACTGACAGAAAAATCTTACATATTCTATTACGTATAGATAGGCTGTTAGCCAATGCATTGCGTAGCACAACATAAAATTTTTGAATACGACTCTATTAAGCAAAATTATGTCTTATTCAGTCCTTTAGTTGAAATTTTTTAAAAACTGGTTGCAATTTTTGAAATTCCGAAAAAACCGGTTAATCGTTTTTTTTTTTTTTTTGGAAAAATAAAGATTTCCATCATAAGATTACATTTCTTTAAAAAAACGCATTCAATATTATAATAGTTAAGTTAAAAGTTATCATATATAATTATTTTGGGAAACAACTTGTAATTATTAATATTATCATTTTGATGGTTAGGGCAAAATGAAACAAAAATTTAATATAAGTAATTTTGTAGGTAAAAGAAGCCGGTCTATTCGGCATTCGAAAAATGAATATTTTGATAAAATCGACAGTACTTTAACCGAAAAAAACCGATTGGAAAACCAAGTCGATCGCCCTAATAAGGACCCTGGTTTCTTAACAGCAAACTAAAGAAGCAAAAAGTGTATAAATGAAAAGAAAACGAACAAACTTTCACAATTCCATCAATAACAAAAACAAAGATGAACTAAATGAAAAAACCAGAAGAAAGTAAGCAAAAATAACAGAAAACAAAGAGCAGAGAAAGCAACCAGAACCCAGTTAAGAAAATATTAAAGAACAACAATATGAATATGAGAAATTGGTCACCCCACATATGGGTCTATAAAGCCACGACCGTACCCAGCATTTATGCCTAGAAAGAGGAGTATAAAGTTGATGATGAGATTTTTGTTGTTGTTGTATTGTTGACATTGTAGTTGTTGTTATTGCTATTATTAATATTGCGAAGTACTGCCATTGATGATGCTGTACTATAGCAATATAACAAAATTATGGATGAAGAACGTGTGTTAACGAAATACATATGTTGGCATATGGTTACCACAACTAGACACAAATACATATACATATGTATATACCAATAAATATGCAAACACATATACACAAAATTACATACAAAATTTTTTATATTCACTCAACATTCATCAGTGAACATACAGTGGGACAAAAGAGAATTGGTAGCATTATTCTTTTTAAAAAATATTAAAATTATTTTATATATAAAGCATGTAAACGAAAAAGTTTTTACACATTCAAATATTTAAGTACCTATATGGAATATAAAAAAAATATATATATTTTTTTTTATAAAACTAGATACTCTGAAGAATACACATCATTTTTTAAGAACTTTTGATGCTACACGCAGAAAAAAAATATAGTTGCAGTGACCATAATTAAGAGCAACATATTACGATTGGAACATATGATCACATCGAAAAATAGAAATGATTATAAGTAATAATTATTATGATTCCACTTTGTTATATTGTATCCGATTTTATGGTTTGTTTTTTCATGTTATGATTATAGTTTTACATATAATTGAACAATCTAATTATATTATTATACCACATTGTCATATTTTGAATCCATTTTATCATATTATTACATCATGTTATCATATTATAGTTATCCAATCTTATATTATTATTATTTCGTTTTATCATATTATTATTTCATCTTATCATATATTAATAAAAATTATTATTATATTTTGTAAAAGTTTTATTGAAAAAATTTATATATATATATATATATATATATATATATATATTATATATTATATATATATTATATATTATATTTATATATATATATATATATATAACAAACAAGCATTGAAGTTTTCCACTAAGTTTGTGAAAAGAATAAGTATTTTACGTACGTATTTGTAACATTTTATTGTTATAGGAATTATAATATAGTTTAAAAACAGAATATGGTTTAAAAACAAGGAAAAAGACTGCAAATATTTAATGGTTGTAGAAGCTTTGATATATTTCATATTAACAAAATTTTGCTTCTGGTTTATTGAGTGTAAACATTAAATGACAAAATGGAATCAAACTGATTGTTATCAAGAACGCGGAGTTATTGAAATTCAATAAAATTAACAATGAAAATATAATATTATTGTAGTGATCATGCTGTAACCATGTTTTTTCTCAGTGTGTATTTCAGTAATAGATGTCAAATTTTTTAACCTGCTAACTGATACTCATATTAACCCTGTTTTACAATTTGTAATCTTAAACATTTTGCCAATTCATTTTTCGTTGCCAAATCTAATCAGAATATTGATCTGCACATTATTTAGTATTTTATTTGATTATTATGACATTGTCCTTTTTTTGGGGTATCATTTACCGAAATTATCGTTGATAACCAACTTTTTTCCATTTCAAATTGGTTAATGGACGGTTCGAAAAAATTCGCCCAAATTAAATTTTGTGGTATAATTAAATTTTCCAATTTACGCTTATAATCTTCGAACTTCGAAAATTCAGAAAAATGTGTGATCTATATCATATTGCTCACAGTTACGGAAATATTTGAGTTTTAACATTTTTATAAACAATTTATCGTTTACAAATTTTTTTAAAGAAATTTTTTCAATTTTTTCTGGTGTTTTTAAAGGTATTGTTATAGATAATTCAATGAACATAAAACGAAGTGGCAAGCCCGTAAAAGCGTTACCATTTGGCGACTTTAGCATCTTTTCAACCACATGGCAACTTTTTTGGCCCCTTTTTCTAAATGGAACTAAGTGATGATAAATGACGAGTAACTAAATTGTTTGAAATATCTTCACCCATTATATATTAATTCAAACGAAGAAATTATTATTTTGCGATTGTTTCACAGTATTGTAATGTAAAAAAAAGACCCCGAAGAATTTATAAATGAACTGAAACTGTTAAAAGCTAAAGCTAATGATAAAGTTTATTAACAACTATTTAAAACATCAAATGTCGAATCTTTTTGGACTGGATTTGGAAAATTAAAAAATAGATTTGATGAATATCCTAATTTATAATATTACTTTAGTTCAAAGCAGTCCCCCCTTTATATAAATTGTCACCAATGAAAAATAAATTAGCCAATAGACTTAAAGTCAAAATCCATGCTTTCAGTCCTAAATTTGTTAGACGGAAATTTGTAAGACTGGAGTTCGAGTGAAGACCTCGTACAATAGTACAGAGGTTTAGTATCTCATATTTATAAAATGTTAACTATTTTTGTGAAAAAAATCCTTATTTTTGCAATAATAAAAATTATTATAAGTAAGTTATTTTTTTTATTAATAAAACCGAGTTTAGTAGTTTTGTTTAAAATGCAATAATTTTTGTTTTTGTTTTGTTGTTAAAACAAATTTTAATTAGTTTTTTAGGTACCCAAGTAGTTGACCCTTTTTGGCGACTTTAGTTTTCTAAATCCCCTTTTTTGGATACAATAATAATTGTTGAATGATAGCCTTTGTTGTCCATAGTATATTTGCGGTCGTGGTAGTGCTGAAAAAATAGCTAGCAGACGTACTAACATGCTGAGATCTAACATAGTTACTCTTTTCACTTCGGGTAGTGGTCTTTGTGATTAGTTTGGATTATTTGTATTGAAATAACTTGAACATGAGGATAGCTTTATCAGACGAATCAATGAATAAATGATTATATTTTAAAAGAGCTTGGAAATTGAAGGATCTAATGATATATTCTCAAATACTGGTCCAAAAGCATTAAGAGAAATCTGTTGTTAAGATGCTACCTCAACACGTCTTTTCCGTCATATCATAAATGAACTTTTGGCGATTAAAAAAAAAATGGCATTACTGAGCTGGTCAAATTTTGAGTCATTCTAAAGACTTAAGATTAATTCAGAGGTACGGTAAAATTCTGTTATTTCTGCCACTCTAATTCCTTTATTCATAAATCACCTTCTATATCAAATACTATATACGTATAGTTCCCTTTTACAGATGATAGCAACACCTGCCATTCATACTCATTCAACTTTAGAAATTGAAACCATGAAGCCGGTAGTGAAAGATGCATTTTGCTTCCCTTTAATCTTTATATTATTTATACAGTCTAAGTATATCCAACCGTAAATGGATCATAACTCTCATGTATTGTCCGATGCTTTAAGGTTTATTTTGGCTTATCGCCGGAAGTAGCGCTTTGACATTGTAATAGAATGTGCTCTAATGAAATAGGCGAACTTGTTCGACTTGTTCTGCATAAGGATACAAAAGTCCACCTTCACCAACAAAAATTTCAGTTACTGTGAATCTTTAAAGTTTTGATCTTTTTGATTCAAAAACTTGTTTTTCATCATTTCGGATACGGAACTCGAATGCCCAAAATGTATCTTACATAACGTTGTAAAGAATCACAAGCTTTTTGCCACATTTTTGACGCTTTCTTTACCGAAAAACTGATATTGCTATTCTTCTGTTTTAATTATTCTCAATATTAGTTGTTCATATTTTCATACAATATATCAATAGAGTCGAAATCTCCATTTCAGCCCTTGCAAGTTAGAAAATTTACAATACTAACTTTTTCCTTGCATAACATGGTCCACTGTACAAACCTAACAAAATACACGTAAAGACTCTGTGTAAGAACCAAAAACAATAAATTTAAAGCTATAGCATCCCGAATAAAAAGTAAATGCCCGGGTATGTTTAGGTAAAAGTTAAAGTACAGGCTTAAGGTATGCGATAACAACAACAACAAAACGAACAATAGAAGAATCAGCAACAAAAAAAAAAAAAAAAATCAAGCAGAGAAATATAACGAGAGGGTGAAGAAATACTCGTAGATGAAATAATATGAATATATGAATTATACCAATAACCCAACACCACCCCATCATCCATTAGCGTTTTCTGTTTTAGTACTCTCTCACACTTTTTGTTGTTCTCAATGAAATTTTAAATTGTGACAGTCGTAAGGGTCAGCAATAGGGATGTAAATATATAATGGAAAAGTACAAATTGCAAGATTTAATACCTTTTATTTATAGTACTTTGCTTAATTTTAACTTTTTTTTAAAGGGAGCTATTAATTTTAATAAAATTTCGCTTTACCAAAGAGGTATTTAAATGTAACAAAATTCAAAGTGAAATTAAGGATTTCGTTGAATTAATGAATTAAAAAACCAAATATTTTCACAGAACTTTAAGGATTTATTTCATACAGGAAGCAGTCCAAAGTACCAAAAACAAATCGTTTAGTAATTTTAAAGTATATTATCTTAGTAATCAATAGATGTTATCACATCGTACTTTTCTACTGTGAAAAAGTCGTAAAATGTACCATTCTTTTCATCCCTTTTAAAAAATTATGGGGTGTTTGTATATACATTTCTCGTTTGTTTTTGTTATTGCTATTTTTGTATTATTTTGGGTAGCCAAATATCAATATTGATGATGGTAAGGTTAAGGATGCTGGGTTCCTTGCTAAATTTGGGTGGTGAGACTTAACCGGTATGAGTGTGTCTGTGTGAATGTGCGTGTGAGTGCAGATGTTTGCAAATGCTGTACACGTAGTAATTTTTGAGTTTGGGCTAAAGCCAACAAAGTATAACCACCAGCACAGCATCAGTCGCTCGTGTACCTTTAAAGTAATACACTTATACTCACACATAGGACACAGCACACACACTCAGAGCGTCATTAACTAAAAAAGTAGCAGCAGCAGCTTTAATATTATTCTGGTGGTATAGGTGAATGTACGCTGGCAACAATAAATATTTCTTTGTATACGTGAGTACCATATATATATATATATATATATATATATATATATATATATATATATTTATATACAATTTACTCAAGTTGAGTTGTATTTTAATTTCCTCTCTTTTTGTAAAAGATTGAGTAAATTATAAGCTTTGAAATTTTTTGAGAGATTGAGCAGCTTATTAAATATATTTTACATTTTCTGAGTAACGTTTACCCTGGATATTTCATAGCATGTTGTTGTCTTTTATATATATATATATATATATATATATATATATATATATATATGTACATATATATATACGTTTTGTGAATTATATTTAAATTTTTTTGTTTCTTTGTAATTTCATCTTCATGCCTTCTTTTCCCATATTTCTAAGGCCATGCAATTTAAAGAAACTGCCTCCTATATATATAAATGTATGTGTTTGCGAAATGAAGCAGCAAGTGCTTTTTTTGTAATCTGTAGGTTTCATTTTTGTTTTGTAAGTATTGTAAGCGTTATGAGGGCAGCATGAAAAGTATTTAAATGTGTGGATCGTTTAGAAAGTTATTTTTTTTTTTTGCAAATAATCTGATGAAATCTTCTTAGGAGCCAATTTATTAAATTCACGATTTAATCAGGAATTTTCGGGTATATGCTGATAATTATCACTAGTTAGGCCATAACATAATGTAAGTCTGTTTAAATCGTAGAAAAAATACATAAGAAGAAGAAAGGTGATTTCCTTCTAATTTATTTTTTTATAGCCAAACGCTACGACAAATATACATTCATTCATCATAATTAAATTTAGTTTCTAAACCATCTATCTTCCATTACTTGTATTGTCTACTAATTTATCTTATTTGATCAACCGAAATATGCTCTGCAACAAAAATTAAAGCGATCCAATAACGATTTAGCTAGAATAACGTGGAACTCTTCACTAGGATACATTTCAACTTAACCAAATACTTACTTTTTATATTTGTTTAGACTGAAATTTTGTTGCGGTGCTCAGGGGGGCCTTTTGCAAAATAAATGGTAATAAATCTAGTACTTTTAAACTACTTTATCGATCTTGATGAATTTTTGACCACGTATAAAGAAGGAGTTCAGCTTTTATAATTTTGTGTAACTGAAGCAAGTACAACGTTAAAGTGGCCCAAAGTTTACTACCTCCAGATTTTAAGTGATTTGAATTATTTTAACATTTTTGAATTTTGCTGAGTAAGGCAAAGGAAAAAATGCTTACTGTACTATATTATCTCTTATGGTTTGAAAAATATTTGACATCAAGTAAGCAAGATAAAGAAAAAACTTTCTAACCAATAAATATATTTCATATATTTTAGACCGAATATTTTCGAAATGTGCATTTTATTAAATGTATTCATGCTGGAGTTCATATAAATATAATAATTATTGAATATATATTTACTATACTCAACTTAAAAGTTTTGCAGGAAAAATCACCTATATAATTCTTCATACTGCGAAACCAAAAATATTGTATATTTTGATTCGAAGAGTACACAATTTGATATATATATATATATATATATAGGGTGACCCTTAAAACCTAAACATGGTCCATTAAATATAAAATTTTTAAAAGTATTAAGGTACTATGATCAGCATTGAATGCCAATGAACTTATCATTTTGAAGCTTCCATTTGATGGCAATATTTCGACTTCACCAAGTACTAACAGGGATTATTTTTCTGTTAATTTAAATCACCGATAGGAATTCAATGCAAGTATTGACATGTTTTTAGTTATCAAAAGTTCAGTATTTTCTATTTAGTATTTACCTCAAATAAAAAAATAAATAAATATATTATTAAATAAATAAGTTTTACGAAACAAAAAAATATAGATTTAAATTTGTATCCGGAACTTTCAGGTTTCGTTAATATTCAACACTGGCTGAAAGAAAGTAGGATTATGATTAATTTCGGACTGGTTTACGGACTTAATACCAACATAGTCTAAAAATTAAAAGAGCCTAGGTACATATTCTTTTCACTTAAATCATTACACAGTATTCATTTAATAAGGTCGAATGTGCAAAAGGTTCAAAAATTGCTATCCCCTCTTTTTGCAATCCATATTGCGCAACATACTATATCGTTTTATAATCCGCGGTATGGATGGTGTTATTGTTATTATCTTTTCGCAGTCCATATTGCGCAACGTACTATATCGTTTTATAATCCGCGGTATGGATGGTGTTATTGTGATATAAACATATACAAAGACCCCAGAGCAGAAAAATTCATGAGCCTTAAGGACAGTGTTACCAAAACGGTGCTTTTTTACCAAGTCTGTCTATACTTTGTTGTCCTCAGCGGGTACTTTCCATAAAAAACCGCTAAATGGTTTTGTGAATTCAATATTTTTTTAGCTGGCGGATTCTCACAACTTTTTCATTTATTCTAAACACATGTGAAAAGGAAACATTCCAGGGCATTTTTTCACGTCTTCAACTAACTAATATATCTAAAATATCAAATTTCCAGAAACCCAGAAATTTTACATATACAATCAACGTCTTAATATTTTTTTGAAAATTTTAAATAACTTCAAAATTATTATATGTAGGGTTATTGTGTAATTCGATTCAAAAGAAAGCATTTTTCAAAATCAATATATATAGTTTCAAATTGTGTACTCTTCGAGTCAAAATATACAATATTTTTGGTTTCGCAGTATGAAGAATTATATAGGTGATTTTCCTGCAAAACTTTTAAGTTGAGTATAGTAAAATATATACAAAAACTAGATCACAATTTGAGAAATTGGATACTTTTACATAGCAAAAAGTTTTTTCAATTGGTTGTATCCTCTGAAATTAGCGATTTTATTTAGAGTGCACGCGGTTTCCAACGGTTTTCATAATCTGCACAATCTGATGGGACATAACTTTGAAATTTTTATCAACACTTCTTAAAGAGGCTGCAAAGAGAGAAATAAAAAGAGAGTGAAAGAGAAAACTAATCAATTAACTCTATAACGAGACCCAAGTAGCATTGCCTGAACGATAAATTTATCATATTTTTTATGATTTTTTAGCCTAAATATGATTTGATGATTTTTCTTACAAAATATGATTTTTATTTTAATAATATTAGCAACGTTTTTTTTTAAAGACTCACGATGATTTGTTAGAATATGTTTACAAAAATCCGCACAACTAATTTTAAAGTGTATACATACTATATTTTTTTTTTATTTAAAGTTTCACGGCAAAGATTTAAGAAGAACTTCACGACAAAAATCCATCCGATTACCTCTATATTCGAAGCCTCGAAAAGTATGTATTCTGTTTGTTTCATTTAACTTTCCTTCAATATTCCAAAACGAGTATTAAAGGTCAAATACTTATGTTTTTGTCCAATCGAGACAACGCGAGGTAGCAATAATACCTTCGTAAGTTCTGACAAATGATCAAATCAATTTCTGATGAAAAATTATTTAGTGCCGTTTCAAATTTGTATGATCGTAATCTGTAATTCAAGGGATATGATCTCACGCATTGCTTTTTTCTCTTGTATTGTTCAGAATGGGGAGTCTATTTGTTATCCTATATTAATTTATGATTTTGTGGACCTTTGCAAATAATGAAATAGAGACCTTCCAAAAGATTACTACTGAAAATCGATCACTCTGTTTGAGTGTTGAAAGACTACTTCGTAGAGAAAATGTTTTCTTTTGTAATTTGAATCCAGAAAAAATACATCGAACTTCTACAATTTATACATTGAACTGATATATAGAATTATCTTATAGATATAATAAATCGATTTCTGATAGTGGGGAGTTAAACTACGTACCATCAAAGTAATAATTTTAATGACTTTTATAGCAAAATTATGATTTTTTCATTACTCAAATGATGATTTTTTAAACAAAGTTTCTGGCAACGCTGGACCTAAGGATATAGTGGATTTTGCTAAACATTTTTTCAATTATTAACTACCTGAGTGCCTCCATATTCACAAAGTCTAAATGTTATTGAAATAATAGTAAACTAAATGCGAAGCAGTAAATACGCGGAGAAAAATAATCTTGAGTATATTTACGATGTCCTTCCGTCATCTATTCATGTAAACCTTGTACTAAAGTATAGGTTAAAGATAATTGGATGAAATTTGCACATAGGCCAGGAACGAACTCTATTACAATTGGTTGATAACCGTCCTTTATTTTACCTAGTCTCCAAACACATTTTGTCCTAAAATTGTGTTTTTACGTTTATTTCTTAAAGATTAGCATAATTTTTTTTATTAAATATTCAGCACATATAAATGTTTTACAGCCTTTATATATCCCATGAAATTTCAGTATTATAAGCAGATTTAAATTTAATTCTGATATAAATTTAAAAAGGATCGGTATTTTACCATATTTTACCTTGCATCTCATCTCATCTCATCTCATCTCATCTCATCCGAAAATTACTTAAGCATGTATGCCATTCCACAGAAATATTAGTATATAGATAAAATTTGGCACAAATAAATTTTACAAATGTAAAAATCACAATACAAAAGTGGTGCGCTCCAAAATTGTTCATAGCAACTATGCGAGACCCACTTTCAAAAATTACTAAAAAAAAAAAATCATAAATTTTTTATGTATTTAAGATTGATTGATTTAAGATTTTAAAAAGTATAAATCTTAATTCCAAATTTTATAAGACTTGATTCACAATTGAGCACATGTTCCATGTAAGATCCTCTTCGAAAATTGGTCAAGCTCAACTATAACTTTCTTACGTGTTTAATCTAGGTATGGTAGTGATACAATCTAAATGTATGTTGTCAGTTTGCATTGAATGACAAAAACTATTCATTCGCAATATCGAAAGTTTTCGTTGTGACATAGTACAAATACTGTTAATAGTTTGAGCCTTTGCATGATACTTGAGAATAGAAATGGTGGACATAATTATATAACACACATAAAGCACTGAAAAGAATTCATGAAAGCTACTGGTACTATTGAAGAATGAAAAAGTAGCTGAAAGGACGTCGAACAGTGGTTCCAAAATTTCCTTTTGTTTTTTTTTTTTGGAAATAATTCTGCAACTTTTGATCCGTTAAAGATAAAAAATTTTATTAATAAATTTAACGTGGAGCTAAGCTATTTTCGAGTTAATTTAGAAAAGTACAGATCCATAGTGAGTCATAGGAGCAGCAGGCGCTTCTCCAAATTTGGTCACTTCGGGTATGTAATTTTCTAAAAAATTGTCAAAAAATCATTTACGATTTTGTTGTAAAGAAATTTTACACATAATCCTTGTAAATCTCTACAAAAAATACGGTTTCATGTGTAGTTATCTCTTTTAATTTACGATATATTTAGGTCGAAACAAAATTTTCTCTTATTTTTGGCCTGGTTCTTTTAAACTTGATAAGCTTAATTTGTATCCTAATTTTTTTTTTAATCTACTATATTCCCTATAAAATTATAAATAATATTGTTTCAAGAATCATATATATATATGAATCCGATATTATTCTGAAGTTGAAACTTTAACAACATTTCACATTTTTTTGGGTTTTTTTTCCGAAAGGTAGTAACACTTTTTCACTTCTAAAATATTTTTTATGTTCCAGACTATATAATTTTTTTTTTCAAAGAAATCTTAATGCAAATGCATTTAAAGTAAAACTGGAGGTGTTCTGAGCAAAGGTTTCCCTCAATCTTTATCCAAACTTAGGTTAAAGTTGTTTAAATTTTCTTGTAAAATTCTTAAAACGCAAAGCTGCGATCAGCAAAAAAAAAAAAAAAATGACAAAAAGTATTGTCTGACGGACGGCGTGACGATTTTAATGAACAAAGTTAACTTTTAAATTACACTCTTCCCGGCTTGGGATTTTAGATATTTTGCTACAAAAATGTGGGAGTTTTTTGAATTCCATAATATTAAAGAAAGTTTTTTAGACTACTTTTACATTTCAGTAAGATAACTTTATTCATTTAAATTATATTTTAGTCTACTTTTTTACTCTACTTTTTCCGTACTCTCTGTATTTTCTATTTTCTATATTCTATATTCTATACTCTTCATTTCGCAGCTATTCTATTGAAGGGACTCACAATGGACCGGGATCGGTCTCTGGGTGGAGATGTGGTACTATCACATCTACCTTCTCTATCTATCTATCATTATATTTTAGTCCAAATATTAACATTATTTCTCAAAATAATAATAATAATAATAATAATAAATAAATAGATAAATAAATAAAAATAGATAAATAAAATGAAAGAATACTTAAAATCTAAATTTTAAGTTTTTGGGATCATGATCTGAAGAAATTTAACTGCATTTAATATATTTTCACTGATTATGATTCTCCATGTGATATGTGATATGGGAGGTTTTGGCAATTGTGAACCAATCTTACTAAAATTTTGCACACTGATTTATGCTTACAGAGAACTTATTTATGCCAAAGTTCAAAAAATTTTAATATATTTAAGAAATATATTAAACATCTTCATAAAGGACATTTGTATGTTGGCTAGGTGTAATAATGAATATGTTTGGTCCTTGTATCAAAATAATCATATGGGATAAATTTCATTTAACAAGCTTTAAAATTTAAACCAAATAGCTTAAAAAAAGTGCAAAGTGAAAAGCATGGAAAAATAAGATTTAAGGATTGGTTGTAGAGAAAAGTTGTATTTGATACAACTAACATATGACCCTGGATCGATAAAGTGGTGAAAGTTTTAAAATCGCACTAACAGAAAGTGCATATACACCAAAAGTTTGACAAGAATTAAAATCCAAATTTAAATAACAAAATCAACAAAAAATTATAAAAAACGAGTAAGAAAGATATAGTCGGTCAAGCCCGATCATAAGATACCACACACCATTGTTTATGTCCATCGAAATTCGTGGAGGATTCTTATATAAGACTTGTGGACCGATACTTTTACTAAGTGTAAAATAACATATACGAATACAGTATATTACGCTAATACTAACTTTTATATCAATTTATGCACTTTAGGTTGATTCCCGAAAATCGGCTTATGTGGGAACTTTAGTAAATTATGGAGCGATCATTATAAAATTTGTCACTGTGATTTCTACTTATATAAAACTTATTTGTGTCGAATATAAACTTGATACTAACATGTGATTTATGCACCTTAAAGTATTTTTCGGAAGAGGGTTTTATATGGGAGCTATGGTCAATTATGGACTGATCTTCATGAAATTTGGCACAAAGAATGATACTTATACAGAACTTACACCGAATTTTATTAAAATTATTATATTAAGGCATTTATGATCGTTAAACCCCTATTCTGGGAGGACATTTGTATGGGGGCTAGGTGAAATAATGAACCGATCATAACCAATTTCAGAAGGCTTCGTCCTTGTGTTATGAAAATTCTGCATGCCAGCCAGCCAGCCAGACGGATTCTGAATCGATTGGTATACTTTAAGATTAGTATTAGATGTTTTTTTTTTGAAGTTACAAACATCAGCACAAACGCATAATACCCAAACCACCTATGGTGGTGTAGGGTATAATTAAATCGTTAATAATTTGGATTATTTCTTATTCCTTAGACTTATATAGTGAAGAAAGTTAAATGAATCATTTTCATCATTTTACACTTTTAACGTATTGATGACCAAAGAGTGTAGATAGAGCAAATTAGGTATCCGTGTTTTAAGGAGAAGGGAAAGTGTAACAAATCCGTAGAACATTCTATGTCCCTAACATAGCTCCTGCAAATCTTTGAAATTCTAAAAATTCCCGAAAATATGGGAGCAATTAGCGATGAGCAAATGGAGCTTTTTCAGCAAAATGCTGTTACTGAGGGATTATATCAAGGCATATAAAATTCTAATATGCTGACAGACTATTGCTGCTTCTTTGTATGAGAAATAATTAAAAATAGCACTTTCTTAAATAAAAATTTAAGAAAAAAATATGCATAAATTTTTCAATGAAATTGAAAATAAAGACTTTATGTCTATTAAAATTATGACGTGATGGAAGTTTTTTATTTCACTTTATACATATATATATAGTCAAAGAAATAATAATCACGTAGAATTTTCGCGATAATTTTTTAAACTCTTTTGTTGATTTTCGTTTTTTAAATTTTGATTCTTATTACTTATCAGTGTCGCCAGGAGGTGAGAAAAAAGAGGATAAATTGATCCTTTAAAAAAGACCAAAAAGGGTCTATTGATCCAAAAAATAAATCTAGAAAAAAGTTAACTTTTTTAGTTAATTTTTTTTTCTTGTTCTCATTAGTTTTTGATTTCTTTTTACAGATACTTTAATAAATTTATAAATTAAACAAATTAATAAATTTATAAATTAAAAAGACCCAATGAAAAATTTAGCAAAAAGTTCTATACAAATTTGGGTTATATTTCATATGAAAAACTAATTCTTTTGAGTGATTTCTCTTAATTTGTAAGGTATAATTCCTTTTTGATTAGGCATTTCCAAATTTAGAATGATTTTCGTTTCATGTTTTTTTTCGAATAATATTTATGAAAAATTCCTATTTTTAATGAAGTATAGTAAAAAAATCGATTTAGTAAGTTCATAAAATTAGCTGTTTTTAATTTGTAGAATAAAGCCCTGCGTCTCCATTTTTTGCACGAATAAATAAAAAACTAAAATTAGTAATATGAAATAAAGAATTATTTTCTTCGCTGTCCAAATATTAACATTTTAGCCTTTTTAAAGAAATTTTAAAAATAAAAAAGGTTCGAAATGGATAGAAGCTGAAACGAAAATTTTGAGGCTGAAAACAAAATAAAAGGGCTAGATTTAGCCTTAAAAAAATCTAAAATGGGAACACTATCGGCTGTTGATTCACGTTGGTGACAATTTTAAAGGTATTATAAACATAGCCAAAGTTAACAAAATGCAAGCTATTGACCGTAGGGCTAGACGGCCTTACAGACTGAATTTTGGGACACCACCATAGGTGTTTGGGGTATTATGTGTTTATGCTAATATTTGTAACGCACAGAAAAAATCTTCAGACCCCCACATTAAAGTAAACCATTCGACTCAAAATCACTTCCTGAGTCGATTGACGATGTCCGTTCGTCTAGCTCTCCGTCCATGTAAACCTTGTGAGCAAAGTACAGGCTGTTATTTTAAAGATATCTTGATGAAACTTAGCACAAATAATTACTTTGTTACAAGGGCGAAGGCTATTGAAATTTGTCCATTATTTCCCCTAGCCCCCATACAAATGTCCTCCAAAAATAGGATTTTACGCATATAAATGCCTTAAATATTGCAATAATTTAATAAAAGTCGGCACAAAATGGCTTTATATGACTAAAAACTTATGTAGCAAATTTCATTAAGATCAGTTTATAATTCATCATAGCTCCCATATAAATCTCTCTTCAGAAAATCACTTTAACGTGAGTAAATACCACATTAACATTAGTATTATGATTATTGATACAAACAACTTTTGTGCAAGTAGAAAGGAAACTGAAAATTTATATAAGTATCGGTTCATAATTTTTGTAGCTTTCATTTCCTGGAGTCACCCTAAAGTGCATAAATCTTAATATAACTTTATGTATATTACATAAAATTCTGGACACAATGGTGTAGGGTATCATACAGTCGGGATTGACTAACTACAACTATCTTACTTGTTAAATTTGTAAAAACATAGAGCATCATTTAAAATTCTTTTCTTGGAATTGCTGCCCCACTTACGCTTAGTATACACAATCGTTTAAAAATACTTGGACTTTTTTAAAATTGCATAAGAATTATACATATTAGATCAAAAATGCCTATGCTTTCTTTAATTTAATCTCTTGTACTTTTACTACGATATCGATCTCATCAAAATTAAGTTTATTTAATTCACAACTGTTTACTTAACTTTCTATTTACTTTTACAAGTACTTTTCAGCTTACATTCGTATATCAAAACTTTTGGTACCTAAAGGTAATTTAATGTCATATATACATATTTTTTCCTGGTTCTGTTTTTTCTGCTTCTTCTCTACATCTACTTAAACTCTACTCTTATCTAAGATAAAAATGAGGTTTTCGTAACCTACATTTATAAATTACCTTACATAAAATATATTAACAAATATGCCAACATGTACGTAGGAATATATACATAAATATATATTTAGTACCAACATTTAACAGGATGTCTTGGAAAAAACTTTGCAGATAAAAAATGTACATAGAACACATAAATATATAATCAAACAGACAGACATTCGAATAATATAGGCAAGAAAATTCTACTGAAATTGATTTTAATCTATTTTGTATTTTTTTTCCTTTCGTTTATTAAAGGTGGTAAATTACTTTAAAAAGGCGTTTTTACTCATTAGGCGGAAACATTGTCTCATAAATTATGAATTAGAATTACAAAAAGAGGCTGTACTTGTATGAGCAAATGTATGTATATTTGAATGAATGTAAGAAAGTTGATCTAAAAGAAAAAAAAAAAGCTCATGGATTCTTTGTTGCGTATTTCTCAATTATTTAAAAAGTTTTACTACCCAAGTAATTACTTAAGGTTAATGTTTTAATAATTATGAAAAGGGGGAAAAATCATTTACTCTAGCTGTTTTTTTAATTGTTTTTGTAATTAACTTGTTAAAGTAAGAAATTTAATATTTTAGAATTTTTTCACCTAATTGAATTTTCAAAGCAATTTTTTTACATATGTATGTAAATACACCCTTGAATTGAATTTAATATTTTTAATAAATATAAATTTCACACATATAAGGAGCACCAAAATAATTTTACTTAATTGGCTTGAATGGGAGGCACATGTAAATGGGTAATTCTAAAAAATTTTGAACCAGCTCGGATTTTGGCCATAACCGATTTTAATAAAATTCAGCACATATAATCTCTTCCTCTATGCGCTTCATATGGCGTATTAACCTTCACCATATCGCTAACGATTCATATTCTATAAACCTCTAAAATTGAACACCTTGATCTGCTTTATAAAAAATGCATAAAATTTAAGCTAGAATAACATTTATGTGCATTATCAGATTTCAATAAAACTTGGTATCATTGGAAAGAACTGAGAGTCTTCTTTATCATAAAGTCATAAAAACTAAACATCTTCTCGGAGCAAGGACCTCTAAAATGAAAAATATTTTTATCCTTGGATATCATGAAAAAGATTTCTTTAATTTTCTCTGTCTTTTTACACAATGTTTACAATTAATTTGTTTTTATAGTGTAAAAATTTCAAAATGTGATCTCAGTGAGATCAGAAGTTACAGCAATTTTTCTTTACTAGGTAACACATTTTCTTCTAGATATTAAGTGGTTTTTAGATATATTGGTAACCTTTTTAAAATTTTAATATAATAGATCATTATTTATTTAAATGAATCGCCTATATAGTGCGTTTCTGATCCCGAAAAAATAAATTGACATTATGCTAGAAGTTTCAGGAATACGCTAATAGACCTTTAACCCCTCTGTAACCTACTTTACAAAACCGCACTCTTATTTGTGACGATATTAATAATTATAAATTCAAATTTGATATATGGTGTTAGAAAGGTAAAATTTACTGAAATTATTAATGATCGGTCCATTATTTCACCTATACATCATACAACTTTGTGGTTTAATACATATAAATATTTGAAGCATGTAGTATTCATGTAATTTCAGCACATATAAGTTTTATAAAAGTAAAAGATCGTTGTACCAAATTTTATAAAAATAGATCCTTAATTGATCATATCATTTATGTAGATTCCGATCTAAAAATTAGTAAAAAGCGTATAAATCCCACATTAATGTTACCATCAATACAAAATTTAATATATTTGAGTTGTATATAAGTATCATACACATACACTATTTCACAATAATAGGTCCATAATTAAATATGGTTCCCATATAATCCCTATTCCCATATAATCCCGATAATCGTTCTAGTGCCTATACACAAGCATGTAGAGTATTGTATGGTCGATCTTGATCAACACTGCTTGTTTTTATCCTTTCCTATTTGTTTGTTTTGACACTAAATTAAAAAAAAGTATCAGAACACTTTGAAAGATATTAATTTATTAGTAAAATTGTACTCATTGCTATAGACAAATTGTTATAACCTCTGATTCCATTAAAAGCTCATTTTGAAATTTTTACACTATAATGAAAAATTTATTGTAAACATTATGTTAAAAAACAGTTAAAATCAAAATAACATTTTCCAAGATATCTTAAGATAAAGGATATTTTTTATTTTAGAGATCCTTGCGCTGGGAAAATATTAATCATTTATGATTTTATGATAAAGAGGAATATCAATTTTTTTCTTTGTTACCAAATTTGTTAAAATCGAATAATTCACAAAAAAGTTATTTTACCTTAAATTTTTGTTTATTTTTGACAAAAATTCCCGAGGTGTTTTATTTTGGAAGTTCATAAAATATTAACCGTAAACGATATGGAGCTAATTCATAAGCAATAAAATGCACGATGACTAGTTTAATGAACAACCCAAATTTAAAAACACGAAGATATACAATTTTTAAAATTTGAATTTTTTTTCGATCTTAGTGACAGTTGAAAAATATAACATGGTCCTTATTTGGTACCCTAAGGATCGAATGGATACAATTCTTATGAGGCTTGTTTTTGCTATGTACCTTTAGAAGTAACCGTAAAAAAGCTCCAGCAAAAAAAAAAAAAATAATAATAATAATAAAATAAAAAAAAAAAATTAAAAAACTCCTAAACGTTTGGCATTTATTTTACAAATTTATCATAAAAATAGAAATTTTATCAAAAGTCTGACAAATAACAAATAAAAAAATATTAGACTAGCAATATAGAGAAAAAGACCTATAAGAAAACAAGACCGTACTTGGACACGAAGTGACAAAATTAAAACAGCAACATTTGCTGACTATTTAAGCATTGTTTTAGAAATCGCATATTTCCAGGTACCGAATTAATAACTATAGGACAAGAAGACATTCGGAAAGTTATAAATGAGAATCTTAATCTAAAGAAATTAACAGGCTATGATTTAATACTTATATGATTTAAAACCTACCTAATGTGCTTTATTCAAAGTTTGACCAGCAATAATCATAAACTTTTAGAGTCTTGTCTATGGGACTGATTGTTTCGTACATAAGAAAAGATTACGCAATAAATTGATCCGTTGAAAAAAATGTTGTAGGAGGACCATTCAAACAATATGTGTGCTGAAAACAGGAAAAATAAAATTAATTGATTAATCGAAAAATAAATTTTAAAATATATTTAAACGAACAAAATTTTGCATTTGGAATAATCGAATAAAAATTTTTATGCTAATTATTTTGTCTTGACGATTAATTTCTCTGACAAACAGTTTTCAGTTGCTCTAAGTAAAAAAGTGGTTTTTAAAACAATTATTTTCTGAAATCATTTGATTTTTAACACATTTTAAAGTTTTTCCCTTTTTTGGTATAAGGGAACGGACAGAGAGTGTTAAAAAAATATCATTGAAAATTTTATTATACTCTACACCACCATAGGTGATTGGGATAAAAATATTCCAACACTCACCTTGAAGTATACCAATCAACTCGGAATCAGATTCTGAGTCGATTTAACAATGTCTGGGCGGCTGGCTGCTTGTCTCTCCATACAGACCTAGTGCGCGAACTATAGGTCGCAATTTTAAAAATAATTTTATGGCACATATGACGAAGCCTATTGAAATTGGTTATGATTGGTCCACTATTTCACCTAGCCCCCACACAAAGGTTTCCCCGGAATAGGGTTTTAACACTTAAAAATGCCTTACTTATGTCATTATTTTAACAGAAGTCGGTGCAAATAAGAGTGAATCGGAATGCTAAATTTCATGAAGTTCGGTCCATAATTAGGCATAGCTCCCATATAAGGCTCACATTCGAAAACCATTTTGAGGCAAAAATGTAATGGTGTAGTGTGTAATGGTGACCGACTTGTATTAATTTTGATTAAATTATCCAATATTTGATAACTTAACATCATTAAATGAAATGTAATAAACGATTTTGAAAGAATGATATGTTATGTATGTGTAACTAAATGCCTTCTACAATTATTATAGGTCTAGGGAATACATAACTTGGAATTTAAATGTAAATTCCGAAGGAACCAACAATGTTTTTTCGTCAAATTATGTTCATTTATATATTTGTATGTTAATATATTTTATCTTTTTATCTTAACCGTTTGTTCGTAATGGATATTATTTGATTAATCGAATAATAATTTTCATTCGTTATTCGTTCGAATTATCTAAGAATTTTTAAAAATTAATCGATCACTCGAATAACAATAATGATAATAATAATAATAATAATAATAATAAAATTTTAAAATTTTATTTTATCAAAATTAAATTCGAATAATTTGAGACCTTGGTCGAACAACCTGGCAGCAGGGGAGAAAGTCATAGCACCCCGATGTCACAAAACACAATGGCTCCTCGACAGGATGTCAAGTCTGACGACCAGTCGAAGGAGAAATGAAAGAAAAAGTAAAGCCAGAAAGAGATTCTGAGACAACGCTATGTCAAAGCTCTCTTTATACTGGAAAAAATTGCCAAGAATAGGGCAAATGGCACTCCTCATGAAAGCGATAAGGAAGATCGTGTCAAATACCAATCGGTGGTTGACGAGTATCTTAAGTTTAAGGACTCTCAACCATCGACATCCCAGGCAGTGCAATAACGTCAGCAAGAAGGCCGATTAACGAGGTGGTTAAAGATCACTTGCTGATGACACTGGCCAACGACAAAAGCGGCTATCTAACTTCTGTGGTAGCAGAATGTGGTGCTATAGAGTCTAAATCGGCTGAACTCGTGATGGAACACGTACTCACTAATAAAGGCTCTACAGTTTCTCGTTTTGACTCTGGTGAGATACATTGGGCCTACTGGATAATCAAATGCTTGGACGTATTCTCTAAAGAATTCCTCAGCAAATGTATCGCAAAGATTAGCGATGAATGGGAAGGCTTAAGTCTTAAGCTTATCCCAGTGAGGGAAATCCCTATGAGACTGCGGGCAAAGGTTTGGCCACCAAAGTTGAGCTGCGGCAACCAGAAAATACTGGAGTTTCTGAATCTGCAGAAACCCAGCATCCCCATGGGTGACTGGACAGTTATCCGTAAAGAAGATCATGGGGACAACAGCAAGTGTATTATCTTCGCCGTCTCAGAAAATAGCGCAGATGAGCTAGAGAAGGCGGGGCTAAAACTGTACTTTGGGGTTAGGGACGCCAAGGCTAAGGTGTTCCGTCCCATAGGTCCAGGAGCTGGCGAAGCAGACGAATTGCAGGTAGTCAATAATCTGCTGACAGGCATGCAGCTAAGCGAACCTGCGAAAAACCCTACAACCGACGACGAAAATCGTGCAAATTAATCTGCAGCATTCAAAATGTGCTACAGAAAATCTGAGGCTTCTTTTAGCGGAAAAGGACCTCGACATCGTTATAGTCCAGGAACCCTGGGTTTCTAACTCCCAAGTCAAAGGGTTCCCGACTTCAACATATAAAACATTATATGTAAAAGATAAAGGTAAGCCAAGATCTTGTCTTAATGCTAAAAAACACATAAATGTATTTCTCTGCTCACAGTATCAGCAGACCTGACAGTCGCAAGGGTCGAATTAGTGCCAAACAGGAGTTTCCTGATCGCCTCCAGCTATATGGCAAACGACAAGCCAGCCCCGATAGACGAAGTGAAGGCGTTTCTGGCCTCTGTAAAGGCCCAAGATGACATTATCCTTGGCTGTGATGCAAACTCAAGGCATACAATATGGGGTAGCACTAAAATCAACGACAGAGGTGAGTGTCTATTTGATTTCATTAATACCAACCACCTCACTATATGCAACTCTGGCAACGACCCCACATTCGTTTTTCCGAGCTCGGTGAACCGTAATGGATGGGAAGAGGTGCTACACAATGCACTTACGAAAGACAGATCTAATTTATCAGTTGATAGGAGGAGAGTATCCAAAGAGAAATCCTTTTCGGATCATTGCTGGATAGTTTTCGACATTGGACTCGTCTGCAAAGAAACAGCGTCAACTTTCAGAAACCCAAGATGAACGAACTGGACTAAGTTCAATGAGATTCTCATGCACAAACTGAAAAAATACCTCCAGTCGAAGCAACGACTGAGGGTCTTGACCAAATTGAGAGCACATTAAGCAAGGAAATTGTTAAAGCTTTTAATATATCCTGTCCAATGACGAAGGTTAAAAAGAATTTCCCTCCCTGGTGGAACAAGGAACTCTCGAAGCTACGCAAGGAGGTACGCAATGCTTTCAATATTGGCTACAGAATAAAATCGTGGCAGTTGTATCACGATAAGCGTAGGGAATATAAGAAAACAATAAAGATCGCAAAAATACAATACCAAGAAATCTGCTAGACTCAGTAAGGTTTTGGCAAATGGGCATAATAATCCATCCTATATTAAAAGGATGGATGGCTTATCGTGAGAATCGTCGGCGGAATCTTTATACATTTTACTTAATACTCATTTTCCTGGCTGTACAGATGTTACAGACCAGGAGATGGGGCATATTAAATCCTCGCAAGGAATCGAGGATGACATAATATCAGTTGAGAAAATTTCATGGGCAATGGATAGCTTCTCTCCGTACAAATCTGCAGGGCCTGATGGTATTATACCACGGATGCTACAAAGTGCAAAGGTATACATCATACCTTGGTTACATAGAATATTTATACTCTGCCTAACCCTCAGCTATGTTCCCCGGAATTGGAGGAGAGTGAAGGTAGTGTTCATTCCAAAAACCGGAAAAAGAAGTCATGAGAATGCAAAGGACTTCCGTCCGATTAGTCTCTCATCTTTTCAGTTGAAAACTCTGGAGAGACTCATTGATTTACATATAAGGCAGCGTTTAGAGGGTACAACTCGACTCTCAGCAAGTCAACATGCCTACATTAAAGGTCGCTCCACGTAGACGGCTCTTCATGAGTTCGTAAGGGTCATCGAGCGATCCATTGAATTTAAACAATACGCTATGGCTGCTTTTCTGGATACAGAAGGCGCGTTTAACAATGTCACGAATATGGCGATACAGAGAGCTCTGCACGAACTAGGAGTTAAGGATTATATCACCAACTGGCTGGAGTCAATGCTAGAGACAAGAATCGTCATTGCGAATTTAGGCAACAGTGTTAAGACCAAACAAGTTATGCGTGGAACTTCACAAGGAGGTGTGATTTCTCCGCTGTTGTGGCTTATTGTCATTAATACCATCCTGTGCGAATTGGAAGACAAGGGAGTGAAAGTCGTGGCTTACGCGGACGATGTGGTGATACTAGTATCAGGACTGTTTCTGAACGTGATAAGTGATATCATGTCAACTGCTCTGACTACACTCAATGACTGGGCCAAAGAATGTGGACTAGGAGTGAATCCGAGCAAGACAGATCTGGTACTTTTCACCACAAAGACCAAGATTCCGAGCTTCAGACTATCACGGTTAGAAAACTGTGAACTCACCTTGTCGGACAATGCAAAGTACATGGGCATTATTTTGGACTCCAAGCTTTCATGGAAGCTGAACATTCAACATAGGGTTAGTAAGGCTACGGTAGCATACTACACCTGTAGTGTCTTCTCTAATGATGTTGGAATTAGACACTCATGTAGACTTCTGACGAGGCAAGCGTATTCTAAGCGGAAATACTAGCGGTCAGGGAAGCGTGCAAACTAATTCGCGATAGAAATATTCAAGCGAATATTGGTTTATTTATCGACAGTCAAGCGGCAATACTATCGCTCAAATCACCGAAAACTATCTCTATTCTAGTCAGACGGTGTAAAGAGGAACTGCTAGGACTAAGTCGACATTACTATAGTCTGGGTTCCTGCGCATAGGGACTACTATGGTAGTGAACAGGCAGACGAATTAGCCCGGGCAGGCTCTGTTATGAATGCCTCCTTATCGGTTTCTGTCGCAATCCCGTGCATGCAAGCAGACTTGGTCTCCCTTACAATGAATATTGTCGTAGTTGTGGCAATCGCGGGAAGGAGGAGACAGTATTTCATTTTCTTTGTGAATGCCCAGCCTTGAACGCAAGCAGACATAAATTTCTGGCAGGGTACCAATTAGACAACCTCTGTGACACTAGACTCAGTGACATCATTAAATATCTCAATGCTACAGGCTGGATCTAATTAATTTATGTTCTCATTGCTCTTCCCTACACTTCTATCTCATTACAGACTCAATACAACTCATTTACCTGGCGAGTAGTATGGTTCCATCAAAACGGACTCTAACGAGTCTAATTGGTTGCCCGTAAGGTTACGAGCTACGTGGTAGCCCAACCAACCAACCAACCAGAAGGAAACTAGGTACAACTATGAAATTTTGCATATGTGTACACATTGACCGAGAGTGTTAAAAAACGATCATTGAAAATTTAATTATACCCTACACCACCATAGGTGGTTGGGGTAAAAATATTCCAACACTCACCTTGAAGTATACCAATCAACTCGGAATCAGATTCTGAGTCGATTTAACGATGTCCGTCCGTCCGGACATCTGGACGGCTGGCTGCTTGTCTCTCCATACAGACCTAGTTAGTGCACGAACCTAGATCTAGTGTACACATTTGCCGTTAATAATTTAATAATTTTAATAATTAATATTTCGCATGTATTGGATCAACAAATTACCCAAAACATCCTCTTTAAAATATTAGTTTCTATATAGAGGTTTCTTTGCTATTTTTTCTAATAAAATCACGATCGTTCTTGGTGGTTTTGGAAAGACATCCTAAAGTATCCTAGGATATATTTGAAATTCAAATTTTAAGTTTTTCGGGTCATGTTCCGGAAAAATTTCTTCACAATCTTACAAGTTCTAAATTTTCATTTCAGATTAATATAACTTTTTATTGGATGGATATATTTATATAGTTCTTGGACCAATTTTATTCCAAATTTTGTAAGAGATCTAATGGATATTTTCAAAAAATTTTAGAGCCCAAATTAAGGCCCCCCAAGTTAAAAAAGATAAGGATAAAATTTGCTTTGACTTAAATATCCCTTAAAGAAAAATAAAAAATCTACACATGTAAGCATGCTTTTGTAGAGATTCACAAGGACTACCTATATATAAAATGTTTTTATATTCAAGTCATAAATTCATTTTTGGCAAATTTTTAAAAAATTACTTACCTTGTTTAAAATTAATTTTTTAACACCTCAATTATGACCGTATGTAATATTATTTAGATATCTTCAACGGTTCAGAAGTTACACAATTATTTAAAAAAAAGCGTTTTGATACACTGTGCTTTAGAGATGAAGGAATCTTTTGAAGCATATAATAGTGATTTTCTCTCTGTGCTGAGTACATCAATTAAAAGTGTAAAAGAAAAATATTTTTCAAAATTAAAACTAAAAAGGAAAATCGGTTTAAGTCAAGTTATTTTTTTTTTTTTAAAGTAATGTTAAGTAATTTCCTTAAATATACATACGTATATATTTTTGTTTTAACACAAGCCAATCTCTATTTATATATTATTAAAATAATTGTTAATTTTTTGTTTTTATATTGGACACACACAAGGTATATTAACAATTATTATTAACTTTTAAGTTGTTTTTGTTTTCATTTTGCAAAAAAATTTTTAAAAGCTTACCAAAATTTTACATTATAATTTTATATTTTAAATTATTCAAACAATTGGAATAATCTTTGATGCGCGATAATATGATTCGAATAAACCAAGACGCCTTATTCGAATAATTCGTTTTAATCGAACAATGAAAAAATCAATCAACTTGGATATCCTGGTATCAACACAAATATATTTTATATAAGTAGAAATTACAATACCAAGTTTTTTGAGGATCAGCTCATAATAGACCATAGACCATAGCACATACAGACGTATGTTTCCCATATATGACTCCCCCTGATTTTGATGCTTATTCACAATGGTGTAGGATATCATATGGTCGGGCTTGACCGAATTTCTCTTTTACTTGTTAAAAATAAATTTGTTTTTAAAAAGTTGAATGGAATACGAGTATTCATAATAATTTTGAATCACTTTCTGGATCGATTTAACGATATCCGTCAAACTTTTTCAGCTTTTTCAAATTTTTCTAAATGCCTGTATATGCGATGTCTGTCCGCATGCCTATCATAAGACCAATCGCGTAAGCTTTTAATTAAACTACCGGTTATATTTTGAAAAAAAAAAAAAAAAAAAAACTTAAAGAAACCTAAGTAGAACTTTATTGAAATTAGTATTATATACATACATAGTTTCACTAAAACTTATTTGTATACCAATATACCCGTTTTTAAGGTGTAATTAATAGAAAACTTCAAAATATTATTTAAAAGAAATTAAAAAGTATTTATATAACACTAGAATTATCTGTTATACATCTAAAAATCTAATAGATCTAAAAATTACCAAATAATCTTGTGTAACTATTGATTTCATTTATTGCTGAATATTTTGGCAACTTAGATGCAATATTTGTACACGTATTTTATATTTCCCTTTCAGTAAATGTTATCCAAGTTCTAAATATATGTTCATATTAAATAAGGAACACCGTGTTTTCTAAATTTAACTGTAAAATTAAATACATTTTATTTTCCATAACCTACATGCAATACAACAAAATTCATGTATTATCACTTTTACAAAATTACAAAATTTACAAAATTATCATCAGCCTATTATATCTATTATTTCCCTTTTTTTATTTCAAAAAATTTAAGGTCAATGTAGCAAAAATTTAAGATAATATAGAAAGAAAAAAATAAAAGCAACGGAAAACTGTTTTACAACATTTCAATTACACATACACAATACAAAGTATAACAACAGCAGCAAATCAGCACAATATTACAACTATAGAATAATGAGTGAAAATTGTTTTAAATGAAATTGTTTTAAAAATACAATAAAGCTCAAACAGGTCCCGGGCTAAGCTAAAACCGGCCCGGGTAAATTGTACAATGAAAAAGGCACACACAAAAAAAGCCGGTTGCCATAGAAATTTAGATCAAAAGATAAATCAGATAAATACAGCAACAGCTTCTATATAGTAAGTTTACTATAAATACATACACAAGTAAACGCAACACATTCATGAGGGGTTATTAAGAGAAATGATGAGGGTAGAGAGTTAAAGAAACCCTTAGAGAAGAGGATATGAGTGTATGTGAGATATTTTTTAGGATAAATGAGAGTATTTTAGTGTGATAGAGAGGATGTTAAAGGTATAAAATACTGTTACAAAGCAAATAAAAAGTATGAGTAAAAGTTTATTTTTGCAACCCATACACAGACTCACACTTACACAGAGATGCTGTATCCTGCATATTAGTATAGAAACGTATGGCAGTATGAGTGTTTATGGTGTTACTTAGTATGAAAAGTATTCAATATAACTATAAAACCGTAAGCAGAATTTTGAGTGAAATTAAGGGTTTAAGTTTAGATCTCAATACATATACACATTTGGGTGTGTGTGTTCAACAACAATTTTGCACAATAAGGATGCTGTTTCTCAGAGTTTATGCCTGCATATGTGTGTATATGTACTTATATACTAGCTGGATTTCTGTGTATGAGAACAGTGCGAGTGTAGTAGTGCCGCCATTTGAAATTACCGAAATTGGGGTTCGCTACAACAAACGTTATTCGTAGTAGACGTTTAGGCGTCAACTAGTGCGCTTGGTGCGCTTAAATATAACGGCTGTGCGCCGTCGAGGACGTCATAAATACCAGTATCGTTTCTTATACCTACAATCACAACAGCATCTCTATATTATAATTAAGAAAGTAGAAAAAAATAATAAAAATTTTGTGTGCAAATAAACCAAACAAGTCCAAAAATAAAAAAACGAAAAAAATTGTAAAAACAGAAATAATACAAAATTAAAAATTGAAGCGTATAAAAATAGAAGAAATCACCACTGCAAAAAAAGCAACAACATTTACACTACACATTACGACTACTACAATTGCTACCAATAAGTGCAAAAAAGGTACCGACTGTGACGAGACAAAAGCATAAAAATTTTGCTTTTTTTTATTCTTTGTTACCAACAAAAATATCTAATACAAGAGGGGTCTTGTTCAGTATACATATTTTTAGGAGCAAAGACGGGAGGTTGTTGATTAGAAGTAAAAAAAGGAAAATGGTTCTTTTTCGGAGGTTTTAACAAAGAACAAAGGACATAAAAGGGTACTAAGGATAATTTAAGTTTAACAACGAGTTGAAGGACACTTTTTCATATTAACTTTAAATCCGAAATTATATCTTTAAAAATAAACTTTAAAATTAAAATATGTATGTTGTTGCTTTTTTCCGATAAGATGTGCTATTATATGTATGTTCTTTTAAAAGTGTGTACACAATTTCTTTTAAAACTTGACTTTGTTGCAAAAGAAAAAATTAAAAATAATTGCTACAAAAACAAAAATAAATATCGATCGTGAACGTTAGTATATCTACAGTTGTGGTTGTTTGTGTGTTGTGTAAATTAAAAATGTCTAACGTTGTTTTTATTCTTGTTATTCTGGGTATGTAATCGATGTTGTAATGCAGTATAAATGTAATCGGTGTTGTGCTTGTAGTGTTTGTGTATGTGTTATTTTTTAATATACCTAATACTCTTAAAATTAAAAATAAAAACAATTTTATTATTTATATACTTTCTTAACATAAAAAAATCTATAATCAATATTAAAAAGAAATTATATGACTCGGAAAAAATTTTGTTATCTAAAATTGTTTGCAAATTTTATTAATTTTTATTACAATTTGAATTTATTTTAGACTCTTTTTAAAATATTTTTAAAGGCTTTCGAAAATTAGGGGTTTAATACGATTTTAAGGTGCATTCTAATAAGAAATTGATACTGATCATAAGTGATCTGTTTTAATGATTATGTTTCGTTGAGAACAATTTCAGTAGTATTTCATAGAGTTTGTGAACTTTTGGTAGAATCTGTGAAGTATAAATTTAAAAAAGTTAATTTTATTGTAACAAAGGGAATGAAAACATAAAATTATTTTAGTTTTACTGTGTATTAACAATTTTTTCTAAATAAAGTTTGAGAGATTGTATTCTTCAATATTTTGTGTATTCTCATTACTATTTGAAATAGCCGAAGAACAGAAAAAGTCTAAAGAATAATATTATTTAAAATGTATCTTTTAATAGAAATAATGTTATTTTTATGTCATTAAAATTATTTTGATTTTTATAACAGATTGTAACGTATAAATTGTATTAAAAATTCGGCTGAATTCTCCTTATGAATTGAAACAGCCAAAATAAAACACAATAAGAAAATGAAGGGACGATCAATTTTCAAACGTATAGGCTTTTCTCCCTAATTATTTTAAGATCGCTGGATATGTTGAAAACTTACTTTAATAGTTAAAAAAAGAAAAAAAAAAAACAATACAATACATAAGAAATGTACAGAATATTTACGAAGATGATCTTTACGAAGGTTTCCAAAGAAATATTAAATCAATTAATCCGTAAGGACGACAAAAAAAATTAATATTTTGGGAACCACTTTTTTTTAGTAAAAATGTCAATAATACTCGAAATATCGTTTTTAAACGATTCTCAATTTTAAGATCATGGCCATTTTAATTTTTCCGAAATAGATCGGTTTTTATAATTTTGATAATGTATATTTAAATCAAGTTTTAAAAATAGGCAAACCAAATTATCTAGCTAGAAATCTCATTCGGAATGTTTTGCTTAATTTGATAGTAAACGTTTTGTGAAAAAATAATATCAAATGCTTTATAATTCAAGACAAGATCAATTTTTCATTATTTAGTACTATTAAACTAATTAAATAATTGAGCATTTGTTTCATTTTTATGGCCTGTAAACTCTAAAAATGTTTGGGTTCATGTCGGGCGTACCAATCTTTGTACGAAACATTTTTTCAGACTAACGGATTGCATTGTTGGCATAATATAATTTGATTAATAGAAACTCGTTGTGCGAAATTGCATCTTTCTAAAGTTATGCGTTCATTAAATATCGGAGAAAAATATGAACCGCAGTTACGTCGGTCACCGATTTTTTATTATTTCTGGGCCACAGATTTTTTGTTAATGAACCGATTTTTTTTATTAATATCAAGCAAACCTTATCATGGGTAAATATTTGAGCCAATGTAATGTGCTCCGAAATTTCCGTGCTTTGAATAGGTAGACAGATGACCGAACATATAGAGATCGTCATAGAATTTCTCAAGAACATATATACTTTACAGAGTTTGAGATGCATATTTCGATACGTTACAAACAGAATCATAAAATAAATATTTTTGAATGGTGGGTATAAAAAATAGGATGGATACTGTGATCTGTCCCCAATTTTTTAACAAAACTTCTTTAAAAAACAACATAAACCTTATCTGATGTCTTTTAATAAGATCGTTGGGGAAAAATCAATTTATAAAATCAAATAATGGAAGCAGTGTTCCCAGTTTAGCGATTTTAAAGCTAAATTTCGCATTTTTATTTTGCTTTTATCCTCGAAATATGAGTTTTAACTCCTACATATTTTGTAGTATCTTCTGATTTTTAAAATTGCTTTAAAAAGGTTAAAATGTTAGTATTTTAGCCATGAAGAAAATAGTTTCAGTGGCGTCTGTATCACCGATTTCATTTCGGATTTAAACCCAGAGAAATATTGACCACATACGTGTAGAAAACGATACAATTCATTGTCAATAGTGAATTTAGCCTGTATGTGTTCAACTTGTGCATTGCGTGTTCAAATCATTAACGAAAATTGATACCGTATTGGCATCAAATTGCCATCAGATCAATATCGAATTAATAAATTACATTATATATTTTTTATGTATTTAAAATTTGTATACAAATGAAATCGTAAATTTTCAATGTGACCCCAACTGTGATGAGTTTTGAAGCATAATTTGTCCCTCAGTCTTTGATTTTCTGAAAAGATGTGAAATTTTTGAAATGATAACTCCTTTGCTTCATTGGGAGCTAAATATTTCGTAAAGTTTGACTTGACTTTTAATTTTTAAATATTATGTCTAACAAATATTTTTTCTTTGATTTTTTCATGGCAATTTGTAAAACAAGTAGGACCAAGAGTTTTGTTCCGTCTTTAAACATTTATAGTTAATGGGGATTTTTAAACGAACGTTTTTCAAATGTATGTCTGTCATCGTAAATTTCTCTTAAATTTTGTAATTCCATGTTTTATTCCAAATTTATTATAATATATTTAGATTTATTATAATATATTTAGAAAGTACTTATAAGCAGGGCATGTTTTCCAAACTTTGCGTTTGAAAAGTAAGCTTTTGTATATTCCACAAGTATTTTAGATAAAATGTATTCTATTCAAGTATTTGCACATAATGAATATAAAAATTAATTTTCTTAACAAAAGCTCTATTTTTAGTGATTTTTTTTTTTTTTGAGTGTGATTAACTAATTGTAAGTTTTTTGAATACTTTTTGCATAACTGTATATTTTTTATATAAAAAAATTTAAAACGATTAGAATTTTAAAGTTAAAAATATATATATATATTCTATTCTATTCCCATTTTTTCGTGTTTTATTAAGCGGATATTTTAATTATTTTCCATGCATATTTAAACTTAACAGCATTGGGGGATACCAATTACATTTTCAATTTAATTACGTTACTTGTAATTCTCTATTTTCAATTACAATTACATGTAATTGAAAATAATAGTATTGAATTACATTTTAAATCTTTAAAAGGAAATTATATCGAAATTCTATTAAAGATATATAATTTAGCATATTTTTAATGTCATAAAGTCGTTAGTTCTTAAAATAGCTCATTCATTGCGAATTTAATTTGTAATTGGAATTTTTAGTTATAATTACATGTAATTGCAATTGGACTTTTTTTGTACGGAGCTCATGGGAACATTGGACAATCGTATCATTTGATTTGAGAATTGGGTTTAATAAAGGCATTTCATTATTTGAGAAAACTATTCTATGCTAATTATTCTCAATGAAGAATTTGATTTTCCCCACCTCCTTGCAAAAGAGTTTAGAGGTTTCGAGAAAAATTTAAAAAATTGTCCCCATTTTAAAAATCGCGATTTTTAAAAATTGTTCGCATATTAGTTATTTCTTTATATATTATACGAAAATATAGTTTTTTCAAGTTTATCAATAAGAAATTTTATTTAATATTGTAAATTTTTTTCTGGTTCACAAAATTTTTTACTTTCGAAATTTCTCAATGCGCCTCTTTACCTCCGTTAAGCATTACAAACACCACCTAATTATGCCAATTATGGTCAATTTCGTGCTGTCCATGCGATGTGCTAAGCAAAATAAAGTCTTTGTGTTTGCTGAGACTTTGCAGAGCCTGTATTAACATGTTTAAAACATATTTTAGAGAAAAACTAAAATATAAATATATAATATAAATAAAAGGAAAGCACAGTACTAAACATTTTTGAAAAGGTAACTTAAAAAATTATTAGGGTAAAAAAAGTGATAAGCTTTTAACTGTTTTTGTTTAAATTTAACGATCGTACGAACATCTGCTTCTGATCGAATAGAAGATATTTTTTAAAACTCACTCTACAAAAAAGCAGGGTTTTTCTGCAAAATGATACAATAACAGCATGGAGCTAAAATAGCTTACTATATGTTTTTCATTTTTACTTGTCATTTTTTTATATGGGCTATTATCAGAAAATTTCGATTTTAGGCCTGAAATTTTTTTATGGCATTGCGTAAATAAAAAGTAACCCGAGTGCATGCAGAATCAGCTCGCGTTAATCATTTCGTGCAGAGGGTGCTATAACTTTCGCAGATTTAAGTTGAACATATAAACATTTTTAGAACTAGAAGTTTATGTGTAATTCTGGTAAAAACTACAGTTAATATCAAAATCTACCGAGTTATTGAATTAAATGTTATGATCAGGGAAAGTTTAAATATGTACGAAAAAAAAAAATTAAAATATGCTCTTGAAAAAGCTAGAAAAAATTGGATAATATGCATAAAACAGACGAATTAATCTGTTTTCGTAAATATGCATTTTTTAACTTTTTCTGATAGTTTTCTATTTTTTATAAAAAAGTAAAAATATATTAAAAGTATTTGATAGTCTTATTTGATACGTATGAATTTTTCTTCTTTACAATTATATAAGAAGTGTTAAAAAATCACAAAATTATTTATACAGATAAGTTAATGAAGCTCAAAAACTAATGATAATAATAATAATGATGATGATAATAATTATAATAATAATAATAATAATAATAATAATAATTAAAAATAGCATTTTGTTAAAAAAGTTAATTTCGTTATTCATTGTATGCAAATTTATGCAAATACTTCAAACATATGATTTTTTAGTAAAATGTTTATGAAATATGCAAAAGCTTACTTTTCTACTGTAAAGCTTGAAAAACTTGTTCTGGTTATGATATTTTCAAACTTTGATGGTATTAGTGTGACATATTTTAGGGGCATTGTTATCGGTGTAGCCCTCTTAAGGCTAAATCTAGACTTTTTAATTTACTTTTAGCTTCAAAAATGTCGTTTTAGCTACTAGCTTTTTTTAGCCTCTCTTGATTCTTAAAATTGCCTTAAAAAAAATTTTAATTTTAGTACTTCAACAAAGAAGAAAATAAATAATTTCTTATTTACATTTACTATCTACATTTCTACGAAATCATCCATTTAAGAATTTTTGTATCTTAATTCGTACAAAAAATCGAGATTATTTATACTTAAGAAAAATTTATGGTTGCGGCGTTTCAATCTCCAAATCAAATATAATTTAACTTATGTTATGGACTTACTAAATTATTATAGGTAATTATTTTTTAATAAACTTCATTAACACAGAAAATATTTATGAATATATTTAAATAAGATCTTAAAAAAGCGAAAAATCAGTTAAAAATTTGGAAATGATAAATCAAAAGGAATTATAATTCAAAAATGACGAAAAATCACGTCAAAACATTGGGTTTTTTTCATATGAAATATGTATAACCGAAATGTGTATAGAAATTTTGTGGCTGATTTTTTACTGGATCATTTTGCGGGTAGCCGTTCTATGTGTTATTTATAAATTTATTACAATTTCTTTAAAAATATATCAAAAACTAATGAGAACAAAAAATAAATAAGTTTTTGAATAGAAAAAATATTACATTTTTTCTAGTCTTATCTGCTATTTCTGACCTCTTTTAAAGTTCAATTTAGCCTCTTTTTCCCCACGTCCTTGCAAAAGAGTTTAGAGGTTTCCAGAAAAATTTTAAAAATTGTCCCCATTTTAAAAATCGCGATTTTTAAAAATTGTTCGCATATTAGTTATTTCTTTATATATTATACGAAAATATAGTTTTTTCAAGTTTATCAATAAGAAATTTTATTTAATATTGTAAATTTTTTTCTGGTCCACAAAATTTTTTACTTTCGATATTTCTCAATGCGCCTCTTTACCTCCGTTAAGCATTACAAACACCACCTAATTATGCCAATTATGGTCAATTTCGTGCTGTCCATGCGATGTGCTAAGCAAAATGTGTTTTGACAAAAGTGGCCCGTTTACAGCTACAAACGTCGCTTGACTTAAACTTATGGTCCCGATCAATTATATTTATCGCCGTTCTTATATCTGTATATCCAAGATTTGTACAAATTGCAATTTACTGTATAAAAATACAAAAACTAAAAGTGCAATTTTTGTGAAATTTTCAAAAAGTCCATAAAATTTTTTTATTAAATTTATTTTTAATGCTCCTAACAAAAAATTAAGTTCATGCAGTAATACATGCTATTCTATTAGAAACTGGGAATGTATCTCATGAAAAATAAATTTTTATAAAATTTTCCCTGTTGTTTTCCAAATTTTGAGACTATCTACTGCATTGACTATTTCGTGCACATTAACAAGATATAGCACAAAATACATAAAATTACAACAAGTATCAATATCTGTTTTAAAATTTGTATTCTGCTGAGGGGCGCACAGACCCCGCTTAAAATAGCAAAAACTTCTAAAAATTAAAACATTTTGTCATCAAAATTCAACTGCTCTATATCTAACTGTTGAAAGTCCGCACAATAACAAAGAAGCTGCAGAATATATCCACAAAGTCCGATTAGTTTATATAGGATCGAATGAGATCAAAAAATATAAACACGCAAATAAAGGAAAAAGAAATGGGAAAAAGTTAAGTAAATTTAAGTACTTTTTCTGAGTTTTTAAACTTTCAACAATAATCATCATTATAAAATGAAACCTATGGAGCTAAAATTTTGCTTTCAGTTAGGATCAAGTTTTGTGAGTTTGGATCTGTAATCCGTTTGTAGTATTATCACAAAACTTATTAAGGATTAAAGTCAGTTTAAGAAAGTTAAAAAATATTTGCTAATGACCCATATGAAAAATTGCTTGATAAGCTTTTGAAAGTGCTTAATAAAATTTTTAGTTTTAAGGTGATTTTAAAGAAATGTCACGTTTTACTCTAAATAAAATATAATTTAAAACTCTATATGGCGAATTCTCTTTTTACGTTTACCTTTAAGAAACTGACCTTAAACCTCAAATATTTTTTAGTTTAAAGTTTTTAAATTAACTTTTCTTGCAATTATGTTAACAACACCTCATGGAGCAAAACACATAAAAATTCAAAATCTGACATAGCTTCATATGGTATCGGCAAGCACTCAAAGTTAAAAAATCCAAAAACAGTGTATGAAAATAAAAATTTTTTTTCATTCTATTGATTTCTGTAATCGCGGATATTAGCATATGTGTCCAATTCCTGTACTGTAAGCTACGAATACTTGCAGTAATAGGCGAACTTGCGTGTTAAATTATATTATGGACTAGTGGTGAAACCAAAATTTAAAAAATTTGCCCCGCTTTTAGTATTGCAAAGTAATGAATGTAGGTTTATTGACCTTATAATTATGAATCATTTGAGATACATCTCGTTAATGTGCCCTCAATAGAAGTGCTATATGGGGTGCCTCAACTTAGGGAGAAAAAACGTGAATGTCTTTAAAAGGTACCCTTATCGCGAGGCACAATCACAGCGTAGTTTCAATAAAGCTAAGGTTTCGCTTGATCGAAAATATTTTCCAAATTTCATTTTAAAATTATTGTGGCGCGATAAAACATTAAATTAGATTATAACTCTTTAAAATCGATCTAAATTTTGCGTAATTTTTATATATTATGTGAAATTATATTTATAATAATTCTGTTTTGGTTAAGCGAAAAATAGTTTTCAACAAAAAAATTTCACAAAATATATTCATAACCTGGGATCGCAGTGTGTTTAATATTTCATAAATTGTCGAGGCATACCCAAGGCTCTAATTGAAATCGGTGAAAATGTGTACCAATCTGTAGCTGTTATTATAGATTATATCGGAGTGAAGTGGCATTCAAAAATAATTACGCGTTTGAATTTGTGTTGTCATTGAAACATTTATTTTATAGTTATGTAATTAATATATGCAACTTATTATTTATTTTATTTATTTATTAATTTAAAGATTCTTTTTTGTGGTTAGATGTGAAAAACTCATCAGCGAATTAAATGCAATTAAAAAAATATCTAAAATCTACGTGCACTATGTTCTTTGTTCTTTGTTCATTTGTTTAAAAAATATTTGAGCGATTTTTATTTTCAAATGTAAACATCCATCATAGTGAAAAAAATAAGTATCTTTTAAAATAAATGTTAGTATGCAAAAATGTTCAAATATTGTTTTTTTTTTATCATACTTTTGGTTTTGTTTCAAAAAATATTTTCTACTATTTTATTTATTTGAATTTTGTATGTGTGTTGGGAGAATACATTTTAAATATTTTTTTATTCAATGAAATTGTTGCTGTCATTTCGATTTTTTCATCCAATGACAAAAGTTTAAAATAATTTTCAACTTTTGTAATATATGTATATCACAAATGATATTTATATTATATATATATTTATATATGTATCTCAAATTAAACTATTGATGAAAATAAAAAAGGATGATGGATTTTTATTATTTTTTGAACACCAAAAATTGTTTTTTAACTGAAATAAAAATTTTAGGGAGTTATAAGATTTTTAGTGCAGAAATAAGCTGAAAACTTGTCCGTTTTGTAATATCTCGAAGGCGTTTCGAAATTTAAAAAAAAAATTTTTATGTGATTTCCTCAATAAGATTTACGACCTACAGTTTTTGGAAAGTTTTTGGAATATTGCTTTTTTTTAGTTTTAGTTCTCCAAAATAAAATAAAGATTATTATTATTTTTTAATCGTCGAAATACATATTTTGGAAGAGGCATAGATATATTTATATAAAAAGAAATAAAAAATATATTAATGAATAACTTTTTAATTAAATAGTAAAGTTCTAGTTATAGGTCAAGATTATAATAACTGTTTTATTCATGTTATGATTATCTTGGTCAAATATCAAAGCTAATTTTGCAATTTAGGTTAAAATTTCAATAAAATGTAATGAGTTGTAAATAAAAAAGATTGAAAATGTGGTTGAAATTTATTATTAATTCAAATAAAACGTTTTTTTATAATTTGAAATATGCTGATTAACAAGTTTAGGTAAAACACCTTTTACTTTAAATTTATTTAAGCATGGAAACTCTTTTGATTTTGTATCTAGTAGCGCATTACTTCATCACCCTATGAGATTCCATCTGAGATTTTTAACTTCTTTACTTGAAAACTGCCAAAAGCCTGTCAATTTTTCTTTTTTATTTTTATTATTTTATTTCTTTTTACAAATAATTATATTTCCTAACATAATAGTCAAATGCTTAAACATTAACCAAAGTTAATAAAACATACATACACTTACAAAAAAAAAAAAAAAAAAAAAAAAAAAAAATTAATTATAATAATAATAAAAAAATATAAATAGAAAAAAATATATAAAATAATAATATATAAATATAAACACTAATCCTACAACGTAAGAGAAACAAAAAAAGCGAAGCTGCTAAACTCATACACACTCATAAATTTGTGTTATAAAGAAAGTGATTTGAGAATAATTTCTATACACTCACGCATAAATCACAATTTCATGTCAATGTAACGACATGCGAAGCTTGGAATAAATTTAGATTTTACTGTTTTTCATGTTAATTTAATATTTTGCTGTATGTGTTAATGTTAAAAAAATACGTATATAAATGTTGTATTTAAGAGCTTAAGTACTTAAGTGTGAGTGTGTAAGAGTGAATATTTCAAAAAATATATCTTTCAATGTATTATGTGGCTGCTGTAGTATATATATATATATATATATATATATATATATGAAAATATAACGGAAAAAAGCACAAAAAAATAATCTAACACGAAGCATCGAGAGTCATGCGTCGTAAACGAAGTCAAGGACCGCACCCAAAATCAAATACATCTACAGTTAGTTCTACAATTGTTGTTATTTTTTATCATCTTTTTATTTCATTTAGTGTATGTAGTAGTAAAGGACGTTTCTACATAATACGTGCATGTGTGCGTATATTATAACTTTTTCTTTATGGCAAACTATTGTACGAGAAAAAAAAAAATAAAACAAGATGGTCGTTTATGTGGGTGTTTATATATATGTATATGTGTGTATGTGTTTTCTACAATAAATCAGCAAATGTATTTGAGTGAAATGGCCATAAAAAATTAAAATCTTACCAAAAAGAAAAAAAATAACAAAATAATAAAAATGACTACGACAAATGTACTTTCATAAAGTATAAAACTACTATGTAACTAATATAACAACAACAACGTAAACTAATGCCACAATCTATTCCTTGTGTCGCTATAAAAATCACAGCTATAAAATAAAACAAACAGATGGCGGATGCTGCTTCTGCTACTGCTGCTTAAAAAACTCAATAAACACAGACACAAAGTGAATGTAATTTATAACTTTCATTTTATAGGTTTATATAAGTACGCATTCGTATGTAAGTATGGTATATTAGTGTTTGTATCCTTATTAAAAAACCTATTTATTCCTGCCACCAATACTTATACAAACATACATTCAACACAAAAATACAAGCTTCAACTTTTACTATAAATAAAATATTAACAAAAAAAAACTTTATTTTACTAGAAATTTCTTGTGGCCATTTTTATTTTATTCACTTGTATGTTTTAATTTTTTATTTTTATTTTTGTATGACTTAATGTTTTGTAAAAATTTTATTAAAAAAAAAAAAATATTACAAAAGCAGCAATATAAAAACATTCATCATGTTCATCACACAACATACAATAAAATTTACCCATACATACATACATACTTACATACATATATACATATATATATATATATATATATATATATATATATATATATATATATATATATATATATACACTCATACATACATTTACAAAATGCACTTGAATCTTTTGTGTAAAAAAAATTTGCTGCTATTTTTTTAATTTTTTTGCTTTATATGTATTTTTTTTAATTTTACTCTCAGTTTTATTTTCTATAGAGGGCTCTTTTCAATCTTGTTGGGTGTATTTTTTTATTTTTATTCTGCTTTGAAAGACACTGACTTTTTCATTTGTCTGCGGCAGGTTTCTTTGTTTAACAAAATGTCTGGCTTTTATTTTATTCTGAATGAGGGTTAATGTTTTAATAAATTATTCAGCCACTTAAATACAAGTTGTTGTCATGATGGAAATCACTAAGAAACTAACTAAAGAGACTTTAAATTAATATAAAGAAATATGAATTAAAATTTATTAAGTTATGGAAAATGTTTTGAAGATCCTTAGAACTGTTACTAAAAAAGTTGCCACACCTATTTTAAATATACAGTTTTACAATGTAAGGACACACACAGTGAACTGAACCCGTATTAAAATTAAAAAAAGTAGAAAGAATTAGATACAACGATGAAGTTTTATGTATGTGTACACATTGACCGTCTATTCATAAAAAGCTTTTAAAATTTATAAACATCTTAATATTTTGGCTGTATTGGATCAATGAATTACCCAAAATACCCTCTTTTAAATATTAAGTTTTATAAGAGTACATATATCTATTGCAATGCAAGAAAATATTAATTATGGTATTTTTTGCTCAAATTATTTACTTTTTTTGTTAGTCAGTGTTGTCATAGTCTTTTTTGCATATAATAAACAATTTTAAATTTAATTTACTTTTTTTAACTTTTTCGTCTTCTATTTATTTGCAAGTTATTTTATTTAAGAAAGACTTATTATTATGTTTATATTATATATTTTTGTAAATATCAGTATAGATATATACTAAAAAATTTTACGAATGTATTAGTTTCTGAATGACTAAACCAATAAAATATAATATGCTCAATCATTTTATAATGAAAAATTACTGCTTTGTTTCGGTGAACTGTTACTGCAAGATTGGGCGAAATTAAAAGTTTGTTCATTTTATTTTCATTTGTATTTTCTTTGCTATTTTTTCTAATAAAATCATAATTGTTCTTAGTTGATTCGACAAGACATCCTAAAGTTTCCGAGAAATGCATACCTGTTATGCATCTGTAATACCACTTATTTTATATGTTTTCAGTAGACAAATCGAAAAACCTGAATTATTTAATAATAATCCGTAATACGGACAATTTTTAAAATTAACCTAGTTTAAAAGTTGGCATAGGTAGCATATATAATTTAATATCAGCAGCATAGAAAACACTTCAAAATATTGAACGCCATTCAAATTGTGCCATTTACTGTGCCTTTTTTGTTGGTCCATAAATGTTGATATTTTGGACAAAGTTACACAATTTTTTTCACAGTGTAAAAGGAAATATTTCATATTTTTATTTGTAATATTGTTCTTGTGGGATTTCTAATACATCTAATTAATAAAATCGTTTAAATATGCAAAACCGATTTTTTGCCATTTTTTTCCAAACAAGCTTTTTGTTACCTAAAATTATAAAAACACTTAAACAATTCCTTGTATTTAAAGTCGTCCTATTTTTTGGAAACCTACTGCACAAAAAAAAGGAGATATATCTTGAATGCTGAAAGTCTTGGATATCATTTGATGTAAATTTTTTATTAAATTTTATTAAATTTTTGACTTTTTTGTCATTGTGGGGTATATGGATTTTTTAATTTTAAAAAGCATAAAAATTGTACTATTTTGCAACAAGACGAAATTTTTTATTTTCACTCCTAAATCAACTTAACATAGTTTGTAGATCTTTTTAAGGATATCACATAATAATATTCAAAAATTCGAAACACCATTTAATTTTGAGCTATTCCGAAAAACATTTTGAAGATAGTTCTTGCACTGAAAATCTTGTAGCTATCAAAATTTTAAGTCAATATTAAATTTTCAAATTGATTTAGAAGGCATAAGAATGTACATACTATATTAATACCTTTTATATATATTCGAAACAAGTTACGATTATTTAACATTTCTTTATTTATTTTCCTCGTCTTTTTCGAAATTAAGATTCTGAAATATTTTTTTAAAATAATTTTACGTAACGTAAAACTATATTTTAAATGATATTTTGTTTAAGAGATCTTTTCAAAACTTTAGAAAAAAACTCATATATCTTAGGAAAACGTATTTTAATTTATATTTCATTTGAAGCTTACTATCATGGGCAAAAAATTCAAAATATGCGGAGTTTAACTTTTATGTTAGCAACCAAAAAACTATACACTCCTATACAACCAACATACCTGGGTATGTCCAATTTGAAAGGCTTTGGACAAGCCCCTATCTAAAATTTCAACAAATTGTTTTCATCTGAATGATCTCTGTAAAACTATCATTCAGAAATGTTTAAAATCTTTATATGTTCTTAAGGAATTTGTTTAATTAGAAGAGAATGCATGGTATCGATATGACAATTTAAAATCAATATATATTATATAAAAATTAAATACATACTAGTGTATGCTAGTTGTAAATGTGAGGGGAACACTTCAAATAAACACCTGTTACTTTTGCTTTAAAATATTTTTAATTTTTTTTTTTCTTCGGAATATTATAGCAAACAATAATAATGATTAATATGACAACTACAGCTCAAAATATATTTCAAAATGCATTAAATATCCGGCTATGTTGGATGATTTTTCACATTTTTGTTTTTAATATTATAGCAAACAATATTATTGAATAATATCTGAATTTTCAAGTTAATATGATAATTATAAATCAAGATATTAAATTTCGAAAATGAAAAACATACCCAGATATGCAGTTTTAAACATAAGAGATAACCATTAGTTATTTCAGATAGATTAGAATAAATTCTAGTTTTTTTTACAATTTAAAAAAAAAGCTAAATTTGCTTCAAAAAAGTTATTGCATCGAAGAGTATGGTTTATAAACAATTTTTTAATAAATTGCAGTTAAAATAAAAAAATGGTGGAAAAACATTAATTGTTTAAATTTATTTAAAATTTACTCTTACCATTATATCGCATTTACTTTATAAGGATGAAAAACTTAAAAACTAATCCAACATAATTTGTAGTTAAATCTTTTTAAAAGAGATATTTGCAGACTAAAAAACATTTAATTTTATTATACTCTACACCACTATAGGTGGGGAGGATATTATGCGTTTATGTTTTATAATGTATTATGTTTTATAGTATCCAAAAATATTAATCTAATACCCACCTCAATGTATACCAATCTACTTAGAATAATTTTCTGAGTCGATTTAACAATGCCCGTCCGTCCGCCTGTCCTTTCGTTCATGTAAACCTTGTAATCCAACTACAGGGCTCAATTTTTAATAATTGAATGAAATTTGGCACATATGTTTCTTTAGTCCAGAAACGAAGCCTATTGAAACTGGTTTTGGTCGACATTATTTCACCTAGCCCCCATACAATTGGCCTCTCTGAATAAGGGTTTAACAATTATAAATACCTTAAATATAGCATTATTTAAATGAAATTTATATAGATAAAAACCTATATGTCAAATTTCATGATGAGCGGTCTATAATTGACCATAGCTTCCATATAAACCCCACTACCGAAAAACACTTTAACGTACATAAATTCCATACAAATGTTAGATTCAAGTTAATATTTGATATAATTAAGTTTTACATAAGTGAAAAATTTTATCACAATCGGCCTATAATTAACCATAGGTCCCATAAAAAGCCTACTTTCGGGAATCACTCTAAAACGTATAAATAACATAATATAAAGCATGAATATGTTTCACAGAAATATACAATACTACTAATACGAGCATCGGCCAAAAATTGATCCCAGGTCCCATATAAGACCCCACCCCGAACTTTGATGTACAAACAGAATGGTGTATGGGCATCATATAATCGGGCTTATCCGACTATATTTTTCTCACTTGTTATTCTGAAAACAATTTAATAATAATAATAGTTTAATAATTAGGATAAGGCTCTTTTTATAAATTAAATTGTTATATATTTATTCAGAATAATTTATGTTTAAAAGCAACACTTTCGTTTATTACTTCAAAAAAATATATGTATATTCATTGTTAAAATCGGTTTATATCATTTGGGATTGCCAAACTTTGTCTAAAATTGATAAATGAATTTTTAGTGTACTTTAATTTTTTAATTTATTTCATGGTACATGCCTTCATGGGAAATTTTTGTTAGGTTGTAAAAAAAAATTAAACGATTTAGTTATTTGGAATCTGTATTTATTTTTGAAAAAAATAAAATCAAAATAAAAGTTTAACTTATTAGAGTATTACGGACAGTTAAATTTATAAACCTTCGATAAATCAAAAAGTTGAGAGTGTAAGTTCAAACAGAATATAACATACATATTTTTAAATAAAATATTAATCGCGTAAATAAAGAACTGTTGGAGCAAAAGTTTTAAATACGTGTAGAAATAATTTCCTTATGAAAATTCATAACTGAACTTCTAGGAGAAGTGTAAGACTAAGGAAATATTACAATGAAGGTTTCGAGATTTTGTGGGAATAATTTTCTTGTCAAGTTTCTCAATTGAAGGTAGGTTTACGGGAGGTAGCCGCCACATGTAGTGAATATTTATTATTGTATATATCAAGAACTATACAACCGTTTAAAATTTTTGACCAGCATGTATAAATTAGCCAGAAATGGTAAGATAATTACTTAGAGAAATAGAGAGTTTTTCACTTAAAAATAAAAGTAAAATATTTATTTTCTAAAATAAAGGAATATAAAAACGTTGATAAAATTAGAAAAACTATAATTTATATTATAGATGAGGGTTACTATAGGGAATATAATGGCATCAAAAACGTTATATCAATACGAAAATCTGAAATCTGAAAAATTGCAAAAAAAAAAAAATCAAAAGTTACCCTTGAAAAATAATCGAAAAAATATATATGATTAATTTCAAAAACTTAAAAAATTTTGAGTAAAAATATTTTAAAACTTTTGTTTCATCTGATATAATCGTCTATTTGTGGGTTTATTAACCAATATTTATGCATACAAAGCCTGTTCGCGTTAATCATTTTTATCAATGCATGCAAAACTTGTGGAGGTTTAAAGAAGAAACGTTAAAAAAAATCTCAATATTAGAGGTTTTGCTTTATTTTGTAGAATTTTTTTTTACCGAAGTACTCTGAAAATTAAACATTTTTAATTTTATTTTTTGTGCGATTTCGTAAATAGCAAAGAATTGTTATTGGTTAAAAATATCAAAAAAAAAAAAAAAAAAAAAAAAATTCGGCTGATAATGGATATGATTGTGATGTAAAAATTAAGAGAGTATCAATACTTATTTCAAAAATATAGCTGTTTAAAACATACTAATCATGCTAATATTCTTAAAAAAAACGAGATTTTACATCAAAAACAGTTTTGGTTATTATAAAATTCGAACTTTTAAGCAAAAAATTTAAGAATAATTTTTGAGATTATGAAATTATTGTTTGGTCCACAAAATAATGAGTACTTAAAATACTGGATTTTAGTACTAAGCTAATGAAAGGTATTTGTCATTAATATTACCGTACCATGGTAGTTGTTAGCAAGCTAAATGTATTTGGAGACGAATCACGCTGTATCCTATCCTACAGATATTTTTCGAAAATCTAAAGTCATATATTATATTAAAAAATGCGAAATAAAATTTTTTAATTTGTTGAAAATTTTAAAAATTGCATAAGATATTTGCATTTGAAAATTTTTAAAAGCCTATTTTACTAGGAAGTGTTATATATTAAGAAATTCTGTTAATGCGACATTTCAAACAATTTTAGTAAAACTTATAGTTGTTAGTCACGAAGAACATACATTTTACTAATACTTATGATAGTTATATAAAGATTTGTGATTACACTATCCCACGCCTGGTTTTCTAACATCAAAGGGATATACCTCCAATTACAGAAAATTACTTTGCCTTTTAAATTCTCTTAAAAAAATTTAATTTCACGCAAATTTTCTATCCAAACAAGTTAAGGTGCTATATTCGACTGTGTCGAATTGTATATACCTTCACACGTGTTGAGATGTGTTATACGAAATTGAAATAAAACTCTATATCTATGCAAACACTAAACACTTTAAATAATTAGCATTTTCCAGATTTTATAAATCCTTATATTCTTATATATATTATAAAAATAAGTTTATTTGTTTATTATTATTATTATTATTATTATTATTATTATTATTTTGTTTATGTATCAATCACGTCTAAACGGCTGAGTCGATTTTACGAAATTTGACACACAGATAGTACCAGTGCCAGAGGTGAGATTTCGATTGGACGTCATACTCATATTTTACGCCTACTTTTAAAAATATTTATTTTTTCAATTTTACACGTTATTAATGAAGTTATTTGCATGAAATTTGACGCACAGATAGTGTTTGCACAGTTGAATGTTACGGGCTATGTTGGACCTTGATCGAATGTTACGCCCACTTTTTTAAAATTCTCAAACTTATGAATCGATTAGCTTAAAACAGATCGAAGCAGGGGGTGTAGTACACCCCTTTAAGAAAATATACATTACGGCATATCTAAAAACTATGACAGTGAGAGCCCTGAAATTACGTGGTAACATTTATCCTAACGTATCGCATTGATGAAATGAAAATAGGACGGATAGGTCCAGGAGGAGTGGTAGCCCCACACAAAGAAAATATAAATTTTCTCATTTTCATATCAAATTTCGAAAAGGGTGTATAGGTCCAAGTGAAGTAGTAGCTCCCATATATAGTAAATATTAGGATAGCGAAGAGCACCGGTAAAAGCTAGTAAATAACAAATTTAATACTTTGGACTTTTACAAAAGTTTGCACATATTTAAGGAAGATATAATCACTTCGGAGCAGAACAAATATTTTATAAATACAAGACAATCTTAAATTAAAAAAGGGTATGGTGGAAAATTTATGGACTGAATTGATTGATTTTAAAAGCCGAAATTCGAAAAAGAAAATATTTTTGATAGATTTATGCAAGAGTGTGATCCATAGCTTACTCGGTTAATACCGTATCTACTTAGCTCATTTCTTCAACACAAAAGTTCTTAAAGTTCTCTGTGAAAGAACGAAGTCTCTAGCTTACATAAGTACTTGAAAAATTAAAAAAACCAAACATGCCTTAGTTTATTGTTGTTGTTTTTCAGTATCCATGCCGACTATAAGGGAAGCAAACATCAAATAAATACACAAACAGATTTGCTAATAACTCAATTGTTTATGAACCGATTTGTTTGATTCATTAACCCGAAATTCAAGAAAAATATTTGTGATCAACCCATATAAGACCCAAGTCATTATTTTATTTAGGACTTGAAAAATTCAGAAAAATTTCCGAATTTGTTTTGCAAATATAGGGGACTTCAGATTTAAAAATCGGGTTTTTTTTAATTTCTCCGCTATTTTTTTATTTTTTCCGAATTTCAATAGAAAAGTTCTGGAAAAAATGTCTACTCTTTTGATATATGTTATCGGAAGGCTTCACAAATGCCATTTAAACCATTTGTAAGCCGATCTTACTGAATTTCAATAGCAAAATTTTCAAACGATCAGAAATCCTTTCCTATATATATATATATATATATATATATATATATATATATATATATATATATATGCTTTACCGATTTGTGGAATGAAATGAATAACCTTCAAAGAGAAAATCTTTCGTTGTGGCAATCAAATTTATTGCCAATCGAATTTGGTCGGTTATGTGTCTATCCCAACATTCCATTGTAACTACCGTATATATCGGTACTAGCAACAGTATATAAATGATTAGTATATAAATATTACGCTGATCCAAATAAAAAAGTATTTATATATTACATAAAAAAATGTTATATATATATATATATTATCTATGTTAGTTACCGGTGGGCTTTATGAACGCCATTTAAATCGGCGGACGGATAGACGGTCATGTCCCATCTTATAAGGATCCAGAAAATATAAACTTTTTTGCTCTCCGACAAAAATTGTGAAAATTAAAAACGGAATGACAAACTTATATATACCCTTAACACCTGTGTTGCGAAATTTATTTTTCATTTTTTGGGTTAATTTTTGTCATTACATAACCTTTTAGCACATAGAAAAATGCTAACTACTTATACAACATATCAGTTTCCTAAATCTTGTTTTCCGACTGGTTAATGGTTTGAGTCTAAAATATGTAAACTGTGGGTGCAAAACTAAAATTAATTAAAGAATCTTCGAAAGTTTCAGCCCAATATTTTTTTTATTTTCTTCAGCTTTAAATTGCTGTAGTTTCTTAAGATTTAAGGAAAATGAAAAAAATGTATATTTCTTAGTTACTTTGTGAGGTCTTTCAAAATTCATAAACAGTTTTCCTGTTTTTAAAACAAACTTTATAAATATAAGACACATATAGTTGGTTTAAAGGGTTTCGAAAATTTCTAAAATTCCTTATATTTAACATCATATATGAAAGCTCACAATTTGCACTATCTGTATTTTGTTACCACAAAAAAAGCCCAGCAGTATGCTGACTTCGGAAATTCACACAAAATTATAGTTTTTCGGTCAATAGTTTTATTTTAAGTTTTTGGATTTTTTAGGGATATAGATTTTTGTAAAAATGTATAGCCAATTTTATAAAATTATTCTCATAAATTAATAATTTAATGAAGTTATAAAATAAATTAAATTAGCCAATAAATGGGTTAATGGGTTATAATAATGTAAAAATATTATATATAGATATTTTCTGAAATTATATATAACATCCTCAATGTTTCGAGTTATGCACAAAACTGTTCTTTGCTACACTTTTTTGATTTTTTTCTTTTCAAACCTTTTTGGAGAATAGCAGTATCAGGCTTTTCAACCGCATATATAGAAGCACAAATATACATTTGTTTATGTTTTGTTTAAATATTGTAGCAAATTTTTAAGTCACATTTAAAAACAACAAACTATTTCCACAAATTTTCCTGTTAAATGCAATTTATTAAACACTATACAATGTTGTAGTAAATTTTAAAGACATTTTTGTGGAATGACTTAATACAATTTTTCATATATCTCTCATTTTTGCCCCAAAAAGTGTTCACTAAATCAAATATCTAGTAAAACACATGCAAGATTTTTTGATAAAGTGCAGAAAATGTTTAATAATTTTTAGAATTTTTAGCAGTTTTTTTTTAATACCTCAAAATTTATAGGGTGTTTCGCAGTGAAAACTAAAACTACCATTTTGTAGTTTATTATTATTTCAATTTAAATTTTTATAAATATTATAATCTAAAATCTATGAAACTAATTATAATAATTAAAATTAGTCTTATATTTGAAACTATAAACTCTCAACACACCTGGTCCAATAATATTAAACATTTTTTGACCTCAAAAAAAAAAAAAAAAATTATTTTAGTAATATAAATTATATCACCATAACGATTACTTTAAGACTTAATTTGAATATTCAAACTTGTCTAAAAGATCCAACATGTTTTTAGAATGTTATAAGGAACTTAAAATTTTTTTAAGTTAAATCCCCGTCCCTTTATAAGAGCAAAAATATTTTACAATTTTCAAATAATATGAAAATTATATAATTAAAACTACAATAACACAAGTAGTTTGCATTAAAAGCGATGAGATTTAAATATATTCGGTGCAATAAATTATTTTCCATATGTATATTTTATCTTAGCTTATAATAAGTATAAACTATTATTTTATTTTTTAATGTTTTTCAATAAAAATTTTAATTTAATTCTCCTCGAAACATATATACAAGTATTTATATCAATCAAAAATGACTATGCTCTTGTAAACAAATTCCATTTACATACATTGTTTTTGTAGTTTCCCTTGTGAATTTAAATGTCCTTAATAAAATCAGTAAATATCTATAATATCAGAATCATTATTAAATTTATAAATATTGATTTTCTTGCACAAGCTATTTTCATAATATTCGTTTATATTTTTATAAATAATATATTCTCATAAACTTTAGTTTATATTCCAGTACAAACTTTATTGATTTTCTGTTTTTTTTTTTTTTTTTTTTTGGTATTTAAGAAAAAGCAATGGAGCGGAATGAATGAATGGAAAACTGCTAGCATCAGCCTTTATATGGTTCATTGAGCAAAATAACGAGGTTATATTATAACAATAACCTTATATGTAACACTATATATAAATATTGTCTTTTCTGCATACATATACATATAGAAATTTTCACATGTATATTATCAGTTTGCATATAGTGTACCATGGAATATTATATATATTTTGCAATTTTAAATACACAATTATTTATTACATAAAGAACAGGAAAAATACACAAAAATATGTAACAATATTAGATGAGAAAACGACAAAAAAATATGAATAATGATGTTATAAAACCTAAGGAAACAGTCACGTTTTTTAAATAGATTCATTTCTTTTTTTTATATTCTTTTATAGTATTTTCTCATAACAATATATGACTCATATTTTTATATCTCATATTCAAATATAACATGAAAACACGTACTATGAAAATATATGCACATGACTTTTTTTAAAGACTTCATGATTTTTTCCATGAGTCTTTTGGAAACAGCACGATATATATAAAAATCTTTATCTTATGTTTAATAAATGTGTGGAAGTTTAAGGATAATAATGTTAAAATAGGAAATGGAAAATATTCTTTACGCATTATTGAAACCTATTAAATTTGATTCCAATTTCAAATTAAAATAATGCTTGAATTCAGAAGGGATATTTTTTCTGTTAACAGATTTCCATAAAAATTTCTGTCTTTAAAGATTTGTTTTCTACAAAAAAAAAAAACAATTTCCTTGTTAGAAAATGTAATTTCCTATAAAAATGTTCTCTTATTAAAGAGACTAATTTGCTAATGAAATTTTTTCTTGTTAAATACACTAATTTTCTAAAGAAAATTTTTCTTGCTAAAGAGATTAATTTTCTATAGAAAATTTCTCTTGCTAAAGAGATAAATTTTCTATAGAAAATTTCTCTTGATAAAGAGATTAATTTTCTATAGAAAATTTCTCTTGCTAAAGAGATTAATTTTCTATAGAAAATTTCTCTTGCTAAAGAGATTAATTTTCTATAGAAAATTTCTCTTGCTAAAGAGATTAATTTTCTATAGAAAATTTATCTTGCTAAAGAGATTAATTTTCTATAGAAAATTTCTCTTGCTAAAGAGATTAATTTTCTATAGAAAATTTCTCTTGCTAAAGAGATTAATTTTCTATAGAAAATTTCTCTTGCTAAAGAGATTAATTTTCTATAGAAAATTTCTCTCGCTAAAGAGATTAATTTTCTATAGAAAATTTCTCTTGCTAAAGAGATTAATTTTCTATAGAAAATTTCTCTTGCTAAAGAGATTAATTTTCTATAGAAAATTTCTCTTGCTAAAGAGATTAATTTTCTATAGAAAATTTCTCTTGCTAAAGAGATTAATTTTCTATAGAAAATTTCTCTCGCTAAAGAGATTAATTTTCTATAGAAAATTTCTCTTGCTAAAGAGATTAATTTTCTATAGAAAATTTCTCTTGCTAAAGAGATTAATTTTCTATAGACACTATCTCTTGTTAAGGAGATAAATTTACTATGGAACATTTCTCTTTATAAAGAGACTAATTTTCTATAGAAACTTTCTCTTGTTAAGGAGGATAATTTTCTATAGAAAATTTCTTGTTAATAGACTAATTTTTTATAAAAAATTTTTCTTATAATTTTTCTTTTTATGAGACAAATTTTCTAAAGAAAATTTTTCTTGTTATGAGTCTCATTTTCAAAAGAAAATTTTTCTTTGTAAGAGATTAAGTTTCTATAGAAAATTTATCTTGTTAAGAGATTAAGTTTCTATAGAAAAGTTTCTACAGAAAAATTCTCTAGTTAAGAGACTAAGCCTATAGAAAATTTCCCTTGTTAAAAGACTAAGATTCTATAGAAAATTTTCTTGCAAGGGGACTAATTTTCCACGGAAAATTTCTCTTACTAACAAACTTTCTCTCGCTTATTGTGTTATATTCTTTCTATTGTACATAAAGACAATTTTGAAATTAGCGCGAAAAATGCATATGCTGCTGACAGTTTTTTTTTCTCACAAATTGCTTCCGTTTCCCAAATAGGAACTATTTCAACTACCAAAATTAAATAACCCAAAAGTGCAATTAATTTATTCAATTAAATTTCAAATCATCATCCTTTAATTATCACCATTACAGATCATCTGAAATTTAAAAGGAACCCTCAGCACATAACACACAGTCACAAAAAATATTCCAAAGCAAATATATTACTACTAGTTATTATCAATGTTATTGTTTTTAATTTTATGCTTAGATCGATCTTGCACACTCACATGCAGCATCTGTCCCATTGAACGATCAAAACAGCTGATGCTGAAAACAATCAATAGAAGGGATTCTGCAATGAAAATTTGTGTATGTGTGAGGTTCTAATGTAGCTTGGCTTAAAGAAACGATCATGTACAATCTGCTCAAAAGAAATTACTCTCGCTTACTAATATTCTCATAAAAATATTATACACGCACACACAATGGTTAATGACCTTAGTAATGAAATCAGAGAAGGTCGTCCTTTACCAGCATGAGGAGAGGGTAAAAAGAAAATAAATAAAAAAACAAAAATATGTCACGGGACAATTATTTAGTTTGCTGTTTCTCTTTTTTATCGTGTTTTTGATTTGCTAAAGGTAAATCAGCTGCTCTTGGAAGTATGTCTACAGAGAGAAATAATGTATGAATTTTTAAAAATAATATATTAGAAACATCTGACTTTTTATTTTCTAAGCAAATTTTGCGGGGATTTTTTTTTTGTTTGCTAGTATAGAAAAGGCGCCAAAATATGTTTGTATGACAAATTTTATTTGTTTGCAGTAAATCTGTCAATAGTGTAATAAAATAAAAAAAAATATATATATTTTATTGTTTTTGTAAATTATTACCTATATCTTAAAATACTTATAGATATCTTTTGAGGTATTATAGAGTAATTGCTAAAAGTTAAATTTAATTTATAAAAAAAATAAAATAAAATAAAATAAAATTATATCTGTGAATATGGATTAGTTAATTATTCAGGAATATTGTTATGAGTATTATCTTATCAAAGGAGTATAAAAACAGATTTAAGTCGAGGTGGGGTTGCAGTTGAGATAAAGATGAAATTCAGCATTATATTTTACACTTTTTTCAGTCATATTTTTCCGGCAAAGAAACGCTGAAGTACTTTTAAAGAAATAACATTTTCAACATTTACAAATATATAACTAAATACTCATGTTATTAGCATTTGAAAACTAAACCTAATATTTTTTTAAATAAAAATAAATAATAAAAGAAAAAAGAAAACATTTTTTAGTTAATTATTACTTCTTATTTTTTATTTTTAACAAAAAAGATATTCGCTTCCTAAAATTTATATAGAAACGAAACTAAGAGCACTACTTCAAAAGAAATTATTATGAATCATAAAATAGCAACTTATTTTCTAAAACAGCGGCTTGTTAAATTCATTGCTTCTGAAGTTAATTTTCAGTAATTTCTAATAGTAAATTTTATTATTATTTTTTTTTGCGTTTTTTTAAGTTCCTTCTTTGCTGAACTGTTTTTTGTTACTTAAAAGAGTATTTAAATATACAATTCAAAATTATATTAAACTTTATAAAAAAATAACAAACTTTAATTTTCCATTTGGATAGTTGTGAAATAGTTTAATTAGTTTTAGGGTGAAATAGTCTATTCGTTTTAGGGTTTAGGGTTAAATTCTTGCCAAAGACTCTGGTTTACTAAAACATGCTGTTAGTCTTCGTTACTCGGTTTGGTTAATTAAGTAAGAATATAATTAAATAATAAATTTTTATATTCCTTTGTAATTTGAAACCATTACTTTCTGCTTGTAAAAAAATGTAAATTTTTTATTTCTCATAACGGTAATTGTTGATTATTTTTATTATTTAATAAATATTTATTTATGAAAGTACTATTTCTTTTCTTTACCAGTAACATTCGGGTTGGAAAAGAAAACTATGAAAATTTTATGTTGGTAGTTATTTTCCAGAGTGAAGTAAAACATTGAGTCTCTTGCAGTAATGCAAACTTTCACTAAAATAAGATATTTTAGAAATTGAAGCTTCAAAAAATTTGTGAGCTTTGATGATAATTATCAAATTTATTAACGTTTTAGACCATCACTAGATAAATTAGACTTTTTGTTAATCTGCTTCAAAGACCGGTGGTAAATTTACAAATTCTTTAGCGTCCAATGAAGCAGTTTTAAATAACAAAAAATTCCCAGATTAATTTATTTATTATTGTAAGAATATTCTTATTATAAGAATAGAGCTCGAATATACCTTAAAAAATTTTTTGCTTGCTTACCTCGATTTTTTTCTTTCTTTCCTGCACTAAGATTTTGAGAAAATCAAAACTGGTTTTAAACAATACCGAAGATATCCTTCAATGAATTTACAGTGAAAAAGTATCGTATAAAACATGTTGCAAACATTGCAGGTATAGTTATTTCACTCATCAGAAACACTTCGGTTTCTTTTCATCATGTCACGCGTTTAACCCATTAACGACCAAAGAAAATATGCCTCTCTCAGAAGTTTTAAGGTTATATAATTATATAAAATTATATATAATTTTAGGTAGAGAAAATTAGTCAATCATATTTTATAGAAAATATATGGTACTACAAAAATGTAGTATATGTCAAGTCTCCAACTTGCCACTCATAACCCCTAGAAGTCTTTAAAGTTGTCAAAATTATGAAATTTTCAATTAACCCTCATTAAATCATGGCAAAATGAAGGGTTAGGTGTGGATTGGAAATTTGACCATAGATATCAAAAATGATAAATTATTTAAAATCGGCCTGATAGAAAACGTGTGGACATCAAAGTTTGAAAAAAGATCTTCTGCGCAACAAAATAGGGAATCAATGGCTCTTTTTATTAACTCTGTTGGTATTCTTTGACTTTATTAAATCAATGAAATAAGATAATTAAGTTTATGTTAATATATTGGGATCACAACCAGTGCTTATTTGTTGAATAAAGTGATACTTTTTGATTTTTTTTACTAAGGTAATTTAATGATAGTTTTTATTTTGCCCTCGATATAATAATTCTGGATAATTAGAACTTTAAATATATGATATTTATTTAGTTGTGAGCAATTTAACTTAAGTGCTAATTTCTATAAATTGAAATATAGTACTTTATGGAAATATAGTACTTTATGGAAATTTAAAGTGAGAGGATTCAAAACAATGCACAGAGGTGTCTTTCGAACAGATTTCCGACAGAAACTCCAATTTTAAAAGTTCGAATTTTGTAAAACTAAATATCACATTCAATAACTAACAATCTGCTGAACTTTTTATATTTTGTTATATTATTTTTTTTGTATACTATTTGTTGAAGTAGGTGAGCGGCTCCAAGGTCAAAGTATTCTTTAAACATTATTATTATTATTATTATTATTATTATTATTTAACTACTGGAATATAGAACCAACTTTAAATACACAAATTATATATGTGGCAACATTTTTAGTTTATTTTCCCTTATATACTAAATTATTGGTATCTTAGAATACAGAATTATATATTCTTTATGTCCGTTTATTAATAAGATAATGACAAATATTCATAATAAAATGAATAACTATTTGACTAAGAAAATATGTAAATTTTAAGTTTCCAGATTTATGACCTGTATAAGGTATATGTTGGAGAACATAAATTCACATGCAGATTATAACCAGGACTAAAAATGTAATAAAATTATTCTACCCTTGGTCTGTTGAAGAAAATTTTTTATTTTCTGACTTAGCTTCACAAAAAATATATAATTCTTAATGAAATTTGTACACATACTTCTGTAAAATTATTTCTATTTCTATTTGATATTGAATTTACACTATTTAATAGAGTTAAAAACAACTAAAATACTAATATCCTGTAAATGTTCATTTAAATTTTTATAATTACCGTTTATGATTAGCATATAACAAGATTTATCTATAGTGCAACGAGTTGATATAATTGCAGCAAAATTTGATCTCGTTACAAGCATCTATATAATATATATGCACATATGATTTTCCAGAAACGTTTTTCAATGGTAAGCCTTATGTGGACGCTAGTTTGGGCCGATAGTCACAAAATTAGTTATCATTATTTTAACTTTAATGGAAGCAGTAAAAATTTATTTCGGGAAAACATTTTTATCACGATTTCCATGAAATCTACTTGAGTCCACCTTGGAAAGGAAGTTATGTATCAAATTTAATTAAGATATCTTGCAAATTGTAGACTATAGTTTGACCAGAACGTTTATATTAATAATGATTGAACGGAATAACGGACACCGCGAATTATCCGCCAATAGGTTTAGTAAATTATTTAGTGCAAAATTAAATTTAACTTAGCCACCTTAGCATTGTTTTTAAGCGTTATAAGCATTATCGAAAACGCTAAAAAATTTAGCATCTAACATTGGAAACGTTTAGTATAATTTAAATTTAAAATTTAAAAAGGTACGAATGATAGATTCTCAACCAAAGAAAAAAAGAAAAAAATAAATAAATAAAAATATGTGTATTTTGTTTTAATACAAACAATTTATATGTTCACATTTTTAGAATGGCTCAGCGAAATATAGTGCTCTTATTTCTATTTAATAAATAATATTACACTCTAAAATGTAAAATTTTATTAAAATGTTTAACGAACTAAAATTAGCAAAATTAAACTGTTAAATAAAAAAGAAAAAGTTCAAATATAATTTAAAGCCAATAGAAATAAATAGCCTGAAAATAAAAATTTCCCATGGACAACCCATACACAAATAAATACCAAAAGAAACTAACTATATTTTGAAAATTTGCAATCCCAACAAACCAAAAAATTATTTAAAAAAATATAGAAATTATTTCTTTCCTAAGTAAAAAATTTAAAATATTTTCAAGAAAATAAAAACAAATTGTAGGAAAAAAATATGTATTATGTTGAATTGCGAAAAATAAAATGAGACAAGATAAAGGAATCAATATCAGCTTGGATTTTAAGAGGAGCAGTTTTCGGATTACTGAAGTTTCGTATTACATATTAAATTATTTGGAGCAGGATAAACTTTAGTTTATTATCTAATTTTATTTTTTGATAAAATAATTAAGATATTATATATTCAACTAATCTTAGCATGTATATATCCTGGAATATATTGCTAAATTATCACGCTGCTTAAATTCAATGATATCGTTACTAATATTGTTATTTTAAAAAATTATGATATAATTTTCGAGTGTACTTTTTAGATAGAAACCTATATAATTTTAGAGTTATAAATGATATCATTCTCCAGTCATAAATGATATCATTCTCGGGCTTCTTTATCACCGAAATGATATCGTTATAATATCGTTACTATATCATTCGGTTTATTGGGATATTGCTTATGTAAGCCAAGTAGTTTTGTGAATATTAAGCAGGACTAAAAATTCATTATTTCAGTTTTACTATCTTAAATGAAAATTCTCTGAAATTCCTTTTAATTTTCTGAAACAAAAACTTCGAAACAAACAAAAACTTCAATCTTTGTTGTAAATCAATGTGCAGCAAAGATTTCTTTTATTTTTATATTTTGTAAACGTCAATAATGCAAAAAATTTAATTCATTGCAACAACAACAACAAAACATGACAAATCCTAAATACAAAAAATAAACAATAACAAACACTAAATGATGACGACAATAGAAAAATACAGAAGAATCAAAATAGTGGTGGCAGCTGCTGCACCCTGTTTCAATTAAAACAAAACAGGATTTATATAAAACTTTTACCTAAACAGGAATAATAACAAGAGATGCACATATACTTATACGGAAAGAGAGTAAGAAGAAAGAGCGTACATACAATTTGTTACACAAAAAGAGTGCAATATGAGATGTTGATTTTAGAGCGGAGTTAGGATCCTTATAAACAACCCTTAAATTTTAAACGAACAACAACAATTCAAAGGTAAGTATTAGAAGAAACATTAAAATGTTTCAAACAAGAGCATGACTTAATAAAAGGATCTTCATGGCTATAGTTTTATGCTTTTGCACATTAATAAACTAACGCAGTATGATCGTGATAGCGCAAAGGATAACATCGTCCTCGGAGAGAAATAGTTGTGTTAAAAATTTAAATAAAATAACAAAAAGTGAAATAAATAAAACAATTTAATTAATTTTATTTAGAATTAAATAATTTTTAGAAAGTGCAGTTCAAAAAATGTTAAAATAAGTGGAATTAATAAAAAATGTTAAAAATAATCTGCGTAAAATAGCCTCCTCTCTTAGAACATATTCAAAATATTATTGTAAAAGTTAAAAAAAAACATATATATAAGTTTGGGTGTTTCTTCGTTATACGTTTTTCTCCTGGTATTCACTGTAGGCCTATATGTATTTTGACCATAAGGCACGCGGTGAATGCCAAGAGCGAACGAAATTCAACAGTATTTGAAAATAAAAATAAATAAAAAATATAATAGTGAATATCTCTATAATTATTTCACGTAATGTTATTAAAATAAGTGTTTAACCACTTAACTAAAGTTTATAGGATAAAAGAAGTATTTCTGAACTTACTTTAATTACTCCTGAATGTGAATCAAAGAATGTTTTCTGGAGCAACAAAAACATTAATTACGACAAAACAGAGTTACTATCGTAAAATGCGTACATATTTTGTTTTGCTGAATAAAGTTTTGGTAGTAGTTAAGATATGAGCTAAAGAAAGAAATTAAATATATGTAGATTTTACGGAAAGTAATTTTACCTATAAACGTTTAACCAAAAATTTTTATTTCGAAAGAATATTTCGAGAATATTATGAAACGAAATAAGTTTGAAATTTTTAAACTTTTGTATTCATGATATTTTTGAAAGAATAGTTATAAGCAGCGTTATCTGTTCACTTTTTTAGCACCTTTTCTAAAATGGAACTAAATGGCGACTTTTTAAAACTATGCACTAAATGACGATAAACTAAGTTGTTTGAAATATCTCGACCCATTATATATCAATACCAACGAAGAAATTAATTATTTTCAGACTGTTTTACAATATAATGATGTATAAAAAATATAAAAAGGACAAAAGACCATGAAGAATTTATAAATGAACACTGAAACTGTTAAAAACTACAGCTAATGATAAAGTTCAGGAACATCCATTTAAAACATAAAATGCCAAATCTTTTTTGGCCGGATTGAGTAATTTAACAAATAAAGTTGATGAATACTTATATCTTAATTTAGTGTCAACATTTGCTAGACGCGGACTTGTAAGATTGGAGTCCGAGTGAAGATGTCGTACAAAAGTACAGAAGTTTAATTAATAAAAAGAGAATTTGATATTAAATATTTTTATGAATAAATGATTATTTTTGCAATAAGAAAAATTATTATAAGTAAATTATTTTGTTATTAATAAAATTGAATTCAGTACTTTTTCTTAAAATGCAATTACCAAATTCACAAAATATGTTATTTGAGCTATTGTGTTAAATGTTATTTAAAATAATCATTTTTTTTTTTTAATTTATATAGAAATTTAAAATAACATTATAACATTGTGAAGCCTACCCAACAAAAATTTTGGTTGCTCTTAAACATTAGCTGAATAATCCATTAATTTAATACGGTGATGACATTAAAGGCAACTACTTACCTCATGTTATTTCAAATAGGCATTTTAGAAAGTCATTGCTGAGAAGTCATTACAAGAAGTAATTTCTTGCAAGCTATTCAATAACTCATTGATTTTAAAATACCACAGAAGTCATTATTAGTGAAAACAGTAGAATCTAGATGGTTTAAGGTTAAAATTACTAATTAAATGTCAGAATATAAAACGCAGTTTTTTAATAACAGATTTTAAAAACTTAACAATAACATATCTTTTTTGGCGTACCAATTAAAGTTTTTAAGTTGCAATTATGAATATAAATACAAACATATTCATACGCAAAAATTTAATTTTTACCAAAAATTTAAATTTTCATCAAAAATTTAAATCTTCACTAAAAATTCAAATTAAAAAAAAAATTATTTATTAAAAATTTGATTTTTCACATAAATTCCAAACTTAAATTTTTTACTAAAATCCGATTATTCACCAAAAACTCAAATTCATTTAAAGTTTATTCACTAAAAATTCGTATTTTAAATAAAAATCCGTTTATTTACAATAAATCCAAATTTTCACCAAAAACCGATTATTCACTAATAAGAATGAATTATGCAATGAATTTCACTAAAAAGTGGATTTTTCACTAAACATGTGATTATTCACAAATTTCCAACAAAAAACCGAATTTTTAAAAAAACTCCGATTATTCACCAAAATCAAAATTTTCACTAAAAACCGATTATTCACTAAAAAATGGATTCTGCACTGATTATTCACTAAAAATTCGTATTTTAAATAAAAATCCGTTTATTTACAATAAATCCAAATTTTCACCAAAAACCGATTATTCACTAATAAGAATGAATTATGCAATGAATTTCACTAAAAAGTGGATTTTTCACTAGACATGTGATTATTCACAAATTTCTAACAAAAATCCGAATTTTTAAAAAAACTCCGATTATTCACCAAAATCAAAATTTTCACTAAAAACCAATTACTCACTAAAAAATGGATTCTGCACTAAAAGCCGATTATTCACAAAAAAAAAAAAAGATTTTTAACTTCAATCCAATTATTCACTAAAAATTTCGTTTTCACTAAAAATCGAATTTTCACCAAAAATTAAAAAAAAAGAATCGATTTATCAATAATAACAAGTGAAAAATTTATAATCGGTCATGCCAGACAATAATCACTGTTGTGTTTGAGCCTCAAAATGATTTTCAAGATTTTCGGAAATGGCCTTATATGAGTTTATGAATCCTTGGCAATACGATTTCTGCTTTAATAAAACTTATGACAAGTTTAAGTAATTTTGGAATCTTATATAGTAGCTATGCCTAATTATTAATCTATAAAAATGTTTATTCTGATTCACGCTTATATTAAACTTATTTGAAGCAAATGTTAAAAAACAACCGCTTTTAGAAAATTTTATTCTGGAGCCAACAGGGCACTTCATTTTTAAAAGTTGATTGAAGTTAAAAAATATATTGTTTTTCAATTAAACCACATCAAATGTTATAGAAAATCATTACATGAATACTTTTTAGTCAAATATTTCTGCAAAAAAGTTATGGGTCAAATTCTAGAAAGAATGAGTGTCTGTCGTAACTCCATTTAATACTTTTCAGAAAATATCTCCTAAACAAAGTCATTTAAGCTGAAGTGCAATGTAAACGCGGAAACTCAAAATTGGCGTGATCCGTTCACGTTACCACCCATATTTCACATAAGGTGAAATTTTAAACTAGTGTGGTACGAAAAAGTGTATAATAAATTTAGCCAAAAATTCCTACTTGTTTTTGTTTTCTACTTAAATACATACCTAAAATTATTCGTCTAATACTTATCGGCTTATAACCGCTTTAGCCCTTGTAATCAACTTTGATGATAACTTAATGATATTTAGCACATTACCTCTTATTCGATCAAGGGCAAACCCAATATAAATTTCATTATTTTGCCTAACCCCCTACCGAAACCAAACTTTAATGATCACCGACGCCTTAAATATATTGATGTGTATTAAAAATTCGGCTCAAATAAATTTTATGTAAGTACAGTAAGAAAAATATAGTTGAGCTTTATCACAGCAAAAATATATCTAGTTTTTTTTATTAACATGGTCACTGAAATAATTTTTATATAATTTATTATAGCAACCATATTATGATTGTAGTAATGATACGTATCCGTTATCAATGTTTTGTTTTTAGTAAGCATGAAATATGTTTGTTGCAATCATTTATATTATTGTGCTCTTTTACTCTATTTTAGAATGAGGTAGAACAGCATAATATAAACAAACTATTATTGATAAAAACTTAAATACAATATTCTAATAAATTTAAAAACTTTCAAGTATTTATTAGTTGCTAATGCATTTCTAAAAAAAGTCTTTTTCAATTAACCACCGTTACCGTTGAGAATTTTTAAAAAAGTGTCCAAAAAAAGGGATTTTTTGAAAGAAAGGGGCTAGCTTCTTCAATACCTAAGGAAACTCCTAAAAATTTGTTTATTTGAAAAAAAAAAAATAGTTGTTAAAATATTATGTGAAGAAAAATTATATTTTAAAAAAAGTAATACACTTTTTGAATAAATGTTTTATTTTCAAATTAATTAAAATATTATAAATGTGAAATTTTTTATTAATTTCTTTTTTGCTTTTTCTAAATACTTAGGTTTTTAATGAAAAATTTTAATCATATATTAATTATACATGGCAACACCAACCTTAAGGTACACCAATAGACTCAGAATCACTTTCTGATTAAACGATGTACATTCATCTGGCAGGTTGTCTGGATGACCAGCTGGCTGATAGTCATTTCATATATAACTTACGCACAAAATACAAGTCGTAACAGCCTATTAATTATTTCACCTAGCTCCCATGCAAATGTTTCAATACTTATAAATGCTTTATTCTATCTTTATTTCAATAAAATTTGCTTCAAATAAGTTTAATATAAGCGTGAATCACACTGACATACGACATATGATGAAATCGAGGAATTAAATCCACTAAATATTATATAGTATTCCGTAAATATTTCAGCTACCAGAGCAACTTTTTTCGTTTAACCCCATATAAATTAACCATCATTCAATAAAGATGCTCATTGAGTTTTGCAAGGAAACGAAGAAGAAATAGGCCGAATCCGTACTTGAAAACAAGTTTATGAGTTTCTTACAGATAATGAAATCTAAATCTATGATGTGAATGATACGTAATCATTTGATTGCTAAATGTCTTCCAAGACAATGAAAATAAATTTAGTGGTCAGCTTATTCAATCAAAGTGAAAAAACTACATGAAGACTTGGTTTAAACGTATCAAAAAAGATATTGACGATTCGCAAAACATAAATAGCACCCCTCGTATGAATATGAAAATTATATAAAATAACTAAATCCAATTGACCGATCAATGAAGTCACTTTTATTAAAAAAAAAAAAAACAACATCAATCAATTATGTTTCAAAATTTGTACACTTTTAAAATTTATTCTTAATCCTTTTTTGGTCATTTATCGAAACCTAGGCAGATTTTTGATTAAAATTTTATAAAATATTATTATTTCAAACCTTCTTAACAACTTTCAATTAAATTCACCATTTTTCTTATTTTTATCTAAAAAAAATATTGCGTTTAAAAGTTATCTCTATGAATTAAGTTCTTTTGGTAAAAAATGCTTGCTTTATTAAAAAAAAAAAACGATTAAAGTGTAATTTTTAGCGTCAAAAAAAAAAAAAAAAAAAAAATAATAATAATAATAAATAAAAATAGAAATAATAAAAAAATAACTAAATAAATAATAAAAAAATAAAATAAAAAATAAAGAAATTTTTTAAAATTCAATTAAACAGATTTTTTTCTAGAAATTGATTGCAGATTATTACTATAGCCAAGAAGTAAAAAAGCTGAAAATATGGTATATCTAGACCCATCCATACTGAAAATCTGGAATTTATTTTCAGAATGGAATACTGAGTATTAATATTTATCAAAATGTTGTGTATCATAAAGTCAAGTGGTATATATTGAGGTGGGGATCTGAAAAAATCTTCTGAATCTTGAAAAAAATCACCGTGCTTAGTTATATCCCTCCAACGTGTGGTAGTGTATTTGCCTTATGACTTTTGAACAAATTGTTCAAGTGACGGAGCTAGTGGGTTAAAATTTTTGCTGGAATTGATTTTCAGGAAAATGATCTATGAAATGATACCAATATTATTATTATTATTATTATTATTATTTTTTTTTTTTTTGACATCCTATTAAAAACTAAAATACAAAAAAAAAAAAAAAAAAACCTTAAACTAAGGTTTTGCAAGCACTACAACTATTTTAGCACATCAATTGACAAAAGAAAATTATTTAAAATGTATTTTTGTTAATAAATTAAAAACAAGTTTTTGATTTTTTTACCGTAATTAATATAAATTTCCATAGATTTTTTTTTGTAGATAAAAATGTGGATGTTTCTTTGGCAACAGAGAAAGCGTAGAGCTATGAAAAGAAATTGTTAGTATCATTCTAATATCTCAAAGTTTTTAGCTAAAGAGACTGATACATTTTTTAATTCTGAATATTTTTAATTTTTTAATTTTTTCTACTTTGAATCTACGTGAATGCAACAATTTTAAATTAATCCAAAAATTTTTAACGTATATAGCCCATACTCGGCTCGTAGTTCAACATTTAATTCATCGAAAGTTCACCGGTGTAATAGAACTGCACGAAAACGACAGTAATCCAACCAGTCGATCTCCTAACAGCGTGTAAGCACAGTGACTCAGAATCGTTTTTCATTGGCAAAAACTCTGTAACTTTTGAATCAATAGATATTTTAGAATTTTTTTATGGAGAGATATTTTCTTGAAGTTTTCTACAGTTTTAATTTCATTAAAATCGATTGAGCAGTTGTTTAGAAATTTAAGGCTAAAAATTAACTTTTATTTTGTTTTTATGGAATTTAGTATGAAAATGCGGATTTTTTTTGTTTTTTGAATCAGTTTTAATGTATAAACACAACAATTACGGATTCCTTTTCATAGCCGGCATTGTTAAATTAAACAAAAACTTAGGCGGCAACGGAAAACAAACAACAATTTTATTTATTTTCTTTCCATCTTTTTTTTACTTCATTTATTTCAAATCACTTATTACAATTCTATTTACGAAATTCGTATAAAGTTAAAAAAATATGGTAATATTTTTTGTAAGAAAATAAAAGAAAAGAAAAAAAAATGCGGCGGAAATTTAAAATAAAATTTATTTGTTAACCGAATCGCATTGCGTATTTTGCATATAAACTTGTACGGACCGAAATTATAAAAAAAAGTTGCAAGCAGATACAAAAAAAATATTTTAATAATATACAAATTCGAGAACAGGTTTCACTAGAACCGGTTCTTAAAGAATCGGTTTTACTAGAATCTATGGTTTTTAGACAAAAAAAAAAAAAAAAAAAAAAAAAAACAAACGATTCTTTTAATTTTTATTTCCATTTTTTATTAAAATAACATCAAGGACAAACAATTTTATTTCATATAATAACTAGAAATTTTTTATTTTATTTTTTACTTAAGTAACAATAAAATAAAATTATAATTATTATTCATTCGATTGAATAATAATCTACAAATATTACCTATTTAGTTCTATATTATTTCTGTCCTCTAGCAGTCCTTTTGCTTCTTCATCTGAGTCCCGATGTTCTACTTTTCATTGACTTCGAATGCCAGAGATGAGCGGATCTGATGTTGCCAGTAATATTAAATAGATCTTCATTTGTAGAATTTGTTCCTTTTTCCTCTGGGCTTCCTCTGATTGATCCAAGTGGTACTAAATAATGCTTCATGACATCTCCATGATAAAGGATTTTGTGGCATATTTCACGATGTATATTTGGTTGTATTTATATATTCGTACAGTTTCCTTCACATAATCCAAATTCATATGCATTAGTATTACCTAAGGATTTTTCCGGCACTTGGTTTAAGTGGCTTGATGTGGTTTGACATATAATGTAGTTGGATGCAGGCTTTGTGTCAGTCAAAACCTGGCCTAATTTCTCATCTATCATCGTTAGAAATAATTGGTAGTTTACTTCAATTAAATAAACAAAATCTTTGTTTGCTCCATCCAACTTTTTTGTGGAGCTTTATTAAGTTTTTGGCGAAATCAGTTATTTTATTTTCAAATGTCAAAATGTATTTCTTTGATCGCAACTGAGAATATCTTCCCTCTTCTTGTTTATAAAACATTCTTCGGATGATTCTTTATAGCTAAAGCTGTTTCATAAGGATTTTGAAATTTTATTTTTATTGCTTAGATATCTTATAGCAACGAAAATTATACTCGAATACCACGAATAAATAAGTGCAATAAAAAAGTGCTAAAAAACTATAAAGCGCTAAAAATAGGTAAACTACCTTAAAAAAATTAGTAATAGAATAATAATCTTAAGATACCTGTCACAACTTTTAGGGCTTGGTGTATTTATATTTGAGTCATATGAACAGGTAAAATAAAAAATGTTGCGAATGGGAAAAGTGCTCTACAGAAGAATGCAAACAGGTACAAATGTATATATGAAGTTAAAGACAACACTTTCACCTTTTTTCTGGTAGTAAAATTTGTTAAATCTCTTTTGACCCTCAAAAGTTCTAATCTACTAAATTTCAAATTTGAATAAAATATAATACCTGAGAAGACATTTAATAACACAGCAGGTGTAAACGGTACAGTAACACATCATACCATTTCTTAAAGACTATTACAACTTAACAAAATTCAGCCAATTATCGATAACAGTTTGCAAGTAATAATAATTTACTTCTGATAAAATTTACAAAAATCACATTGTTTATAAAATAATATAAAATATTTGTCTTTAACAACATGTCGCGCCAATTACCAATATTTTGATCCAATTTTTTGGCCACACTAGTTTGAACGTGTTTACTGTTCAATGGCATTAAAGTTTTGGAAATTTTTGGTGTTAACAAAATATTGGACTTTTGGCCAATGAAAATACTTTTTGAGCCGTGCGCCGTCTCAAGAAGTAAACAAACAAAAAATAATTATTAGAAATTCAATTAAAACAATTTAAATATCAACGTATAAACACACTACTAATTTTTCCGACATTATGAACGTAATTGTCTAAAATAACCTTAAGATATATGTATTAAAAAGAAAATGTACTTAACTCGACCAACTACAACTTTCTTTGTTTCATATTGAAAAGCATTAATACAAAATAATACCATCCAAAATTATCTTAAGAAAGATTAAATGGAATACGTTTTTTTTTAATATTTCGCATTTTTATTTTAAAAAGTTTTTCTTTTTTACTTTATTGATTTCACTTTAATAGCTCTGTTCCCGAACTCTAAATTGGGAGCACGTGGGATCTTCCAATGTTACCAAAAAGCGTTCCCGTATTCGAAAATTTTGCAAATGAGAATGATTTTCTTCTTCTTGCACGAAGCAGCCCAGAATATTTCTTCGGATAGATTATGTAAATTGTTAAATAATTCTAAAATAAAAATATACATTAAAAATTTTTAACCAAAATTTTATTACTAATAGGAAAGTTTTATTTAAAAAAATTAAAAATATTCAAATATGGTGAAAAATAAAATTACATTCACATGTGAATTTTTAAAACATTTTGATGTTTTATTTCTGGTGAGAGAAAATTAACATTTCACATTTTACCGCACCCAAAAAGTACAGAAACAAACCTAATATTTCGTCACTTCTCGAATGTGATCAGTTATGAGACAATTAAAAAAAAAATAATAATAAAATATCGTACCATTTCAAACCTTTATTAACCATACATCTACTGACTCTCCAAACCGTTTCAATTGATTAGTTTAGAAGTTATAAAAGGAAATTGTTTAAGATAATTAAACATCGTAGTGTTTTTAAGAATTGACTGATGCTCAATATTAACAGTTTTCATTTTAATTTAAAGGCATATAGAATAATTTCATTCAAAATAGCAGCAAAAAGAAAGAGTATTTCAATTAGAATAGACTTGTATTCATTCTGTTATATAAGATAAATAAAATAAGCATTTTCCTTTTGGAAAAAGAAAAAAGATAAGGTTATAATTATTAGGTTTGTAATTCCATGTTCAACATGTTGAAAAAATTATTAAGACCCCGTAACGTCTGAGTCCTGGTAAGATTCTGAGTTGATCTAGCTATGACCGTCCGTCTGTTTGTTAAAGGCAGGAATGGGCTCGGGGCGAAACACCTAGGATGACCCAATTTGGCTCAAATACATGTTTTATATAAAGTTTGCTTGGTACTGAAAATGGGAAAAAATCGGATCATAAAAATGTTCTCCAAATACTAGAAACCTAGGGTGCCCCTTATAACTCCAGTTCATACGAAATTTGTACAGATAGTTCGACGTTTAATGCAAACTTGGAAGCCAAAGATGCAAGTAATCCGCTTACTTTACCACTCACCACCCATATAAGGTGAAATTACAAATTAGGGTGACACAAATAGTTGCAGATGCGGGGTATAACAGATTCAGCCAAGCCGAATATAACACTTTTACTTGTTTTCTTTTGCTTGAGCTGAACCGTTAGTTTTAGATAATTTTACGAATTTTAGCATCGATTTGTTTCAGCACATTTTAGTCGTTAACAAATATTTTTGTACAGAGCATATTTTGTCACAATTGTATGGAAAATTTTTATTTTAAATCGTACTTTAGTAATTTAAATTATATATATTTACACTAAAAACACCATTTGATATTTGATAGAAAAATACACAGAGAAAACAAATTTGTTGAGGCAACCGAATTAATTAACTATAAGAAGTTGATCGGATGCACGTACTATCTGCTAAATTTATTGTACTTTCTGATTATTACGTTCCCTTGAGACATCTTACTGCTATTATAAGAGATCGAAAAAATCTTAACATATATAAAATTCAATAATTTGGAAACGATTGATCCTAGAGTTTAGACTTTTTTCAATTGATATTACATTACAAATCACAGAAAAATATAACTTTTATTGTTCTAACCACTATTTATGAACTCGTACACCTTTTTTGGTAACCCTTCCATTAGAGATTTGATAGTTGTTTCAGTCACTTTTTTAACAGTTTGCAAATCTTTTTTTAAAATCTTCGATATTTTGGGGCACCTTTTATGTGCTATTCAATTCTCTTTTCACAAGAGCCCAATATCTCTCCACTGGTCTTAGCTCCGAACAATTTGGAGGATTGAGCTTTCTTGGTACAAAAGATATGCTATTGTTTTGGTATCACTCCAAAGCTTTCTTACCATAGTGACATGATGCCAAATCGGGCCACAAATATATGGACACATTGTGCTGTCTTAAGAAAGGAAGAAGTCTTTTCTTTGATGTATATTTCGGTATTTATATATCTCACTGTAACAAATGACTTTTTTGCCGCAACTGCATAAAAATTGCCATACTAGGAATTTTTTTTAGGAAATTTTATCTGCTTTTAGGTCTTAAACTTATCTTCGGCATTTCCTCTAGCATTAACGACATAAAAATTTTGACCCGAAAGTTTTTTTACAGATTTTCCTTGCAATTTTACCATTTTAAGGCGTTTGTTGTTATTATTTTCATATATAACTATTATCATTAACATTTGCAAAATTACTAAAACTTTCATTATGAACAATTTAATAACATCTATGATCAAATTTTATTTTTTATGAAAAAACTTTGGGAAAAAATGTCATGTTTGATTCATAATATTTATGAAAAAAATGTTCAAATATATGAATTTTTTTCTCTGTGTAACTGAATATATAATATTTAGAACCATAATTCGAAAGCTGTTATGTTGTTACCCTTTCACACATCAAAAAACTGCTAAGTGTATAATTTTTTAATGACTATAATTTTATTTGAGTATAAGTTATTAAACTTCGATAAAGGGAACTGATTTCCAACCAATCTTTTTTCTGCATGTATGTATAGATTACGATTTTTTAATATTTGGCTACAAAGCAGAGCATTTAATAGCAACATTTTTATAAAAACTTTAAAAGGCCATATTTTCTAATGTACATTACTATGTATACACAGAGAAAACAGATTCGTTGTGGCAACCGAATTTTTTGCCAATGGAATTTTGGCGGTTCCGTATACTAATTTGAATTCGATTGCAAATACTATTCGATTGATGAATTTAAGCTATGTAAAACTGATTCATAAAAAACAATTCGATAATGGCAGCAGAAAATATTAGTTGAAACTATTTTAATTTTGTATCTTTTTATATATAGAGGAAAAAAATCATATATTTGAAATTTTTTTCATAAATATTATGAATGGAATATGAGTTTTTTCCTAAACTTTTTTCATAAAAAGTAAAATTTTGTTCATAGATATTATTATATTGTTCATAATGAAAATTTTAGGAATTTTGCAAAAATTTTGTTAAATCTTTGATTTAGTTTTATTAGATTTGATTGCAAATGGTAAATGAAAATAGTTTTACATAAAATATTAACACAAATGCCTCAAAATGGCAAAGTTTCAAGGAAAATCTGTTAAAAGATGATGTTTAGAAATTTACATAATTTTTATCGCATTCTACAGCACATCATTCTGATGAAAAGCGCTTCTGTTCTGTTCCCAAAATGTAGCTAAATATCACTAAAACCTTAAAATTTTCCAAGGAAATATTCAAACATTTTTTTACAAATTCAAAATATAAATGAAAATTTAAACAATATTTTCAGTCTTCTTGACTTTTAATTCATTGGAAAAAATATATAAAAAAATTTTTAATGCTTAAGAAATTATGCTTAAATATTATGAACTGAAATCAATAAAACTAAATTTTTATATTTATGTACAACTTTTTTTGTGTATTAGTAAAAAAGATTTTATTTTCCTTTCCAAGTTTATTTATAGCATTAAAAATACAAAAATTCAACCATAGCCAGAAATCCACAAAAAAAAAAAACTGAGAATAATTTATAATAAAACCATCAAATCTGCCCACATCGTACTTTAGAAATGTGCTTTTCCATTGTTTCTCATTGAGATCAATCTGTGGACATATGCTAAAAGTTCACAGCACTGGTCGTAAAATGCTGAAAAAAAGAAAATTATTTTAAATAAGGGTCACATACACTTCTATTGGTAAATTATACTTACCATTTCGTGCACAATAGCATCCGTGTTTAATACATAAGTAGTTAGGTTTTGCACAAAGGTCATCTTCGAACTAGCGCAAAGACGTAGTCTTTATAATTAAATCTTGTTTGCCCCTATAAAAACAACAAAATTTTGGAGATTTCAACAAGGAAAACAAAATAACCCAGAACATTTTAAGATTATCTAAGTATAGAATAAAAATTGTGTGTCTTACACATACCTTTTAGATTTTAGAATAATAGTAATATTTAAAATTCCTTTTAAATATTTTCCAACAGAATATTTAAATTATTTCTGTTTCTGTAATTTATTGTATTTTCATTGATTTTCAATTTTTTTTCGAATATTTTATAATTTTTTCTTTTTGTATAGCTGAACTATTCTATTCCTCTTACAAATGTTGCTGAGTTAAATTCGTTTGTAATTTTCAAATTACTTATATTAAGTTTAGTAATGATACAAACCTATTGACATAAAAATTTTTCAATTCAAAAACCTTAATTCAATCAATGTTTTTACCATGCTAAACAAAGAAAAATCTCTACACTCTTTATCACTACAACAATATTATGTTCTCATTATTCATTTTCTTGCATTTTGATGCTCTGTGTTCATGATAACAATGTTTTTGTTTAAATTTTGCCATATAATGTTTACACTCAATAAAAATTTTAATATGGTTGACTGCAAAAATTATATGCTTTTAAATATTTTTACCAGAAACAAAATTTTATTAATATGAAAAATATCATTACTTTTACAAACATTAAATATTTGTAGTCTTTTTCCTTGTTCTTAAACCATATTTTGTTTTTAAACCATATTAATATTATTATTCCCATGACAGTAAAATGTTTTAAATAAATGTATTACTTTTCCTTATCACAAAAAAAAAAAAAAAAAAAAAAAAAATTGTTTTTATGTTTGTTTTCCAACTTCATTGTAATCCTCATTTAGTTTATATATGTATAAATATAAAAATAAATAAATATAAAAAATATAATACTCGGTGTGATTCAACCAATATAAGGTAATGATAGCTAAAAAAAACTCATCCTGCATTTGAAACACATATGGTGGTATAAATGAATATATTTAATGAAAAAATAATATACAAATATTTTTTTTCTTTTTTCTATATTATTTTTAATAAAAAATGTATAAAAATGTTTTTTTTTATTAATTCATTTTATTTCAATATATGATAATATGGAATAATAAGATGAAAAAATGAAATAATAATATGATAATACTGGATAGCTATATAATAACATGGGATAATAATATAATAAAATTAAATAATAATATGACAGTGTGGTATAATATTATAATAAGTTAAAATAATAATATAATATCAAATGATAATCTGATTGAATGAAATAATGATGTAGTAATATTGTTCAATTATATGTAAAATTAGAATTATAACATGAAAAAACGAACCATAAAATCGGACACAATATGATAAAATGGAATCATAATAATTACTTTCCATTTTATTTAATTATTACTTATACTCATTTCTATATTTCGCTGTGATCATATGTTACAATCACAGTATGTTGCTCTTAGATTATGGTCACTGCAACTATATTTTTTTCTTTGCGTGTACAGTTTTAGTTTATTAATAAGTATAATTTTGGCTGATATTATTAATATTTAATAAAAATATCGAATTCAAACAAATCTTTTTTCTGTGTCTATATTTAACAATAATAGCAAGGAATTAATAAAAATGCTCTATTTAAAAAAAGAGGGAATTTCATTAAACGTGTTACATGATTCAACTTTTATCATATGCCGTATTATAATCTTTCATATTTCGAATATATTTATATAAATCTATTCCATTTCTCATTATTATTATTATTTTTTGTGAAAAAAAGTTACTATGAATGCACTAAAGCTGACACAGCGATCAATAAATATTAAAATTTATTAATTTTTTTTTTTCTTCAACGCTACTAAAATTTAATGATTTTGTTCCATCATAAATTTATTTAACTGAAGTTTTTTGTTACACGACAACAAAAACAAAAAAGTTCGTAATAACAATTTTCTTGAACACGAAATCCCAAAACCATTAACTACACTGAAACTACGATTTAGCTCAAAAATGATGCGGTTGTTGAGATGACTGCCTGGTTGCAGCCTGGTAGTGGTATGGTTTGGGCTTTTGGTTTAAGTTTATGTTGGTATTGTTGTTATTGTTACCGTGTTACCGTTGAATTTAGTCAGTCCACCCAGTCAGTTGCTCGCAGCTTAACAATGCGGTTTATGGTTTAGGCAGAGTAAAATTTTATAAAATTGCTTTGAAGTGGTATGCGGTTTTTACATTACACACACTCATACCCATAGTGAAAGCTCACATCCAAATACTAAGAGGTTTTTCGGAAGGGAGATAAATGACAACCATGACTACAGACACATTCATAAACAAATGTATAGTTATGCAAAGTTAGTTTGGATAAGGTATATGTGTATGAAGATGAACGCAGCAGTGGTAAAGGATGAAAGTAGGAATACCTATTTAATACATAAAAAATAAAAATGCACAACTATTGCTTATATGAATGGGTTGCCAAGGGTGTTGGGAGTTGAAGGGTACACTCTAAGTGAAAATGTCATTTCCCAATGGGAATTCTCTACTCTAGAAAATGCTAAAAACCAACTCGATTAAAAAAATAGGAAATGACAAGTTAAAAGGGATAGTTTTTAAAAATATTAAATTAAGATAAAATAAATTTTGATAAGTGAAAAGCTATTGTAGTTTTATTGCTAAGAGGAAGGATAAAAGGATGTTGGTCGACCAGTTGTGTAAAGAGTTTAAACAGTTGTCAGTAAGTGTGGAGAAGCAGGTTAATTGCACTTTCATAATTAGAAAAAGCAATATAAAGAAAATTTAAAACCTGTAATGTTTAGCTGAAACAAACTTTGTTAAATTATATATAATTGAAAATAAAGTAAATGTATGTAAAGTTAAAGACCTACGTTTAGCCGTAATGAATCTTAAAGATATATTCTTTACCACCATAGGTGGTTGGAGTATTATGTATTTATGTTAAAGTTTATAACGCAAAGATACAAATTACCGACCATGCCCTATGAACAAGGAACAGTAACACTATGCAACACGTTTTGTGTCATCAAATATTGCATTAATGATTCCAATACGAAATGAAAGTATACATTGAGGTTAATAATATCTCCATAGGGTTTTGGAAATTTAGTTCTAATTTCGATTTTATTTTGTTCATTTTGGAGCTTTTCTTATACGTACACACAGTAAAAAGAATAGTGGGAATTCGGCATTTTTTTTTTATTAAATGTTAATAAAAAGAACCGGAATTGTAAAACAGTTATCAAAAAACTAAAGCAGTAGAAGTTTTTCTTTGTTTAACTTTGTAAACACATTATTAGGATTGAACTAAGATTTTTATAATTGAAAAATATTGGTTCCAACACGTTTGTGTCGCTACTAAACTTAACATAACTTACATATTTGAAAATTGCAATCGAATTCAATTCAGCAACTTATGTTTTATTTCCAAATATTGGTTATAGCAACCGAATAATTCAATATAAAAAATTAATTTAAAAAAAAAAAAAATATTCAAACAAAATTGACAATCAAAGAAAAAAAAAATAAATTATGAATAAAAAATAATTGAAATCGTCTTTGCGCAAATATCAAAAAGAAAATTTACCCTGCATATGTACATTTGGAAGATATCTTCCATAAAAGATACTTACGCAATATCTTCTTTTTGTTATTTGGAAGAAACTCTCCAAAGCAATATTTTTCTAATATTGTATTTTCTTTTATCAGTTTAAAGAAAATTATGAAATAAACACCAAAATATTTTAAAAATAACGTCCTTTTTCAGTAAGGATATTATCACTTCCGTAATAAATTGATGATATCCCATTGAAATCATCTGGAAGAAGAAGAATTTAATGCAATACTCTTATTTTTCAGTTACAGTTTTTTCACTCGTCGAAAAATTATTAAGAAATGAAAAAATGTTAAAGGAATTTATTTGTCTTTTAACAAAAGCTGGATATTTTATGCTAACGTTTTAGTGATACGTGCTTTATAATTTTAATATTTATAAGTATGATTTACAAGCTGTAAAATTTGTCTTTATTACGTTACTTCTGGGATCATAATTTATGCTTAGTGATAATTTTTCTATACATTTATTACATATTCCGTTTTTCAGTAGATACAACAATAAATGATGTTGAATTCTATATTAAAACGAATCTTGGCATCGAATATTATAATCATATCCAAATTTACAAAATAAATGCGAGCAATAGAGCTTCTTTTAAGATAATTATCCCAGAATGTATTTTTGATCGTTTTGTAAATCCACAATTTTGGCCAAAAAATACAATTGTTCGACAATTTATTTATCGTGATGATAATAACGTAATTCTTCCAAGGGCTTTAGATCTAAATAAAAAAAATACTTGAATTAAATAATCCGTTAAATATTAATATTTGTACAAAAAATTATTACAACTCTTCAGTTATCTCCGTAGCATACCAAAATGTTAGAGGTAAGGAACACAAAGTTAAAATCCCTTTATTTAGAGAGTTTTGATATTAAGCATAATATCATTGTACTCACTGAAACATGAGTCCGAAACAAATCGAATAAAGAAATTCATAATTCTGAAATAATGTGCAGTAAATTTCAAATTTATAGACGTGATAGAATGGGTAAAGAAGGTGGGGGAGTTTTGATTTTTGTCTCATCTCTTTTTCCTTCGGAAGAAATGATGCTTAAAAATTATCAAAATATTAAATTTATCGCCATATGTGTTAAAGCCAAATTTAGAAAAATTTTTATAACTTGCTCTTATATTTCTCCTGCGTCAAACATTCAAATTTATGAACAACATGCAAACGCTATAAAATTTGTATATAATCAATCAAAACCTGTTGAGTTCATAATTGTTCTTGGTGACTTTAATGTTCCAAACGTTAAATGGTGCGAAACTCCTGATTCATGCTATTTAATAAGATCGGAAACATCTATTGAATTACTGGATGCTATTGCTGATTTAGGACTATTTCAAATAAAGAACATATTAAACAAGCTTGACAAATTACTTGATCATGTATTTGTTGATCAACCTGAAGAATTTAATATTCTTCATATTAATCCATTATTAACAACTGAAGATGCTTATAAACCCACTTTTGAAATAAGCTTATATGTCGAAACAAAACTATTATAACAATCCAATGTAAATGATGAGATGGTTTTTGATTTTAGCAAAGCTAATTAGACCAAATTAAATCACCTACTCTGTTCTGAAAATTGGTTTGAACATATTTCTCGTAGTATTGACATCATTTTGAATAAATTCTATTATGGCTTATTTAAATGTTTTAAGAAATTCATACCAATGACGAGAAAAAAAATTGCACATGAACCGCCTTGGAATATAAAGCAGCTCAATAGCTTAAAAAAATTCAAAAACAAACATTATAGAAAATATAAAAAGTCAGCTTTATCTATTGATTATATGAGATACTCCATATCAAGATCAGTTTACAATTCAGAAAATATCCAATGTTACTACAATTATCTTTTTAAGGTGAAAAGAAAATTTAAAAATAATCCAAAATATTTTTACCATATTCTGCATATATGTCCACGATGAAATTTGGAGATAAAGAATCGTCAAACGATGCAGATATTTGCGATATGTTTTCTGCTTCCTTCTCATTCGCCTATTCTGATGAAGAATTACATTAACTTTTTTAATTATTCATATCGAATTCCTGCTGCAACCCAATATTAGATAAATCGATGGTACTGGCAGCTGTACAGAATCTAAAATATTCTCCAGTAACCTACTTATTCAACATATCAATATTTAGTGATTATTTTGCTGAAGTTTAGAGGAAATCTTATATTATACATTTGTTTAAATCCGAAAGCAGATCCAACATTTCATAAGACTTTATTATTGATGATTATGAAAAACATTTTATTATAAGTAGCCTTAATAATAATATGTAAGCTAGCGTGTAAGAAATTGTACTTTAATGGGCTATTGAATAAATATAATAATAGCCTATCAAATTACAATTTCTTACAGGCTAGCATACATATTATTTATAAAACTATTTACAATAAAATGTTTTTCATAATTATTCAATAATTAAGTCTTATTAATTAACTAAGTTAAAAATACTCCTTTTAATGCGGATTGGATTTACTGAAACGTCAATATATGGATAAAAACTGTTGAATTAATTGCATGAAATCACAGTTGGCATAATTGGTTGGAAAATATTTTATTTTTAAAGGAGTATAATTTCTAGTTGGACGATTTGGGATTACGAATTCGATCTTACGAAGCAGGAAGTTGAAACTAATTGAACCGTTTACTAAAATGAAATACTCATATATTTTCTTCTACTTTCAGGAGTAGGGAGATCCTATTATAGTCGAATTTAATATGACGATAAATTAATATTAGGATTCCACGGAAGATTACGAAGACAAAATAAGAGAAATTGTTTCTGGACCTATTCAATTTTCTTTATGTGAACTTCGTATTGAGAATCTCAAACCACGGAAGAATTGGTCTTTAAAGAGATGTGAATAATTGCTTGAAAACGTAGGGATCATTAAATTCTCTTCCCTAGCGGTTGAGGAAACCTAGAACTCCTTTTGCCTTATTAACGCTTTGGGAAACGTGGGAATTAAAGGATAGTTTTCAATCAAGCAACACACCCGTTTCAAGAAATTCTTCAACTAGATCAAGTTGATATTCATTTGTTGTGTATCTACAGAGTACTGGACTTCTTCTGTAGAGCATCATGTGTCTACAATTTCTTAAATTCAGATCCATTAGATTCATCAAAATATAGTTGTAGTGGCCATAATCTAAGAGCAACATGTTATGATTGAAACATATGATCACACACAAAAATAGAAATGATTATAAGTAACAATTATTATGATTCTACTTTGTCATATTGTATCCGATTTTATGTTTTTTTATTGTTTTTTCATGTTATGATTATAGTTCTACATTTTATCATATTTTTACCTCATGTTATCATATAGATATCCAATCTTATCAAATTATTATTTCATTTTGTCATATTATTATTCCATCTTATCTCGTATTAATAAAAATTATTGTTATTTTAAAAAAATTTTTTTGAGAAATTATATATATATATATATATATATATATATATATATATATGGGATTTTTATATTATTAAATCCCTGCGATTTAAGCTTGATGGCTTTAGTCAATTAAAAACACAATTTATTTTGATTAATAAATTATAGTGTACATAGTTTATTTTAAATTATCAAACTTAAATTAAAATATTCACTTCAGTTTATTTTAGTTTTACAATTTATTAGAGTTTGGCTACTGCTGGTTTTAACTCAATTACCACTTTTAACTTCAACTTTAACTTTTCAACTTCAACTTTTGCGGCAACTATTTTCAACTGCAATTTACTTCAACTTTATAAAACTTTTCTGCAACTAACTGCAATTTACTTCAACTTTATAAAACTCTTCTGCAACTAACTGCAATTTACTTTAACTTTATAAAACTCTTCTGCAACTGCTAAATATTCTCTTTTATTCATATTTATCTCCTATCCACTATTACTCGCTATTTCTCTAAAGCTCCAGAAACTTCTTAGCGAGCGAAACCTATATTTGTCCCTTTACTGTGCATGGTAAGTCCGTTTATAAAATTAAAGAACGTCGTTTAGAATATTCGTTCTACGTTATAAGATGTCTCGTCCATATTTTGTCTGTTGTGTACGTGACTCGTCACTAGCTCCGTCGAGAATGTTCTGTCCGTTAACTATCTTAACCCTTTTCTTACCAACGTCTGCCAGATCTGGTGACGCGACCAGGCTCCAATCCCACACATATATATATATATAGATGTCTATATATATACAATAATAATATTATTCATATATAAACTAAATGAGAATTACATTGAAGTTAGAAAACAAACATTAAAAAAATATATACATATTTAAAAACAAACGAGTATTGAAGTTTTCCACTAAGTTTGTGAAAAGGATAAGTATTATATTTATTTGTAACATTTTAACAGATATGTTTTCAGAATAAGAAAGTATTTAATGATCGCAAGTATTTAGTGATTGTAGAAGTGATAATATGTTTCATATTAACAAAATTTTCTTTCTGGTAAAACTATTTAAAAACGTATTATTTTTGCAGTCAATGAGATTAAAATCATTATTGAGTGAAAACATTAATTGACAAAATCGAACCAAAATAATTGTTATCATGAACACAAAGTTATTAAAATTCAATAAAATAAATAATGAGAACATAATATTGTTGTAGTGATAATGCTATAACCATGTTTTTTCTCTGCGTGCACCAATCATAAGGATTGCCAAGATCTGATTGCAGTAAGTTGCTTTGATAGGAATAATTAAAGCTAAGGAACAGCTTTACATCATCAGTATACGTTAATATTCTAGAATTCTTAATGCAAGATGGTAAATCATTTATAAATATTAGAAATATCAAAATGCCGAGATGACTACCTTGCGAAACACCAGATAAAACAGGAATGGTTTTCTATGTACAATCTCGAAATAATACACCCTGGTATCTATTTTTAAGATATGTAGAAATCCGTTTCTGAAAAACAGGAGCAAATACGAGTTTATCTAATTTGAATAATAGGAGATCGTGATCTACTTTATTGAAAAAATTTTCTTCTACGGGACACTCCAATGTACACTGGTGGTCGTTGAGTGAGACTTCAATACTTGTTTGATAATAAATGGCGATCCTTCACTATTTATCGAAAACGATAATATTAAATAGTTAAAAAGAATAATACAACATCTATTTAAATATTTATATGATGTCCTGATTGTTATAAAACCAAAAACAGATAAAGCCAATATGTTATTTCAAATATTTTAATATTAATCGTAATGGCGTTTTTTCCAACTAAAATGTTACCTCTGTTCTGCCTTTTACGTACTTTTCTGATATATTCTGGAAAAAAATGTAATAGTGTAAATCGGTCAGGTGTTCTTTTCTAATAGTGTTGCCCTTAAATTTAAAAAAAATATCACAGCAAAAACTTTAATTTCCTGCTAAGCTAACAGGTATAATTGGAAACTAAAATAAACTACTTACTTTTTCTTGAATAACTTGTTATTTTTATTCGAGTTGTCAACAAATTCATGTAGTTATTTGTAGACTCTAGTACTGACCACATGCTGGGTGTAAAATTGGATATTTTACTGAGTATGCGAAACCAAAAAGTATTATATCTATTGATCTATCCCGACTTTCTTAGTGTTAACTTGTTTGTATGCGTATTTATTCAATAGAGATTGTTCATAAAATGTTCTTAATGAGTTGTTGTTCAGAACGGTACTTCTGAACAATAAATATTATCAACAAAAGTACGATCGTATTAACTTTTCCATTCCTGGCTCAGAGTCTTAATGATTTTGGTACCCCTAAAGGCCGTTATTATAACCTTCCTATAAGGTATTAAATAGTAGGGTAAGAGAATCGGTTTTCCAACCGGTTTTTTGGTTTAAGCACGTTCGGCTTTTTTAAAATGGTAATTTTTCGAATGTTGAATAAACATTTTATTTAAAAAATCATATGTACTAAATACAAATATTTGAATGGAAGTTAATAGAAAATGTATTAACTGATTAACATTCATATATAAAGTATAATTTCTTGTTATGTTTTTTAAATGTAATTAAGGGTTATATTGAAATTAATTCTATAAGTTTAAACAAGTATTCATAGAATTAATAATTGTCTTCAATAGAATAATTTGTTAAGTCCTGTAACATTTTTACAAACAATTTAAATATCTTATAGCCTTATCATACTTGAGTACATTTTAGTGAAATGAATGGAAGATGTCAAAAATTTGAGAAATTTGTTCACACTTGTTACACCTAACATCATCTATATTTTATGATAAAAATTTCTATATTGTAATAAGAAAATATTTGATGAAGAAATATAAAAAATTAAAAAATAAAATTTTTAAAACAAAATAACAATTATGTTAAAATTGCAATAACTTCAACAATAAATTCAATTGTAACTGCGAAAAAGAATTTTTTATTCCATTTTTTATATTTGTGTTTTCTATAATATTTTTATAACAATGTTTTATTCAGGTATGTGATGGATATCAATCGTTTTCTTATGGAACGTCTTGAAAAGTTGTGATGAATTTTGATCGATTTTAAGAATAATTTTTTGAACAATGCTTTATTTTTCCTTTACAAGATACACCAATATGGAAACTCAAGGAAATAATTTTCCTGGAACACTTAAAATTTTATAATAAAATCTGATGAAAAGTAAGTTTGCTATTTTTTTTTTTTCGATTTCAATTCGTTTCGCTTTCAAAAACGGTTGTGTAGTTTTTATTTTTTCGTTTTCCTTGTTAAATTTAACGTTTTCTAGTGATGACTAGTGTTGCAAGGAAATGAGAAAAAATAAGGCTAATTGATCTTAAAAAATGGTAACGAGGCTAAATGCCCTAAAAAATAAAGCCAGAAAAAAAAACCAACATTCGATTTTTTAATTTTAAAACTTATTTTTCACATTCTCATTAGTTTTTTAAATTTTTTTTTCAAATATTATAATAAATTTATAAGTAATACATAAAACCGTTGCCAGCAAAATGACTCAATGAAATAGCGAACAAAAATTCCCTTACAAGTTTGAGTTATATTCCATATGAAAAACTACACAATGTATTGAAGTGATTTTTCGTCATTTCTAAACTATAATTCCTTTTTAATTAATCTTTTCCAAATTTTTCACTTTTATAAGTTTTTTTCATTATATTCATATATAGTTTTTTGGTTAATTAAGTTTATATAATAATAATTATAATAATCGATTTAGTAAGTTCACAAAATTTGTTGTTATATTATTGATTAGGATTTTTTTGTCTGAAAAAATACACAAAAATACTGAAATTGATGATTCTGCAAAAACAAAAATTAGTAATAGCAAATAAAAAATTATTTTCTTCGTTGCTGAAATACTAATACTAATATTTTTGACTTTTTAAAGCAATTTCAAGAATAAAAAAAAAAGGCTAGAAAAAAGCTGAAAACTAAAACGAAAATGAGAATAAAAGGAAAATAAAAAGGCTAAACTGGCAACATTGGTGATAACACTAAAATAATCGAAAGATTTTTGATGAAACATATTTTAAAGATGTTGAAAAATTCATATGAGAAAGTGTTAACATCTAACAAAATTGATAGTAGATGTTAGATGTAACCATAGTGTTAAAAGAAAGTGACCTCGTAAGCTCAACTGTTTTACATTTTTTTCATCTAAACTGTCAAATTGTTATTGCGTTTGTATGTAATATTTATTGCCACATTTATTTACATAGTGTCTATATTAGAAAATTTTTTATCAAGACAAACGTCAAAATTAACTCGAATTTATGTAAGGTGGCAACAGTTGCATAAAAACAACAATAAGGCGAATTCATTAATGTTTTTTATATACGCAATTTGATAGCTGTACCAACCAATAATTATAATCAGTTGTTTAACTTAGGTTGCCTTGTATAGATTCGCACTGATTTCGATATGACATTACAGCCCATCTACATGTAACAGAATATGTAAGATTTTTCTGTCAAAGAGTGTCTCACCTGTAGATTCAAATATTATAAATATTATAAGAAGTATTATGAGACTGTTGTGATGACATTTCCCTACACAAATATCTTATAACATAAATTGTCCAAAAATACACATATACAAAAGTTTGTTTATGTGTCATAATATACTTTACAATTATATTATGATTGTAACCAATTAATTCAATATTCGCTTTTTAAAGAAGTTTTAGTTGCAAATACCCTCGTGTATCAATTTCAAAAAAAATTGATACACGCTTTTTCAATATCAACTGTACATAATATAAATACTCATTTTTAATAATTATTTTCGTACCTTAATTAAAAATTATTTCTTAAAATAATTATATTTAATAAATTTTAACTTGATTAACATAAGTTTTGTTGAGTATTAAAAGCAATATATAGTATTTTGTTAAAAATATTAACTTCTGAAAAAAACCGGTTAACCGGGTTTTTCGTAGTTTCAAAAAATGCATCCATTTTTTTCAAAATTTCAACTATTCGAAAACTAAAAAGTCAAATTATCGATCACTCTATCAGATAGTTAAAGGTAAGATAAACGAAAGTGAGCAATAAAGTAAGCTCTATCTATTTTTGTTTATTACAACTTGAATTTATGGTAAATTTTATAGTTTTGATAATATAGCAAGGCTAAAGAAATAACCGATTACTTTTGGACAGTTAACGTGGTGGAAACGTGAAAAATTTGAACGTAACGGCCAATAACTTCAATATAAACAAGTAGAAACAAGGCATTTTTAAAATAAACAATTTAAAATAAATTAAAATCTCACGCCGGAACAAATATAAATACAAATAGAAAAATTACTAAAAACTACACCGGAATATATATGTTTTTGTATACTTCTTTTACAAAGCAGAAAATATGGTAGCTCTAAACATATAAAACTTGCGATAAAAGTTAATTGTCAGATGTTCTGTTCTTTAACTTATGGGTCAGTTTTGCAATAACTTGTACTTAAAATATTCAATTATTGGATAGTTATAATAACGCCCAAAGAAGCTTTACCATAAAGTGAACACAGTTTTACAAATCTTTCATTTTTGGGTTTAAAATTGTAATAATAAAACCAAAACCAATGAAGAGAGTAATATGTCGAATAAAAAACATTTAAAAGCTTATTGAAATGATTTATAAATAATAAAATAGTCTTAATATCCATCAATGCAATCGCGCAAATAATTCATTTTTATGTTCAATAATAAAACTATTTTAAATTTCTTTTACAATTTCTTCTTCCATTTTGATAAATAGAGAACTAAAATTGTTACACACTTTAAAATTTCTATACCATTAATACTCAATATGCAGCAATGAATAAATTATTTCAATTTCAATTTAACAACTACATACAAACTTGTACTTAGGTGCATTCATGTACATACTTACTACTATTTATTACTGTATAAAATGCACTTGGATCTAGAACAATTCGAAACAATAGTTTTGATAAAAATATGTAGGTATATGTGTGAGAATTGTGCGAGTTCGAAATAAAAAATGAAAATGAAAGAAATTTGCATTAGTTGGAAAAATATAAAAAAGAAGAAATAAATAAGAAAAAACTACTTATTGTACGCAAATGCCTGAATGAACAGCAAAAAAAAAAAGAAAATGTTTAGGCAAAAAAATTTATGCAACATCAGCATTTCACTTATTGTAATATTTTGCAATTGTTGTACATGGAAAGAAAATTATACAGATTTTAAATAGGGACTTATTTCTATTTTAGTAATATGGAAAAAATTTGTGTATATGAGGTAAAGTAAAAAAGCTCTCTTAAGCATTTCTATTAAAAAGGCTTTTGTTTTTTAAAATTAAATAAAGTAACCTAGCTTTTCGCTAATGCTTATATTAAAAGAACCGGTGACGTATCTTACGTTTTATAGTTTTAACTAAGCATTCAGTAACATATTGTTATTGCTCGCGAGTTGCCTATACAGCGGCTTGTTTTCTCGGAAAAAATCTCTTCTTTAATGTATAGCTCATACGTGGTATATTCAATTTCTGTCTCTACGCTCTAAGATTGCTCTACTTTGTCTTAGAGTTGTGTTAAGTTAGACTGAAAACAGATAGGGTGCATCAGTACCTTGGAATTTTCTGTGTTCTGAAAGAGTTCAAGGTGTTACCTAGGACTTTAAAGCAGGTGCCCCGGGAATCAGCAGCCCAAAGACCTCAATGAACTATTATGGTAAGAGCCCTCAAAGTAATTTTCATATAAAATTTTAAATAGGATGGATAGGTTCAAACAAGGTAGAAATTACTTATCGCATCAAATGGAGTACCGAAGCGCACCGGAAAAGATAGTATACAATAAATCTTTATACATTTAATAACAAAAATTGGTAGCTTCTTAAAAGTTTATTTTAAAAAGCTTTTTTTTAATTTTTTAAAGTTACCAAAAGAAGTTTTTCATTGATGTATAATCATTATTTGTTACGAGTATCTTCCTTCCATAACAGTTTTTCTATGAAATTATTTCCGATTATTTTCAGTGTAATTTATTCTTAAGTTAAGTTCACACTACCCTAATATTTGACAATATTTTCAAATATTTGCTGTGCGTAATGTGAACACGAAATATCTTTACGATTCAAACATGATTACTGCTGATTTTGGATAAACAAACTATGTGTCCTTAACTAAAAATGCCGCTAGTGTGAGCATTGTATGAACACAAATTGTAAAATATTTGACACTCTTTGAGCCAATTTTTGTTTCATCTTATAAAATAAATGTAAGATCAAACAGCGCAAATAACAGCTGATGCGGTGGACAGACTTTAAATTGACAAGAAAGAAGTGAAATGTAAATGACGAAAAAAACGAAACAGGCTTCTTTTTGCCTATGAACGTAAATTACTTATGAAAAGTTTTAAATATATACTTTTTGAAGTAATTTTTATTATTGTGCGTATTAAATTTAGCAATTAATTCGTACTTCCTAAATCTATCTGCATAAGTATTTTGCATTGTAAATTTTATTACATTACCTTGACATCTACATATTCCGAAATTCTCTCAGAAAATTGTTCTAAATTGATTATAATAATATAAAAAATAAGATTTTACTATAAATTAATTTAATAATTGATGTCAAATAAATTTATGCTAATTGTGTGTTTAATCAAATAATTTTGAGTAAATAATTTGTATCTTCAGAACAGGTTTAAAATATATTTCCCTTTTCGTAGATGATAGATGTTTCAACATCAAATAAATACGAGTAATGTGAACAAAAAATCAACTCTGTATTTAGTCGCAGAAATTGCGGGAAAATATGTTGAAATATTTCGTGTCAAATATTTGTGTAATCAGAACTTAGTTTTACGCTTCTTAGATATTTTTGCATTTTTTGTTTTATTGAAAATGGTTACAGTTTTTGTTCTTCTATTTTCCATACATATTTTTTGCTCCTTGCTTTGTTTGCATGTAAGAAAAGAAGATTGAAATTCTCTGAATCTATAAAAGTAACAACAAGAACAATGTGCATTTTTATTATGCGTTGCCATGCTTTCCATCATCATATTAAATGTATGTAAAATATTGAATTGGAACTCGTACTATGAATACTATAGACTGCAGTATTTTCTATATTTAATATTAAATTTTTTTTATTACAATAAAATAAAATATATTATATTGCAATGAAGTTTTATTAAAGGAAAATGCGTATAATTTCTTAAGGGTTAAATAAGATTAAATTTGAATTTGGTAAATATTATTTTAAATCAAACAACTATAAATTTTGAAGTCAAGTACAGTGGGATCGATTGTAATGACGATAATAAATGCGAAACTTAAGAATAAATGTTACGACATGTTTGAAAATGTTACAGCGGCTGAATTCAGAGTTTTTTTTCTTTAAAAATTGTGTGGAGGTGTACTAAATGTAAATATTGTTGCCGCATATTTTTCACTCAATAATTAGGATCCTTTTCCACGTGCCGTAAGCACCATAGTATACTAGAGAAGTACAAAGGGCAATAATTTTGTTCTCAATTTAAAATCATTATACTCGCACTCAATTATACTGGATTTACACCGACATAAATACCAGAGCTGTATTAGTATTGAGCTACATCTTATGTACTAATCTTACAGTTTTCAATAAAATATATGGAAAAATAACTTAGATTTGATCCCCATTTTTCGCAAAATTTAAAAAAATAGCCATTTTTAGTATAATGAAAATTGCTTAGATTTTTATAGGAAACCCTAAAATATGCCACACGAATACCGTCAAATGCTGAAAATATCACAATTTGTATTCAAATAACTCAGTAGGTTTTGGATTTTAACGTGCCACAAAAAAAAAAAAAAAAAAAAAAAAATAAAATAATACTAATAAATAAATAAGTAAATAAAAAAAACAAAAAAAAAAAAAAAGAAATAAATAATTTTATTTAAGGCATGATATTAAAATTATTTAACAATGGCCCAAATTCTAATTCAATATTTTACATACATTTAATATGATGATGGAAAGCATGGCAACGCATAATAAAAATGCACATTGTGCTTGTTGTTACTTTTATAGATTCAGAGAATTTCAATCTTCTTTTCTTACATGCAAACAAAACAAGAAGCAAAAAATATGCATGGAAAATAGAAGAACAAAAACTGTAACCATTTTCAATAAAACAAAAAATGCAAAAATATCTAAGAAGCGTAAAACTAAGTTCTGATTACACAAATATTTGACACGAAATATTTCAACATATTATCCCGCAATTTCTGCGACTAAATACAGAGTTGATTTTTTGTTCACATTACTCGTATTTATTTGATGTTGAAACATCTATCATCTACGAAAAGGGAAATATATTTTAAACCTGTTCTGATTAGATACAAATTATTTACTCAAAATTATTTGATTAAACACACAATTAGCATAAATTTATTTGACATCAATTATTAAATTAATTTATAGTAAAATCTTATTTTTTATATTATTATAATCAATTTAGAACAATTTTCTGAGAGAATTTCGGAATATGTAGATGTCAAGGTAATGTAATAAAATTTACAATGCAAAATACTTATGCAGATAGATTTAGGAAATACGAATTAATTGCTAAATTTATTACGCACAATAATAAAAATTACTTCAAAAAATATATATTTAAAACTTTTCATAAGTAATTTACGTTTGTAGACAAAAAGAATCCCTCTTTCTTTTTTTCGTGTTGTCTATCAAAGCAACATTGTTAAGATATTAATATATTGAAAGTTTTATTTAAAAAAATATATATTTTAACAGATAAAATATAAATGCCTCACTTCTTTCTTGTCAATTTAAAGTCTGTATATATAAAAACAACAAGTTTTTTAACCCAAGATGTCCACCGCATCAGCTGTTATTTACGCTGTTTGATCTTACATTTATTTTATAAGATGAAACAAAAATTGGCTCAAAGAGTGTCAAATATTTTACAATTTGTGTTCATACAATGCTCACACTAGCGGTATTTTTAGTTAAGGACAAATAGTTTGTTTATCCAAAATCAGCAGTTGTGTTAGTTTAATCGATTTAAAATTGGATACAATTTTATAAGCAAAAGCATAAATAGTCATCTCAGATAATGTAGCTTTAATTCTTTTTTAATATATGAAAATCATTGACATACATGTTCCCTAAAGAAAGTGTTTTTGAATTTTTTGAATAGATCATATATGCTTCCAGATATAGAAAATGGTTTCATATACGGTAATATAGTTCCATATATTATAATATTTTTGATAAATGGTTATATATATGAATCCATATATTACAAATATTTCTGTATACGAGCGCATATTATTCCATACATGGAACCATATATATCCATATATTTTCATATATGGACCATATACAATAATATATTATACTTTTTAGCTGGGTAAGAAAAATTTAATTTTTCATAAATTTTTAGTTTTAATTTTTCAAATTTTTATTTCCTTGGTAGTAAAATTAGTTGAAATTATAAACAACTATAATTTGAATGTTTTGAAAAAAAAAATATATATATATATAATATATGTATATATATATATATATATATATATATATATATATTATATATATATATATATAATATATATATATAATATATATATATATATATATATATATATATATATATATATATATATATATATATATATATTATATAACAACTATAATTTGAATGTTTTGAAAAGCTATAAAAATTTTACTTTTGTGAGAGAAATATCTCTATATATATATTATATATATATATATATATATATATATATTATATATATATATTATATATATATATATTATCCATATATTTTCATACATGGACCATATACAATAATATATTATCATTTTTAGCTGGGTAAGAAAAATTTAATTTTTCATAAATTTTTAGTTTTAATTTTTCAAATTTTTATTTCCTTGGTAGTAAAATTAGTTGAAATTATAAACAACTATAATTTGAATATTTTGAAAAACCATACAAATTTTTGTTTTGTGATATATATATATACATTTTAAGTTTTGTGATAGAAATATATGTATATATATATATATATATATATATATATATATGTTCCCAAAGGGAACATCATAAATGATTTGGTTTTGGAAAAAACAGCAAAAGAGTTTGGCGGATAATTCTTATATTTTAAAATTCTATATAAGAGTGTGGCAAGTAGGCGTAGAATAATATGTGTGAAAGAAAGGTTTTTGATATATCTTAGGTATACCCAGAATAGCACAATATTACAGGCAGAACTTTTATAGTCGATCATCACTTTTACATGGTATGTCGAGTGTTCCGAGAAACTGTTTTTTTTTTGCAATTTTTGATACGAAAGGCCGCTCAAATATTAATATTTTATACAAATATTTAATAAGAATTTAAAACCCATGGTTCTAATATATTTTCAAAGTATACTTAAAAAATCGTAATTTTTAGCTTGTAGCGGAGAAATTATTTTTTATTTTTATTTCTCCAGAAGTCTCCCTCCAACCGATGTTAGGGAATAGGTATTGGTACAAAAACCTGTACTGAAAACGAAAAAATGATCGGCTATGGAAAAAAAAAATTAGCATGAACCGAAGAAGGAAAAATGTATACTCTTTCTTATTTGGATGCCCGATACTACAGAAATATAGATTCCTTAGTAGGTATTATTTTTAAAATAAAGACAAAATAGTGAGTATCTCACTGAGTGATCTCTCAAACTCGAGAGTCTCCGAATGAAATCGCCGTTTATCAGCCATACATATAGCCTAGCCTTTAAAAATTTCAAATCGTCAACAAATTTGGAAATACACAAACTAACATAAAAATGATTTCTTGTAATCTCCTAAAAGTATTTCAATAAAAAGTGTTATTTTGTAACATACTTAGTGTCATATTTTTGAAATCATTACTAAGTCTTAGAAATCAAAATGTTTCCTCAATATTAAATATAAATGTATATGTTGTGATATTTTTTCTTTCTTTTAACAATAATAAAAGAAAGTAAAAAAAATATTAAGTGAAAGGATCTAAGGTAAATTAAATTTAAAACAATATTTCAATTTCCTTAAGAAAAAAAAGAAAATAAACATATACAATTACTCACTCATACACTAACACACATTGTAACAATTATATGACACCTTTCATTTAACAATATAAATATATTAAAAAAAATAATTATATAAAGTTTATATTTTTACTCACAAAACTCATTAAAAAAAAGTTAAAATTGCTTTTAAAATTTTAATGCTTTTTATTTTATTTTTTTTTTTTTATAACAATTATATGTTTAAAAACATTTATTTAAAATAGACATACATAGATGGAAATGTGTGTATAAAAGCTATAAAATATGGTAAAAAACAAGTCATCATTATTAGCAACATAAGCAAAAAATAGCATATGTACAAAATACATAAAATATATACCCAACAAACAAGAAGGGTAACATTTTAAGATTAATGGTTTTTATTTCATGTCAAATTATGAAGAAAAAAGAAAAAACACTTGTTGTTTTCACTGTTCTTAACTCCTTCTTCGAGGCTTTATAATTCAGAAAGTATTTATTTTCAAATCATTATAAATTTGATTTAATATTAGTTCGTTGGGCATATCTATTCAAGCAAATTTATTTTATTTGTAAGTGTAAGTGCGCATACATTCATAGATTCAAAACACACCCGCTTGACCTGACATAAGAAATTATTGAATGTTCGCAAAAATGAGTAATTCTTGAAATAAATATGTTCAAGAAATTATTGAAAATTAAATAAAGTATTTGTAGCACCGCAACTTACTCGATAATTCCTCGATATTAAAGATTAGAGTAATTTATCTTAAAATATCAATAATCCCAATATTACATTTTTTCGATAAAATCTAGAAAGTAACTGTTTCGAGAAATTATCTATTTTTTTAAATTTTTCGATATTTCCTTACTTTAATCCAAAAGCAACACATTTTCTTGTTTACACATGTTATTATCATAATTGAGTCACAATTCATACCGACCATTTGGAAATTATTGTTCTTTAAAATTTATGATGTTAGTTTAATTTCAAGATTTTTTTTTTTTTTTTTTTGTAAAAAATAATATTCTAATTGTAGAAAACTTTTCTTTTATAAAGATGTTTGCAAAATAGCATATTGATCTAATTGATTGATTTATTTTCTTACAAATTAATTTAGTAAACTTTGACCTAAAGAAAATGGATTTGAACAGCAGACAAACCAATATAATTTAGAAAATTATATCAATATATAATTTATCAAACTGTAGCGCTATGTCCTAATTGTCGTAGAATTTGAAGTTTTTAATTGCTTATATTATTAACTAACTTTAAAATATAATTTAAGTTTATTTTATTTTTTGAATATTTGATATAATAAAAAAAACATAATTTTAAAAATGAAATCAGCTCTTAATTTTAAATTGAGAACATAATGAAAATAAAACAAAGTATAATAATATCGTTTTGAACTATTGTCATGATTCGTTAGCAAAATGGATAACGAACAATTATCGATCTTTATCGAAAACGAAACTCTAATGAAAATTTTCTCGTTTCGCTACCGATATCGCTAAGGATTCGATATAGATATTATAAATGAATTTTCGGTATCGATCGATTTGTTGCCACAAACAGAACGGCAGGTAAGCTCTACGAGTTCATTCTCGAACACCTTTGATACTCGTTCTGTGAGGTTTTGTTTGAAAAGCCTTCGCGTAGTATACGAAGGCGATATCATTATCGAAGTTTGTGGTCAAGCGGCTATGTACATTTACCCACACACTTAATAACAATGGAAATAACGAAAATAACAAATTTAATTAATTATAGACTTTATTTTCATTTTATTTTTTTATAAAAAAAAAAAAAAAAAAACATCAACAAAGAAGTTTCATTTTGCCGTAAAAGATACAAAACAGGTTGTAGGCAAGACCATTTAAAATTCATTGAAATGATACTAATAATCCGTAACATAGATAATCTAGTTATCTAAAAAAAAAAACTTGGGGAGTGACAGTAACTTCTGGATGTAGTTTTCGAGCCATAACTGAAATGTTTTAGTCTCATTTCCAGTGTTGCCAGTTTAGCCTTTTTTAAGGCTAAATCTAGCCTTTTTATTTGCTTTTAGCTTCAAAATTTTTGTTTTAGTTCTAGTTTTTTTTGCCTTTTCAAAAAGGCTAAATGATAATATTTCAACAACGAATAAATTTAAATTTAATTTTAGAAATTAATATTTGATTGTTATTATAGATCTTTTATTAATAAGTAAGATTTTTTTATATTTGTAAATATGAATATATTGTTCATAATTATTTAAAAAAATTTCAATAAATTCGGTAGAGATAACCACTCTAGTTTATTGTCCTAGTACTGAGTATTGGACACTGTAATAAAAATTGTGCTTGAAGTAACAATTATTTTATAAAAAATTTTATTATTAGTTACAGTAGTCAATACTTTATTGTAAAACATTTGCCAAATTCGGTTATAATACTAGATACAAAATTCGGTATTCCCAACTGACAAAATTCAAATAATCAAATAAATATTGGTATTTTATTAAAAATTTAATTAATTAAAAATTTAAATGTGAAAATAATTTAAAAGAACTGTATACATAAAAAAATAATATATATAATTATCTAAAAGCAACATTATAAACGCGTTTACATACATTTATTTATCCAGGATAAATACATATTTATCATTTAGGAAACAGTAAATTTTTATGTAATTTATCTTTTTTTATTTTAGTTTTCTTTCTCTTTTATTTTTAGATTTTCTGGGATGACTATTATCTAAATTGAATAGGATATATTATAATATAATCATATGGTAGTCATTTGATTTGCAAGTTATATAAGTATATGGTAAGATGTACGGATAGCCCAAGAATCAACACATTTGATATTTGGACTGTAGATAAAAACTCGGTGATGGATCAATTTAAAAAGAGAGAGGAAATGCTGAGATTTTGTTAAAATCTGTTATACTCAAGTTTAAAATTTGATAGAAAAATTCATTTTGTATTAATTTTTAATACAATATTTATTAAAAATTTGAATGCTCTTCATAAGAGTTTTCTTGTGTTTCTGGTTCCTTTTTTATTGTAATGGGTTCACTTTTTTTCAAACTATATTTTATTATTTTATTGGCTTTAAGCATTTTTTAAATATTTTTTTACTATTACCCAATACATTTAAAAATTTCTGAGTTCTGAACAGTTTCGTGGATTGGTCTCATTTGGTAACAGCATCATTTTTTTGATACTCCTCAGTTACTTTTATTTGTAATAATGAGAAGAGAAATCTAATGATAAGAAGGAATATTTTTTTACGTTTATTCGACAATGTCGATTTTTTGCACCATATATGTAAACAATATCTTTGGTATGGAATACATATTATTTTATCACCCTTTAGGTAGCATTCATATTATTGAAAAGACATTAGTCTCAGTAATTTTCGCCCTCTCTTTTGCCTTCACATTATTTCTAGCATTTCTTTTAGAAACCTTTTTATTTTGTGAGCCTTCAGGACATTTATTTTTAAGTTTTCTGATAAAAGTTACAGTGCAGTTTAAGGAATGAGTCACATTCCATTTAGAGATATAGAGACTTCCCAGCAAAAACTTTTTGATTTTCGGTAATGACAACTACTTATTAAAGTAGTTTCTTGGTAATTAGGCTTCATTATTATTTGCCTACTCTGTATTACATTAATAAGTACTCAATATTATAATAGCACAGTAATACTGCAATCACGTGGACGAGTTGGCTAGAGCGCCGGATTAACAACCAGAAGGTTGTTGGTTCAACCCCATTCTGAAGCTGTAAGTTTTTTATAACAAAATGTCTAAAAAGATATTTTAAACTAAAAAGGGTTTTTGTCGCTTAAGATGTGCGAGAAGGTGTACTGAGTAAGACGTTAGTCATTAAAAACGAATGGTTGGTTTGTATCCAAGTTCGAGTCTCACTGATGAACTTCCTGTATTTATAGGGCTCAAAAAAGTGAATTTCCTAACTCACCTAGACTCCTAGCAATTTTGTTTTACATCGTCGACCTGGGTTTTGATTATAAATTTGAATTATGCATTTGTTTGAATTTTGTTAAACTTTCATTTACAGAAAATGCAATTATGCTATTACAACAAAATTTAGCACATTATTACTGAGAATAATAGGAAATTTTAATAATAGGATATTTTTTTCACGTATAATAAAGGTTTAAGGTTTACAACGGTCCTTAAAAAATCGTCATTCCCCTACATCAAAGTTAATTAAATTAATTATTATAGTTATAGTATAGGAATTATAAATGGGTCATTTTGCTAGCAAATATTAAAAAAAATATAACTAAAAGGCATATAGGTCCTTATCAAAAATGTTTAATTTTATGGCTTAAAAAAAAAACATATATACTTTTTAATATTTTATTTATTTTTTGAATCCGCTCGCGTTAATCATTTCGTGCAGGAGACGCAAAAGTAAGAGCGGTTTTAAGTTGAACATATACAAATATTTACAAGCTAAAAGTTTATGTACAATTGTGGTAAAAATTACGCGCAGTATTAAAACCTACTGAGTTATTCAAACAAAATTTATAATGTTTTCAATGTTTGATAGTATTAGTGTAGCATATTTAAGGGTTTCTTTGTCAAATTAAAATTTTTTTTTACGTACTAGAAATTGCGATTTTTAAAAATTTTCCGAAAAATGGGGTTCGAAGTTACTTCTCAATATATTATACGAAAATATAATTTACTAGAGTTTATTGCAAAGAAATGCTATTTAATATTGTGACCCTTTTTTAACTAAAAGTAAATTTTTTTTGGTCCATTAAATTTTTATCTTTCGAAATTTTTCGATGCTGCTCTATATTTCCGTTAAGCATTATACCAACCCTATTATACCAATTATGGTCAATTTCTTGCTGTCCATGCGATGTGCCTTATCAAAATCTATTTTTATCGACATATGATTTAAATTTATGATTTATTTATGGATATAGCTCAAAATATGCATAATTACAACGAATATCAAGTCCTTGTCTCCAAATTTGTATTCCGTTAAGGGTCGCATAAGACCCGTCCGAAAAACCAAAAAGTTTTAAGAATTAAAAAAATTTTTGTCATTAAAATTTTACTACCATTTTACTAACTGTTGAAAATCTGCGCAAAAAATAAGGTATATATATATTTTTTACTAAGTCATATTAGTTTACACAAGATCGAATGAAATCAAAAAGTATAAACGTGCGATCAAAATGTGTAGGAGAATGGGAAAAAGTTAAGTAATTTCTATCACTTTTTCTAAGTTTTTGAATTTTGAACAACAATCAGGATTATAAAGACAAACCTATAGTGCTAAAATATTGCACTCTATTAGTTTCTAATCTTGTGAGTGAGCATATTTATATATTTTGCCTTTTTTGCCCCACTTGTTTTTCAAATATTCAATTTAACAATATGAATATTTTATCACTATTTTTTATGCATTTTTCAAATGTGTATGTATAATATAATCATGATAGTAGCATTCATGTAGCTTTTATATAGTTAAAGTGATTTTCAGAAGTGGGCTTATGTGTGACCTATGCTCAATTATAGGCCGGTATTATTGAAACTCTTAGATGGGCCTATTACATGAAAGCGATGGTCAGTTAAAGACCGATCACCATTAAATTTCTCTAAAAAGGGTTTCGACTTTCGCTAAAGTTAAAGTGATTTTCAGAAGTGAGCTTATATGGGAGTTATGCTGAATTATAGGTCGGTCTTCGTGAAATTTCGCACATTTATACATGCTTATAAAAAAAGAAAAATAGATTTGCTGAATTTTATTTAAATCATGATCAATTTAAGCAATTTAAGAGCTTAAAATCACATTACGGAAGGATTTTTGTATAGTGGATAGGGGAAAATAATGGATATCTGCTAACAAATTTTAGCCCACTTGCTTCCTAATACCAAAGTAAATATATGTGCAAAATTTTATTACGATATCTCAAAAATTTGGGCTAAGGCTTACATTGACGGACAGCCAGCCAGATGGAAGGACGGATATCGTTATATCGATTCAGAAAGTGATTTTAAGTTGAACGTTACACTTTGAGGTGAGTGCTGTACTAATTTATTTAGCCCAGCGTTCTATGGTGTTTCTATTCATACAATATAAAATATTTTGTTTTTCAAATTAAAAAAAAAAAGAAAAATGGATTTCGATAAAACTTTTTTTTTTCATTTGACATCTTTTCAACGATATTAAACAGTAATATTGAAATTTACTACTTTCGTTAATTCAAAGTTTTGTTTAGGGCATTGGCCATTGGAAGTGTTTCTCAAATAAAAAAAATTTAGACTTATGACCCTTTCCGTTCCATCTACCTTAAAAATACAAAAATATGTCTGAAATTCCAAAAAAAAAACAAAAAAAAAAAAACAGTATGGGAATGTTTACGGCCTTGTCTATTAACATCTTAAGGATTTCAAATGATATTCCCAATAACATTGATTATTGTATACATACTCCTTTATTTTTTAGTATCAATCTCAATTGACAACCGTAGAAACTGAATCTATTGAGGTTTAAACCGACGGATCTAAATTTGCCTATTGTCCCATATACGTTCCCGTATATAGGACAAATTTTCTTTTTCTCCAAACGGAGCTCATGGCCATAAAGAAAACGGTAAATTGACATATGTACTATAGGGTATTCGGCGTGGATACCAAAAATTGTACAAGCTGCGATTAAATATCTATCGGGTGTCTTCTCAACATCCAAATTGGTATATGAATGACGGGTATCTCTTAATGAAATAGCGAGACATTCAAACATAGAGTTGATCTATGTATTGGGTCATTTAAATATTCCGGGTAATCTATATAGACTTGGATCCCTAATTCTAAGTGAAGAATTAGTTGGTATATCGCTTTCCTCATGCAGATCAATGATACCTTAGTACTTATCGAGGATAGTTTAACAAAGGTGGACAAAGTAGTCCATATGCTCTACTTCGAGACAATTATATCCCCATTATGCCAAGACGTCAGCTACGAACTCTAGTAGCTATTGATATAGGGCACTGGATTGAAAATATGCACACAAGGAAATTAGGACTCCCTTTTAACTACTATTGCAGAAGTTCATCAGAATTACAAATTTTGACAGCCCGTGTGTGTACTATCTGATCTTTCTATTATTGACTTAAGATTGATGAATTCATTTATACATGTGTCGGGGAGGTTGATATGGAAATGTGAACAAACATACATGATCCCTCAGGATAACACAACGGTACCAATAGGATACTAGCAAGCTGTCTTCTATTTTAGTTACAGCCGCCATTTGAACCTGAAATAACCTACAAACAAAAATTAACTAAAAATAATTTTCGACAAATAATTTTAAAACCACCCACTTATTTAAGTATTTACAGTAATAAAAAAAAACAAGAATGACAAATAGATAAAAAAAACAGCAACAACAAAAACAGAAATATACACAAATATACTCATACACTTCAAATACCATCAGAATATCATTTAGATTTTGAAGTTTTGTTGTTGTTCTCCATTGCTGTTGTTTGTGCGAATGTTGCTACTGCTGTTGTAGTTCTTGTTGTTTCTGAAACATAATACATGCACAAAAACTTGTTGTTGCTCCTGCTGCTGGTATAGAAGAGCTGTTTGTTTGCGCGTATATAAATGTATGTATGTGCGTTTGTGCAACTGTATATGACATACCAAACATTTTTTGTTGCGGAAGTCACTAAGAAGAGTCTTTCAGAATTTGAAATTCATGGTGATCAAAAAATTGGTAACATTAGGATATTTTAAACTACAACCATCTTTTCAGTCTCAATAATTATTAGTTTTGTACTGAAATTCGGTTAAAATATAAAAAATTTCACTCGTTGTTTACAATCGATTTAATATTTGGATAGTGAACAAATTTCGAATTTTTTGACACTTTTGAAAAACAAAAGTAAAAAGAATTTAAATTAATTAAAATATTAATTAATTAAATCAACCCCAGCCAAAAAACTTAAGTGACCGTAGCGGCACTTGATTATCAGTATCTTAATAAGCAGGTAAGTGTTTAATTTATTGGAAAATGTATTAATGTATGTAAGCGTAATCACATTTTTTCAAGGCACATGCATATGAAAATCTGTTTATTATAAAATTTCACAAAGTATGCAAATACTTTTTCAGCATTGGGATTATTAGAGGTACCACGTTTATATTCAAGAACAGTTAATTCAAGGATCTAAAGCTTAAATGTTTGCATAGCCTTACTAAAGGTTTGGTTAGCTCCTAGCTCAAATATTTTCTGAGAAAGGGTAATAAAATTAGTACGTTTAGTATTTGGTTATTTTGAAACCAGTCAGATTTATATCTTTAATTTCCTAAATCTGTAAATTTGGCAAGAGTTATTGTGAAACAATCCCTTAACATCTATCATTTAACTCGCATATTTTCGTTAGACGTCTCAACGGTCATATAAAACAAGTTATTCTGCTTTTATGTAACCATGATAATATAACAAACATATTTGTGAGATGTGATGTGATGTGGTAAATCTGATCAAATACATATTTATTAGGCTCACGCAGAGAAAAAACTTCATCACAGCATTATCACTACAACAATATTACGTTCTCATTGCTAATTTTCTTGAAGTTTTATATATATATATATATATATATATATATATATATAATATGTTTCTCTTAAATTATGGTTACTACAACTACCAAGCATACTGTGACAAATGATTTCCTTCTTTCGCCGCAATTGCATAAAGCTTGACATACCAGGAATTCCTTGTAAGGCTATTTTGTCTGCTTTTGGGTCCTAAACTTATATTCAACATTTTCTCGAGCATTAGCAACATAAAAATTTTTACCCGGAAGCTGGGAAAAATTTGCCAGTATATTTTGATCTGTAATATAATTTAAATTATGTTACAGATCACAATAAAATTCCAAATTATTGAATTTTATAATTATATGTTTATTATATGTTGTATTTTTTCGATCACACTTATTAATCGTTTTAGTGCTTTATAAGGTTTAACTATATTCTTTATGGATGAATAATTTGATTATATAATTTGTCTGTTGTTTAAATATGGTTTCAATTTTTGTGTATATATCTTTTCTTTAATGTTATTGAATTATTATTTTTAGGTTTGTTTTACGTTAATAGAACAAAAAAATTTTTTTTAAATACTACTTTTTGCATTTTTGAAACTTGTAATTAATATTCGAACAATATATTTTATTCTTCATTCGTATGATTAATCGAATAAAATCTTTATTTTATTCGATCACACGAATAATTAAAACAATTATAAAATTTTGTTCGATTAACATCAATGCCGAATAATTGACAACCCTAGTTGTTTTCTTCTCATAAAAACTGATCTTCATAACAAACGCAAAGAAGATTAATGCGCAATTGTAATATATATATATATATTTTTTTTTTTTGTTAAATTTGAATTATCGTCATATTGCCCTCCAGAAGTGACTACAAGGTATTCCTTTGGAAGATGAAAGAAGGATAGTAATGTATTTTGTTTTTTTAAATTTCGAATAATCTCCCGACAATTATCTAGTAGTCACTAAAAAGTGACTTCGGAAGATTGACAATAAATTTATCTTCGAAATGTTTGAAGGGTGAGTTTATGTTTTTTAAATACATATGTATGTGTGTATGTCAGTTAGTTGTAGATAAAAGCATAAAATTGGCAACAGTGCAATTTTTTAGTCAAATTCATGGCAGCCATGTTGAAAATGTTTTTGTTGCTATTTCTTTTTTGTTTTTCTATATTTTTACTCCAAAAAAAAGGAAACACAAAACAAAAATAAAGTTTGTGTATATTTATTTATTTTTTTTTATCATCATTTCATTTAAGAGTCCTGAGTTTATTTTGTTCAGAAGGCGTAACACAGGGAGGAAGTAAGTAAGTTGGGATGGAACGGGAAACTTAATAAAACTTTTTAGAGAGAGATTTGTTTAAAATGTTTACATATTATAAGTTTCTTTTTTAAATGGGAGTGTATGTTAAACAAGAAAAATACTTTTTAAGAAAATACGTATTTTTATTATTCAGAAAAATTAAAAACAAACCATTGTGCAAAAGATCATAATTAACAAGAGCAAAAATATAGTGTTAAAGAACCTGACAGTATACATAAATGTCCAGGTATCTTCTTTTCAGTGTTATATTTAGCTTTCTGCAAATGTCAATTGATTATCTATACCAAATATCAAATACTTATGTATTTCCTTTGGAGTTGAAATATTTTATTAGTAAGAACAACAAGCACAACAATTTTAAATATTGAGTATTTTTCTAGTTTTATAGTTTGGATTTTAGAACAATATTTTGGTATTTCATCGGTAAGTTGCGACTCATGCATTGTCTGACTGAATGATGGTGGTCATTTGTATGAGCAGCACGTTTGTCATATTACAAAACAATACGATTTTGAAATAAAAACATAAGATACAACAGAAATGTAATCATTATCATCAAGCAGTATACACACATACATACATACATACATACACACATATATGGGGAAGTAGAAGTGAAACGTTTGCAACCGGTAAAAGCACTCAACAATACTTGAGTATCCCCAGTGCGTATAAAAATTACAGCAACAATCAACGAAACATTTTACTACATAAGTACATTATACACACACAAACATATGGAAACATATACATATAAATCTACACTCACACTACAATAACATGAACTATTATATACTTTTGTACATGTGTACAAAAAAAAAAAAATAAAAATAAAAAAATGCACAACCGGACGGACTAAACATAACGTAATAATGAAGATGCTGCTGAACTGTGGATTGGAAAGCTTCAAGATAAAACAAAATAAAATTGCTGAAAATGGTTTTTAGACCTGCCCTTCAAGAAAAGAATTGGCTTGGATGATTTGCATACTTTTTTTTCTAACATCTAAAACTAACCGATAAAATTGAGTATAATATGGTAAAACTACAACTTCTATTTTAAAAGTTTTACAATTTAATTCGTTATATGGATCGGTCGAAATGAAAATGCAATAATAGTAATATTTTCACCATTATTTTATATTTTTTAACAAAATTTTTATTGTCTTACTTACGCCTTTGTCCGTAGGTCTGGTTTATTGATGCAATATAATCTAGCAGAGTGTGATACAAGTCGTACAGTTAATTTGTATAAAATATTAGCAAAAATTGATAAGACATAATAACTAAAAATTTTAGTATAAAAATAAATTTTTCCCTAGATTTTTTAAATCTTGCAAAAATTTTTGTTATTGAATTTAAATTTCTTTTGAATATGTTACATCTGAATATCATCACTATAATATCCATATCAACTTAACATGAAAGACTTAACTTTTCATAACAAATTTTACGTTTCTAAAAATAACCATTTTAGTATTTTTTTCTTTTTAATTTTATATAGTAATTTTTCGTAATTGTATCCTTCATATATACATACACACTAATTAACAGGGAAAAATGAACCAAATCGGTCCATAAATATATGAGATATCGTCAAAAAGTCGAAGAACCTCTAGAAAACATTTTTGTGTTCTACTTTTCCAAGCCCCTATATAAGCTAGCGACTTCGTTGTTGTACAGAAAATTCGAAACAACTTTTTGGATTTCTTTTTGCAGAAGATATAAACAATATTGGTCCATCAGTATCCGAGATATTGATAAAAATTCACCTTCATTCTTTTTAAAGTTCCTTTACAAGCGATGGCTTTCGTTCTTATATAGATCGATAAATCATTAAATATTTTTCTAAAATTTCAGTTTTTTGAATCAACCAAATCGGTCTATAAACAATCGAGTTATTTGTAAATCTTTCTTTATTTATTTAATGGCTGCTTTGCACATAGTTGTTGCTTTTATGAGTGCTGAAAAACAAAGAAAACAATAAGCTATATCATATTAGGATTTTCCAACTTTTTAAAGCCCCTATGTAAGCTAAACGCTTCGTTCTTTTACAGAAAACTCCGAACTTTTTATTTTTTCACAATTCTTGTGCTGAAAAAAATGAACAAAATCGATCCATTAGTATCCAAAAATATCGGCCATAACGCGTTTTAGAATTTTAAAGCTCCTTCGTTCTTGCGCAGAACTTCAAAAAAAATATTTTTCTCGAATTTCGAATTTTTAAGTCAATCTAATCAGTCTAGAGATTTTCAAAATACCCTTTTTATATCTTTCACCACAAGACAAAAAGGTATATATAAGCTTGTCATTCTGTTTGTAATTTCTACAATATTTATCTAGGACCTCAAAACGTGTATATATATTCTGGATCCTTATGGACAGAAAAGTCGATATAATGATGTCCGTCTGACCGTCTGTCTGCTGAAAACAGTTTTAGTTATCGCATATACGGTGGCGGACAAAACTAAACCACGGATTAGTACATATTCAAATATAGGCGAATAGCGATGAGAAATTCGTTTTTAATTATTTTTACTAGACCCGAAATTCTTTAAGACAAAACAAAAATAATTGAGTTTCTTTATGCAAATGAAAAAATTTTAAAGAAATATATGAAATATATACTTTTCATGCGAGACAATTTTAGGCATATTTTCGATTTGTTAAATACAAATGCTAAACTCATTAATATTTAGTATAATAGCCCTAAGTTTTTTAATTTTTATAAATTTGTGTAGAACACAGACACTTAAATTTGAAAACTTCCTTAGAAATTTCAATCCTTGCCATTTTATCTACGTGGGAAATTTCATCCATGACTTTTAGATTATACGCGTATTATTTTGCGATCTGCAATTTCCTATATGATTCCAAATATATTTTCTGTGAGAATATATATATATATATATATATATATATATATATATATGTATACATATGCATATATATATATATTGGGGGGATGATCACTTAAACATCAAGATAAATTATTGATATTTAATTAAAATTCTCAAGAATTAAAGAAGTCAAATCTCTTTTAATATAGTTTCTATAATTTTCATTACATAATAATTTCGCAATTGTTTTTAATGTTTTTCTAAATCTGATTTGAAAAATCTAATTAAAGATTACTCATACCACTATTATGTCAAACAAAACTATTGTTTGAGCTGCGGATGGTATGATTAATTTTTCCATTTATATATTTATTTTGTATACGCCCTTATCTACAGTAAGGTTGAATTTTAAATTAATTTTTCTATATTATGCATTTTTAATAATTAAATGATTATTGTATGTACATTGTACCAAAAAAAAAAAAGAAGGAAAAAAATGCTAATCGTATATTTTAATTAATACCCGTATTCTGAACTTTGTGACAGTGACAAAGTTTTAACAAAATTATTATTATTTTTTTTCTTGATAATTGTTTTTGTAATAAAAAGTTTATGTTATGTAAACATTAAAAACAAATACTGCCACATTGTAGAAAAGACTTTTTTTAAATTAAAGGAAATTTTTTTATTAAAAATGTGTACATATATATATATATATATATATATATATATATAGATATATATTTAATAGAAAAAATTCCTGTAATTCAAAAAATCCTTTTCTAAAACGTATATATATATATATATATATATATATATATATATATATATATATCCAGCCCAGGACTTTCGATTAGGACAAATATTACTAAGAATTATGATTTTTTAAATGAAATTTCATAAAGGTTACGAAGTTATAAAGTACATATTTTTCATTCTTTGCTGTGCTCCTTTTTAAAGAATTTACTATTTTTGCCATCATTTTCTACGTTTTCGTCTTCTCATTGTTAATCGAGGAAGCTGAAGCATTGTGAATACTTTCATCATGATCAATGTTGAACTTTCGTTTTGGGAAGCTACACATCTTCTGTCTACGGTAAATTGTAAAGCATTGGTGACTGGATTTGTATAAAAGGTATGTACTTCCATACAAATCTAGCTTCATACCGCGATTGTAAATAACTTTTTATTTTTTGTATTCCATTAATTATATTGAAGAATACATAGCTTTCTCAACTGGAGAGTCGCATCAAATATTATAATTTAATACGCTGTCGTTTGAGTCATCAAAACTTTGGACACCCATAAGATTTCTTGGCCTCTTGTAAAGAGTATCAATTGATGTCTATAATTTTGTTAGGGTTCTGGGTAACAGCTTTTTATAAGATACTGGTTTCTATATATTTTATTTTTTGTCTTTCATGTCTGGTATAAATTTTGTTACACAATTAGAAATATTTTATTTAAATGTGGTAGCATTCTTTTTAATAGAATGTCATAATCCTTAGGCATGTCAAAATGTGATTTTTAATTAATAAAAACCTCCTATTCTTTATATCATGGTTTTGTTATTAGTCATAATGATTAGAATCTCAGTGCTTTTAGGACTTTTTTAGTGCGTTTTTAAAAATTTGACGCGAAAAAATGTTAAGTCAGTGCTCGTTGTTTTTTTTTTTTTTGTACTTTTTAAAAGTTTTCGGTGACAATAAATTTCAAAATTTTAATAGTTTATACATGATTTTTACTGTCGAAAATTATTTGTATTATACAAAAAACAATTAAGAAAATATTCCACAAAAGCTTTGCGACAAAGTGACATATATTTTATTATTTGGTTTTATTTAATTAACTTTAATTAAATTCTTTAATCTGTGTTTTTGTATTGATAATCACTTTATTAAGATTAATTCATATTTACAGACATTTTTTAGTGCTTCAAAGTGAGAAGCTATTGTTGTGGATATCGTGATCATCTATTTTAATTATCTAAATTAGTGAAAATTATATTTGTTTTCTTTTTTTTAATTCTTAGTTTGTATTTATCTTCGGTCGTGTCCTGTAATTACACCGTGTGACAGTCATTTTCACACATGAAAAAAATCGATATATAGACCATACGTAGCAGAACATCGAACTCCGTTTTTCAATCCAGTCTATCAAATTTCCTCTTAAAAGAACTCGAAAGTTTCAAAGGATATCGATTTTTTAAAAGACTATAAAATATTTACGAATATTGTAGCGCCACTCTCTCACTTTGTCGCTATGAAAACCATCTGGCATTTAAGCCAACACTAATTTTATTCTCTCAAAGCATGCTACCGTACAAATTTTAAAATTTTGCTTACCTTTTTAGAAAATTATTCAAAATGATCTCGACAATTTTTATTACTTTTAGTAGAGCTTTTTGATCTAAGGTTAGTGATATATACATTTTTTTTATTATTTTTATTTTATATTTAACGCTTCGTTAACAAGCTTTTATATATTTGTTTTTATAAACCGATCGGAAGAAGATGTATATCATTTGATAGTGCTTTCGAATATCTATAAATTATCTTCGGAACGTACCAATTTATTGATCCGTTAAATGGCAATATTAATAGTTTTTTTATTTTTTTTCTGAGCTTGTTCATAAAAGTACTGTTATGGAAATATATCGATATGAAGGTAATATTATAATTATAATATTTTATAAAGAAAATTTCATGCATTTATTTAATGCAAATAATATATTTTCAAGTCATTGAATAAAAACTTCAGCAAGAACGTGGATGTGTATTTTTTAAGTTCCAACAATGCCACATATACGACAAAAGTGTGGTATGTAATTTATTTATTGAATTATATAAATTACACATAATAAAGCATATTCCTAAAATAGATTTTCTTTTTTATTTTTATGGCAACGCTTTTTTTTTTTTTTTGTTTATTTAAAAAAGACAAAAATATCAAATAATTGGTTAAACCAAAAAAATAAATAAATAAATATTGGAAGTAGTTCCACTTCTACTTCCTTATATTTATATCATGATATCAATTAAGTATTGGTATCAAATGAAAGCTAAGAATATCTACAATATAAAAATATTTTTTATCAAAATGTTGCAGTATAAAAACTTTAAAAAATTACCTTTTGAAAATGTTATCTTTTACTACTTATTTTCAAATATATATCAGCCAGCATCAATCAATCTTACACATGAAAACATCGTTATATGTATAAAAACAGAGACCATCCATAATAAAACTTTGTACCCAAATGTCAAATTTCCTCTCAAAAGGTTTTCAAAGTCTCCAAAGATGCTCAATTTTTCAGAATGTTAACACCTTATACACGCAGAGTAAGAATATAGTTATAGTAGCCATAATCTAAGAGCAACATATTATGATTGGAATATATGATCGCAGCTAAAAATAGATATAATTATAAATAGCAATTATCAGGATTCTATTTTATCATATTGTGTATGATTTTATGGTTCGTTTTTCATGTAATGATAAAATTTTTCATATTATTCTACTATCTTACTGAATTATTATCCCATTCTATCAGATTAAAATCTCATTTTATTATATTATTATTCTATTCTATCATATTAGTGCTCCATTTTATCATATTATTATCCAATCTTATAATATATTAAGATAAAACATATTAATTAAAAATGATTATTTTTATAAATTGTTTATTGAGTTATATATTGTATCATCATATGTTGTGCAAGATAATTCAAAATATTTTTCTTATTAACTAAACCCTTAAGTAGTAATTAATCAATATCTTATATTGCTTGAATCATACCCAATATTAAAAAACCTTGTCTACTTATGTTGATTGATTTACAAACTAAATTCATAACAAGTTATAAATTTTTCAACCATATTTGTAAAAAACCATTTTTATTTGTAATATTTTATTGTTATGGGAATAAAAATATTAATACGATTTGAAAACGAACAAGAAAAAAAAAATATAATATTTAATGGTAATTTTTATATTAATAAAATTTTGTTTCTGGTAAGAATATTCAAAATCATAAAATTTTTGTTAGTCAATTATATAAACATTTTGATTGAATGTAAACATTGAATGACAACACTGAAACAAAAACATCATTATTATGAACATCGCATTATTAGAATTAATGATGATTAACAATAAGATTTTAATATTATTGTAGTGACAATGACGTAATTATGTTTTTTATCTTCGTATATAAAGGATATTTTCCTAACGTTTTGTGCAGACATATTTAAATAAAAACTTCTGTTATATTGCAAGGATTCTTTCATTTTATATTTATAATTTGTTTAAAATTTGTGCATTTTTCAAAACTTTGAAGTAATTTTCACAGAAAACTGAGTACGTAGTTTTATTGGTTTATAGTTTATGTTTATGGGCTCTAGTTGTTTAATGCATTTATCGATTTATTCATGTGTAAAAAAAATTTTGGGAAATTATTGCACGGTGTTATAAATTGATTCAGATTTCAAAGTAGATAAAATTCCGTTATCTATAGAACATATGCTATTCGACGTTGAAAAATATAATAAAGAAAATATTTTAGTGCTTTTTGGGGAAATTAAAAGTTGACAACGCTGTATATTAAGAAGGATCATAGATGTTTTATTACGTATTTTTTTTTAATTTAATCCTACAGTACCTTAAAGCTTGTTGAGTGGTAATAACAAGAAAAATTCCCCAAACAACATCAATATCATTATCATCATAAGCATCGTAGTTGTGATAGATGTCACTTTAGTTGTTGTACACGATGATTGTGGTTCGTGTATTCTCTGGTAGTACTATAATTTTAGCACAAGTTGCCTGATATCAGCATTAATTCACATAGATTGAAAAATAAATACAAACACAACAACAAACTTTTTCTTTAAATTTAAATGTGTGAGCACACGAACACAAAAGCTTTTAACGTCACCCACATAAGCATAAATACCTACATATACTACAAACAGTTTACTGTAAACTCTTTCACACACACTAATGAATATGTGATAAACTGAGAATGTATTGTTTACCGAGTGTATATGTGTTAATATTCCCAGTTGCACACATTAACATAGTTTGTTTATGTATTGGAAATTCTTTGCACAATAGCGAGCTTCAATTTTTGCTTTTATTTCTTCACGCTAAATATGAAAAGTAAAATTTGTTATGGTATTAGTAGGAAAATTTCACTCAAAGAGCGTGATAAAAATAACTCTCAAAGAGAATAGGTTCTTTGTTCCTTTTTTAAATTTTTTGCTGAGAGAGTGTGTGAGTAAGATTGCGTACAAATGAGTAAATTTAGATGTGGGTGACTATTTTTGGAGGGGCACAGTGGCTTCAAATGTGTCAGTATTGTTAATTAAATGGGAAATTATTTACATAAAAATTAAATATTTTATTCGCTAAATAAGAAATTTTGAAAGTGATTTTAGGATGTGTTTCATTTTGTGTGTGAATAATTTTTATTGTAAATATTTCGTAGCATTTTCATAAAGTATTTAGAAATCTCAACTATGACGTTGGTTTGCGCCAAATTGCATTAGTGCAAAGCAGGCGACATATTTTTAGTTTAATAAAGTACAAGTGGAAGTAGCACCACTTATGCTCCTGAAATATGTTAAATTACAGAAAATACGTAATCAATTTTGCTGGTATCTCATTAACACACAAGTTCTAATTTACGAAACTACAACTTTTTTTAAAACTTTTTTAATGAACCTCAAATTTTAAAATCAAACCTATAATCCATGTATGATGGAAAATATTTTGATATCAAATGAAATTAAACAATATTGAGTAACTCGTAACTACTCCCAATTACGACAAATTTCGATCATTTCTAATTTTTTGTAGAAATTTGTTTAGGTTGTAAAGCTACCGAAATTCAAATTCACTTATTCCAATAACCTGGCCACCTCCAGTACAGAACTAGAAAAACTACAAATTTATGCCAATCAACACTTTTAATTTTGTTCAAAATTTGCATAGTATCCGTACTACCTAGAAAACGTCTCCTTTTTTTCGACATAGCTGGACATGAGCCAAAAAAATGACCTGTTTATATATATATATATATATATATATATATATATATATATATATATTTATATATATTATGAAATATATAAATTCGAAATGTTTTTACACTATGTATGGAAAATAATGTCACTTAAATGATCCCCGTTTTCAACTTCGCAATGATGGCTTCGTTTTAGAGCATTTTCCATAACATCTTTCAAAATTTGTGGCTGTAGCGCTCGAATTTCTGCAACAATGTTGGCTTTGAGTTCAAGAATTTTCTCGAGTTTATTCACATACACTCGCTCCTTCAAATATTATTTTAAATATTCGGGTGCTGACAAATGTGGCGAACGCGCTGGCCAATTAATTTCCGAATTTCTGAAAATTAGTCGCTCTCTAAAAATTTAACTTAAAAGTGTCACTGTATCGATCCTGCTGAAACCATATCTCAGGTATGTTTTCAAGAGCAGGGCATAAAAAATGTTCTATCATAAATCGATACCGCTTTCATCTCTATTTTCGAAGAAGTAAGGCAAAATAATATTTTTAGTTATAACACCACACCATGCTGCACACCTAATATGGCGCAAATAAAGTTGATAAATATATGTTGGATTTTCAGAACCCCTGAATCTACAGTTCTATTTGCTAATAAAGCCATTCAAATTAAAACGAGCTTCATCACATATAATCAGATTTTGAATAAAGTTGAGTTCATTTCTGGCCATTTGTTGAAATTTAACTGCAAAATTATGATGTTTCCGATGACCTGAGGGTTTTAGTTCTTGCACCTTATATGGGAGTAACAGTAAATCTTATTTTAGAATACGCCGCAGTAAAGTACGAGCCATTCCTTGCTGAGAAAAACGCTTTCTGTTGTTGTACGAATTAAACCTGATCTATCGGTTGGTAGCAAATCTCTGACGGTGCCATGTTGGTGGCGACGATGAACTAAGCAACGAATCATTGATAGCTCATTTAAACAATAAAATTATATTATTCTTGTTCATTGCTCACACGTGTATCTCTCAATTATATATTCCCCAGATGTTATTTATATAATCTGAATATATATAAAAGAAAAACTCTTTTTACCTCTTGCCTTTCAATTTTCTTGATATTCTATAAACAAATTCTGCGTGAAACTAGTAAAATTTATCCAACTTTTGTTTAAAGAAATCAAAAGCCGTATTTTTTGGGTTTGAAATTATGAAAAACTTAAAAAAATCGAAAAATATGTCACTTATATAGACCATATTTTTTTTTTTATTATCAGATTTTCGTTATTTAAAATGCAATCGATTTCTATATTTGTCTTCTGTTATAATAAGTATAATAAGTAATAATAGTTTTTTAACATTTAAATGTATTTTAGATGCAACTGCAGTTTTCAGAAGAAACTTTAAAAACTTATTCCCCTTCGATTTTTAGTTTTTCTATTTCATTTTAAAAATTTATTTATATATTCGATAATTCAATTCAGTTTTTTTTTGCGAAGAAAATGTTTACTATTTTTTAAAATTCTTTTGCGAAAACTACCATTTACTATACAAAATATTATTTCCTTAATATTTAAGTTTTTGGAGTTTTGTATATTGGATATCCTAATCAAATTGTTAGATTTTTCCACTGTTCGAACAAAACGAATAATTCGAATAAGGCATTTTTAAATACTCGAATTATTCCATCGTGCATTAAAGATTATTCGAACTGTTCGTATAATTTAAAATGGAAAATTTTGATAAGTTTTCAAAAAAAATTATTGAAAAATGAAAACCAAAGAACAGCTTAAATTAAATGTGTTAAACATAAAAACAGAAAATAAAATTAAATTATCAATTATTTTAGTAATATATAAAAAAAAGGTTGTTTTATGTTAACGAAAAAGAAAGGGAAAAATACCTTAATTTAACTTCAATAAAATACCAACCAATAATCTTTTCAACCCTCTAATGGAAGGGATATATGGAACGGATTATTGTCTAACGTTTTTGATAAAGGTAATAAGAATTATTTATCTTTTGATATTATTTTTCTACGTTTTTTCAAATGAACTTTTTTATGAAATGGGAAATGTTGGGGTAAAATGGAAAGTACTAAAAATAGCAAATCTAAAGATATATTTTGTTTATTAAATATTTGTAAATGATTTTTGTATTTACGTGGTCTCTCAAATACCAAAATGCAAGTAAATACCCAGCAAAAACTTTGCTTTCCTGGTAAGCTAACAAGTATAATTGGAAACAAAAATATACAACTTATTTTTTGCCTGAATAACTAGTTATTTTTGTTCAAGTTTTCCACAAATTCATGTAGTAATTTTTTGATTCTAGGGGTACTAAAAAATATGTACCTAAACGAAAATAAAAATAAAAAAATTTTTAACTTGGGCATAAATTAGCCATTTGTATTTAATTTCTAATATCTTATTCATTACATCATCTCTCACTTAATTTTTTTATTATAAAATAACCTTTTAGACATTAAAAAAAACTAACAGCATCAGAATGGAACCAACAACCTTCTGGTTGCTAATCCAAACTCTAGCCAACTGATTCATGTGATTTCAATATTACTGTGCTGTTATACTATTGAGTAATTATTTATGTAATATTGAGTAGACAAATAATAATGATGTCTCATTACCAAGAAACTAACCTAATAAATAGTTGCCATTATCAAGAACCAAAAAGTTTTTGCAGCACAGAAAAAATCATATATTTTGAAATTTTTTTCACAATTATTATGAATCGAACATGACTTTTTTTCCCAAACTTTTTTCATAAAAACTAAAATTTTGTTCATGGATATTATTAAATTGTTCATAATGAAAATTTAATAATTTTGCAAAAATTTTGTTAAATCTTTGTTTAAGATTTATTAGATTTGATTGCAAATGATTTGCATAATTTCGCTCGCATTCTACTACATATCATTTTGATAAAAAGCGCTGCTCTTCTGTTCCTATAATGTAGCTGAAAATCATTAAAACCTGAAATTTTCTGAAGAAAATTTTAAACATTTTTGTACAAGTTAAAAATATAAATGAAAATTTAAATAATTTATTTTAAGTCTTCTTGACTATTGATTTATTTCAAAAAATGTAAAATGCATTAGGAGTAGTCTAATTCATAGGCGTAATAAGCTAATGTACGTGTTGGTTTTAGGAATTCTTGATCTTATCGATTTGGAGTTTATTTAGTTATTTTCAAATTGCGTTTGTATTATTTCTTTCACTAAGTCAAATTTTTTATTTGTTCTATTAAATTTTATTATATATGTTTAATTCATTGATGATTAAAACAATTATTTACTTTACTATACTTTTTTTTTTATTATTTACTATATTTTCAGCAAAATTGAAATGATGGAAAATTTGTTAAATTACACATCGCATTTTACCCTAAAATATTTTTACTACGTTACCTATTCCAATTCCACAATTTTTAAATCTATTAAGATCTAAAGAAGCATATGTTCTTGGGCTAAACTTTTTTGCAGTTTGAATATATACAAAATAAAATTTTTAATTTTGTGTAGATCGATTTGAAAATGCTCTAAATTTGAACATTCTTCACAAAAACATCAGCACTTTAAAAACCTTTTTGAGTATATTTTATTTACTTGCGTACGAAAAACAATACGAGTAAAAACGAAGATTTCATGGATGAAATATAACTTAGAAATGTAGTGCAATAATAAAAAACATCTATAAGTGACGTCAAAAAAAAAATATTAAAAATACGAGAAAAAATAAAATTTTCTTCATTACCCTATACGCCATAATACCCCCTTTCTCCTATACATTTAAGGGAATTACTTAAAACATTTTTTTTTTAAATGACTTGACTTAAACCAATTTCGCTCTTTAGTTCTTATAAAATTTAATTTTGAAAAAAATATTTTTTTTTAAACTTTTTTTTTACACATTAAGCTCCAACGGCAAATCATCATTCATATTATTCATTTTTGTACAGTTTCCCAGCGAATAATCTTCCACATATCTCATTCTCAAACTCTTTAGTTTTTTTTTCAGAATTATACCTTAAACGTTTGGAGCTGGTTAGGCATGTGTCAGAGTCTAAATGTAATATAAGAGTATTTAAAATTTTTAAATGTTTTTCATGAGTGCGATGTTTTAAATGTGTGACTAATTCTTTAGAAAAAGAATTATTTACATTTTTTAATTTTTTTATTAAAAATATTATAATATCTTCAAACTCAATTAATGTTGCCGAATTTTTCTCAATTCTTTAATGGCCACATCAAGTCGCTTCATGGTGTTATATAAGTCGGTCAAAAGTTTTTATACCACTATCCGAGAGTGTTAGCTAATGTAATCAAATAGTGCATGATTCACACATTTATAATTTATAAGAAAACTCTATACCATGTTAGATAAAGATGTTTAACATCATGTGTTAGTCTTTCTTGAGGCAAAACATAAGACTTTAATATTTTCCGTTTATGATAAGATCTATCGAATATTTTGCAACATTTACGTACGTCGTACGCGTTAAGAATATCACTTATAAAATAATTTCAATTTCCATGATAATTCCAAAATCTTTGAGCTTTTTTTTTTTTTACTACGTAATAAATGTTAGAAGTAATACTTTTATTTTTGATTGTTAAAGTCAAAACTGCAATGTTTATTTAATTGACTTGATTTTAGAATTATAACTTCTTTCTGTAACCTCTATTATTTTAAAAAGAGTTCTCTGACCACTTATTTGCTGTTATTGAAAGGCAACCTTTAATACCACTTTTCTTTTCAGAATAAAATATATTTCCATTTATATATTTTTTTTAATTAAAATAAATAAATATATCTATTTATACCGATAGTTAAAAATATGCTAAAAGAAATTTAATATTAAAAAAATTATTATTTTATTCGAATATACGTCATAAAAATATTGGAATTATTCGTTATTCAAAAAAGACCATTTTTAAATTCATCGAACAAATATTTGTATCAAAAAGTGAGCAACTTTAAATGCATAAATCGTAATACGTAGATATCGGATTTTATTGATTTTAAAAACGATTAAAGTGTTTTTGTATACACGTTAAGCCAAGTTAGTCAAAAAGAAAAATTAGTTAGAAATCAATGCATTTGCATATGTATCAATGCATTTGCATATGTATCAATGCATTTGCATATTTTTAAGTGCGTTTTTAGTAGAATTTCTTCGCCAAAAAATTTAAAAAAATATATTACTTAAATTTTACAATTTTTCTAACTACTAATATATATTTTCGATTCGACACACATTTATACCATTTTTTAGAAATAAACCAAAAGAAAAACTATACAAAAATTTTAAATTTTTAGTATAAATAAAAAAAATAAATATTTTAAATAAAATTTTAAATAAATAAATATTTTTTTAAATAATATAAATTCCTACACAGAAAATTTTGTACATAAATAATATTTAAGCATAATTTCTTAAGCATTAAAACTTTTTTATATTTTTTCAAATGAATCAAAAGTAGAGAAGACTGAAAAAAACTTTTAATTGTTTGAAATTTTCTTCGGAAAATTTTAAGTTTTTGATGATTTTTAGCTAGATCTTGGGAACAGAACGGAAGCGCTTTTTATCAAAATGCGCGCAAAATTATGCAAATTTCTAAACGTTATTTTTTTACAGATTTTCCTTGGAATATTGCCATTTTAAGGCATTTGTTGTTAATATTTTCATGTATAACTATTTTCATTTACCATTTGCGATCAAATCTAATAAAACTAAATTAAAGATTTAACAAAATTTTTGCAAAATTCCTAAAATTTTCATTATGAACAATTTAATAATATCTACGAACAAAATTTTATTTGTTATGGAAAAAATTTGGGAAAAAAAGTCATGTTCTATTCATAATATTTGCTAGAAAAATGTTAAAATATATGCATTTTTTGTTATGTGTATCTAAAACTACTACTCGCTATAAACCTACCCTACCTATTTTTACCTCAATTGTATAACTTTAGAAGAAAATTGTTTCCAAAAAATCTTTAGATTTTTATTGTAATAGTCCCTTAGATATGCGATAAGTAAGATTGTACCTTGTAGGGCTGCACGCCATATTTTCATTTGTTATCAACTTTGATAAGAAAATAGTTATCGCACAATTTTAAAACTATTGCTCTAATAGTTAGCGATACATAGTTTTACTTTGTATAGAGCTATCACTCTCCCTGTCTATCCCTCTTATTACCATCACAATTGTGTGTTACCAAAAAATTTTAAGACTTCCGTTGTAATATCTTTTTAGATATGGAATAGTTATTATTTTGTTAGTATGGATTTACTAATTTCCCTGCTCCGATCTCAAAATAAAGTAGTTTATTTGAACTATGTTGCTTTTCAAATGACTAACTAGTTTTGAAACTTTTAAAAACATACATTTAATAGTTTTTAAACGTATGTTTTTAAAATGCAAAACCCTCTATACAGTTTTTTTGTTTATGCACCCAGAGAAAAATCAAACACATACGTATTATCAATACCATTGAGTGCCAATAGTAATTCTGCCTCGTATGTGTTCAAATTCAAAACTTTGTGTCAAATCATTAACAAAAAATAATACTAATTTTGCGTCAAGTTAATACCACTTCAGTATCGAATTATTAAATTACATTATATTTATTTAAAATTTGTAAATGAACGGTGGTAAAAAGCCGATACCGTAAATTGTCAATGTGACCACAACGTCGTGGTCCACGTCGTGGATTTTAAATCCAATTTTTTCCCTTAGTGTACACATTGAATATTTTAGAAGCGCAAAACTCTCCACTTCTCTTTAAAGTTGCAAATATTACAAAATATCAGAAATAAATTATATATAAGATTTAGTGATTGTAAAAGACAAGGAGGGTTTTGAATATAGTCCCTTTATATATTTATTAAAAGTAAATTAGTTGGTACATAATTATTAAAAATTAAAATAATCTTTTCAAATTTGTAAGTGTAAACGATCCACTTATAGAAAAGATTTTTCAGAACCATTATATTATTATATTAGTTTCAACTGTGTACGCCTTTATTGTGAAATGGCGAATAAACACTTTACAAAAGGCTAAAACGCTTTTGCAATTTTTATAAAACTTTTAGTTTCATAATCATTAGAAACCCTTAAATAGCAGTACTAAGTATACAAAGACATTTTTAATGAATTCATTAAAAATTAAATTTCGTATATAGTCGATGGGCTTAAAAAAAAGGCCTAACTGTTTTTTGTATAACTTATCAAGAGACAAGTTAAATAACTTTTTATTGTTTGATAGTCATAAAAAATTGCATATTCATCGTTTTTATGAATATATCAGAAATCCACAAAAATGCAATTGCTTGTTTTTCTCCTGTACGTTGAATTAAAGCATCATCGATAAAATGTTTATCCATTTTTAAGCATATATTTGCATATTTCACCCTTAACGGTATGTTTTTGCATATAGTGATTTTTATAGCATATTTTGTTACTCTTAGGGCATCTTTAACTACTTTATAGCATATTTTGATATTTTACAGATATTTTTTTCTTTTATTCTCTACGTGCAATTTTACGATTTTGTTATTTTTTTCTTTTTTCTTTCATCTGAAAGCGTTTTTATCGGCTATTTTAAATTTTAATCTTTTTTCAATTATTTGGATTAGTTCATAAGTTTTCGAAACAACTAATGTGTAATTTTATATGACTTTCATACAAAAAATTAACTCCCTTATTTTGTAAATCGCTTCACCCCACTTTGAAAAATTTTCCATACAAATTTTTGAAAAACAAAAACAATTTATATGAAAGATTTTTCATAGTGAAGGGAAGTGTTTTACAAAATTAGGGTGTAAGAGTTTTTTTACACTCCTGAAAAGTTGTTGAAAAACACATAAGATTTTTCGTCCGCGTACCGACGATATGATTTCTCAGCTAATACTAATGTTTAGAATTAGATGGATAAGCAAATGGAATAATAAAAAAAATTGGGCAATTTAAAATAAAACCTTTCAACACATTTTATAGATAAATTTTAGTTTTTTCTTATCAAGATATTAATAAAGAACTTCGATTAAGTGGAAAAAATTTTTTTTGTTTAAAATTTAAAAAACAAAAATAGTGTTTTAAGAGCTTAATTTTACGTTTTTAAAGCGTATTTTTCGTTTTTACTGCATATTTAATGTGCATAAAACACTTTTTTAGAGTATACTTGTAGTTTTCCTGATCATAACACTTAAGAGACACTACTTGATATTCATAATAGGCCGAAAATATGAAATGAATGTAGTATTTGTTATTATTATTATTATTATTATTATTATTATTGTTTAAAATTTAGTCATAAGAAAATCATTAAAAAGCATAGAAAATGTTCATTAGCATTTATAAAACCAATTTTTTGAAGATTTCCAATAGTTCATTTAAAGATTTTAAAAATTTTGGGTCATTTTACTGACAGCTGTTCTAAGTTTTGTTTATAAATCTATCACAATATCTTCAAAATATAAAAAACTAATGAGAACTAAAAAACATAAGTTTTTAAATTAAAGAACAAAATTTAGCTTTTTTCTGAATTTATTTTTTGGCATAATTAGCCTTTTTATAAGTTGAATTTAGCCCATTTTTTCTTGGCTCCTGGTAACATTGTTTATGAGGTATAAATTATAGTATGGTGCTGTTATTTGGAGTCCACATTGAAGACATTTTATTCGTTATGCTCTGCTTCACTTAGACTATATTTATCCGTCTCCGTCATATGAATGCCGTTGATTGCATTTTGGAATGATTTTATTGGAAAAAAGATGCAAGATTCGATCAATGCTATTTCTATTTGACTTACTAAATGTATATATTGATTGCACAGAATTATTAAACAAAATATCATTTCATGCGCAATGTAGAATAACACTCCGTCATATCCATGTCAGCTTACATCATAGAAATTATGTGTTAAATGGTCCGTTAACCACATCATTAATTTTTTAAATAATAATCATATTTTGAAATTTACTGCAACAAAACCTAATTTTATAATTTTAAAAGCTTTATACTTGAGAATATGTAACAATTAAAATTATAAAAAAAATAAAATAAAAAATATTTTTATAATTTCTTGTTTATATAATAATAAAAATAATAATAATAATGATAATAATAATAATAATAATAATAAAATAATAAAATAATAATAATAATAATAATAATGATAAAATAATAATAAAATAATAATAATAATAATAATAATAATAATGTAAAAAAATGTTCTTTAGACAAATAAATAAATAAATAATTAAAATAAAAAATACAAAAAAGTCCTTCAAATATTTTATCCCAAGTATCCTTAAAAGTTTCCAATAAATAAATTCCAAAATAACACATGTTAAACACGCCAAAATCTAGTATTAAAATTACATGTTTTTAACCAATCGACGATTTTAAAATTACTCCTACACAGAAAAAAGTTTAAGTTCATAATATTTAAGAATAATTTCTGAAATATTAAAACTTTTTTTCATTTTTTTAAATGAATCGAAAGTCAAGAAGACTTCAAATAAATTATTAAAATTTTCATTTATATTTTCAATTTGTAAAAAAATGTTTGAAATTTTCTTCAGAAAATTTTAGATTTTTAATGATTTTTAGCTGCATTATGGGACCAGAGCAGAAGCGCTTTTTATCAAAATGATATGCTGCAGAATACGAGCAAAATTATGCAAATTTCTTAACATTATTTTTTAACAGATTTTCCTTGGAATTTTGCCATTTTAAGGCATTTGTTTTTAATATTTTCATGTAAAACTATTTTCATTTATCATTTGCAATCAAAGCTAATAAAACTAAATCAACGATTTAATACAATTTTTGCAAAATTCCTAAAATTTTAGTTAAGAACAATTTAGTAATATCTATGAACAAAATTTTAGTTTTTATAAAAAAAGTTTGGGAAAAAAAGTCATGTTCGACTTCTAACATTTATGAAAAAAATTTTCAAATATATGAAATTTCTCTGTGCAAAAGAAATGTACAAATTTTATTTTTCAAGCCATAGAATTTAATGTTCAAGTAATTCTTTCCTTACATTATTTGAATGATTTTAAAATATATTTGAAAGTGAAACCAATGGTAAGTTGAGTATTTATACTTATTCAACTTTAAATTCATTACTTATAATTTTAATCTGCAAAAGGATAGAAGGATATGATTTTTATATTTTATTTGGTATCAATTTAGGAGTAATTAACAATGAAAAAGCTGTAGTCAGTCAAGAGCAACTATATAATACCCTAAACCATAATGAACGCCCGGTAAAATAATCTTTGGGAGAAGTCCTTATATAGAACCTATGATCATCTATGCATCCATCCTTGTTAAAATTCATACTGTGGTTATACACTAATATAAATCTTATTTATGCCAAACTTAGTTCAAAATCTAGCATTTTTATGAAATTTATTAGCATTAAAGTGAATCTTATATGGAAACTATGTTCCATTATGGACCGATCCTTTTGAAATTTAGCAATATCATTTGTAGTTACATAAATTTTAAATATTGCAAAGAAAATCACAAAATAAATTATTTATATGCCATTTATGCGCCTGAAAGTGACATTCGGAATCGGCGTGGTATGAGAGATATGTCCAATTAGTGACCGATCTTCAGAAAGAAATTCCGACCGAAATTTAATAGCACTATTTATATTTAAAAATTATGATCAAATATACACCCAACCACTTGAAATTTTAATGTACGAATAATGCCGAAAGATAACAAAATATGCGCATACTTAAGATAATTATGATCACTAAAGCTATTTTCTAGGAAAAAATTGCATGAGGGCACGGCTAAAAGATCAAACTGTGAAATTAAGAAAACATGTTGTGATGTATTTAAAACTATTATAATTTTAGAATTATTTGTTTGAATATCTCAAGAATATTTAAAGATAATATATTTGAAGGCGCTGAATAGGCAAATAATTTTACTGAAATTTCTAAATCCTATTCCATTATTTGATGCCCAAATCGACACTATTGAGCAATTGGCTGATTTAAAAATACTTTATAAAAAAGCTATTATTTTTGAAATTTAAAAGTCCTTTTAAAAGGATTTTCGAACACGAAGTCCTATTATAAATTGCCTCTGCTTTCATGTGTACATGGTTTCACTTATGTGTGAAAAACGCTGTTGAACGGTGTTATATATACAAGAAAACTACCAATATGTACTCCTTTAATGAAAGTGGTTTTCAATCATCTATAAAGCCGTCTCCGTGGACATACCTTTGGTATATGTGTGTCTCATGTCTCTCCACGTAACCATATATATAATATAAAGATCCATCTATCATAAAATAAAATTTGTACTTACTTCAAAAGATAAGACTTAAGAAAGTATTAATATTGAAATTCTAAATTAAATAAGATTTGCACTCTATGTGTAGTATTGGTCAAAATTTCTGATTTTTTTAACAACTTTTTCTTTCAGATTTAAGAACTAATTTCAAAAATTAGGAGAAAAAATCTACTTATGTATATTTGTCATCATTTCACTACATTTTTAAGCATGCAAAAGTATATATATATATATATATATATATATATATCCTTCTATATATACATATATATCCTCCTATATATATGTATATATAGGAGGACATTCAATTCAATCGCATTTTTAAATCAGTGAAAACAAATGAAATACTTTATTTTACACATATTTCAATTGTAAATAGATTTTTCCCAAAACATAACACGTTTTCAAATCTTTAATTAACATAAATTTTAAAATTGGGTTAATGTGGTGAAAATATATTGGTGTAAAGAAGGATGTATAATTTTGCAAATTTTATCCCATTTTTGCAAGTTTTCTGAAAAAACTTTTATTTCCTGATTAGCTAGCGCGTGTGATTGGAAAGAAAAATAAACTACTTATTTTTTGCTTGAATAAATTGTTATTTTTGTTCGAGTTGTCCACAAATTCATGTAGTTATTTTTAGACTCTAGGGGTACTCAAAAGTATGTATCTAAATGAAAATAAAAATAAAAAACAAAAAAAAGGTCCGTCAGTGAGATTTGAACTTGATCACGAATTAACCATTCGTTTTTAATGAGTAACGTCTTGCTTAGTACAGTTTGTCAAAAGAAAATTAACAGCATCAGTATGGGGTTGAACCAACGACCTTCTGGTTATTAATACAGCGCTCTAGCGAAGTGATCCACGTCATTGTAATGCTACTGTTCTATTATACTATTGAGTATAATATAAAGTAGACAAATAATAATGACGACTCATTACCACGAAACTACTTTAATATGTAGTTGCCATTACCGAGAAAGAAAAAGTTTTTACTGGGTAATTATATTTCTTTTTGTTGTTAATTTAATGATTTGAAGTTATATAAGAAAATCTAAAAAAACAGATCAAAAGTGTGATGCCTTAGTAAAAGCATTAAAACATATGAAAATTGAAAAGAACTCAGTAAATTGCATAGCGATAAAACTAAAAGTGTCTACAGCCAATATGAACACATAAAATTAGCTTACTAAAGGAAAAAAATCGGGATTTAAAAGTCTCAGAAATAGTAAATGCTGTAAAAATACACAAATGGTCTGTGCGCTTAAACTGTGCGAAACAGTGATGCCAACAATTACCAACATAAAAGCGTAGAAATGTTTAAGAAAAGTGCAAAAAAGGGCTAAATTTAAAAAGACATATTCAAATTAAAATTTTTTTCTGAACAGTAAAAACAAACATATAAGCAAAATTTTTGCCATTAATCAACCATTTATATATGTACATCTCAAATTATTAATAGCAAACTGGATAAATTAAAATGCGAGTTATGGAGATTATATTTTAAGAACTTCGATCCAAAATTGTTGAGTTCTTTGAATACTGCTCCACTCAAACAATTTTAATTGTTGAAGACACTTTTTTAGTAATAAAGTTTCTTTACGAATTGTTGGTATCATTGGATAAATTTAGGTACTAGTAATTTCACGATTATAGGGAGAACTAAGCACAAAAATTATCAAATATAAGTAAAAATTTAAAGAAATTAATAATAGAAATTAAAATAATTTTCCATTTTTGTAAAAAGTAAAAAAAAAGAAAGAAAGGGTTAAAAGAAAATTGTTAAAATGCTAAATTTGTGCGTTCTTTAGTTTCGAGCTAAAAAAATATTTTTCGCGTTTTGGACTATTAAAAACTGGCTAAATCTAGCCCGAAAAGAGCTAAATTGGTATCACTGGTAGCAACTTATTACACCTATGAAGTAAACTATTACATAGTGTTGCCCGGAGGTATGAAAAAGGATTCTATATTGAACTTTAAAAAAGCTAAAACAAGGCTAGAAACCCCAAAAACTAAGGCCAGAAAAAAAGTTAATTTCTTTTTTTTTAATTTAAAGACTTATTTTTTTGGTTCTCATAAATTTTTGACCTTGTAAAAATTTACAAATAAAACATAGACGACACATTAAAAATCGCTCAAAAATTTCGCATACAAAATTTGAAAATAGCCCATTGTTTTGAAATGATGTTCCGTAATTTTTCAACCATATTTCCTTTTTGATTAAGCGTTTCTAAATTTTTGGCTGATTTTTCGCTCTTATAGGATTTTTTTTAATATATTCGTAAATAGATTCTATTATGTTCGTCAATAGTTTTTAATGAAGATATTAAAAATTAATTATAATAATTGATTCAGTAAATCTATAGTATTAGTTGAGTTATTATTTATTTGGATAATGAAGCGCAAATATTTCTATTATACATATGTTGCATAATTAATCTCGATGATTTTTTTAAAAATAAAATTAGTAACAGCAAATAAGAAATTATTTTCTTTGTTGTTGAAATACTAAGATTTTAGCCTATTTATGGCAATTTTAAAAATCAAAAAGGGCTAGAAAAAAACCTAGAAGCTAAAAGGAAAATGTTTAAGGCTAGAAGCAAAATAAAAATGCTAAATTTAGCCTTAAGAAGGCTTAAATAACAATACTGATTTCAAGTACGAGAAACAGCTGCCTATTTTTATAAATATTGTTGTATAATTTTATATTAGTTTAATTACTTATTACCTATCTGTTTTCATCACATAATTGAACTTTGATATTCAAGTAAACTCGTAAATACAAAAGTTATTTAAAAATGTTTAATAAACACTGAATAAAATTAAACTTGCCATTTCTACTATGTACCATTTTCCCCAACATTTCTTATTTTACCCAAAAACAATTGACTTGAAAAAACGCCGATAAACAATACGAAAAGACAAATTAATCTTATTATTTTTACGCGAAACTTTAGAAAATATAATATTCTATATCAAAATTTCCTAAAATGGGGGTCCGCGGTCCCCTAGGGGTATGTAGCAACATTCCTGGGGCCCGCGAGAGATAAATGTGTATGGAATTATTGTACATGATATATTTGTCTGCATTTTTTGGTATATATAATTATGCCAAAGATGTATTCTGTGGTGCCTTTCCTTCGGATGGGAACAAATGATGGAAACTTCGAACAATATATCAATATATTGATTTAAACACAGAATATAAGACTTCATGTCGAACGGAAATATGCTGAAGAGATTATATGAATTAAAGACAGAAGTAGACATTTATGCATATATCTCAAAATTTTCGAGGCTTTAAGTAATCTTATCATTAAACTACAAGCAAATTTATTAACTGAATTTGATTCAATAAGTGCTTTTATGTATAAAATTTCTTTATGCGAAAGACGTCTTCAATCACCTCTATACACAGAAAACAAATTTGTTAGAAAAAATTATAAATCCTACTAGAAATCCTAGTTTTTTATATTTGTAATAATTTAACTATTATTGTAATGAATTCAGGTTTACTGCAAAAATAAATTTAATCAGTTTAACTAATATGTTCTTTTATATACATAATTTAACAGATTTCACTAACACAACCAAATTTTGGTACTACGTGATGGTAGTTCCAACCAATTAATTTATAAAAAGAAATGAAAAGAAATAAAGGTAAGGTCAGACTAGGGACATATTTGACATAAACTGACAAATCTTTCTTTGCCGTAATGTGACCGTAAAATACATTTTTGTGACAAACAACATATGAGCTGACTTTAGGCAAATAAAAATATTTAATAGCAAACAAAAAACTTTTTAATGTGAACACAGTGTGACCACTTATTGGAAAATATTTTCCTATTTTTTGCGGAAATATTTATTTGATCTCATAAAATATTTGTAAGAGAAAATAATATCAAATAACACTATTGAATATAAATCATTAAAATGTAAAAAAAATATATATATAAATAAATAAGAAGTTTTAGGCAATAAATTCCACTAATACAATATTCATTTTAATAATTTCATTAACTTGCTTGCTTAAGCAAGCAAAAGTAAATAATATAATACAGCAGGATATGTGATTACATTTTATATCCTTAGTTGGCATTTGAAGCAAATTATACGAAACAAAGGTTCAACATCGGAATTGTTGGATATAACATCGTCTGGGTGTGTCATACATACTGCTAAAAGTCACCGATGATCACTTGTCTGCTGCACGAGTTATTCACGATTAAAGGTGACAAAATCATGTTTTTAAATAACTTTTACATATTTTTTTTTAAGCAACCGGTTTTACGTAAAAAATAGGTTAACCGGTTTTTATTAAAGATACAAATATTTAAAAAAAAAATTTTATTATTTTAACTAAAGAAAGTACACTTATAATACATATCATTTGCATTGGATAATGCTCTAATTTTGTACTTATTGAATTGAATATTCTGAATTGAATTTGCAATTCATCTTATTCTTGTGACAAACGATAATACTATATTTTAGTTCTTACCTAGATTCTGTTAATATAAATTAGTTCAAATTTATAAAAAATCTCAGTTGTTAGTACGTCTGGTGATACTCAAATTAGGAACTAAAAAAATACTAGCCTTAAAGCTTTATTAGTTCATAATGAAAATGAAAAATACTACCAAATAATTAAGGACTTGATTCCGTAGAACAAGCGAGTTATTTAAAAATAAAATTTGTATGTAAACTATTTAATTAAATTAAATTTTCATAAAAATTTTATTTTTAAACAATTTGGTTCTTTTAACGTATAAGGCCATAAATTTGGTTCAATTATCAAACATAAAGTTTAATTTAGTAAACAAAAGTAGCATTTCGTAAAAAAAAACCGATCGGTTTTTTAAAAAGTAAAAACCGGTAACCGGTTTCGGTTTTTGAATATACTATATGTCTAACTTTGGAAAAAATTTATGTACGTTCGGTCAAACAAATTCGAAACATTTGCTTAAGAAACAAAAAAAAAACTAAATTCGATGTTTTCAATAGCAATTTGTGTAAACTTTTTTGAAATTTTAAAAATAAAATATTTATAATAAAATTTGTAAGCATTTTTTAACAAAAAAAAAAAAAAAAAAAAATAGGAACGTTGCAGACTTTTAACTTTGGTAGCTGTTATCAATATTTTTCATTGTAAGTATACATTTATTACCACGTTAAATGATATGATACAAGAACTAAAATCCTACCAAATTTTATTGTTAAATAGACCCTATGCCAGCCCGCATCACAGCTCTCAAAATAATCAACCGGAATAAAACACGAACCACAAATAAAAGAGATAAAAATAAAAGCATCAATAAACCTTACCTACTTCAGACTTTCTCCAAAATCTGTATTAAATTTTAATATAATTAGTCGTGGATTTTGTAGCGATTTTTAAGTAGTTAACTCACCTATTGAGAAATTTCTTAATTATCCTAGGTGATTTGTACAAAATAATTATCTACTAAAATTAAACTGTCGATATATGGTGCCTCTTCGACGAGTCGACCAAATATTTTGAATTTTTGCGTTTATGAAACTTCCTTTTGAAGTTTCAAGTCCTAAACATCAAAAGTTGTATTGTCCTAGTGTTCTTAAGATTCCTAGCCCGAAAAGAACTAAGTTGGCATCACTGGTGCGAAAATTGTAGCAACTTATTACACCTATGAAGTAGACTATTACATAAAGTGTTGCCAGGTGGTGTGAAAAAAGGATTCTAAATTGAACTTTAAAAAAGGTCAAAAAAAGCTAGAAACCCCATAAAATAAGGCCAGAAAAAAAGTTCATTTCTTTTTTTTAATTTAGACTTATTTTTTTCATTCTCATAAATTTTTGACATTGTAGAAATTTACAAATAAAACATAGACGCATACAAATTTGAAAATAGCCCAATGTTTTGAAATGATTTGATGAGTCGACCAAATATTTTGAATTTTTGTGTTTATGAAACTGCCTTTTGAAGTTTCAAGTTCTAAACAAACGTTATCAAAAGTTGTATTGTCCTAGTGTTCCTAAGATTCCTAAGTACATATGTATACTTGTAAATATATATTCAAGTCTTTGCGAGGCATTAATATTATTTTGTGCTCTGTTCTTTAATTAATATATATAAAAAACAATATTTTGTTTTATTAATTTACAATAAGATTATATATATTTTCAACCGTAGCACAAAATTGTTTTCGAAAACAGTAATACCAACCGAATTACTTATTAGTACTTGGAAGCAATAAAATTCGATTAACACAAAATTCGGTTGCTGCAACAAATTTGTTTTCTCTGTGTACCAAAATATTCGCCATTTCCACTGCTGAATGATATCTTGGATTCATCTGTTTTCAAAAAGAACATACATATGAAAAGTAAATTAATACATTTGGATTCACTTCACCATGAATTTTCCCGATATTATCCGGAGCGTAAAACCAATTCTTGCCAAACCAGTTTACTTTGTAAACCATTGAATATTTCTATTGATTCATACCCGATAATTTTCAAGAAGAAGCAATAGAACAGAATAGAATGGAGCGAAGCTGACTTTAAGTCTATGTTGGTTGAAAATTTATGAATATATGTTTGTTAAAGTATCAAAATTTTACACGATGTTTGGAAATCTACATATTTATACGAAACTAGTTTTTCTGCACTATAGTTCATAAAATTTAAATTTGGATCATGTTTGGATATGAAAAATGAAGTAAAAAGTTTCTTAAAAAATTTCTCTCAATGTTTAAAAATTAGTAAAACCAAAAACAATTTATTACATTTACTTCCCTAGTCATAATAAATATTTTATATTTATCAAAACTTAATGGAAAAAATTTCCAAAAAAAATCTGATAAAAATTTATAAATTCAAAATTTTTATTATGAATAAGGTATTTAATAATTATACCCTACACCACCATTGGTGGTTAGGATATTATGCGCTTGTGCTGACACCGAACTTAAATTATACGAATCGACTCATATTCACTTTTTCAGACGATCTAACAATGTACGTCCGTCTGGCTGGCTGAATGTCCACGTAAACCTTGTGCACAAAGTACAGGTCATAATTATGAAGATAATTCAATGAAATTTGGTAGGTGGGACTTCCATGATACAAGGCCCAATGATAAATGGATTTAAATTGGTAATGATTGGTCCATTATTTCACCTAGCCTTCATACAAATGTCCTCCCGGAATAGGATTTTAACGATTATAAATGCCTTAAATATAGCAATATTTTAATGAAATTCGGCGTCAGGAAGTTCTGTATAAGTATAAGTTTTTTGTGTCAAATTTCATGAAGATCGGTACATAATTGACCATAGCTCCCATTTAAAAATCTCTTCCGAAAATTACTTTAACGTGCATAAATCACATACACATGTTAGGTCAAGTTTATGTTCGACACAAATAAGTTTTATAGAAGTAAAAATCACAGTGACAAATTTTATGAGGATCACGCCCCATAATTTACCATAGCTCCCATATAAGCCCACTTTCGAGAATCATTCTGCATATTTTATATTTTATTTTATATTTTATTTTACACTTAGTAGAAGTATCGGTCCACATGTCTAATATAAGACCCCTCCACGAATTTTGATGGACTTACACCATGATCATATTGTCGGTCTTGACCGACTATATCTTTCTTATTTGTTTTTAATTGTTTATAAGCTTTAAAAGATTAATTGTTTTTATATGTAATAAATAAGTTAATTTTGGTAACGCAATTTTATTTAAAATAAATATTTATTGAGATTTTACTATTTTTCATTTCTACTATACTAAAAAAAACAAAATTTTCTTAAAGGGTCCGTGAAATCTGTTATGATCCATAGCAGAGTTAAAAAGATTGTTGGTTGGTATTTTATTAAAGTTAGATTAAAATCACCCGTATTTATATTAAGATTGATTTAGGGAAAAAACAAATTTTTCAGAATCAGTTTCTATAAATTACACAAGAAACGTACTAAAAGAGTAAAATTCATATGTTTTACAACATAAAACATATTTTTCTAAAAATTGTAAAAAAATTTTCAGTTTTAGAACCTTTTAAGATAATTTTTTGCAAGTTTTATAAAAGTGCCTACTAAACAAGGATCTGAAGGCTATGACGATTTTCAATTATCATAATATCTATATGTAGATGTGTACAACTGTTATAGTTTCGGACACATTAAACACAACTAATGCCAATATGCCGCTTCCTGCATTAATTTGGCTTTGTGGTATGAGCTTCAGAAAATTTATTTTCAAATTAATATAAAAAATCTAAAAAAGAACAAATTATAAATAAATCTTGTATACAGAAATTTGACCAGTACCTCTGCTTTGATACTGGATTGAGAGACTTTTGGTTACACTAAAAATTTTATTAAATATCTTGTATTACACATTTAATTCATAAATTTTAAAAAATGCTATTTTACCCCTTCGCTTGCTTAAAATATATAACAATTAAGACCATTATTAATTGTAATTGCATATTTTGCACATTTTTTTTTTTTGTTCTTCTTGTTTCTTTCTTTAACAATCAATAAAAGCCAGCTACTTTTAAAATACTGGAGCTTTTGCTATTATCTACATGGTAGTAAAAGCTTTATTTAGTAAATGTGTTTTTGTAAATAAAACTGGTAGTAAATTTTCTATAGTAAAGTAAAAAGCTTTTTGTATTTTGAACAAAATTCTATTGGAAATTTATTTTCTTGCTGGAAATTAAAAATAAAATTGTTGCTTGAAGATTTAAAAGATTAGGCTATAAAACGCTGTATAGTTATAATATAATTTTGCTTATGAAGAAAATACAAAAATATTGTCTTCTATATTTGAATTTTATTTTAGTGAATTTTTTATTTTTATAATTTTTTTGATTTCCCAAAATTCGTTATTAAGTTACTAATTTTTATGAACAGTATGACCATTTCAGTATTTTTTCAGTCAAATTTAGCATATTTTACTCAGATTTAGCCGCAAAATTTTCATTTAGCATTTAGCATATTTTTTAGCATTTTTTATAATTAATTTAGCATATTCTAGCATTTTTCATAATAAGGATAAATTCTATAGTAAATTACTTGACTATAGATATTAGCGAATGTAACTCTAAAGATAGGCACCAGCAAAAAGTAAATAAATTAAAAAAAGGAAAGAATACAAAATGGTTGGGTCAATATATTAATTAGTTCATTTTATGAATTTTATAAAAACGAGAATTAGGAACGGTATAGTATTAAATATAATGAATTTAATTCTTAATATTAGATGTGCTTCAAAAATATTAAATAGCTAAATGACACACTGAATCTTTGCAGATAATGTCAGGATGTTGAGGAACCGTAAGTGGTAGAATACATAATTAGCCACTGTCCACGGATACAATACCATTGATTTAGATGATCAGGTACGAAGTGCTTCAACGAACTGGATGATGAGTACTATACATATAGCTACAAACTTGACAATATTGTGAATTGAATGACTTGATGGCAGCAGATAGGAGCTGTTGGGAAATGTATAGCTGCTTATGACTCTCTACTAATTCTTCTGTATATTGCCTTCTCTTTCTTTCACTCTTTTATAATCTGTTATTTTTCAATTATAACATAAAATCAAAATTATATAAAATTAACAAGATATTTAAATATACCACTGAAATTTATTAATTTGACATTATTTTTAGCATTTTAAGACAATTTTTTATCATATTTTAGCTTTATTTTAAACACGACTTAGCTGGTCACACTGGTTATGAGGTACATTAATAGTTGGGCTTAGAAAGTTTGTTTTACGAACTGTCAAGCTTATATAGATATGGGATAAAACTGTCAGTTGTAGTTTTAGAAGTTTATGCTCTTTATCTAATTTCTTTAGATGTAATGATTTCGTATTTTTGTTACTTTACTTTTTTTGTAACTTTAATCCCTATCTTTGTTAAAACGTGTTCTTTTCCCTTTTTTGGTATTTCCTTTGCCTTCATTAATTTGTGTAAATAGAGATAACAATTTGTAAAAATAGTTCAAATGTGAAAAAGTATATCAATGAGACTGCGAGATACTAAAAGTCATAGAAGTCACTCATCAGCAAAAAGGATCTTTATTTTTTCATCCTCAGCTTCAATTAAAGATAGAAAATTTAAGCTCAATTGGTGGGAAACTTTGGTCATGAATTATATAATTAAAAGCAAACTCTATTATTGAATATTCACAAATTTAAAAAATTATTTTTTTCAATTAATGGTGTTAAAACTTTACTATTTTCTTAATTGATTCAATTATTAATTAAATTAACAGAAATAAACAAAATAGGAAATATTATATTAAAAAAAAAGTAATATATACATATATATATATATATATATATATATATATATATATATATATATATATATATATATATATATAATTTGTAGGAATAAATTACTGTTTTAAATTTGATTGTATATATTTTTATACATTTTTAAATATTTATTTTGTATGAATAGATTGAAATTAAAAATTATAATAAAAGTTATTGAAAGTTAATATGATTAATAAAGTTTAACAATTAAAATGAAAACCTAATAAGTTTATATAAAAGCAAACAAATATTATTAATTATAATCTATATGACTCGTTATCGAAAATGTTTAATTTTAGACCTTAAAAAAATATTATTTTTCTTTTTTTATGGTACATTAATTTGAATAAAGACTCGAATGCATTTAGAATCAGTTGACGTTAATCCTTTTCTACAGGGAGCGGAAAAATTATAGTGGTTTTTGAATGAAAACCTAAGTTTAAGAGTAAAATTTTTAAAATTTTCTTTATATTAAAAATCGAGATTTTTGTAAAATTTTGAAAAAATTGGGTTCGCATCTAACTTATTACTGGATATACTATTATACAGAAATGTATTTTATTTAATTATACCAATCTTATTTGGTACATTTTTCCATTATGTAAGTAACAAAAAATGAAATCCAATGAATTTCAAAATTTTAGTAGGATCCCATAATAAGAGATTCATACAAATAGTCAGTAAATAAATATTTAATAAAATAAAGTATCCTAAATAGGTGAGATTTTTACCCCATAAACATTCGAATTTCCGAAAGGTACCAAACTTATATTTGCCGTTTTTCGATAAGTTACGCATATAATAAAAAATTTATTTCCTTTGGTTACAAAATTTACCAGCTTTTATCCTTCTCTGCCCACTAAATATTATAATTTCTAAAAATCCGTCCTCCACCATAGACGTGAACCTAAATTATAAGTCTAATACTTGTACCTTATGTTGTCTGGGTGATGTTGAATCGGTTCAATAAATATAAAACAGTAACGTTACTAAGTGACTGGCTGACTCAGTAACGTTACCCTTTTATATTTGTACATATGTGCCATTATAAAAAAATGATCAAAATGTGATAATAATATCTCAAAAAGCACAGATCTGAATTCACAGGAATTGTAACTAACACAGTGAAAAATTTTAATACCATAGGTTTCATTTTATAACCATAAATGTTTTTCAAAGTTCAAAAGCTTAGAGAAAGGACTTAAAATTACTTAAATGTTTTTGTTCGCGCGTTTATATCCCACATGATCTTATATAAAGTAATCGGCGTTTGCGAATAAATTCTACATCTTCTGTGTAGTTGTGCACTTTATATATATATATATATATATATATATATATATATATACTATATATATATACGTCTTTGGCATTTTTTGGAAATTGGATAAAAATGGGTTAAAAATGTTCTCTTTCCCATCAAACTTATGAAATAATGTATGTCGTGTTCTTTTGTATTTAAAGAGTAAACACGTGTTTTTTAAATTTAAACGTTTCAGGCTAAAAAGGGGTAAAATCCGTTTGATGGTTCTTTCTCGTTTCACTAATCGCATTCTTCAGTGCTCAATAAAAGGACAAAAAGGTGTTATGTTCTTCCGGAAAATTAGAACGCTTAGGTGGTAAAATATGATTGTTGGTACTTTTTTGGTACCTTAAGTATCTTCTGAACTAATAAAAACAAATAATTTTTTAATCGTAGTATCTTTAATTACAAAGCTGTAGAATAGGTGTGGTGGTGAGAGCAAAACAGGAAGGTAAGTTTAGGAGTAACCCAATAAATCATGGCGGAATGAAAGAATAAATATAAGTTTGGCATATCTAAAGAACTAAAAGATTTTCCAATTTGATGGTTCCCGTATAAATGTGTCCCTAACTCTGTTACTCTTATGTTGATCTTTTCTTTTTATAATTATTGGGAAGTAAAAGAATCAAGCTTTTCACCCGTATTTATACCCTACAACACCATAGGTGGGTAGGATATTACGATATTATGAAGTTTGTAACTCCCAAAAATAGTACATACCAAGTGGCTTAGAATCATTTACTGAGTCGATTTAACGATGTTTGACCGTCCATGTCAATATTTTAATCAAACTGCAGGACACAATTTTAAAAATAATTTAATGAAATTTTATAGTCCAAGAACGAAATTTGTTATGATAGGTTCATTATTTCATCTAGCCCCATACAAATGCCCTCTCGGAATAGCGGTTTAACGATCATAAATACGTTAAGTATATCAATATTATTTAATATAAATATAATTATATCAATATTATTTAATTAAACTTGGCACATATAAAACTGATATAAGTATATATATGTGCGATAAAATTTCAAAGTGGTCGGTCCATAATAGGCCATAGCTCTGATATAAACCTCTCTCCAGAAAATTAATTTATCGTGCATAAATATCATAAAAATGTTAGTATCAAGTTAGTATTTAACACTTATAAGTTTTATATTAGTAGAAATCACATTGCCTAATTTAATGAAGATCATCCTATAATTGACCATAGCACCCATATAAGGCCCACTTCCGGGAATCACCATAAAATGCATAAATTACATAATATATAAATTACATAATATATGTTTACGCTTAATATAAATATCGATCCACAATTGGCCATATAAGTCCCCTCCCCAAATTTTGATGCCCACACATAATTGACTATAAATCAAATCGTCAATCGTTCCATACATTTTTCTTGTTTGTCCCAAAAAGTATGCACTAAATTAAATACAGTTTTTTTGTTTGGATCTCAATATGTGAATATATGAAAATCTATAAATGACTTAATATTTAGGGGACTACGAGAATTCTAAAAAGGGTTTTTTTCGGAATATCTCGGAATTTAGAGGGTATTTCGAAAACTATTATGTGATTTCCTCAATAAGATCTATGGCACACTTTAGGTCGTTTTTCGAGTGAAAATAAAATGTAGCAAAATTTAATTCTTAAAAAAAAATACGAAATACTAAAGAAGATTGTTAGCTTACATAGCTTTCTGCTTTCTTACTTAATTTTTGGACAGGGTCTAGGATCGAAGTCAAATGTGTAGTGAATTTAACAAATGGAAAGAGAATTCTACGACTATGTGCTTATCATTCACAACAGAATGATAAGTCCTTGTGAATTTTCCCACAGTATGAAACCTTAAAGTAACTCGCTACCATCAGTTTCTTAAAATCGAACGCATCTTGAATGTTCCAAAGCCTGATCCTGAAATAGTGATCATTTCTTAGCCTTAATAAAGATTAGAGAAGAAAGTCCTTGAAACTGTATTCAAATAGCTATTTAATTACTCTATTACCCGAATATAACCTATAAAATTCTGTATTGGAATATGGATTTTTTCTTAGAGTATCTGTTTGATTTTTTTTACCATGCTAAGCTATTTGCTGTATTTGATCACAGAAATGTTTTCGAAACTGTCAAAGTATGATCTGGGAAAAAGGTAAACCGGGATGCTGTATATAACTGGTATTGCATGATCGTAAAAAATTTAATCTATTTTTAATTTTTTCTCTTGATTTGTATTAGAGATATTCAGATAAGAATCAGAATAATGTTTAAGGATTCCAGATAATAAAATTTTTTGAAAATACTGGATAAAATATCTTAGTTTTTTAAAAAATATACTTGAGTTCGATGACACACCAACATTTTACACCTACTTTTAAAAAAGATATTTTTTTAGTTTTGCGCTTTATTAAAGAAGCTACTTGTATCAAATATGATACACGGAAAGTGCCTGCACTGGAGAATGTTATAAGCTGTGTTGGATCTTGATCGAATGCCATGTCCATATTTTACGGTCAGATTTTTAAAACTCTCAAAATTATTTAATTTTCAATAGCAATGTTTCTGGCAAGACTTACCAGATTTTAACGATTTAAACGATATTACTTAAAAAAATAATTCGATGTATAGCCCATACGTGGTAGAGAAAAACTCCTGTCTTTCTAAGCCTAAGATTGCAATTTTGTCTTTTGTGAGGATTGACTGGAAATAGATTGGGAGTGAGTACCCTAGAATTTCGAGGTCTTACCTAGGACTTGAAAGTAGGTGCCACGGTAACCAGCTGCCTCAGGGACAGTGAGGCCACCACATCCTTAAATGTCTTTAGCTGTTTGTTGTTGAGGCCCTTTATGGGGGTTACGTGATGGCTTAAGGTTTCATGTGTTGTTTGCAAACGCAGTAACACGAAAGCTAATTATTATAATTGCAACCTGTATGTGTCAAAGCATGTGGGGGCGTTGGTTGGCGCATCATTCTTCACCCGGTGCTAAGACCATCGTGCGGTTGGGCCGTCAATGGCAGCTACGTCCGTTAAACTAATTATATCATTACTTAAAATAATATTAATTATAATAAAAAACAAATCCACATGATCAGAAAATTATATATAAATCATTAAATTTCCGCCCAATGGTTGAAATTTAAATATCTGGCTCCGTTATGATTTACATGCGTTATTTATAAAACTATTCGTACTGTACATCTCAACGGAGCCAGATGTTTAAATTTTAATCAGAGAGTGGAGATATGCGGACTTATATATAACTTTCAGATCATATTTTCTCTTTTCAGAGTTTTCAAAAGGTCCCAGACAACGTAAAAAATTGAAATTCGATTTATTTATAAAACTATTCGTCCTACATATCCTAACGGAGCCAGATTTTACATCTTCTATCAGGGAGCAGAGATACGCTGATTTAATTTTTTATTTCAAGTAATATTATTTAAAGTCAGTTTTGATTTTTTGAAGTTTAAATTTGCTGTACTTAACGTTGGCTCTCCAAATTCCATCGGAAATTGATTTTGTATTTCGATCAGAGAGCGCATTTATGCCGATTAGTTTGTTTTTTTTTTTTTTTTGGTTTTAAAAAGTTTACTAATTTAGCAACTTAAGCACTATTGTCCCATCAAATTTTAACGGCTTCGAATTTTTTAACTCCGATTAGGGAGAGGAAAAGCGTCGAAATATTGTTCATATAGTGAAATTATATGAATTATTTTATCATTGTTCAATTTAAAACCGCTATAAATTTTTTCCCCCTTCAAGAAGTTATTAACTCGTACTGATTCTACATACATTCGAGTCGCCTTATATTTATATAAATGTTGTTTTAGAAGGCCTAAAATCAAAAATGTTTAACAATAGCCCATATACCTTTAACCTCATATTTATTTGCAGTCATTAAAAAAACTTTTGTGTATATTTTTGGTAATTTTCCCCAAACAACGTTTCGCCTTAAAGATTGTTGTATAATCTTGAAACTTTGTTTGTTAGTAAAATTAATACTATTATTAAGTTTTTTTTTTTTGCAAATTAAATTCTTGCTGCTATTTCATTTTCTTTAGCTAAGTATTTAACAATTAAGCATATATTTTTTATTTTGTTAATAATTTCAAAGGCCACTTCATGTATTTCCCACAACCAACCATCCCACCCACTCTATGGATGAAGTAAAATGTAAAATGGAGTTCTTTTCATTTTCTATTTTTTTATTTTAAAAGTTTAATATCCTGCAACAATGTTAAGTGCTAATACTGTTGATGCTGCCTGCCACAGTTGCTATTAATGGTGCTACCAAACTATTGTTGTTTGAGTTCTAGGAACAAAAAAAAAAAAAACTACCAAATTTAACCATCTCTAGTCTTTATTCAGAACATGTTACATCGACTGGCATTAAGTTTTTTTATGCACTCTTCTCTCGCTTCGCTTTCTACGATATGAAAGCCGAAATATATACACAATAAGCCGACTTTTTTTTGTTGTAGTTTACTAAGCATACGATAAAAAGTTGCAAAAATTTTACTTTTCGAGAAATTTGTGAGAGGGTGTCTGTCGGATTTTCCCTTTTTTCGACAGCATACAACATTGCATGCGAAGTTGAAGTAAAAAAAACTTTTTAATGACCGGCTTTTCCTGTAATATATTACAATTTTTTTTAAGTAAAGGAAAGCAGAGCACAGTCAAATTGAATAGATATTAGGCAGAACATGGAGTGAGAAAACATTTAAAAATTAAAGATTTTAAAGAATTGCTAGATTTTGTGGCATTACGAATTGAATAGAGATTACGTTTGAAACTATGCTCAATCAATATGCTTGTGTAAAATATTAATTTGCTACTAATGTTAAAGTAATTTCCCGAAGTGTGCTCTATATATGGAATCTATGGCCAAATGTAGACCGATTTAAAATACAAGAATTTTTTCATAATAATTTATGTTTATATAAAGCTTATTTATGTCTAATTTCACTAAAATCATAATATAATTAATGCATATATAAGCGTTAGACCACAATTTTGATAGGTCTAGATAAAATCATGTATTGATCAAAATCGGTTTCAATTGACATGTTCCTTGTTTGATTGATTTATCTTAAAAATTTCGACCTGCACTTTATTTGTAAGGTTTATATGAGACAGCCAGATGGATTGACTTCGTTGGCGAAATGAAAAATTCCTAATAAAATAAGTTCCATTAAATAAGTCCTAATGAAAATAGACCTCAAAATAATGAGGTAACTGCAAAATATTTTTAAAGGAAAAAATCCTATTAAAAATAAAATTTTTTCAAAAATAAAAACAAAACTTCATAATTTCTTGGTAAGCTAGCAAGTATAATTGGAAACAAAAGTAAAAAAGTAAACTACTTGTTTTTTGCCTGAATAACTAGTTATTTCTGTTCGAGTTGTCCACAAATTCATGTAATTATTTTTAGACACTGGGGGTACTCAAAAATGTATACCTAAACGAACATAAAAATAAGAAAAAAAAAAACTAAAAAATTTTGCCATCCATGAGATTTGAACTTGGGCACAAATTAATGATCAACGTCTTACTCAGTACACCATCTCGCACTTTATTTTCTTAGTGACAAAAACTTTTTTCAGTGTATAATATCTTTTTAAATATTTTGTAAAAAAAAACTAACAGCATTAGAATGAGGTTGAACCAACAACTTTCTTGTTGATAATCCAGAGCTCTAGCCAACTGATCAACGTTATTGAAATATTATTGAGTACTTATTTATGTAATATAGAGTAGGCAAATAATAATGACACCTTATTACCAAGAAACTACTTCAATAAGTAGTTGACATTACCGAGAAACAAAAAGTTTTTGCTGGGAGGCTACAGCATCGATGCTTTAAAAAAATCTCGTTTTCTATAAAAAATTTAAAAATTATTTACTAAATCCAAAAAAAAATTGAGTGACATTTAAAACAAATTTTTATGAAAATGTTTAATTAAAAAATCATTCGATTTTTTACCGTAACACGTTTTTTTTTTTGTTTTCTTTTACTTATTAAAAGTTTTAAAAAAAGCTTCGTTATTAAAAATTTTAATATTGGAAGCATGGACGCGTATAAGGGCGTATAAACCTAATTTTACAAAATGAGTTTTTTTATGCATTGTATTGCTTTAGTAACCAATTTACATCTATTGATACAAAAATAGTTTTAAAAATCTCTCCAGTTCAACGAAAAAGTTACTATAAAGACACAACTTTATGGAATTTTTATATAAATACATTGAAAATTCCTGATTTAAATGTTTTTTATCTTCACACTAATGAAAAGAGTGCTCCAAAATCTCCGAAGTGTAAGTGTCCATAAAATCGAAATTGGAAAAACACTTTGGAGGTTTTATTAATCTGATGGTACACTTTATTTCATGTTGAAATCATTAAGGCAATACTTCATGATCCAAATTATGTCGCATATTGTAATTTTTCGATGCACGTAATTTAAGCAATCCGTATACAGTCAGATTTCGATTAGCAAATCAGTAACATAAGAAGATGTGCTTTGATCTGTTTGATCCAACTGGAGGATGATACATGCTAAGAATTTGTTCTCGATTATTATTTCTGTAGTTTCCCGAAGATGCGATTGTGAATACTCATAAATTTATCTTAGCGTATGAGTAATATTATAACCACCAACATATTACTCATACGTACGGTATTTCCATGCAATTAGTGTTAGTTATGTTAAATACATTTTTAAATTCCTTCAATAGTTGTCCTCCATTCTATTTTAATAATCTTCACAGAAGTATATTTTTTATTACCTAGAAATCGTTGTGAAACTAAACAGTTGAATGAAAGACTTTGTTGCTCATAGAAATAGAAATTAATTCGAATATTTTATTTTATTTACTCTTACTCTGAATGTTTAGTAGTTCAAATACAATTACACTTAAATGTTATGAGCATTTGTGTGTGTCAGTTTTTAGAAAAAACTAACCTGAAACTTTGTTGTTAACAAAATTTACTGAAGCGTTTGTTATGCAGAGTGAAAAACTATTTACTTACGTCCCCCCAAAATAAAATCAGCAAGTTTCTTTGATATTTGCAACATTTTGTTAACAATTTGAAGCAAGAACGCGTATAAGGGCATATAAACCTACTTTTTGAAAATGCGCTTTTTTATAAGTTGATTTAGTAACCAATTTACATCAATTGATACAAAAATAATTTTAATAATCTGTCAAGTTCACTGAAAAAATCACTTTAAAGACAGGATTTTATGGAACTTTAATTTTTTTATACTAATCCTTTTTCTCCGATTTTTATATAGTTTTGAATAATTGACAAAAACAACTTCTTAAATTCTTCGAAAAAACCTTTAATTATTAGAACTTTGATAAAATTGTAATTATTTGAATTTTTATTTTTCAATTTATTGTAAAATATCAAGAAATGAATACTTTTTTAAGAAAATATTTAAGAATGTAAAATTAAATGAAAGAAGTAACAGTTTTTTGTATATAACATGCTAATAGAGCATCATATATGTTTCCTAAAAATTCCCTGAAGTACATTTTCACTATTGGTTTATGAGTTATATTGCATTTGTGTTTGACTTGATATTTATATATATGACGTATAGTAAAAATTTTACAAGCATATTTCCATATACTACAAAATATTTCATATATTTTTCCATATATATCCATATATTGCAACCTGTTCGTAACATGGATCCATACATTTTCATATATAAACCCATATATAACAATATATCGTCATACATGGGTCATATATAAAAATATACGACCATTTTGGCCTGAATAATATAATAAAATGATCTTTTGATGTGATTTTGTTAATAATTTCAATAAATTTATTAAAAAGAAAAGTAAAAAACCTATTGTCGCTGAAAACCAAGCATTATTTGATACCCTACACCATGAGATTTTCATATTTGTGGAGGAGGTCTTTCATGGAACCTATGGTCAAATGACGACCGGTTATTATAAGATATAATGTAAATTATATTTCCGTATATATTATAATATTGCGATATTACTATTTAAATTACATTTATTATGCACCTGATTTCCGAAAGTCGATTTTATGTGGGAGCCATGGTCAATTATGTTCGAAAGTGATAAAACTTTACACTAGGATTTCAACCCACACAAAACTTACAATCGTCAAATATTATTGTTATGCTATCAGTTATATTGGACTTATGCTCTTTAAAGTGATTTTAAGAATATGGACTTGTGTGAAAGCCGTGATCAGTTTTCTACCTATCTTCATGAAAGTTGGCACACTGATTTATGCTTATATACAGCTCACTTGGTCTGAATTTTAATGAAATTATAATTAATATAAAGTATTTATAAACATTCAACACTACTATTGTTCTACAAAAATATATGGTTATAAGACTATTTAAGTTATTTTCACCCGCAAAATTTGGCATGTTCTAAATCGAATTTTTTTTAGCAATAATTTGCATAGATGTTTAACAAATCTTATCAAATGTTGAAAAAAGGTAAGAAAACTATAAAGTTTTATTATTTTATGAAGTTTTTATCATTTTTTGTAAATTTTTTTTATGGTTTATATTCCTTTATACGCGTCCGTGCTTCATTTACATAATTTCAAAAAAAGTACTTTTCTTTCTTTAAAGTAAATTCTTCATACAAAATGAAAAAATATAAGTGTATTAAAAAATTTAATGTGCTTTCACAAATTGTAATATAAAAATATATATGGGTCACTAAAAAATTTTTGATTTTAGGCCTACAAAAAAAAAAAAAAAAAAAAAAAATTAATTTAAATTTAATTAAACTAAACTAGAAGCTTATGTATAGTTTTGATAATAATTAGGCGTAATATCAAAACCTACTGAGTCATTCAAATATATTTTATGATATTTTCAAAGTTTGATGGTATTATTGTAGCATATTTTAGGATTTCCTAGTAAAATTTTGTGAAAAATTGGAATCGAATCTATGTTACTACTTTATATATAATACGAAAATATATTTTATTAGTAAACAAGTTTGCAAGATTGCCTTGTTGTCTCTGTTTGACAGTACCAAAGCAGAGTTTGTGGAATATAGTTAGACACCAGCAGCATTCGTGGTATCTTATACATTTTGGTTTCATTGAAACCTAAAAATGACGCCCGCTCTGCACTGGATGCAATTTTGAATGACTCAGTTGGCAGCACCAGGCGTTTGGGGCAAGTAAAAACGAGATTGAACCTAGCATCGTAAACGCTATTATAGATATGTTTACAGTAGTCACATCCGGTTCGAAGGACTATGAACAAATTTCTGACATCCAGCTAGAGATTTGTTGCATTTTTTCTTCGGCTCAACAAGAGAAAGCAAAGAACAATCGATGTCCAACAAATCGTCATCATATTTTTTGTTATGCAATCATAATTGTATTTTGTGGAACAGCTGATAAGAAAACGACAATGTATGCTTTACTTGTGTGATAGTGTGGCACCGACAACACATTATAATGAGAATTTTTATTTATTTCTTTCTTTTTGAGTGGTTCAGAATTCTGTCAATTTTTTCACTAACAGAATAGGATAATTATGTAGACATGAATTTTAGCAATATCTGTTTTGACAAGATTGTCCCATATTCAACTATCGAGGACACTTGTTTTAATTTTATGATCGCAATCAATTATATTTATCGCCGTTCTTATATCTATATATTCAAAATTTTTACAAATTGCAATTTACTATATAAAAATAGAAAAACGAAAAGTGAAATTTTTGAGTAATTATCAAAAAGTCAATAACATTTTTTTTAATAAAATTTATTTTTAACGCTTCTTCGATTCTATTTTGAAAAATAACAAAAAACTAAGTTCACGCAGCAGTCCATGCTATTCCATATGAAACTGTGAATGCGCCTCGGGAAAAACTGACTTTTTGTAAAATTTTCGCTCTTGTATTCCAAATTTTGAGACTATCTACTACCTTTACTATTTCGGGAACATCAACGAGATATAGCGCAAAATACGCACACTTACAATAAGTATCAATCCCTATTTAAAAATTTTTATTTTGAGGAGGGGTGCCCGGATCCTGCTCAAAAAATTTTAAAAATTAAAAAATGTTATCATCAAAACTTGACTACCCTGTATTTAACCATAAAAAGTCTGTACAACAACAAAGATGGTGCAGAATTTATCAAAAAATTCGATTAGTTTACATAGGATTGAATAATACAATAATTTTGCACTCTTTTAGTTTCAGGTCTTATGAGTTCAGATCTGTAACCCGTTTGTTTAAAATAATATTATCACAAAACTTATTAAGGATTAAGTTCAGTTTCAGGCAGGTAAACAATTTTTTACAATGGCCCATATATTTTTTTTTATATTTCTTAAAAATAAACTAAATTCTCCAATTACCTAAATACAACAATACAATTTTAGCCATTTTTATTAATATCTCAAGTATGTACTCGTAATAAAATAACAGCAATAAAACTAAACTTTGAATTTGAATTGTTGCATTTACTATTATAATTTACTTGCAAATTGCTGATACTCATTTCTATTTGTTGCTGTTGAATTAAGTTTGTCAATTAAATTTCAAAAAAGTTTCAACATTTTTCAAATACATATACAGGTAATGTTAAAAGTAATTTTAAAACTCAAAAAGATTTTAAACGATGAATTAGTATTATTTAATAATAAATGATTTGGAAAGTGAAGGACAGTTTCCGGCTCTTTTAGAGGCAAAATGAATGAATGATTATTAATTATACAAAGATAAGAAATATTCGTGTGTCTTGTATAATAGATGTGACAGTCATAACTTTTAGTATTTAACATAAATCCAGCAAGCAAAAATTGAAGGGTTAGATAAACTTAAACTTATCTCATTGGTTAACAAATTTAGTATCAAGAATTTCGCTAGAAATTTTCAAATATTTAAACAAAATATCACCAACTTTAGAGAATGTTATTAATTTCATGTCAGTCTCAGAAATCTAACGTTTGAGAAAATTTTAGTTTGGAAACCATTAATATAACAAACATAACAAACATTTATTTTTGCTGAGAATTAGAATAGCGTGTATTCCCTGCTAACATTTTTTATCGAAGTTTGAACTAAAACGATACCTCGTGCAGTTAATAACAGTCGAATATGATATCATTTTCTTATCGAAGAAGAGTTACCGTTCGGTAAGACGGTAACTCTTCTTCGATAAGAATCCAAATACTTTATAGTTGACACTTTTTGGTAAAAACTACATAAAGAAATGTAATCGTTTTTGAATAATAAACATTTTTTATATTTTGATATCCTGAAATAATTCACTATAATTTTAAATCAAATTGATAACACACTATAACTTTAAATTAAATACAAATTATTTAAAAATAAAAATTACAAATTAAAAATTATTTTTTTTTTTTATATTACCACATTTTTTATGCAACACTATAAACAATAACAGCTATGTTTTGTTGCTACGCATAGAAAAGAAATTCATATATTTGAATTTTTTTTTTTTTTTACATAAATAAAAAAACAAAATTTTGTTCATATATATTGTTAAATTATACTTAATGAACATTTTTAAAGTTTTACCAAAATCTTGCTAAAATTTTGATTTAGTCTTATTAGATTTGATTCAAATGCTACATAAAAATAATTATGCATGAAAATATTAACAATAAATCCCTTTAAATGACAATTTTCCAAGGAAAATTTTTTTTAAACTAATGTTTAGAAATTTGCGTAAATTTTCTATCATTCTATAGCACAAGCATAATTTTAATAATAATAAAAAATAATAATAATAAAAAAGAACGTTTCTAACAGAAGCGTTCTGTTTTGTTCCCAACATGTGGCTAAAAATCATTAAGAACTAAAAATTCTCCAAAGAAAATTTCAAACATGCATTTATAAGTTGAAAATATAAATGAAAATTTAAATAATTTGTTTAAGTCTTTTTGATTCTTGATACATTTCAAAAAATATAAAAAAGACAATATTCTTAAATATTATCTATGCACAAACTTTTTTCTGTATAATGTTCACTGGCAATTTCATACAAAATTTAAATTTATATACGTTAGGAGTTAACGTGTAGAATACATAGAACATAGAACGTAGAATACAAATAGAAGCTTATGTGATAGGCACTTCGAACTAAATTTTCAAAAAAATTACTAATGTTTTTCAAAACGCAAAAGAAAAATACATAAAAAATACTACATATATTTTGTTGTTGTATGAATTAGGTTTTTGACAAATGAACCAGATTTTTATTTCTCACGTAAACATCTACTTATTAATCCATGCATGCAAACTTTAAGATCGATAAAAGTGCTCACAAGTTATGAAAAAAAAAAATACAATTATTAATTTAAGAATGACAAGAAATGGAAAAATATAAAAATAAAATTAAATTCATATTAAAAATTTGATAATTTTTAATTTTACAAAGAAAAACGTGTACATTGCATAGTGCAATTTACGAATAAATAAAAAGTGCTCCCAAATCGCGTAAATATTGCTTTTTTGCTAACAGTCAAAGTTAGCACTCAGCGGGAGCAACAAAACATAGCTAGCATTGATTAAATTAATGCCCGTTAATACAGAGTACGATTTAGCTAAATTTAAAAACAAGTTACTCAACTTCTGGTTAATATTAAACTAAGAGTTAATCTTTCTTATTAACAGTATTAAAAAGTTAGTTAAGTTTAAGTTAGTATTATTGTGAACATGTTTTGCATATAAAAGTCCAAATATTTAAAATAATTTCATTTGTGTTTTGAAATAAAAAAAAAAAAACAAATGAATATCTTTATAAGAAATGCTTATATAGAATTTATTACCTTCGCAAGAATTTTCGGGCTTTATGTGGGAGCTATAAGCCAGTTAATTTCAATAAATTATATTCAAAGATGTATCTTGTATTTCGTTCATAAAATTTACATGAACAGATATAAGAACAGACATCCTTATATCCCACATATATATGTATGTTAAAGAGCCCCATGAAAAAAGTTGCAAATGTACCCCCACAGAAACGAAGATTGGTCTATTCTTATATGATTCCCAACATATTACATCTGAATATTTAAATTTACGTGAGTTGGATCATTTTCAAAACGTCTCTAAAAATACGTATATCTTTCAACATCAATATCAAAATTTTCATTAAAAGAAAATTAACTTCAAATTGTAATAGAGGCATACTAAGGCCTAGAGTATCCATTTAAATAATTGTTTTGTCTCTCTTCAGTTGCGGTATATAAAGATTTAACTACTGTTTTTTGTCATATTTTCTTTATTCAAATATATAGTTTTATATATTTCAGATATTTTTCTATATATATTGGGCTCTGGTGTACCATTGGAAGGTATTATTCTGATATTATTGAAGATTATACGTAATTAGCCCCTTATGCATTTTGGTCCCAAAAGTTAAAATTAGCAAAAAGTCACATGGAAGTATTTGTTATACTTAAATTTTTTTTTTGAATTTATGAAAATTATAATAAGTACCTTTAAAACCACGATAATAATGGAATTGAAGAGATTTTTGAAATTCAGTCAGTATTTTACACGAATTTATAGTTTTATGATAAATATATGATCTTGACGACATTTATTTTCTTAACTAACCATTTATTTTCCGTAAAAATTAACTTAACCAATTATGGAGCGGAAATCCCAAAATATTATTTGTGCAAGTAAGGGGTTAAATGAAGACATATGTCAGAGCTGTAAATGAATCATTCTTTTTTGATTTTAATTCGTTACGAATTTGCTAAATTTTGAATTATTATTTTCATAACAAAAAAGAATTGAATGAAATTTTAATCAATTCAAACAAATTAGGCAGAAGTCAATTTCAATTCGTTTCCAATTCAAATGAATTTGTAGAATGAGTTGCAATTCGTTTTCAAATCAAATGAATATGTAAAATGAATTGCAATTCGTTTCCAATTCAAATGAATTTGTTAAGTGAATTGCAATTCATTTCCAATTCGTTTGAATTGAATTGATTTTGAATTCATTCAAATGAATTAGAACAATGAACTGTAATTCAAATGAATGAAATCAAAAATGAGTTGAAATCAATCAAATTTAAGAGCAGAAAATAGAATCTTTAAAATTCGATTGAAAAATTAAAAAAAAAAATCCACAATATACAAATATGAGACCATTTAACAAAAAATTATTGTTAAATACACATTTAGTAATGTTTTCACATTATTTGATAATAATAAAAACTTAAAAAATTAAACAAAAATTTCCCATTTTGGTAGGACTTTCGCCGATACCTAATAGTTAAATTCCTATTCTGCCGCTACCTGATAATTCCAGTATATGATGGGAATTTCAAATCTAAGAATTTTTTGTGTTTGGACTATTCTAGGCGATATACAAACCGAGAGTAATGCATAAAAAATTAGTTGAATAACAAAACTACAGTGATGTTTACTGTAGATTTACTTACAAAATCAATTTAAATTTCAATCAGTTCAATTCAAATGAGTTGGAAATGAATTGCTAATACCTTTTTCCAATTAACTTGATTTAATTCCAAATCAATTCAATTCAAATGAATTGGATATAAATTGCTATTCACTTTGAAAAATTCATTTGAATTATAAACGAACTGCAATTCATTCCACAAATTCATTTGAATTGGAAATTAATTGCAATTCATTTTTACCAAATTCATTTGAATTGACTCAAATTTCATTGAATTCATTTTTTTTTTTTGTGTGAAAACAATTAATTAAAAATTTGCTAATTCAGTAAATGAATGATTCACGAATTAACTCAAAAATGAATGATTCATTCACAGCTCTGACATATGTCAATAGTATTGAATGAGACTTTCCAATGATGCCTTAAAATAAAATAGAAGATATCCAAAGTATTCAAACTTTAAAACAGTATTTAAAATAAAATCATAGAAAAATACACTAAAGTTTTAATTTCGCTAGAATGAAAACTAATTAAAAATTTTTTACTCATTATATATTAAACGTCATTTATCTATCATATGTTGTAACATTTTTGACAAAAAATTAAAAATTTTACACACATGTATCGAAAAATATATTTTTGGAGGTATTTTCAAAATGGTATAATATATATATATATATATATATATATATATATATATGTTCGATATGTAAAATATATTTCGCAATACAATACTAGAACTAATATTTAATTGCATCTCCTTAAACAAATTAAAAAAAAAAACATTTTTTGTGAAAAATTTACTCAGTTTATTCTTACAGAATATTGTTATCATATTGTGCCTGGCATGACCATATAATAACAGTCTATTCTGCCCGACCTAGGGGCCTAAACAAAATTTAATATAATAGGTAAATTTTCTTATGTTTATACCAAAGAAGTTTGATGTTTGGGTACTATATGAATTATCGCAAAGAAATTTGGTTGACCGAATTACAATCAGTAAAACACTGCTGAAAGGCAACGAAATCGAACTATTTTTGAAACGGATCATTACGGGCTATGAAAAGTGAATTCATTACGAGAATATTAAGTGAAAGAAATCGTAGTCAGAGGCTGGTGACATAGTTTGATGCCAAACAAGATTATGTTGAGTGTTTAGTAGGATTGAAAGAGAACTATCCATTACAACTCGACAGTTGAATGCAGCAATCAATAAAGAACGACCAGAATTGGACAACAGAAAATGTGTCATTTCTATCATGACCAGACACATTTTTGGTGACCCGCCAAAAATGCACTGAACTTAGCTGAGAAATTTTGATGCCCTCACTGTATATTCCGGATCTTGCACCATCTGACTGCAAAATACTCATGATGGTAAAAAATAAACAGCCGAAGACCTGATTTCAGTTTCAGATTAAGTAACACCAAAACTGCTTTTACACAAAATTTTAGCTGGATTAGAATATTATTAAACAATTTTGGTAGCCATATTGTTTGTGCCATTTTGAATTTTTTACCTTTTAGTTCATTTTTGGAATCGGCATTCGAAATAACCTTGAGATGCACAATTTTTGCCATATCCGGCAACGATAAAGAGTTTTAGCCAAAAATCAATATGTCTGGCCTTCTGTGCAAGAATAAAAAATGGAAATTGATTATAATAAAATAAATATACTTTTAGAAAAAAAATTGTTTTTAAATCTTTTCAACACTAAAAAAATGCGTGTCAAATTACTACAATAACACAAGTAAGTTTTCTTGTAAAATTACAAAAAATGAGTAAACTTGAACACAAAAGGTTTACCAGAATAAATTACATTACTTTGTCTATAATATTATACACATTTTATCTAAAAGGTATGTTTTATGCACAAAGACCTAAAAATTCTTATTTCAAATAATAAATACATAAATTGTCAACATTATATTTGGCAAAAAATAAAACAAATGAAAAACATTAAAGAGAAATTTTACTATTGTATCTAAATCAAAACAAATTCTAATTGGTAAAAAATAAATTAATTGCTGCAAAAATCAGCAAACGTGTTGAAAATTTTTCAAATACAAGTGTGTAAAAAATTGCTATGACAAATAAAAGGACACAGGCAGAAATATGAAAAAAGACGCCACTGGATATTTATTGCCATCTGAAGCTCTTAAAACCATTTTAATTTAAATATTGTGTTCTGTTCCAATTCAACATGAACTTTTTATTTATTTTTTACCTCAATAAAAGGTTATATTTCTTGATTTTATGTACATATATATATATATATATATATATATATATATATATATATATATATATATACATATTTATATATTTATATTTTCATAGAATGTTGAAGCGTATAGTTTTTAATATTAAACATTCAGAGATGTATACATATTTTTTTTGTTTAATTTTAAGTCTAACTTTTAGCGTTGCCAATTTAGAGCTTTTCGCGCTGGATTTATCACTTTTTAACAACCAAAAAGTCTAATTTTTTTTCTGTTAACACTTTTTTCAAAAAAAGCCCTAAATTGGCTCGTTTTACTCTAGTTATATGTCGATTAGGAACATGTTTTACATTCCTTTTAAACTATTAAAAAATAGAATATTAGAGCCTGTGTGAAATGGTAGAAAATTATTAATTTTGTTAAATTTTGAAACAACTATGAACTGAACAAAATTTTTGACAAAAGTATATAAATTTTTGACATTTTAAAATTAATACAAAACAAAAATCAATGTTGTAAAATATCTACATAGAATATTAACATTAAATTGTTAATTATATTAAATTCTTTAATCATATTACATTCATTATTAAATGTTCTTTCCTAAAATAAAGTGTGGCTTTCAGAATGGATTTAAAATGCAATCAAAGCATTTAAAAGTTGTTCATTCATATCACTTGTTTTTTCTGCTGATACATTTTTAATTTTTTAATTATAAAATTTTAATTTGTCAAGTTTTCATTTCACACAACGGAAATAAGAATTTTTCTTTTTCCGATAAAAATTTTTATTTTTTCGAGACCACCAAAAACTAAAACAATTTTTTTACTTCATTTTCAAAATCTAGAATATACCTTCAGAACTATTTTGATTAAAATGGTCATTTGAGGTGTCTAACCATTTTCCCATTCACATCTAATAAAGAATTTATCAGCAATTCCTATTTATTTTACCAAACACGTTCCTATTTATTTTACGAATTTTGAAAAAAAAGCTGGATTTATTAAATAAAAAAATCTAACTTAGATAACAGTTTTATGAATTTAAATACTCGGAAAAGAGCTGTTATGAATGTGAAATTTTAAATGCACATACAATTTTACAGCTTACTTCTATATTAAAAACACCAATATTAAATTTGATTCGAAATATAATTCACTATTTCCGCTGAAGTTAAAATATAAAAAAAAAAAAAAAATAACGAAGTTAATGTTATTCTTAATAAAAATGAGACTGTAATATTAACAATTAGCTAAAAAGAGCACTGAATTTAAAAAATTCATTAATTTTTGTTCAATTTAGCGTTTTTTAACGCCTTTTGGATTTTTTTCTATGCGTTTTGGTTACAAATAATTGACAACACAGTTAACTTTAGTCATAATAAAGAGTATGTTATTAAACATTTCTTGAATACCTAAAGAGGTAATTTTACACACTTGGTGCATTTTTACCGTAATTATAGTGGACTCAAGTTACCTACTATAAATACGGTAAATTTCCAGGAAAATTTCTAAGAGTGTATGGTTTAGTCGTAAACATATTTCGCTTGTATTCATAAATATTTTAACTTTTTAACTGTATTTTCTCATATTTTAACTTAAATGAAAAAAATATGTTCCTAATCCTTTGTGGAACAAAATGTGTATTTGCCTTTATTAAAGTAGGATTCAAGTTACCTATTATAAATAGAGTAAATTTACAATAAAATTTATTAGAGTGTATGCCAGTAAAATAATAAATATATATATTTACACGTGTGCACTGCGCACTGTGCTGTCATTAATTTATTTTCATTTTTTTTTTTTTTTTTAATTTTTATTTTATTTAATTTTTTTTGTACTACAATTATTATTTTGTGGCTTTATTTTTGCAGGTGCAAGGCTTTTCTATTTTTATAATTGTATTTTTCTTGTGCAAACTCTCCCATGTAGGTGTTTGAATATATATATAAAAGTTACCTTAACTGCAATTTAAATTATATTTTATAGTCAATGTGTGAATATGTATGTGTTGTTATTGATTTGTATCATCATTATTTATCATTTAAAAATTCATTTTATGGAAATTTATATTTAATACTCTCTCTTTTAACATTTATTGGTGTATGTGTCTATTTCGGCTTTTGTTTTGTTTGATATACAACATAAATACATACATATAAGCAATTGCAAAAAAAAAAAAAAATTTAAACTCTTTGAAAATGTCTCTATGTGTCTTGTATTTCTAAAGTTTGTTTAAAAAAAAGGAAAACTATTGATGGATATTGGTAGACTACAAAATAAATTTCTTATTTATTTTGTAAGGTCTACCGATATTTAGATCTCTCCACGCTGGGCTAAAATTATTTTTTTTTTTTTTTGCAGAAATTCCAAAATAATAATTTAAGTAATTGTAAAAAGTATTTTATAAATGGTAACAGACCAAGTAATATATTAAAAATATATTCTAGTAACGTCGACAGTCTGACAAGGCATTAAAGTTGGTAGTTTAATATTAGTTTTAACATTTTTATTAAACTGAAGCTAGAATTATAAAAGCTGTATAGCAATACCAGAAAAATATATAACAATGCTGTATACAGCGTCACCGTTGAGAATTTTTAAAAAATGTCCACAAAAAGGTTTTAAAAAAGGGGTCAACTGCTTCAATACCTCAAAAACTCCTTAAAGTTTGTTTATTTGATAAAAACAAAAAATTTATTTTAAGAAAACCTAAAAAATTCAGTATTATTGATTAATGAATATTTTATTTACACTATTTTCTGGTTATATATTAAATTTTAATTAAAATAATAATAGATTCAAACAATGGCTTAAGTGGTTGTAAATACTTTCGAAAAATAAACAGAAATATTGATGTTCGTTTAATTTCAGAAATTAAATATAAAGAAAAATATTTAAAAAATATAAAAATGTATATTTTGTGTATAAGTATATTCCTATAATATCTCTGATATTGGCCTCTGCCGTAAACATAAAGAAACTTAATTGTAGAATGGATCTATTATTTTTGGTATTGAAAATGTCTAATAAAAGTATGTATGTCGTAATTTTTGTATAATTTTTCTGTGCTTAAATTTGTTGTAGGTGATGGTAGAAAGAATCCTTAGAATAAACTTGGTTTTGGATGGAAGCTAATTTGGGTTCAAAAAATTAAGATAGCGTGGAACGAAAGGTCCTAAAACCTTGTGAAGTTGCAAGTATAATAATTTAAATAACTTTCTATGTATATTCAACATCAATTTTTATGGTTTCATTTTTAAGAATTATGTCTTTTTCCATTATCAAATGTTTTCCATTGTAAAAAGTCATCAGCGATTCTAAATTCTATGAAAAACAATAAATGAGCATTCGAAGGAAATAAAATACAAAATATAACAGTCTTAAATAAAAAAATAAAAAAATGAAATGTATATCAAGAAATCAAAACGGAAAATGTGAGAAATGAAAAGTTTAAAATTCAATCGTCTAGTTGATTCAATTAAAATATTAATTTTAGTTTCAATTAACTTTTTGGTTATTTCAATTAATAGTAAATAGTATTCGTTTAAATTATTATTTTTTAATTAAAATTTTTAAGTGTTTAATTGGAGAAAATCTTATTTTCAAAATATTTTGATTGAATAAATCATTTTGGTAATTAAAATCATTTTGTTTTTACTTTTTTGTGTGTGTAATAATTTTTATTATTATTGTAAAATTGTTAATACTTACTATAGCGATTTTTCCAAACATTTTATACTGCATTATTTAAATAAATATTTTTTTTTTTTATTGAAGGGTCTTTCATTTACACCTATCGCTGGAATTATTATATAATTGGTAGAGATATTTCAAACAACTTAGTTTCTCATCATTTAGCATATAGACCTAAAAAGTGGCCATTTAGTTCCATTCTAAACAAGGGGCCCAAAAATGGCCAGGTGGTTGAATAAGGGGTAATTGGCTACTAAGGACGCCTAAAGACCTTTATTTTAAATTTTATACAAGTCGTATATTTGCCGTTATTTTTAAGTTTTGTAGTAATGTTGGTTGTTTATCAAGAAAAAATATAGCGCTTGTCGAGCAGACCAGGTACAATTATAACTTTTCATTTTAAAGTTGCAATAACTTTTTTCTATTGCCATTAGACTCCCGAAGTTCTCAAACATCACCAAGTTTTTAATAATTTTAGAAAAAATAGGTCCTTTCCAAACTTAAAAGACTCCACAGATACAATTTTACCTTCATATACTTCATATAAGGAGAAAGGCTAAAAGTAAAATAAAATTAATTTTACTATAGTTATTTTATAGAAGCTGTTTAAATTGTCTTCACATATGAATGAACAAAAAATACGAAAGAAAGAAGATATTTTGATTGAGCTTATTTGCATGAAACAAATGTAGATAATACAATGTACTGAGTGTTAATCTCAGACAGTTTTTCGCAAAACATACTCGACTTTCTAATCTAATCAGCAATTATAATAGCTTCGAATCATAAGATCCTACACAGTAAAAATCACCAATCACCAAAATAATTCATTCAATTAAAAATTGTTTCAATTTCACCAAAATTATATCAATTACTAACAACTGTAAAATTGAAAAACCGAAAAAAATTTTCTAATTAAAAAATATATTAAATCAATTAAGCAACGAATAGAAAATTTAAATTAGAAAAAAACTTACTTGAATTGTTTGAATATATTAATAAAATTTTAAAATTTAACTGTGCTGACTAAAAAATACAAGGTAATCATTTTTTCCGTTTATGGGAGCAGGTTCTTGTGCAAAAATGCCTATAATCTCTGCACTTCAAAAAAATATTTGTTAAAAGTGATTTTATCCCAAAAGATGAAATAATGATTTTATTCCAAAAGATGAAATAATGATTTATCGATTAGTGACAAGTAAAAATGTTTTCAGGATCTGTCTTTCCTTAAATGGAACCTTGAATAGTGCTCTCTATTTATTCTATGTGGTTCAGTGGCGACAATACTATAAAATATTGCAAGAGGCCTGCACGATATTTGTTGTTTCAATGTAATTTTACACAATGTTTTATCCATCATATTCACTTCAATTCTGGCTATGTTGCATCCTACTAGCAAAAATTTCGCCAATTTCGTCATTTAAATTGTTTATGTATTATGTATAGCTGATAGAAATATATTTCACTTAATCAATATAAATCGTAATTAATTTTATATATTTTTTTTGGCAACATAATGCATTTAATGCCATTTTAATGCAAAATTTTCATTTTTGGGAAAATATGAACAATCATACATTTGGGTAATAGAAATCGAATAAAAAGCTTTGCTTAGCGAATTTTATCGAATATTTAAGTCATGTACAGATTTATTATAAGCCAGTCTACTTAGTTTATAATTTAAAATTTTAATTTAAAATGGAAATCTCTCTCTCTACTAGGGTCAAAAAAAAAAAACGAAAATCTATGCTTGGCCATGAATTTACATGAATAAAGAAATGTACAAATGTTCGCTAAAGTACGATTGCAACTCTTGCAATCGTAAATTTTCTTTCAGTCAAATTTTAGTAAATCTGTGCGGAAATTTCTTGGTTTTCACAAACAAGTAGGAGAAAATATTATGTTCTAACCTAATTAAAAATATATCTGCTGTAGTCAAAATTTGCATTATGGAGATAAAAAAAAATATTCTTTCCAGAGCTTTCTGAAGCTCCTAGATGACAAGAGAGTTAGAATTCGGCTTAATATCTAACTATTCGTCCCGTAAATCCTATCGTAGCCAGATTTTGAAATTTCTATCAGGAAGCGGAGATAAGCGGATTTATTTTCTATTTTCTGTAATATTTTCAAAAGTCGGTTTGTGTTTTGCTCTCCAAATCTTACCGCAAGCAAATTTTGTATTTCGGTCAGGGAGCGAATTTATGCCGATTAATTTTTTTTTTTTTTTTTTGAAATCTTATTTTTTAAGTTTACCTTTTAATACTTTATGTATTATTCAACATCAAATTCTAACGGGTTAAAAGTTTTCAATTTCTATTAGGGAGAGGAAAAATATTGAAAAATTGTTCATATGTTTTTTAAGATTTTTGGATTTTTTAGTGTATTTTCTATTATTATATTGCAATTTGTTCTGGCATTGGCAGGCTTATACGCTAGTCTATATATAAAATTTTTTTTCCAGAGAAAATTAAAATTCGGATTGATATCAGGCGCATGAGATACGCGTATTTATATACAATTTGCTAAGCACTCTTTCCCTTTCCAGAGCTTTCTGATGCTTCCAGGCGATGTAGAAAATTAAGTTGCAGTTTACTTGTAAAACTGCTGGTCTTACAAATCCTAACGGAGCCAGATTTTTAAATTTCTACCAGAGAGCGGAGATATACGAACTTTTATATTTTATTTTTTTATTTTGTGTAATATTTTTAGTCGGTTTTAATTTTAAGAAAATTAAGTTTTCTATACTCATTGTTTGCATTCCGGTCAGGAAGTGCATTTACGCCGATTATTATTATTATTATTATTATTATTTTTGGTTTTAAGCAGCTTGCTTTTTTAAAACAAATTCTAATGGCAATAAATCTTTTAACTTCGATTATGAAGTGAAGAAGCATTAAAATATTTTCCATATATTTTTATTTTTTTAAAGATCTTCGGATGTACAAAGCATATTGAAAGCCTTTCATTTGCTTAATATTCAAATCCAGTGGACGTCAACATATTTTAAAGACTCATAATATTATGAACCAAAAAATATTTTCACAACTACAAAAAGCCTTCTTGAATATTTCACATTATAATTTGGACTTAAAAAAAATAAAATACTATTTCTATGTAAAAAATCATTAAATAACACTGTGCAACAAAAAAAAAATAAAAAATAAATAAATAAATAAAAATCCCTCAATAAATCTAACGAAAAATTATAGTTTTCGGTTTTCAATATAATTGATTGGAAATTGAAATCATTCAAATTATTTACCACTTCCGTTTACGTTCATCATTGTCATAATATTGTTTACTTTATTTGACTTGACCTTATACCTGAACTGCTGAACCGATTAAAACGAAATATGATATATATGTATATCCTTGAAGGAAGTACTGACTAGATGCCACTCCCATTTTTTTTAAAAAAAGGTTGCTTTGCTTTATAGTAAGCCAATTTCAAGTTTAATAAAAATTTTGATGACAGTGGTGGAAAAATATTACAGTATAATAAAAGTGAACGAGAAAAAGGTAAGACAACCATACAGATTAAAATTTATAATATATAATATTTTATATTCCTTGTGTATATTAAATTTTATAAAAATTGTTATAGTAGCATCAAGAATATAGCAAAATTAATTTTTACTGAAAGTAAGCTAAAAAAATGGACGTGGCATCCAACTTATATTTTGTACCATAGTTTTTTCCAAAAAATACTTGGACTTAAAAAAAAAAATTGTTTACAAAAAGTGGGCGTTGCATTTTTATTAATTTTATATCCAATATTTCTTTTCGGAGGATGTACGATGGAAAAAATGAAACGCTAGGCTGTATGGTTTTTGATCATATTGATTAGAGTTAGAACGTTATGAAATTAGCCAATTCTGTTATGATTTTATTACTAGCCAAATATTGTATATTATTTTGTTCCAAATTGTTACACACTCCTATATGTTATTAAAAATTTCGTTAAGAAAAATTATACATTAATGGGACTAAAAAAGTGCAATTCAACGGTATTTTCTTAAATGTTGCTAAAAATAATTATTTAAAAATGCTGAAAATTATAATTGCATTACCAAAAATTACTTTCAATACACATAAATTTAAGGTCATATTAACTATAAAGGATATTAATAATATTAAAAAAAAAAAACGTTTCTTCTTCATTATTTTTAAGAATTTAAGAATATTTTAGAATAACATTATAACTGAAATAATTAATGTGTAGTTCTAATACGAGGATTTTTAAAAATTATCTTCGAGACAAAATATTGAAACGATAATGCCTAAAAAACTGATACAAGATATTTGTTATTACTCGAATGATTTAAAGCTACTACTGCCACCAATTTTTCATTTAATGAAGTTAATATGGTAACGGGAAACTCTTCTCACATGCAACATATTGTTTACTAAAATCAAACTAGTACCTTTACTTTTGGGGGCAGATCATTTATTATTGTAAGGAGTACTGTTTAATAGAAATTAGAATTTAGACTGTCTAGGTAGACATATTCCCTTAAGAATTAATTTCCAATAGTAAAAAAGTGCAACAGGCCAATAATAATAAAAGATAAAATTTTATTTATTTAACACAGGAAGAGCGTCAAAATTTCTTAATTGACTTAATTGATCACTTTTTCATAAGGAATTTTTAAAAGATTTCAAATTAATAAAAAATAAATAACAAAATAAAAAATTTACAAAATGGTTTAGAAATAACAAAATTTAATAGGAAGTGTAATTATTTGCTAATATTTATATTACTTGTAGATTTAAATTATTTTATTCTATATGTAAGAATTGGATATCATTTTATTTAACAATACTATAGTTTCCAATCATTCCCAATATCAATCTTTATAAAAATTTAAAAAATCGTGTTGATTTCTTTATATTTGCATTTCTTTTTTTTTGCTCGCACAAATTTACAAGAGCTTATACTAAACATTTAATAATTTTCCGTACGTACAAAAATATTATACATAACAGATGGCTATGGCTCACAATGATAAAATCATAACAGTACTGTTATATCGGGTATGTGCAAAATATCAATTAAATCGGTTGAGTAAAGTGACCTCATATATTACATACAATCTTGTTATGAAAAGTGTCCATATATATATATATATATATATATATATATATATATATATATATATATATATATATATATATATATAAACATGTTTTTATATATATTTTTCTTTTTGTCTACGACCTAAAATCAAAAATTTTTGATAATAGCCCATATGCATTCTGTACATACATTTAATTGTTGTATGACTATTAGCTATAACATATTAAACCTTATTGGAAATATTTATAATATTTATAGATTTTTACTTAATAAATGGTTTTATTTAAACATTTATTTATTTCTAATGTACAATATTTAATTGGTTTTATATATTAAAAAAATCATAATAATTAAGTCAAAATAGAATAGCTAAAAGCAGTTGGTGTTAGAAATTTAAAAATGTTAAATAATTTTGTTTCTACCAAAAATAAACTTTTTAGTAAGTAGTAATTCATAAATATATATAATATCCACCAAAAATATATATTTAATTCCCCTATATACACATATATGATATAAAGAAAAAAGGCATAGATTAATAACTAGTTATTTATGTGAGAGAAAAAAACCTGTTTCAATTGTCAAAAACCTAATTCATGCAACGAAAAAATACATGTAGTTACATATACTTTATTTTTGTGTGTTGATAAAAAATTAGTAATCTCACATAAACTTCTAGTTGTATTCTATGAAACAAGGTAAAACCACCCTCACTCTCTGAGAAAAACGATTTGTTGAAATATATATTTTTTATAAACAAATGAAAATATCGTTGCCACATTACAACAAGGGAATATTATATTTTGGAAATTGTTATCAATATTGTGTTATTTATTTTAACAAAAAATTGTGTCTGTTAAATTACAGCAAATATATATTAAAAATATTATAAATATTATTAATGGAATTTTGATCTTTGTGTAACTTTAAACAAAAGTATTTATCATATTACAGTAGCAGTATTTAAATTTTTGTTATTATTTAAATTTAAGAATATAGCGACAAATAGATCAGAAAAATAATGGCCGCTAAGTCACTCAAACATCTTATTGTGGAGGATAAAGTAATAGATTATAAAAATTTTAATGTGTGTAAGTAATCTTTATTATGAACATAAACCCTATATTTAAATGTGTTTTCTTTTTTTTATTTCAATTAATGTATCAATTGACTGAAAATATAATTCATTTAAATTAAATTAAAACAAAAAATAAACAAAAAGACTAGGATTTTTTTTAAGATATGGTAGCACAATTAAATAACAAGCGTCAGAAGGATATTATGGCGACGAAAAGAGAGAACGGCTATACTTTATTCCTGTGTATCATGCTTACATGTCTGTCTGATCTTTCCTAGTGTCTACATTAGGCAAATTTCTATCAAAACAAACGTCAAAATCAGTGCGAATATATACAAGATAAACTTAGTTAAACAGCTGATTATTATTTTGGTTGTTACAGTTGTCAAACTGCATATATAAAAAACAATAATGAATACGCCATATTGTTGTTTTTGTGCAACTGTTGCCACCTTCCACAATTTCGCATTAAGTTTGACGTTTGTCTTGATAAAAAATTGTGTAATGTTATCTAAATTGCTAAACATTTTCTGAAAAGATACAAAATATTCTGTTTCTTCACATTTTAAAGTTCAGAAGTCATTATCATTTTCCTTTTGGTAAATTAATGGACATTATCAACTTTTAGGCCTTAAACAATTTTTTCTTTTTTTTTTTTTTTTGGTGGCACATTAAAATTTATTTGTATAAATATAAAAAGACTCGAATACAGAATCAAAATCAATTCATGTTAATGATTTCGTGCAGGTGGCGCAAAAGTTATAGCGGTTTTAATTTAAATATATGTATTAAAGTGCATTGATTTGTATAGATATAAAAAATGTTGTAAACGTACCCCTTTTAAATTACAGTTATCAATCTTTAAACTAATCTGCAAAATATTTCGGTTTAATTATTTCGTTCGCGTGAGGTGAATCATTTTTAAAATGCTTCCAAAAATATAGTTTTCGATTAACAGTGTACATAGCTTTTAAGTTTTTGTCTAATTATGGTCAATATTATGCTTTCCATGCGATGTGCCTTAGCAAAATCTGTTTTCATAAAAGTGTCCCAATTTCTACTATCAACGATATTTGACTTAAATGTATGGTCCTGATCAGTTGCTTTACCGCCAGTATTGCCAGTTTAACCTTTTTAAGGCCAAATCTAGCCTTTTTTTTTTTGTTTTAGCTTCAAAATTTTCATTTTAGTTTCTAGCCTTTTTTGTTTTTGATTCTTAAAATTACCTTAAAAAGGCTAACATGTTACTATTTCAACAACGAAGAAAATAATTTCATAGTATCTATTACTAATTTTATTTTTACAGAATTATTCATTTAAGCATTTATCTGTATTTATTCTAACAAAAAATCTATATTTTTATATTTAACAAAAATTTTCGTCTCCGGCGCTTCTTTCATTCAAATTAGGAACAACTAATATACTAAAATACTAATAACTAATTTGAAGGAATTACTAAATCGATTATTATAATTATTTTTTATTTGCTTCATTAGCAATAGAAACTATTTTTAAACATTATTTCAGCAAATTCTTATAACAGCGAAAAATCACCAAAAAATTTAAAAATGCTTAATCAAAAAGGAATTATAATTTGAAAATATCGAAAAATTACTTTAAAACATCAGGTAACGCGCGGCTAGTAACTATTAATATCAAAAATAGTTTCTTGAATTTTGTATCGCCTGAAAGTGAAAACAGTGGTCATAAAAAGATTTCCCAGCTAACTCCATGATAGGTATATTTGGTTATTAACCCATAGTATCCTGCACATAACATATATCACACTCTGTTATGCCTATAAAATACCTCAGGGTATGTAAATAAAAGAAAATAAATCTATGAAAAATTAAATTAAATAAAGCACAAAACGATTTTTTATATATATGTGACTATGTGATGTGGCACCAGGGGTGTAATTTCCCACCACATTAATTTATACCTTGACAGATATTTACCCCTGAGTAAATTTAAATCTGTCCCTATAATAAACATGAGTAACTACCTTTTTACAAACATTTTGTGTTGGTTATCCTTCCCTTAAAATTGCATTTTATTTATATTATTTACAACAAAAAAATCAGCCGTAGTATTTATTGTAAGAAAATTCATATCAAAACAAAAAAAAAAAATGTAAAATTAATAATAATAAAACAAATTATATATAAAAAAAAACATAAAATTAATTCAATAATGAAATAAAGAAGGTAAAACTAGAATTAAGAATATTAAACAAAATTATATATTTACATACATATATATTTATCTACAACCGTTTTTATGAATATTTCTTTTAATGAATGGCACGGACTGACGATCAAGAGTAAGATAATAATAGTATTTATAAAGAGAGCATTTCATTCTTAAATAATTACAAAAATAATAATAAAAAATTACGTTTTACTCACAACACAAATCGAACCGTCATGAAATGTTCCACTTCATGACGGTTCGATTGTAGGGCCCAGCAATCAACACCTGTTGAGAACGATGTTGTTGTTTCTGCTTTTTTTCTTAAAAAAAAATTAACTTATTTACGTAACATAGATAACTAAGATCTTTTATGTACACTCAAAGAATTGTATTAGTATAAAATATATATTTAATGGTTAAAGTAAGTAGTTAAGCTAATTGTAAATTAATTAAATAATTAATTTGTAGAAATTAAGTATATTAATAGTTAGAAAGCGTTTTAAATAATGTGGCAAATTCATAATGTCTTTTAGTTTTTGCTAGTTTCTGGGATTAGGTGATCAAGTGGTTACAATTCTAAGATTAGTTTAAAATAATATATATAATGTATGAGATTTTTAAATCATAGTAATGATTTTTTTTTTTTTTGCAAATTTCAGAAAATTTATAAAATCTTAATTAGGTTTGCTTTAAGTTGAAAAAAAAAATTATATAAATATTGTTTTAGAATAGATTTTAAATTATTTAGATACTAATTGTAATTTAGACACTAGTTAATATTTTCCGATAAATAAGTTATTATAAGTTTTAGTATATAACTTGAAATATAATAGGTATTTCGTTTAGTTCGATATATATAGGTTTTGTACTATAATTTTATTACTTAATATTATATATTAATCAATTTTGATAATCTTGTTATTAGGTTAAGGGATGTAAGAAGGGACCCTTGAAAATCTGTTTATGTAAATGCGTTGGCAACAAGTTATGGCTGGTGGTAAAGAAAAATCTGGGAAGTCAACTGGGATTTTCTTTTTTTCAATTTTTAAAATTAAATTCACACTGAAAAGTCTGGCTTTTGAGGAAATTTTTGCTAGGTATTTGTATGATTTCTTCAGACACTCCACTTTTGTGCTTATGCAATTAGTTATCGTGGGTTCGAGGAAATTTCCACAATCAATTTTATACAATTTTCTCTAAAGAAAGGAGTATATATAAGTCTTGGTCAACACATGCTTTTTTCACGAATTTAATTCTAACTTAAAACTTTCACATGTTTTTAATTAATTATTATATAATTGGATTCATTTTGGAGTTATATTTACACCGTAAAGTTTCTTTCACTTAACTTTTGTAATAAAACTGACTTATCAATTTAAAACATAATAAAGTTCGTAATTGAAAAGAGAAAAACCGCGCATTTAGTAATAAAAAGGGGAATAAGGTTAGATGCAATTAATTGATCTTTAGTAGAAGAAAGTCAGGCGATATTTCAATTTTAGCTCCCCAAAAAATATTACCATATATGGTCATAACATTCGTGATTTTAATGAGTGCAACTTACGCATGTTACACACATTGTCATATATTCAATTGAGAGTGAGATTGAAATAATATGATAAAAAAAAATTATTTCTACCATTCGAAAAAATGTGCAGTATTACTTGTTAGCGTAATTAAATAAATTGATTCAAGTATTTGTTTACGTATATATATATATATATATATATATATATATATATATATATATATATATATATATATATATATATATATATAATATATATATATAAAAATTGCAATTGTATTTTTTTTCATTTTCGCCCATTTTCCAAACTTTGAGACTATCTACTGCGTCGACTTTATGGGGCACATCATATAACGCAAAATATGCCCAAAAAATTGTTAAAAATATTGCCATTGAAATTCGATTACCACGTATATAATTGTTGAAAGCCTGCACAATAACAAAGAAAGTGCAGAATGAGATCAAACAGTATAAACGCGCGGACAAATAGTGTAGGAGAATGGGGAAAAGTATTTTAAGTTTTGGAACTTTAACTAACAATCATAATTATAAAGTGGAACTTATAGCGCTAAAGTTTTGCAACCTATTAGTTTCAAGTCTCATGAGTTCAAATCTTTAATCTATTTGCTTAAAATGGTATCAGCACAAAACTTATTAAGGATAAAAATCAATTTCAGCCACGTTAAAAGTTTTTGATAATGGCCCTTATTTAAAAAAAAAAAAAAAATAGCTTGTTGATGTATGGCATCAACTACCCAAAATGGGTTTTTAAATGGCTTTTCTAAATCTCCGTAATTTAAATACAAATCCTTTCCATACAACTATAATTAAATATTTTGTTAAATTCTTTTAAAAACCAATGACTAAAATTTTGATTTCAATTTTAATTAAAGGACATTTGTAGTTCAAACACAATTTGGGTCTAATACCACATTAAGCCTTTCTACAAATTCTTCACTGTCTACAATATTAAAATTGATGTGTGACAGTTTCTAGTTTCAAATCTTTTGTTTTTTATCCTGTTATGTAATAAGGATTGTATAATTTCCAACCCTTTGTCGTTTATCTTGTTAAAATTAAAAATAGCAAAAAAAAAAGAGTTACACGGCAAACAATGTAAAAGGGTTGGTAATAATTTAAATTAGAATTATTAAGATAACTTTGTTGTAAGAGTATTACAATTGAGTTGCAAATGTACAGCATTTACAATAAAACGTAACAAACATTACTTTCGGCTAAAGCGTATAAAATATTGTATTTTTTAAAAACTGAAAAAACACAAAATAAAATTATTCAACTTAAATTCCCTGAGGAAATACGAATAGAGAAAATACCCAGCAAACACGATAAAATGAAAAAAGTTTCGCCAAACGTATTTACTGGATGAAAAATATTATTCCGATAATAATCGAATTCGTATCGCTGAAGAGGAAACTTATTTAAAAAAGTGTCCGATGGCAATACGATGGCGATTTTTCTAGATGATAATCGGGCAATATCGCCAGATAACCATATGGAGGTAAATTGGAAGATATCACTAAAATTATATTAGAAAGTTAAAAAGAAGATTTTATACAAGATTATACATTTTATGTTATAATTTTTATTCTATTTCCATGAAACAAAAAGAATTAAAAAATATAATCTGTTTATCGGTTTTATTGCACAATTTTTGGTATTATTCATATAACGATGCTTTATGAGGAACTAATTGACAACCGAACTTTAGTTGTGTTGTCGGGTATCGAAATGATACTACAGATGGCAACTGAAAGCTCTCAACTCAGTTGCCACAAAGGCAACTACAAATTTTTGGTTGCCGAAAATTGTTTAAAACAAAAAATTAAAACTAACTATTTTTGTTTCTTTGCATTGTTTACTTGTATGTTTACATTTATATCAGCTGTTGAGCTTTCAAAATACTATTTTCAGTCACTTTTTGGTAACTGAAAGAAAGTTGCCATTCATAACATAACTAAAGTTCGGTTACCATACATAATCGACCCATTCGATTTTTCTCCATAAACCCTTTATTAAAAAAAGGAATATTTGAAAATTGTGAAAATGTATGAACATCTTAATTTACATTGAGAATTTCTTCAATATTTCTGTAAGCCAATAGAAAAACGAAAGTCAATAAATATATTTACTAACACAATTTTATAAAATAAACAAATTAAAAATTACAATAAATTAAAAATTACTTTTTTATTTTACAAATATTACGGAAATTTCCCGGAAATAACAAAAGGATGAAAAATAAAATATTATCCGATCATTTTCTTTTAGATTATAAATTAGGGATATTGCCACATTATCATCCATGAAGATATTTTCCATTTGTTTGTAGGGATATATTTATGCAGAGGAATAAATCTCATACAAATAACAAAAAATAAATCTCTTTTTTTTCAAATAAAATAGCATAATGTCTTTGACAAATCCGAATGCAAGCATTATTGTTGTTATTGTCTGTCCCACAAAAGTACCATTAATCATTTATTCAATGGTCTAAGAAGTTTCCACCCCTTTCCTCTCTAGTTCTAGAAAAACTGACCTTAAAATATGGCCTTAGGCTGTTTGTTTAAAACAATTTTTTATTGTTGAAGTTGTTGTTGATTTAGATTTAGATATAATCAGACTCGTTAACAGAACCGGAAGTTCTTTTTAAATGGTTTTCTTTGCTAAAGAAATCAACAACAACAACAAACAACTAAAATCATTTGTAAGGAAATGGAAAAGTAGCACAACCACACATTACAGTTTATCACGCATCAATTGTTTTTATCAATCAACACACGCACACACAATTTGACATTCGCTTTCTCTTCCACTTATACAAATTCATGAAAAAAAGGTAAAATAGCCTTAAAGACACTTATTTATAGCAGATTTCGCACTTTTTCCTATTTATTTAATTTGTTTTTATTTCCGTTTTCTTCTTTATTTCCTGAGGATTTTTATTTCTGATGATGCGTGTGTTCATTCAATCAATATCATCACGTAATTTTGCTTCTAAATAGTACACAATTCTTTTTTTTTTTTTCTTTTGCTATATACAATTTTTTTCTTTCTGTCATTTAGGCATTTTTATGGATATAATATATTTATATTTTGACATATTATTACTGAAATAATGGTATAAAGAAAAAGAGGTAGTTCCATTATGTCTGTATCAATTTAAATTCACTTTCTGACAATCTTAAGGATTATGAAAATTTGTTAAAATAATGATAAAAGTTTTATATAAACTTTTACTTTTTCATAAATAAATTAATTTATTTATTATTTATTTAAAATGTATATGTAAGTCGTTAAAATTGTATAGAAATAGAAAAATTTTATTCCTAATATTAAAGGGAATCTCAAGTAGAAACCAACAAAGATGTACAAAGATGTCTGCAAACGCAAGAGTAACAAGCAAAATATAAGCACCATTAAATGCTGCCATTTTTGAAAATGATATCCCGATGAGGCTGTTTGCAATTTGATTACTATTTTAATAAATATATTTTTTACCTTCAGAAAGCGTTTGATTTTAAAGCCTCATCCCCATAAGAGCGAACAGCCCTCTTAGTTGAATCAATAAATATTCCAAGCAATTTACATATTATGGTGCCCCAGAGACCAATTATGAAATAGTTGGAAAAAACAACACCTTAAAAAAAAGAATAAAAAAAAAAAAAAACAAATGGTGTGCGCAACACTTTGCTATTAGCTCCCAACTGCCACAACCGCCCAAACTTTAGAACGTGATGTATTAAATCTTTGGACCTGACATTTTCAATATATTACGCACCATATCCTCTTAGAAAAACTCAATGTTACCGATCATCATTTGCTAAAAGATTTGTGAGGCATTAAAAAGAAAAATAGAATTACTTCCAATCGCAGTTTCACACAGCCCATGGAAATAATCCTCAAAAGACAATATAGGTAATTTCCGTTAAGAGCATTATTACTTTACATTTTTGTTTCTCTTTTTATTTTTTATTATTTTTGTATTATTGATTGAAATTTTACAGAAAAAGTCTTGTTATTTCTTTCCTTGTTTCTACAATAAAATATTCGTAAATTTTTTAAAATATTTCTAAAATACAAGTTTCCCAGACCAAAATTTATTTTTCTATTATTTTAATAAAAAATAGTATATTTGCAACAATTTTTATACGAATTTAATTATCATATAATATAGTTACAAAATTTTAATCAAAAAAGAAAATTCCTTGAAATTAAAATTTCATTTTAAAAATCTGGCAATATTCGTTAAAAATGTTTACAAAAAGAAAACTTCAAAAATTCTTATTTTTGTAAACAAATTATTGATTGAAACTACCTTCTTTTATTTATATCATGACAGTAATTATGATGAGATATAAAATTTGTAATGAATATTTTTAGTGCTATGAACAGTGTTACTAGGAGCCGATTTTCATAAAACTTGGCAATGTCGTTTCTACTTACTAATATTATATATATACTAATATTTGTATGGGATTGATGCACGTTAAAGTGATTTTCGGAAGAGAGTTTTATATGAGAGCTATGGTCAATTCTGGACTGATCTTTATAAAATTTGGTACAAATATTAATACCTGATTGATACTATTTTGTACAGAATTTCATTAAAAAATTCTGACTTTTAAGGCATTTTTGAGGGTTTAAACTCTATTCCGGGGTGACATTTGTATGGGTGCTAGGTGAAGTAATGGACCGATCACAACTAATTACAATACGCTTCGTACCTGAAATACACAAGTCCCACGTGCCAAATTTTATTGAATTATCTTTAAAATTGCGACCCGTGCTTTGTGCACAAGTTTTACATGGACAGCCAGCTAGGCAGACAGACGGACGGATATCGTTTCCTATGCGTTATAAACATCAGCACAAACGCATTATACCCCAAACACCTGCGGTGGTATAGGGTATAAATACTCAATGTTCCGAAATGATTTGTTGTAATTTTTAGGTTGTAATTCGTTTTTGATTAAATATTTCCTCGTTTTTGGGTGATTTTTTTTCTTTAATATTATTTAATTTTTACAAGCGTAAATAATTTTATAGTGATGTATCTCAATAAACCAAGCGATATTATAGAGATATCGAGACGATATCATTTACGTGATAAAATATATCATAGTTGATAATCGTTTTCGAATCTAAAACTATAGTTTTTACAGACTAAAGTGTACCTCTCCTTATGATATCGTTTTTTCAGGAAATTATAATATCGTTTTCACTATCGTAATTTCTATTAAAATTGACATAATTTATATTTTATTCTCAATAATGTTAATAACTATTCTAAGGATGTGTAAAATAATTAGCAGCAATAAGATAACATCCTAATAAATAGAAAACGTGCAATTTAATGCATCATACATATACACATCTTTCATTTTTATGCAAATATTATGTTCGCGTGCTCATTTCTTCATTAGACACAATTATGCACTTATTTATAAATTTGATTGGACCATTCATGACTTATTTGTCATATTTTAATTTCAATATTTTATTTTGAAGTTTTTTCCGAATGTTTGTATTTTTTGTATATTTTGTATATTTTGTTGGAAAAAAAAAACATATTCGAAATTGTAATACTACAACAATATCGTTTTCAGCAATATGATATAATATTACAATCGGAATTAAGGATAATATCGTTTTCACTGTCATATATATATATATATATATATATATATATATATATATATATATATATATATATATATATTTATTTATTTATTGGGTTACTAAAAAGTAAATATAATTAATTTAGTAAGACCATAAAATTAGTTTAGTCATGTTATATTCAGAGAACAAAGCACCGCAGTCAAAAATTTTCCTTAAATAAAAAAGTGGTTCAGTAAAAATAAAATTAGTAATAGGAAAAATTAACTTTTCTTTGTTAAAATAAAAATAAAATTTAAGCCTTTTTAAGGCAAACTTAAAAACCAATAAAGGCTAAAAAAAAGCTAGAAGCTAAATCGAAAATTTCGAGACTAAAAGCGAAATATAAAGGCAAGATTTTGCCTCAAAAAGGCTAAACTGGCAACACTGGCTATGAATAGCTTAATATTGTGCTTAAATTTGGTTATGCTTTCTTAGAAAAATTATTTCCTCAACTATTGTTTAGCAGATAGCCGATTACAATGGCTGCAGAACTATTCTTCAATGATTTGTATAAAAAAAATAAATAAATAAAATTGATCTTCAATTCCAGCGATTAAAAATTACGGGTTTGGTACATTTTACTCAAAATAGATTTAAAAAATAAATTTTAAAAATTTTCCCCATGGGATTCTGTTCACCGAGAAGACTCTTTATTGAATTCTGGTGAACATTTTTTTTAAACTATTTTATGATGGAACACAATATTTTATTTACAAAAGCAACAAAAATATGAAATTTGTATCCTTTTGGCAAAAAATATATCAAACTTTTCTTTCCCATGACGCACAGTGGTTCAGAATAGTTTTGAATCGGTCAAAACTCTGAATCGATAGAGACGTTTGAGATTTTTTGTTTTCTTTTTTTGATAGAGATATTTTCTTCAATTTTTCTGTAGTTTCAATTTCATTAAAATCGATTCAGCAGAAATTTAAGGCTAAATTTGAGCTTTTAATTTTTTATAGCATTTAGTATGAAAATGCGAATTTTTGTTTCTTGAATCAGCTTTACTTACGAAAAAAGTTTTAAGCGGATATAAAAAACATTTTAATAATACCCAGAATAATCTTGTGAATATGTTCCGAGTTTAACAATTCTAGAACAGATTCCACTAGAATCGGTTGTTTTTGAACAAAAAAAAAAAAAATACGATTTTTTTAATGTTTATTTTGTTTTTTATTTAAATAACATTCTTGGTTGGAAAATATCCTGTAAATTTTCTATATTTAGTTCTTTATTATTTCTGTCCTCTAGCAGCCCTTTTGCTTCTTCACCTAAGTTCCGATGTTCTACTTTCCACTAACTTCGAATACTAGAGATGAGCGGATCTGACGTTGCCAGTAATATATTAAATAGATCTTCATTTGTATAATTTCGTGATATTTTTCTGGTATTGAGCTCTCTATAAAATCTATAATCCTTATTCCTTTTTTCCTGCGTTTCCTCTGATAGATCCCCAAGTGGTACTTCATGATGCTTAATGACATCTTCCCCATGATAAAGGATTTTGTGAACTGTTGCAGACACATTTCCGCATGGATATATTGTTGTATGTATTCGTGCAGTTTCCTTCGCATAATCACCAAATTTTCTAACATCAATTTGTTCATTGCACACAAGTATATCGATAATTATTTTAAATCTTGAAATAAGATTTTTATCAAATGCTCTTTCGGGATCTGAAAAGAATCTTCTTGCTGTGTTCCCATCACTCGTATTATCTAATCCTTATTTTGGTGAATCTATAATCAACACATGTTTAAGAAATTCGTCCTGAACATGTTTCTTTTTAAACTCCTTAACTTATTATTGGTGTCGTTGTTTCTTATTGATCCTATAGGTTTAAAATCAAAACCATAATTCATGTGTTCTATGAAAAAATTTTGGAAGTAATTTCATTCAAATGGAAAAATTGTTCCACAGGTGGGTTCAGACAAGTGCAAAAGTATAAATGAGGTTAAAGAAGACACTTTCGCCTTTCTTTAGGTGGTAAATTTTTTTTAACCCTTTTTGATCCTCAAAAGTTTTATTCCACTTAAATTTAAATTTGACTAAAATATAGTTCCCGAGAAAACATTTACTAACACAGCAGGTACAGTGACATATTATACCATTTCTTAAAGGCTATTATCCTACCAACATAACTAAAAAATGCAGCTAATTATCGATAATATTTTGTGTATAATGATAATTTACTTCTCATCAAATTTTCAAAAATCACATTTTTTTATAAAACAACACAAAATTTTTGTGTTTAATAGCACGCCATATCCACAATTGCCAATATTTTGAACCTTATTTTCAATATGTTGAATGAGATACAAATTTGGTAATCGATGTTAACAAAAAATTTAACTTTTGGTCAATGAAATTAATTTCTGAGCCACCATGTGCGTACTAAAATAACGCTTATTGGCCGAATTTTTCATAAGGAGATCCAAATTGTGAATGTTTTGATATTCATTGCAACACAAAGATTTTTTTCCGGACAAATGAACTATGAACTATTGCAATTGTTGGTAGTGAATTTTATGGTCCATAATTACTACAAAACACATATCAATTTTTTTCTTATAAAAGGGACAAAAGTATGAAATTTTTATTCTTAAAAAAATTTTGTTAATATTCGACATACGCATACCCAATGGAGCTGTTTGAATGTCTTCATTTTTTTTTAATCTTGAAAATCTCGCAAATTTATTAACGATTTTTCATTTTGTGAAAAATCAAAAAAAAAAAATCGAAAAAGTGTTTAACTTTAAACACTAATATCTTTAAAATCTGTACACGGATTTTAATGTTTAAATTACGTATAGAAGATGAATATGTCCTCTTAAGCACAATAAGTTCTTCCTCTCATATTTTGGAAAATTATGTTTGCAAAAAAATTCCAATTCTGGTATGAAATGGTCCACTTAAACAAAAAAAAATAATAATAATAATAATAATAATAATAATAATAAAAATGTTACTATAGATTTTTTCATACAAAATATTTTTTTTTTATAATTTTTGTGCTTTTTGTAAATTGGAAAAATTGGAAAAATGTTGCTCCTTAACTCTGAAAATATTGAGCGAATAAAAAAAAAATATGTTAAGGCAACTGTTAAGACAATTTTAGTTTGCTTCAAGATAATTATCGGTTGCATCTTTTGGTGTATCACTTATCTAAAACGTACAAATCGTTCTTAAGTTATAGTCTAATTTTTTCCATCAGTGTAATATATGTGTATTCACTTAATTGTAGGTATATATGATTATTTTCACTCAATTGTAAAGAAATCAAGATTTGTTCATCAGTTTTGATTTTCGTGGATTATTTTATTCGAAGAATAACTAGCTTTAAAATAAAGGAGAAAAAACTGAACATTTTTGCTATTTTCAATTTTTCAAAGAACTTTTAAAGAAAAAAAATTTTTGTTTTTTTCAATTTAGCATGAAAAAATTTTTTTCCGAAATTATTTTTTGAAAAACTCTGAAACTGTTGAGCGGCTGAAAAAATAATATAAAGACGTCTTTAAGGCAATTTCAGTCCGCATCTTTTGGTGTTTCAGCTTTTTAAATCGAACAAACCGTTCTCAAGTTATCGTAAAATATACTCGTGTAATTGCCTTATTTAGGAGGAAAAACTGAAAGCAGGTTCGTCTTTAGCACGTCAAATTCCATCTAGTCCACTTATTATTGTTTAAAGGAGGACAAAAAATATATTTTTTGCCGACCAGTGTTATAAGTAATTTATGTAATAAATTTTTGTTATAGAATAATTGCTAATATAGCGTGTAATAAACTTATTTGTCATATTAATATATTAAGTAAAAATATCTAAAATCAAAAGGGTAGAAACTTCTTAAAAGTGGGTTTGAAGATTGCATTCTTCTTGTTGTGAGTACATCATTATAAAAACACTATTTTTGAATTTTACAATATCATTAAAAGATTTATTGTAACAAACTTAATACTGGTTTTTAAATCAATAAAATTTGATGTATAATTAAAGTGTTACGAGCACTTAAAGTTACGTATTATTGAATGAGAATAACCAAAATATTAAAAAACTTAAATTTTATGAAAAAATTAAAATTTTGTTTGAAAAAACTAGTGGTAATTTAAAAAAAAAAATATTAAAAATAGTAGAATAGTAGTAGTTCTGGGAGAAGAATTACTATTTAGTAAAAATATTGCTTTTGTACATACTAAAAGGAAATTAAGAAAAAAGTGGTAGAAAAATTTAATAAACAATTTACCTTTGAATTATTATCTTTAAAGATATATCCGTTGGCTTTTATTGGAGCCTCGAAATGCTAAAATCCTTCTACATTTTAAAGAGATATTAACATTTAAAGTAATGCTGTTTGTCGGTTTTTTTAACTTTAATAAAAATGAAAATCGTGAATACATTCGCAATTTTTTGTAAATTAGAAAAAATGCAAATTAGAAAGATTAAATGACTCCATAGGTTATATGAGTACAAAAAATGTAAACAAAATCTGATGACCCTTTTTTAAAAAATAGCCATTTTTTAAATCTCTCGTGGAATGAAAAAAGTGCCATTCTCCCACGATGAACTAAAATAACCGCTTATAAACTGAATTTTTCAAAACAAGCGCCAAATTATGAATTTTTTCACATCCATTTCGACATAAAGCTAATTTTTTTATTCTTTATTATTATTATTATTACTTATTTTTTTTTTTTGACAAAAATTGGGTTTGGTTTGGGTTTGGGTGGTCTTCCTATTTTTTTTTTCTCTCAAAGGAATCTTTTAATGGTAAAATTAATAAAAAAAACCTAGCTAACATATTAAAAAAGTAACCATTTGCTCTGTATTTCAATACAAGTTTGAATACATGATAATTATATTGTTTAAATATAAAAATACAAATCTTAAAATATTTTTTCTTTTCATTTAAAAACATAGAACCCATTGTTTAATTCTTATTTTTCATTCATATTTAAAAAATCACAAACTAATTTATATTTCAGATTTTAGCTCTGTTCCAGCACTTGTCAAATTTACAGGTTTTAGTCAGAATTTGTCAGTGTGGGATCGCTTTCCTATAAATTCTGACAAAAACTAGAAAGTTTAACAAGTACTGGAACAGAGCTAAAATCAGAAATATAAATTAGTTTGAGAATTTGAGAACAACAAAATTTTATTTTAAAACAAAGCCGCATTGCTCTTTCTTCAATCAAATTTGTTTAGAAATTAGTGGCTCGTTATTGTTGTACTCCTGCATTAAAGCTGATATTTTAATGAGCTTCTATAAATCTTGAACGAAATAAATTCTCAATTAAGTATTTTCCGAAGTTTACCCTGATTTGTCAATAGCTCTGACATCAAATTTATAAAATAATGAATTAAAATAAATTTCTTTTCAGATTTAAGAATTATTAAAAAATATTAAATTTGATTTTTTGAATAAAAACTTGAAATTCAAATACATACATATATATGTATGTATATATGTACGTATGCATGCATGTATGTTTGTATGCATGTATGTTTGTATGTATGTATGTATGTACGTACGTATGTATGTACGTATTTTGAGAAATACTTTAAAATTATAATGTTTCAAACGTCTGAATTTGAAAATTGCGATGGGTCGTTCTCAAGCTGTAACATCTCAAGTAGGTCGTGAAGCAAGAGCATGTGAGAACCCTTTCTTAATAATATAAATAGTTTAAAAATTCGAGGCACTCCTTTTATATATGTGTATATAAACTAATATACATGTATATACACATATGGTCATTAAAATAGGTGCGCAATATAATTTTTATAAAGTCCTAATATTTTTTCAAATGATTTTTGTTTTATTACTTATTATATCAAAGGGTAGTTTATCTAAATTAAATCATTAGACGTAGGTGAAATACTAATATGGATTCAATGATATGGACAAGTTATGAAAATTATCCTATCCAATAAAAGTTAACGAAACCAACTTTGAACTACACTAAAGTTTAAAGCAATGATAGATAAGAAAATCCTAATTATTATAATATCTTTCTATTGTCTTATGCATCCTACATAATTTTAGAATCATTTTTCTATTCTATGAGACATTTTAGTAAAGTCTTCCCAAGTGTATTTTTATCGAGGATCTTGAAATTTGTTCTGAAATCCTGATTTTTTTTTTTGTGAATTTTTTTTATGATATGATTTTCTAAATCTAATAGAAAAATTTCAACAGCGATTCGTTCGAGTTATTGACTTGGTTGGTTCAAAATTTCAAATATAATTTTTTAAGAACAATTAATTTTTTGTTTTGAATGATGCGTTGGAGTCCTCATCATATTGAATTATTATCAGCAAGGGATATGTTAAATTTTTATAGCATTTTCTTGAAGATTTCGTACTATACTTTAAGATCTCTAAGATGGAGTTTGATGATAAAATAATCCCAAGCTAAAAAGTCTCATTAAAAATGGTGTGTAAATATGATATACTATTTAAAAAAAGATTAATAGGTCAATATTTGAAAAAAATATTTACAAACAAATATTTAAGCAGAATGGCGGATATGGTAAAGATAAGTAGTTCAGCTCCTGCGACGGAGATTGGTCTCATAATACCTAGTAAATTTAAAAATTCAGGAGAAAAATTTAAAATAATCTTCAGTGAACGTTAGTTTATATCATCCTAAGGAAAGCATTTAAATTCTGTTGGGGTTTCCGAAAAATAATGGTAAAAATTTGTTCCTAAAGCCGTTAAATGATTAATATCAAATCAATCAAATGACATTTTTTTCGTTGGCTAATTTGACCACCGGATTGAAACCATTACGGAATCTTTCTAAAAAAATATGTACAAAAAATTTCGCGGCAATAGCTCTAAAATTTAAGGAAAAATACAAAATTCCTGATACAAAATATCTGGAGAAAGTTTCCGAATTTGATGGCTCACAAAATGAAAAGATACTTCAAAAAGGGAAACTATTATAATCTAAGCACAAATACTAATTTTTCTTAAGAGAGATAGTTATAATTGTTCCGTACCAGAAGGATTTTGATTTTTGGTTGATATTAGTAAATACTTATGGCTTTAAAAGCAAATGGTTTTTTAATAAATATTTCAAAACTTTCGATTTTTATATACACATTTTTTAGTGCCTATTTTAATTTTTATGATGTGTATGTATGTTCGTCACAATTTCTAGAATTTTTTGTTACAAACATTTTTTGGCAACTAATTCAAACAAAAATTATTATCATTAAAATCATATTCCACAAAATTTCTTAACCATTGGGCGGCAACATAAACAAAATCACATGAATTTATTATGACCACCAATGGCGAAAATCATGTACATTAAAAGCAAAAATGACATCCAACAGAGTTGAGCTTATTAAAAATAATTTTATTTAAAAAATGTCATGAGAATATCCAACCAACATCAGCCAAATCCATGTACATCCAAATACACAGACATTCACTAGAAATGATATCTTTATATCATGCCAAATACTCATGCGAACACACACATGTGCTCATTATTGAAATGATGATGTTCATGTCAGAGGTCATATCACAACACCCCCCCTTCCCCCCAAGGATGCGATTATACCAGAAAATAAAAAATAAAATGACAAAACAGAAATATGAAAAAAGCCGAATGCAAACAAAAAATAATAGACAAAAGGAGTTGTACGAAGTCTACTCCTTCATGTAGAAAATAAACTTAAATAAAACAAGAAAAAACAAGTTAGAGTGCTATATTCGGCTGTGCCGAATCTTATATACCCTTCACCCGTGTTGAGATGTTTTTTGAAAATTAAATACCTTATATTGGATTTGTTTACAAATATATTTATCTACATATACTGTATCTATATAAACACTAAAAACTTTAAATCATTTGCATTTATAAATTCTTATATCCTTATATATATTATAAAAATGAGATGTAAGTTTGTTTGTGTATCAATCAAGTCTAAACGGCTGAAACAATTTTCATAATTTTTGACACACAGATAGTACCAGTGCCATTGGTGATGTTAAATCCCGATAGGAAGTCACACCCACATTTTACGCCTACTTCAAAAAAATCTATTTTTTCAATTTTACACGTTACTAATGAAGCTGTTTACATGAAATATCAAGCACAGATAATGCTTGCACTGTAAAATGCCATGCCCAAATTTTTCGCATACTTTTCAAAACTATACGGGACGCAGACATTAAATAAAAAAAAGAAAAACAGATTTGTTATATATCTAAGTAATTGGGAGGCTTCACAATCGACATTTAAACCATTTTTAATTCGAAAAACCTCAAAAACCGTTTTTTCACATATTTCCGCCATTTATGAACCGATCTTGCTGAATTGCAATAGCAAAATTCTCGGATTGTTTGATATAAATATCAAACATGACATTTCATTTCATTTCAACCGACGGACAGACACACAGACGGACATCATCCTATTTACAACATTTATTATAAGGATCGATAAAATATAAAAATATTTGCTCTCTGACGAAAATTCTGGAAATTACAAACGGAATGACAAACTTATATATACCCCTTACACCTGTGGTGAAGGATATAAAAATCAAAAATCCTGAAAATTGTTTGCTGTTTTCAAAGTGTTGACTACGAACGACCAAATAGCACACATATACTTACGTACTCATATAAAATTCAAACTATAAAAGAGCGCCTCTGGTAACATTTATGGCAAATAAGCCTTGTTACTGAACAACTCATCGTCACCATCATCATTGTGGAAATCTTTATTGGATAAATCATAAATTCGCTGTAGTTTGATATCTTTCACAGAAAGATTTGTACATAAAGAAAAAGTATGGCGGCATCAACGGATGTACAGTTTGTTGGTTTAAAACAAATCCAAATAAATTCCTTCTATAGGGTTGTGTATGTGTGTGTGCAATCAACAAACGAATGCAGTCATATATACAAATACCCAGGAATACAAATAGTACTACGCTCAACGTTACGAAATTGTGTTATGCAAATTAGTCTGAACTGAAATCGAAAAAAATATTAAAACAACGAAACAGGAATTGAGCAATGAATTTAAAGGTTATGGAGTCAAAAACAATACACAGACAGATAAGAACAAATAAGTCAGTTATCATAGTTTTAATTCAACCCTTTCATTAATTTAAATTACTTGTATCCAGAAATTGTCGAATTTTTAGGAAAATATAGCAATACTTACATACATATTTATGTTCTATGCCTAAGAAAAGGTAATAAAATATTTAAACTTAGTTTACAATTTGTGGTAAAAATTAATTTTTTATAATTTTTGTATTCAGGCTTAAGTTCATTGAATAATTGTAGAAGAATATATTATTGAAAGGCGTATAAACAATAATAATTGAAAAAGGATAATACAAAATAACCACTCGTCTTAATTAATAACAAATAGGGAAAAGAAGTCACAGATTCCATTTCTTAGAAAGTTGTGAGTTAAATAGATGATGTTTACAGAGAACATGACGGTGGGACGCTGAAGAGTGCTGATGACGGTCATGGCTGACTAGAAACTGCATTTCATTCTGCCATAAAACTTTTACAATGTATTCTTCTACAATTATTAACTTAAGCCCGAATACAAAAATTCTAAAAAGCTATAAAAAGTAAAAAAAAGACTAGAAACTAAGTAAAAGTTAATTAGAATTTGACGAAAAGTAAATTGAACCATTTTATTGTTATAACAAAAAAATTTAATGACGACTAAAACTAAGCCATATATCATGAATTATACGAAAGAACACATAAAAATATAATTTTTGACCTCATGTCTTTCAATTTACTTCATATTCAATAAATATGTTCTCTGTGAAGCTAATAAAATTTATCCAACTTTTGTAAAAAAAAAAAAATAATAAAAGAAAATAAAAAATATGGTTCTTTCGCGGTTTGAAATTATTAAAAAAATCTAAAAAGGATGTTATTTTAAAAGGAAACACTTCTTATCGAATTTTCATTATTTAAAATATATTCGATTTCTAAATTTGCACTCTTTTATAATAAATTTATTAAAAATTTTTGATGCAATTGCATCTTTCTGATGCATGTTTGAAATTTTTTTTCTCCTACGATTTTTATTTTATTTTTTATACTACTCAAATTAGAGTTTTTTTGATGGCAATATTTACTATTTTTAATACTTTTTAGAAAAAAATACCAACACTTTTTTTCATACAAAAATTTACTTTTTCAAAATTTTTGTGTTTTGTACGTTTTACACAAAGAGTGTACAACTCAAAACACTTATATAAAACTACATACGTAAATGACAGATGTTATTGATTCAAAAAATATTTTAATGGTATTTATATTTGCTTTAAGTTAAATAATTAAAAAAGTAATATTATTGTTATAAATTGCATTAGATGCATAAATGCACTTGCAATTCTTTAAATGCATTTTTGTCAGAATTTCTTCAACAAAAATTTATTAAAAAGATATTTTATTATAATCTAATAATTATACTAATTACAAATACATAAGTTTATTTGTATACATATTTTCCCAATTATTTATAAAAATAAACTAAAAACTTTGGTTACCAAAATGTTTATGTTTTTAGTCCGAAACACAAAAATATGTATAAATGAGTATTTTTATGAGAAAATTTGTTTGAGTTTTTTAAAATAAAATATTAAAATGCTACTCATCACGAAAAAACTTAAACCTAAATTTTAGGTTGATACATCAAGTTTTAAGTTTATTTAAGAAAATTAAAAAACGAAGAGAGAGAAAGTTTTCTAAAAAGCATCAGAAAAAATCATTTGCGCATAAATGCATTTTTTAAAAATTAATTTCTTTTTCTAATTTTGATATTAAAAGAGAAATTAATTGCCTTTCTAATGACTTTTAAATCCATAAAATCGGTCCCAACCTGCAAAAAATACTTATAATTAAAGTAAAAATCCATCAATTTTTTATGAAATTAAAAATGCAAGTTTTTTGAAATCTAAAAACAAAAAATTGAAATAGATACGTCAATTCAGTCTTATAAAGCATGCAAGTACCAAATATGAGCAAAATCTGAGAACCTATGGTATTTTTCATATTTTATGTCTCATTTAATTCATGATATTCAATTACATCTGAGCAACCACACGTTGTTTCTAATATTATTTTGATTTCTGTACTTACATTTTTTCTTTAGTAACTAATTAATTTGCCTAAATTTTCACATATTTTTATTAGTTTTTAATATTGTACAGAAGGACTGCGCACGAAAAAAATCCGTGCACATTTTAATGCTTATAACTTTTACTGTGCGTGAAAAAAAAATTAGTACGGTTAACTTGTTTAAATTTGCTATTATTCTCAGTTCTTCTATGTTCAAAATTTTGTTGTAATAGCATATATTAATTTTTCTTAAAAATATAGTTTAACAAAATTCATGCAAAGGCATAGTTTAAATTTATAACCAAAACACATATTGATCCCATAAAACAATTGCTAGGAGCACAGGTGAGTTGTTAAATTCTGTTTTTTTTTTTAATCATAAAAAATACAAAGAGTTCATGACCACCGAAAGACTGTAAGATCGCAGTCAAAATAATATGAATTTTTAGAGAAAATATTTACATCTATGAATGGAACATGACACATTCTTTAAATTGCTCTGCATCTTTTGTCAGAAAAGTTAAAAAAGCTAGTACCATGAACTAAAAAAAAGTTCCTAGCAGGAACGCTGGAAAAATTATGAAGGCAAAAGAGAGGATGCAATTTACTGAGACTACTTTTTTTCGAAAATATGAATGCTGCCTAAAGGGTAATAAAAATTACGTACTGGCGGACTTTTCTACAACATCCTGGTCATAAATTTCATTTCACTACATGTTAAAGGAAATGTATCAGATAAGTATCATGTAAAACAATTGAAATTGTTGAATCAACTTTTGGTCTGAGAAGACATTGTACAAGTGGAGAAAAAAGCATTTTATTCCTAACAAATGACACTTTTAACAGAGAAATATACCATCTTAAAAGATGCCTTCCTATCATTAGAAAACATAATGAATTCTAATTTCTTTGGCCTCATCTATCTTCTCATTATTACAAAAAAATAAAAAAGTTAACTAAGTGGTATAAAACAAATAGTACTGCTATGTACCAAATGAGGTCAATCCACTAAAGTGTTCAGAACTCAGTTCATTTGAAATGTATTGGATCATAGTAAAATAATATTTAAATAGCACGTAAAGCTAAGTAAAAAAAATGGACCAATTACAAAAACAAAGAAAAATAGAATAAATAAATAAATAACTGAAAATACAATAAGCTCTTATTTAGTGTATTCCAGAAAATATTAAGTATTCCCTACAAGCAAAATAATAATCATATTCGTATCGCTTAAGTTTCCCCCATCACAGGCGATATATCTAAGCAATAAGAAATCAATATGCCTGAAGAAAAATAAGCGACATTGCTAGATAATTGTCTAGATGAAAAAAGAAGATATCGCCAGATAATCTTCCAGAAGATGTAATAAATATATTGCAAAATTATCAGTAAATCAAATAAACTTTAATACCATAAAGCATGTAAATCTAAAACGCTCACATAAAATATCCATTTTTCGCTAAAAGGTAAATAAATTTCTTCAATTCTTTCGTTCAGAGATACCCAAAATTCATATACCAGCCTGGATGTCGAAAAGATACCCGAGAGCGATTTAATCGCGGTTTGACTATCTGTACAGATTTGGATATCCACTCCGAATACCTCTATCTTTATGATAGAGATCTCTGCTTGAAGAATGCTACAGTGATCTGGCAAATTGAAGGAGATATTTTTCCTATAAACGAGATTATAGATAACCTCCCCCCAACCCCTTCAATAGATTTGGACCATTTAGTATAAACCACTACTGAACCAGCAGTTTAGATTGATACTGAGAAGCCTCTCCAGAGAAAGGGTGTCATATTTACTCATAATGCAAAAAAAAAATTATTATCTTGCGAGTTTTAATGCATCAAAGTAAGAAGTAAAAGGGCGTATATCCATAATTTAAATAATATAATAAGATGATCTTTTGATGTGATTTTTTTTTAATAATTTCAGCAAATTTATTCGAAAAAATGCAATAAAAAAACATGCTGTTTATCAGATCTGATCATTTGATACTCTACACTACAATGAGATCCCATCGAACATCGTATAAAAAAATAATTAAAATTAAAGAACCACTTTTCAGGATGTCCAAGGATAAAGAATATATTTTTTTCATTTTAGAGTTCCTTTCAACTGGATGTTGTTTAGCTATTATGACTTTATGATAAAGAAGAATCTCAATCCTTTCCAATGATACCAAGTTTGTTGAAATTTGATAATGCACATAAAAGTTATTCAAGCTGAAATTTTGCTCAATTAGAAAAAAAAGCTCAAGGTGCCCAACTTTAGAGGTTCATAGAATATGAAACGTTAGCAATATAGTAAAGGCTGATACACCGTATGAACCGAATAGAGGAGTAGATTATATGCTCTGAATTTGATTAAAAAATAACGTCGAACAGCGTATTCCTTATATCAGATAAAAAGTTGATTTCATTTCTGAAGTATATATTATCTTATTCTTTAGGATCATAAAGAGTGCTTCATTTTTGGTTCCGTTTAGATTGACTTTTGTTGGAGTATGATGAAATTTTCATCCATTCATTGACATCAGTATGCCAATTTTTTCAAACGATCTCATTGCTGTCATTGGTAGGGTATTCTCTTTTATAATTCTTATTCACTGCTATTGAAGTTCTCCCCTTACAACTACGTTTATATAATTTTTTAAAAATATCACATAAAAAACTAAAAATGGAATCCAATTACGAAATTGCTAACATCAATTAAAATTTTAATTAGTTTTGATCCAATCATCAATCCAAATGATAATATTAATTAAATGAAATTAGTTGACTTTTTTTTCTTTTTTTCAAGAAAAATTTTAATTAAAATAGTTACTTCCATGATTATAATTATTATAAAAGTCAGTTAAAAAATTTATGAAAGCAATTCAAATATTAACTGAATCTACATTATTGCAAATTTTTTTTCTTTTTTTTTTTTAATAAAAACAAAATCTTCAATGGAACTTTTTATTTTGTCTTTAAAACAAAAAATTGTATCTTAAAAATTAAAAATATAAATATATGTGTATGTTTGCTTGCTTTTAATATATTGTAAGTAAGCTCATCTTAAAGAGACAATTAGTATTTTGCAAGGACACGTGCCATATGCCAATGCTTAGAAATCTATGAGATGAAATAATATTAGGAATATTTACTGATAAATGAAAACTTATTGGACTAATTCTCAAACATTTATTAATGCTTGCTTACGGAAGTATCTTTTTCAAATTTTTTTTAAGTTGCGAATAACAATTAAAGCAAACCTTGACAATGGCATGGACAATAACTGCGAAGTATTATGGAGACATCTAAATTTATAGCAAACAGAGACATTTATAATAATACCAAAAATAAAAAATAAAAATATGTATACAAAAAATGTTAAAATCTTTTACTTACCACTAACGAAACACAAATTTTTTATTATTAGGTTAAACGTGCATTTGGGTTAATTTATTTAATCAGGAAATTATTTAAAATATTATTGATAAGTAAACAAATTTAAAACAAAACATTTTTCCTGGAACTTTTTGTTTCGAATTTCAAAATTGCACATTTCATTACGTATATTTTTTTCTAAATGAATTTTCAAATGAAAATTGTTTCTTATTCCCTTTTAAATTTAAAAATTCTTAAAAATGTAATTGTACACAGAAAAAAAAAATAAAAAAGGATTTCAATTACGAAATTGCTTTTATTTATTAACATTTTATTTGAATTTGCTCTAATCATCGAAATAATAAAATTAATTAAGTGTAAATAATTTGTGTTTTTTTTATAAATTCCAATTATTTTTTTAATTATATTAATTAGGTTTATGATTAGAATTGAGCTTAAATACTATTAACGTGATTAAAATATCAACTAGATCTGTACCTTTACAAAATTTTTCGCTCAAAATAAAAACCAACATTTCCTTCATTATTAATACTGCAGACGTCTTTATTTAAATCTACATATTATTTTTCTTATATTAAAAGTAAAAAATATGCAGCAATTTTGGGTGTTAAGTCGGGAAACTCAGTCTGATAGGCGTAACATTTTAATAAAAGGAATGCCTATGAGATAACATTAATATATTGAATTATGTACGATACATTGTGTGGAAAATCAAGACATTCGTAGTATTTACCTGGAAGCATTTTCGCAAAGAGCGGCCAAAGTAGATATCACGTGAGGCGGAAGCAATTATTATAAGCCCGAACCTGGATATTGACATTACCATAAATTCAATACAGATCTATCTGTAATTATATGGAAAACTTATTAACACATATTTCAAAATATTTAAAACGTTAATATATTTACAACTTTTTAAGTACAATATATTATTACATGCTATATATTAACATTTAAGGAAAACTCCAAATATCTACTTGGCTTTAACAATTCCAAAAAGGACAAAATTTGTACGTATGTATGTATGTATGTTTATATGTATGTATGTATGTATATATTTATATATATTTCTTTTCTAAAAATATTTTCTTTTTTTTCATTTTCTTACAAACTTTTACCCTTTTCTTGTAATTCACAAATACCTAAAAAACTTAATTGCATGAATAAACATTTTTACTAAATTCTAATATAAAATCAAAAAAAAAATTCATTGCATGCAATATTTTTTTCTGTGTATCATTTATCATCATTTAAACATTTATTTTATTAAGCTGTATTAAAAATCGAATTAACAAATTTATTAAAAAATAGTTTCAAAGAATTTTTTCCTGCGATAATTTTAGTTTTGTTAAACGATAATAAAAATATTAAAAAATTGGTCAAATTGTAATTCTATTACAAATAGTTAAATTTTTTCGTATTAAAAATACATTTAGTTATTAATAATTTCCAAAAAAGTACAAAATGCAGTTAGTTCTACTTTTGAAGTTATGAGAAGGCTAATTTCTTAAAAGCACTTGCTTGTTTTTTTGCTGAGTTATAAAAGTTAAAATTTTTAATTTCACAAAACTTTGATTCAGTTTTTTTTTTTTATTTTTAATACCATACACAATTTGCCTCCGATATTCTCCAATTTTTTTTTTTTTTTTTTAACCAAAGGCGTTAGTGTCTCTTTTTTGCAATGAAAGACTAATAATCCAAAAAATATAATTTCGAGTAAAATTAATTTATTTCAGGCATGATAAAAATTGCGTATTTTGAAAACAATTCGCTCATTCAAAATACGGTACCTAAAAGGTTAATTTTCTACAATTTATAAATGTAAAATTTATTTTATTAAAATTAAAAAAATATATATTCTTTGAAATCATTTAGAAAGAATGTAATATGAGAAATTCATCTTTCATTCATTTTTGGCGGCTAAATATTAACAAATTATTATACCATAAATTTCTACAGGTCATACATTATTAAATCATCATGGGTACTTGCATATTTTTATTTTGTGCAGATGTTATCTTCTCAGAATCACACTTTGAGTCTCTATATGATTGGAATAAATACAAATCAGCAATATAAATCACATTGTAGAAAATTACAGAAAAGAGCATTAATCTAATATAATACCGAAATTAAGTTTGATTTATGTAAATATTAAAATTATTATAAATTTGTATTATTCACCCCTCTGTATGTATATGTATTTTGAATTTAAATTGAAAAAAATTTAACTAACATGAGGGCAGTTAAAATTATGTTAATTTATGATAAAAATAAAACTGATTTTACAATAATTAGTATCAGCAAATACGAAGCGAAATCTGAAAAACTGTTAAATTATAAAGCACAAATTTTAATTTAAAAAACAGAATTAAGAAAAGAGGGTGGAAAGAGAAAAAAATATAACAGCGAATTTTATACATCTGTTGGTACATTTGCCGTGCTGATGGTGCATTAAACAATTAAAATAGGACCAAACTAACTATGAGAAAAAAGTACATTTTATATTATTATGAAATTATCAACTTCTTTATATTTTTCGAAATAATTTACATACATTTTCAGCACAATTTCTTAAAAATTTAAATATAATAAGACATGAACTCTCTTTAATACATCACAAAATTTTTGTTCTAATTTAGCTATAGTTCAGTTCTAATTCAGTTATAGTTTATTCCTAGTTCAGGTCTAGTTCAGTTTTAGTTCAGTTATGGTTCCATTTTAGTCCAGTTCTATTTCGGTTTTAGTTCAGTTCTAGTTCAGTTTTAGTTCAGTTATGGTTCCTTTTCAGTTCAGTTCTAGTTCATTTTTAGTTCAGTTCTATTTTAGTTATAGTTCAGTTCTAGTTCAGTTCTAGGTTAGGTCAAGTTTAGTTATAGTTCAAGTCAAATTCAGTTATAGTTCAGGAGAGGTATTTTGCTTTTCAACTCGAAAAGAAAATCTTTCGAAATTGTATCTAAAATACATTGATTTTCGAAAGTGTTTTCTTTCGAATCAAACTACACAATAGCCCCAAGTTCTAGGTCTAGGTACTGCGCCACATATAACGTACTACGTCAAGTATACTTCTCCTTAGCTGAATCGTACATAAAACATGGTATAACAGCATGGGGAAATGTCAAATATAAAAGCACATTACAAAAAACACAAAATAACCTATTAAAAATACTTTGGACAAAATATCAGCACCACAGTAGAGATAACTACAACAGCACAAACAGTCTTACCAAAAACTTAAATGTGCTAAATATTAAAAACATATATAATACAACAATTATAAAAGAATTTGACAACGACACCAGATTTTTACATCCAATCGACCACAATCATAACACGAGGACAAAATCGCATGGAAGATACAAAATAGAACGTTTTTCGAATGAATACGGTCGTAATACGCTTTCCGTCGCGCTGACTACGATTTTAAATAAAATACCAACTAATATTCTAAATAATACAAATTCCCATAAAAAGTTTAAAGAAATAAAAAAGTACCTCATAAGTTTCCAATGAACTGTCGCCGAAATTGAACACAAGGAAAAAAGAAATTTGTATTATTATTTCCTGTAGACAAGCTGAATAGCTTTACGGGACTGCATTATAAAATTAAAAAAAAAAATTCTTCAAAAAATATGAAATAAATAAAGAAATAAAAATTGAAAGTAAATAAAATACATAAATAAATATATCGCAAGAACTTTTGAAGATGAAGGATGAATTTCGCAGCTCTGCACACGAACGATGAAGACATCGAAATATACATCATTAATTCAATTATAAATTTGATATAAAGATTTATTAAATTAATTAAATCAATAATTTACAATGTATTTAATTTATGAATTGTTGCTAATAAAAAAAATTCTAATTAATTTTCCAATTCAGTTCTAGTTCTATTCTAGTTCAGTTCTAGTTCATTTATAGTTCAGTTCTAGTTTTAGTTCAGTTTTATTTGAGTTCTAGTTCTAGTTCAGTTCCAAATATTGTGAAATAAATTCTTGTAAGACCCAAACAAAAAAAAAGAAATATTTTGGGAAAACATTTTTTAAGAAAATATAATTGCAAAAATTTTTATATTATTCAAAATTAAAAGAATCATGTTGGTAATTTAAAAGTTTACCTTTTTATGTAATATTTCATCAAAATTGTGAAAAAGTACCAATTGTATATATTAACAAAAGTACTTTCATCATTCTCATCCCTTATATTCATACTGGCTGCAGTGAGAGATAAATAAATGGAAAATTAAATAACAGCAAATTTATGCAAATCACGTCAACGCCCGATATATAATTATGCAAATAATGAAAGAGATAAAAAAATATTCAACTCTGTATTACTCGTATCTCAGGCTGACTATAAAATGATAATAATGAAAACTATTTTTTACTATGTATAAAAATGGGAATGTTTATTGTATATATGGATGCATGGTTGGTTGGGATGGAAGGTGATGGATTTTGTAAACAATGAAAATTGATGAAGAAATTAAATCAATGTGCACTTCTGTACATACACACATATAATTTTTTTTTATTTTTATACTTTCAAGAGAAATCACATTCATAAATGAAACAAAACAAAGTAAATTTTGAAAAAAAAAGGACCAAGGGTGGATAATAGAACAAAAATTCAAGTAATGATGAGGATGATAAAATATTTTGGTTTGTTTTTCTTTTATATTTTTTTATTTCTATGTTTGTTATATAAAATTGCATTACTATGAATCCAGGCTGTACATAATATTTAAAAGAAGGGGAGGTTTGGTTGTGCTGACAGAGGAAGGAGTATGAAATGAATGCTTTTATAAAATGAATTATGAATTCTCTAAACAACAATTACAACAACTACAAACTATTGCAAAAGTAAAGACAACAAAAACATTAAGAGGAATGTATAAAAAAAGGTCATGAAAATCCCAAAAGAATTATTAAATTGTTCATGCCATTCAAGGCATGCTACACATACACATATATAAATAGTGTATAGATGTTTTTGAGTACGCGAGTGTATTGTGCCGCCTGAATTGAATGAAGGGGTGTTGTATGCGAGTAGAATCAGGGGATTTATTGTAGTTTTTAGAAAAAATGTATTTATTTGCAATATGCGTATAGAACAATCCTAGTAATTTTACAAAAATATAACATATGAAAAACTTTACACACAAATATTTAACTGTGCCAATTTATTAGAGTAATACAGAAGTGGAAAACAATATAGCAAAAATTATGTGTTATCAGCACAAGTTTTTGTTAGAAAAAAATAATATTGAACTAAAACAAAAATTTCCAACAAACTTCGTACAATTACACAAATTGTTGTCCTTTTTTTTTTCTTTAAACATTAATAAAATACATTTTCAAATAGCAATAATAAGAATACTCGAGTTTTTGCATAAGTTCAAACGTATAATTAATTGTTGAAAAATGAAATAATTTTTCCACAAATTTCGATATAGTGAAACTTAATTTAAAGAATATAACCCTACCTTATCCAGGAAAAACAAATTGTTAAATACTTGAGAAATAAATTATTCCACTTCTTCATTATCCGAGATGTTCTTAAAACCCCACACTCACTTTTTGCCCTGCTCTGCCTATCCAAAAACAACTGAAAACAAATAGAGTGTATGAATTAAAATTAAAAAATAATAACAGATATTTAGAAAACATCTGACACCCAAAAACAGCGGCACAGTCTCATGTCAAAATTAAAAAAAAGAAGAATGATACATATACAATTCATATCCCTACAATATGAGCCAAAAACTCAATACACTCACATTTACATTCGCATATATTGTATTGTGTGAAAAGTACTTAGGAAAATGTATTTTCAAAAAAAAAAAAAAAAAGGAAAAAGCATAGTGATATTAAATTTTCCTTTCTTTTGTGAAAGTATTAAAACCATTAAACCTTCTTCTATAATTACAACACTTTAAAAGTAATGATGAATGTTTTCATTTAATTTCTAATGTAATTTGACCAAAAGAAGAAAATTATTTTAAAGAATAATGTAGCTATAAGAATATTAAATACTTAATCTAACAGAAAAATGTTTATTATTGAAAAATGAGCGATACATTTATTTACTATTTATTGCTCTTGATTTAGTAGGCACAATTTGTGTTCCATTTTATTTTATCGTTTCAAACTAGTGACAAGCAAAAAAAGAAAAAAAAAACTAAAATCAATTCATGATTATTTTTTCTCTTCAAAAGGTAGTTAAACGGAACTCATTAGTGTTAAGGAAAAAGAATGCTAGTGTTGTGAAAATGTTTGTCTTTAAATAGGTTTCAAAAATAAAAATATCAGAAATATACTAAATAGAAACAATAAAACAAATTTAGTATTCTGAAATTTATAGAGAACACAACACATACTCATTTCATATATATTGCATATGCATTTAAAATTAATATAAATCGAAAATCATGAAAAAAAAACAATAAAAAATGAAAAATGTTCCAATACACAGAAAAAATGATGGCTAACATTTTTTAAATAAATCATTATTTGGATTTAAATTAAATTTAATAAAAAATAATATTTGGTTTTAATATTTTGTTTTATTGCACAGAAAAAATTATGACTAGAACTTTTTAAATAAATCATTATTTAACTTTAAACAGAATTTTATAAAAAAAAAATTTGTTTGATTTTAATATATTATTTTATTGCTTGTAAATTCATTCTAAACTAATACGAAAAACAATAACAATTTCTTGTTTTTGGACAATTAAAAATATAAAAATAACAAAAAATATAAAATCCATCATTTGCAGGATACCAGAGGTAAGTTGCCTTAATTTCCGTACATATTTCATTACCAAATATATATAATGATTTTTTTGTGTATCTTCTAGATGAATCAAAAGCATATGAAATATGCATGTAAATAGCAATATATCGCATAAATGATGGGGTCTATTGGTTATTGCTGTATAATCCCCAAGTTATTTAATGTGTTTTAATTTTTGTATTTCAAATCATTTAAAAGTATTTTGCGGAAGTGGTGGTCTTTAGCGGAAGTCATCCTTAACAAAATAATACATGTTTGTAATCGTAAGCAGAGTTTTTTTGCGCATTTGTTATATACTATCTATTTTGATTTCATTGAAACTTAGATATTTCACTCCGTTAAAAGGTATGTAAGTTGAATTCATTTAGAAAATGCTTCAATTGATAACGATTGCTTTTCTGTTTTAAATGGTTTTGGCCACTAATGAAATTTAGAAATAGTGTCGTGTTTACTTTTATTTTATATATCTCAAATACATCTTTTTATTCATATATGTATATTTTATATACTACTATACATGAATACATAAACTATTAGTTATGGCACCATAAATAAAAAATAAAAATTGTTTGAAAATCTGCAAAAAATTTATTATTATTTTTATTGATTTTAATAAACCATATTATTAAATTTCTTAAGAATTTTCAAATATTCAAATTTATAGATAGCAAAAAATTTTTAATAAGAAACGAATTAAAATTTTTTTTAATAAAATATTTACGAATTTGAATATTTGATTTTACTAATTCAGTGATAGGTCCAATTTCAGTAAAAAATATAGTTGGTTTTATGAATTTAGAATACAAAATTTAATTTTTTCTGTGTAGATGTTCCCAAAATATCAGTTCTCATTTTATAGCATTCTGGTAAATAATCTTACCAATGTACTAGGGAGTTGTTGTTTCAAGACTTATCTTTTATGAATTTTCCCAAATTTATATTTTACCAATGAAACTTTTAAGTTTATTTGATTCCAAATATTCTGGAGTGCTCATTCCATGGTCCTAACGTCTTAGGTGTTTATACGTTCAAATTGTTTTTAAAATATTTTGTATAACTTTGCTTTCAAGACTTTATTTTATTAAAAACCTTAATTCTCCATACTTTCCTCGATTTGAGGAATACTTATTTTGGATGCTTTTTAAGGAACTAGAGCCGATTAAAGATTTTTCATATAAAATATAGATTTTTCAAGAAAAATATAAGTGATCACAAATTTTCATCCTTTTCTCGATTGAAGGTCTATTAAAGGAACTCGAGCCTATTTTCTTATAAATCAAATTTAAATTAAAAATGAGAGTGATCACAGATGTTCATTGTTAGGATTTCAAATAAAATATTTGATTTGACACTTATTTAAGGAATTAAAACCGATATAGAATTTTTCATATAAAATGTAGATTCTTGCAGATCCTTTTCCTTTTATCATATTTAGTAAACTAGAAACGATTTCAGGTTTTCATATAAAATATTGATTTTTGAAGAAAAACATGGATAATCACAGATTTTTATCTTTTTCTCAATTTGTGGTGAATCTCTGAAACTAGAGCCGTTTTAAAATTTTCATATAAAATATCAATTTTTGAAGAAAAATAAGTGATCACAGATTTTCATTCTTTTCTTTTTGGAGGTCTATTAACGGCTATAGACGATTTTCTTATTAATCGATTTTAAAAAAAAAGTTAAAAATGGGAGTGATCACAGGCAACGTTACACTCAACTAAAAAAGAGCAGTAAATACGGTGAAAAGGGGTGTAGAATTGAAGACAAGTAAGTTAGATATCAACCTACAAAAGACATTCAACAGACATTTTTGTTAATTTTTCGTTAATCAGTTAAATTGACGAAAAATCGTAAATATGACTAATTGATTTAGTTAATTAAAAGGTAGTTAATTTGACAAATTTTTTGTCAAATTGAATAAAATATTATTCAAACTAATAAAAATTTTTCTTCATATTGAAGAATCTTTATTAAATTTTTCTACACTATTTTATTTAATTCTATAAATTTTAGTTAAATTGAATAAAATATTTATACAAATTATCTGATTTTATTCTTCAAATTGAAGAATGTTTATTCATTTTAACTATTGAATTTTATTTAATTTGACGAAATTTTGTCAACTTTGAATTACCTTTTAAACTCCGACAAGAAAAATTACTTTTGTGAATAATACATTAATATACAAATGACTACTTGCTATCATTAAAAATAAAACAAATAAGAAATTTTAACCACTTTAATAATATTTATTATATACAAAACAATTAAGAATTCTTTTTACAAAAGAAATAAGTATATTTAATATACCCAGCAAAAAAACAAGCAAGTGCTTTCAAAAAAGAATTTTTTGTCACCACTTCAAAACTAGTGCATATTTTGCCCTTTTTGAAAGTTAATAAAAATTACTTCCAAAAAAGTGAAAATAAATGTATTTTTATCAGGAAAAAGGGTTAATAATTTCTAAGAAAATACAAGTACAAAAATAAATTAAAAATATCTAAATAATTAATATAAAATGTTATAAAAAGGAATATTTTATTTAAACTTAGTTTAAACTTACATCTCCGCTATGTGTTTGTAAGTAATTACATATGTAATGGAAGGACGGACTAAATCGCTGTTAAATGAACCAAATAAATCACCATCTGAAATTTTTAAGAAGAACGGATATAAAAAATAATAAAAATTAGTTATTTAATAATTAGTAATATATTACCTTGAGATATATTTTCTATTTGCTTCATATTTTGATTTAGAAGTTTGCTTGTTGGATTCTTGATATGATCATCAAATACGAAGATGATTTTTTTAAAAAAAAAGCTTCATAATTCGAATAAAAATAACCTGCATTTGGGTACAAGTGTTTGAAACCGATATTGACGTAGGAAAATAAAAAATATAAATTTATTAAAAATTCTATTTAACTAAATAAATTACGTATTTTTACTGTGATCATTTATTGAGTGCATCAGATGTGCACTAAACGATTTTGTGGTTGCCGAATAATGACTTTTAATTTCAAGAGTTATCACTCAATATTAGCTCAATACTTTTTTCAACGTTTATTTCTGGATGATCTATAGCAACGTATAAGAAAAAAAAAAAAAAAAAAAAAAAACACGTGCAAACTGTTTTTGAAGAATTTTCCTAACTTTTACATGTCTTTGGAAAATTTTAAGATATTTATTCAAATTGAAGAATTTTATTCAATTTGAATAAAACAATTTCGTTAATTTCCTCAAAATTTCTTCAAAATTTATTTGGTTTAAGTCAGTTTAAGTAATTTTAGTAAGATTAATGTATTTTATTCAAATTGACTAAAATATATTAGTCAATTATAAAATTAATAAATACTTTGTTAAATTAACAAATAGTTTATTCAAATTAACTTCTTATGCGTTAATTAAAATAAAATTGTGTGTTGTTATACTTACGAAGAGTTACTGCCAATATAACTAAATTTTCGTTGATTTAACAGATTTTTCGTTAATTTTTTAACGAAATTTTATTCAAATCAACATATTTTACAAAAAAAATATTTTTAGCAAAATTTGTTTAGTTGATTGGAAGAAAAAAAAATTAATATTTTATTCGTTAAAATCCTACAAACATTTCTCATCAATATTACCAACGATATTTCGTTCAGTGTACCGTTGAGTGACTTTAGTCGTCAATTGCCCCATTTTCAACTACTTAATCACTTTTTTGGCCCCTTTTTTAAAATGGAACTAAATGGCGACTTTTTCAGACTAAATGACAGAAAACCTCATTGCAATGCCTCGGCGGAACGTCTTTTTTCTAAATTATCACTAATGAAAAATAAATTGTCTAACATCCCTATATTTGTTAGACAGTGATATGAAAGACTGGAGTCCGAATGAAGACCTCGTGTAAAAGTACAGAAGTTTAATTTATAAAAAGAGTATTTTATGCTAATTAATTTTATGAATTAATCTTTATTTTCGCAACAATAAAAATTATTATAAATTATTTATTTATTTTCTCATATAAAATATAGATTCTTGCAGATACTTATTCTAGTATCATATTATTTATATAAGATATCAATCATCCTATCATATATTCATATAAGATATTAATTTTTAAGAAAGTTATCACATTTTTTCATCGTTTTCTCGATTGTTGATTTATTTAAGGAACTAGAGTCAGTTTTAGGTTCTTCATATAAAATATACATTTTTGTAGAGGAATATACGATTTTCATCCTTTTCTCGATATGAAACCAATTTTACGTTTTTCTTATAAAATGTCGAATTTGAAGAAAAATATAACTTATCACAGATTCTCATTCCTTTCTCGTTTGGAGGCTTATTTGAGAAAATATAGACGATTTTAAGTTTTTCGTATAATATATTAATTTCTGAAGAAAAATATAGATGCTCACAAATTTTCATCCTATCAACTGAAAAACTATTTAAGGAACTAGATAAGATTTTAAGTTTTTTATACTAAATATATATTTTTTCTTTATAAATTTGAAACAGTACTTGATACATCAGTGAAATTATAGCGAATGATTCTGAATTATAGATTACATCAAAATCATAAAAAATCATTTCGCAAATCTTCTCTGCTAAGACCTTTTGGTGGCTAGAGCTCGATAATAACGTTGGTCGGCAACATCTTGTTTCCTTCTACAAACTAAAGCTTTGTCCTTCTAATATCTAATTCATACAAACGGTTCTTCAATTATGGTGAAATATACTTTTATAAAAGCTTTATTTAGACATTTTACACGATTTTTAGTTTTTGCCCCTAATTTCCGAATAACTCCGAAATTATTGAGCAGATAAAAGATAATGTTTATATAACTTGAATATAATTTTAGTCCGCATCTATTCGAATTTTATTTCTCTACATTGGACAAACCATTCTCGAGTGATTTAATACAGATAAAAAGCTATATTTTTATACTAGTCACTTTGAAAACCTAAAATTGACTTAGAATTTAAATAGCTACTAGATCTCTAATATAAAAAGTACCCTCAAAATGTTTTTTTCGGAATATCTCAAAATTTAGGAAGCGTTTTTGAATTTTTGAAACCGGCTATGAGATATTTTTCTAACCATATAAGATCATTTTTTGAGTAAAACTAAAATTTTGTGACAGTGTATTTAAGTTTTTCCTATATGGCAAAACATGCAACAAAGTATACATTTTAGAATCAATAAATATTTTAGTTGTTTTTCTCCAAAATTATTTATAATTAATGAAATGATAAATTATAATGAATGTAGTAAATATAAGTAACTCTCAGTGCAGCACACTTTAGAATATTAATTCCTACTTTTTTGCCATATGAAAATCGAAAAGAAATAACCGGTTACTAAATGCAGCTGCTACATTGTTTTTTACCCATATTCAACTTAACATCACTAATAAAAATCTTAACTATCTGTAAGTATTTTATATACAAACCATAAACGAACTATAGAAGCTGCAATAAGTGAACTAACGAAAAAAAATACTCTGTTACAAAAAAATTTGTTGGCATGTGCCATTTGTGGCATTGTTCCAACAAAACAAATATTCAAAAAAATAAACTACCAACAAACTAAGTACAACAAACATTAAGACCAGAATCTGTATAAAGTAAAAAATACAAACACATAGTTGGTATGGATATTCTATGGTAAAACTATACTCACGTAAAATGAAACGAATGAAACACAATTTTGAAGAACTGAAAACAATAAAAACATTAGTTAACCCAGCAAGCTGTGATTCATTCATACTTTATTCCAGCCCAATACAATCGAGTAACCAACCCAAAAGACAACTATCAACATCGCTTGAGCATCAGCAATAGTACCAACAACATCATCCCTTAACAAGGGACAAACGAACAATGTCGAAAAAACGATAAGAGACTCAATTTTAGCACAGATCCACACACACATACAATTGTTGTATGTATGCACAGTGTACAGAAAAAAAATCATAAAATGAAGAAGAAAAAATAACAATAGAAAAAAATTAGACCTAGAAAAAAGAAACGACATCAGTAACGCCATCGTAAAACGATTAGATTCAGTTACAATAAAGAGAAATTGAAAAAAATAACAGCGTTAAATAAGAGTGTTATGAAAAAGAAAATAGAAGAATTTTGAATGCCCTACCTAAAATAGAATAGACAAGTTAGAGCGCTATATTCAGCTGTGCCGAATCTTATACCTTTCACCACTTTACCAACAAATAAAAAGAAATAGTATGCCCTAATATTTTCATATTTATACTTAAAAAAAGTAATACATATGTACATTTGTTCCACAATCGCGTAAATATATATACGACTCATATGCATTTTTAAAACTATTGATTTTTATACTTACGCCCAGTATTATACTGCTCACTTAGTGATAAAATCGTACTTAAGTATAAATATTGTTTGACGTCTAAAAAATATTGCACCAACACCTTTTTAATTTACAGTTCGTAAGCTTAAGGTTTCTTTTCATCTTTCAAGTTATTTAATTTTTTTTTTATTGTTGGGTTTTTATTAAATTTTGGTGTCAATTAGGACTGCATCAAAAAATAGTTTTCCCAAAAAAATAAGTTTGATATTTATAAAGATTTTTACTATTACCATAAGCAAATAGCAATCTACATTAAAAGATATTCAATAAAAAAATAACGTAACTTGGATAAAATATTTTAGGATAAATCAAATATATCTATAATTTTTAGCTAAAGAAAATGTTTACGTTTCAACGAAACCAAACTGGATAAGACACCATGAATGCTGATGAAGTGTGCAGCGGCACAGAAAATACGTATTCCATTCTGCTGATGTATAATTATAGTCCACAAACTCTGCATTGGTACTGCCAAACAGAGACAACAAGGCAATTTACGATTGCAAACTTGTGTATGGTCCTTCGAGCCGGATACTGTTACTGCATCTATAACAGCGTTTACGATGCTAGATTCAATCTCTCTTTTACTTGTCCCAAACGCCTGGCGCTGCTAATTGAGTCCCTCAAAATTGCACCCAGATTTTTAGCTAAAGAAAATGTTTACGTTTCAGCGAAACCAAACTGGATAAGACACCACGAATGCTGATGAAGTGTGTAACAGCACAGAAAATACGTATTCCATTCTGCTGATATCTAATTATAGTCCACAAACTATCCGTTGGTACTGCCAAACAGAGACAACAAGGCAATTTACAATTGCAAACTTATTTAGAAAATTTTTTGGAAAGTTCGAACTACCCTATTATACATATATATATATATATAAAAGCTTAAAGCTCTTTGTTCATTTTCTTATCATCAACGTTGCCAGGAGATGAGAAAAAATTGAGATTTAAGATGAGGCTAAATTGAATTTTAAAAAAGGTTCAAAAGGCTAAATGTCCCAAAACATAAGGCCTGAAGAAAGGTGACATTTTTTTTTAACTTAGAAACTTATTTTTTCTCATTATCATTAGTTCTTGATATTTGTCTAAAGAATTGTAATAAATTTATAAATAACACCCAGTAAAATGACTCAGTGAAAAATCGCCAAGCAAATTCGCATACAAATCCGGGTTATATTTCATATGAAAAGATACCCAATGTTTTGAATTGACTTTTCGTCATTTTTGAATTATAATTCCTTTTTGACTAAGCATATTCAAATTAGGTTATATATATATATATATATATATATATATATATATATATATATAGTTTCCACTGTTGATGAAGTATATTAACAAATAATTATAATAATCGACTTAGTAACTATACAAAATTTGTTGAAGTACTTTTAATTTGGAGAGCGAAGCCCCGCAGGCGAAATAAATTATTAAATATAATAATAAGAAATTATTTTCTTCTTTGCTGAGATAATAACACTTTAACCTTTTTAAGGCAGTTTCGAGAAACAAAAAATGCTAGAAGCTAAAACGAAAATTTTGAGACTAAAAGCAAAATAAAAAAAACTAGATTTAGCTTGCCTTATTTTTAGAACTATTTATAAAAGTTTTGGTCTTATAGTAGTACTAGTATGCTTCCTGACTAAGAAAACCAAAAAAAAAATAAATAAATAAAAAATTCTGAGATGTTTTTATTATGTCAACTTTTATAACTTTTTTTATAAAAGAGCCACTACAATTTACACCGTAAAAGTACTTATACGAGGCATGAGAGGCATTGTTTTAATCGGATATAATTACTGTGTAAAAAAGATCTAAACTAGAATTAATTAAAATACTCTAATACTCTATACCATTGTGTACGAGCATAAAAATTCGAGAAGTGGACTCATATTACACCTGTGGCCAATTTTACTAAATGTAAAATATAAAATAAAAAATAAAATATACAAATACTGAATAATGCGTTAATACTATCTAGAAAATCTAGAGGATTTTATGCACTTTAGGGCGATTCCTGGAAATGGGTTTATATGGGAACTATGGTAAATTATGAACCGATTCTCATAAAATTTGACAATGCTGTTTATACTTGCATAAAACTTAATTGTGTTGAATAATAACTTGATACTAACATTCTTATGTGATTTATGCACGTTAAAGTGATTTTAGGAAGAGGGGTTTATATGGGACCTACGGTCAGTTGAGGACCAATCTTTATAAAATATGGTACAAAGATTGATACTTGTACAGAACTTCTTTGCACCGAATTTCATTAAAATATTTTTATTTTTAAGGCAATTTTGAGTGTTTAAACTCTATTCCGGGGCTAGGTGAATTAATGGATCGAGCACAAACAATTTCAATAGACATCGTTCTTGTATCACAAAAGTCCAATGAACCAAATTTCACTGAGTTATCTTTAAAATTGCGACTCATACTTTGTGCACAAAGTTTACATGAACAGCCAGCCAGTCGTAAAATCTGCCAGACGGACGGACAGACTTACAGACGGACATCATTATCGATTTAATACATCGTTCGTATACTTTAAGGTAGGTGTTGGATAACTTTTTTTATACGTTACAAATATCAGCACAAACGCTAAATACTCGAAAGATGCCCTAAAAACTGCCCGGGTGTTTATTAGTATCCGGTGTACCGGATACTAAAAAACTTGCTCATTTTATTCAAAACACAAAAACAAAATATATGTAACTACATGTATTTTGTTGTTGCATGAATTATTTTTTTGGTAATTGAATCAGGTTTTTTTTCTCTCACATAAATATCTACTTGTTAATCTATGTTCTGTTCCTTTCTGTGAGTTATGAACAATTTGGAAGATATGTTAAACATTTATGCAGAAGTATAAACAAAATGCAAAATTTATCAATAAATCGTAAAATGATTCTTCAATAATTTGAATTCACTGCAGGTATTCCATATTTAGACATGATAAATTCTTAGTGGATAATACCTTCCTTCATAAAATTAAAAAAAAAAAATATCGAAAACCCCAATTTCTACAAATAAAAACAAAAGTGTAGAGATTATGAAATCTAACTCAATAATCCGTTGTTGTCAAGTTGTCTTTTAATTAATTTTAATTTGGATCCATTTTATTCTTTTACACGATAGTTAAATCCGATTAAAGCAATGTCTCCCATACCTCGTATACATACTTTTGAGATGTAAGTTTTAGTGGTACTTTTATAAAAGTGGTCATAAAATCTGACATAATAGAAACATCTCCGAACTTTTTTCACATTCTTAGTCTAGAGATACACAAATATCTACAAGACCAAAATTTTTAAAAATAAGTAATAAAATCGGTAGTTTTAAAAATACATATTGGTTGTAGACATATTTATGCGATTAACTGTATATTTATAAATTTTTGCATGTCTACACAAACAAACTTACTGCATATACAAAAAACTATAATAACACCAATAATCATTATAATACGGCTGTTGTCAACTAAACTGCTTGCTTATACAAAAAAAAACTAATAGTCATTACAATGTTTCATATAAATGTTTGTGTATATATACCAGCGACAAAAAATTACTACCAAATTTATATACATATGTTTGTATGTAGATACATACTTATACAAAAGGAACAACACTGAATCCTTGCAATGCTCCTATTTCCAATTAAAAATCGCCCAAATATAAGAAATTATTGTCTGTATATACAAACAGTTTTGCCAGGAGATGCGAAAAAAGAGGTTAAATTGAAATTTAGAAAGACCATAAAGACTAAATGACCCAAAACATAAGGCCAGAAAAAATTAAAATTTTTTCTAAATTCAAAAACTTATTTTTTCTCACACTCATTGGTTTTTGATATTGTTTAAAGAAATTGTAATACATTTATAGATAATACCCAGCATTTATAAATAATGACAATAAAAATTGGCCCAAAAAATTAACATACACTGTATTTCACTTTTAGTTTTTAGAATGAAGCACCGCAGTCGATATTTTTTATTAAATATAAATAATTTCGATTTTTTGTGCGAAATAAAATTAATAATAGCAGGTAAGAAAATATTTCCTTCATTGTTGAAATACTAACATTTTAGCTTTTTAGCGCAATTTTAGGAATCATAAAATGCTAAAAAAGCTAGAAGCTAAAGTAAAAATTTTGAAGCTAAAAGTAGAATAAAAAGGCTAGATTTAGACTTAAAAAACTGGCAACACTATATACAAATAACAACTACTGCTTGCTTATACAAAAAACAACAACACTGAAAGTCATTGCAATGCTTTTTATATATGTTTGTGTGTGTATATTTTTAATAATTTTTTTCTGATTTTTTCCTATAAATCGATTGTTTATGGTTAATTTGAAAATCAGAAGTTTCAGAAAAATATTTGCAACAGATTTGTACAAAAGCAAATTCTAAAGATTATATAGAAGCTTCACAAAGTCGTTTGACCGGTATCTTAGTTACTAATGAACCAATTTTATTCATTTCTTCCAGGAACTCATTCCAAAAAAAAAAAACATGAATTTTCTGGGCTTAGAAAACAAATACGTTTTTAAAGCCCTTTAGCTTCTTAGCGACTTCCCCATCAATAAGGATCCAAAAAATACTAACATGCTTTTTGGAAACTTAGATAAATATTGCAGAAATTACAAACGGAATGACAAACTTGTATTTACTCTTTACACCTGTAGTAAAGGGTATAACGAGCTTAATACCGCATTTACACTTACATTCGAAATCTTGTTTGAATAAGATTTCGATAAAACAAAATCTACCCCGTTTACATTAAAACCTTTGAAACTTATTTAGATTTTGTTTGACAACTAAATTTTTAATCATTTACACACAATCACTAAACAATTTCCTTCCTTCACTAAAACTTTATATTTTAATATTACATTCATTTAAAATTAATTTAAAATTATTTTTTATTTGTTCATTGTTTTATTTAAATTTTAAAATATTTGCTTACATCTAATAGTCATTATTTTATTTAGCACATTGTTGTATTTTAATAACACACTGAAAGAGAAACAGTGTTAGATAACGATAATTTTCAAAATTTAGTTAAATTTTATGAGATTTTGGTAAAATCTCATTTGAAACTACATTTTGATTTGTATGGAAAATCTATTCAAAATCTAATAAATTTATGCGGATTTTGCTTGAAATCTCATTTAAACTAGATTTTGTGCAAAGGTAAATGTAGTATAAGGAAGAACACGTCTTTAGAAAAAAATGTAGAAAATATGTTTTTTTTTTCATTACATGTATTTGCATCTTCCAAAATGTGTTTGACTGTTAGTACTAGAGATTTTAAAATATTTATAATTTAGAAGGATATTGGTTCGAAGAAAGTAAATTTGATTATATTTAAAAAATAATCATATGATTATTATAAACTTAAAAAGTTGAAAAGTTTTAAATTAAAAAATGAAAGCAGTTAGTTTATAATGCCCCGTGAATTTAAGGTTGTTTAATCATATCTAGATTCTGAAAAAAGTAGCAAACGTGAAACAAAATTTACTACCTTTCACAATATCAATTGAAAATGTAACCTTTACTAAGTCAGTGTTCACACACAGCAATTTTTCTTGCTACAATTCTGAGTTCTTAGGAGAGAGAGAACAAGGGAATAATAAACTTTTACTTTCTCTTTACCTCTATCGCCTACGAATTCAGAATTGCAGCAAGAAAAATTGCTGTGTGTGAACTCCGACTAACAACAACAGAATTGTTACAAAATAATAAAATGCCAAAAAAGAAATGAGAATCATTTAAAGAATAAAAAAAAAAACATTATTTATAAAATCGCTACGATTCCAGTTGAGTGACTCACTCGAACTAAAGTATTTCATTGTGGCATCATAATGGAGTGTGGCAAATGGTGGTAGTATAGTTTTTATATCATTGATCTATATCCCTGCCTGCATTTGGAAGAGAGTTTTTTCCTCTATCCACTGAAAAGTGTCTTTTTTGACACTTCTGGATGTTCAAAAGTAGAAAATACACAAACTTGCAATAGCAAAACACATTAGTATCGAATTTTGATCTAAGAAATTTGATTTGGGCTTTTGTTTACATTTCAGAGCAAAAGGGAAAGGGAGGAGATTTGTATAGGGTTAGGTGAAATAATGGACCGATCATCATTTCATTCAATAGGCTTCGAAATTGTGTCATTAAAGTCCTACGTGCCAAATTTAATTGAATTATCTTCAAAATTGCGACCTGTACTTTGTGCACAAGGTTTACATGGACAGCCAGCCAGCCAAGCGGACGGACATCGTTAGATCCACTCAAAAACTGATTCTGAGTTGATTGGTATACTTTTAGGTGGGTGCTGGATGATTTTTTTCTGTGCGTTACAAGCATCAGCACACACGCATAATACTCCAACCACCTATGGTGGTGTGGGGTATAAATATTTACTAGAAATATTCCAACTGCATTGACAACTTGTTTATTATACAAAATCGATTATGTTTCGATACTTTCTTGATGAAATTTTTACACTTCTAAATGATAGTATTTCGACAGCTAAAGAATGTACTAAATAAAAGTTATAAGAATTATGACACATTCTTTCCCCGAACAGTGACTCTTCTTCGATAAGAAAATGATGTCATATTCCACAGTTATTAACAACATGAGGTGTCGCTTTAGTTCAAATTTCGATAGAAAATGTTGGCAGGGCTAAACTGTATGTATGTACGTCATTCTGTTTATCTGTCTTTCATTTTATCTTTATATATGTGTGAAGAGATAATACTCTAACAAATCATAATGATCTTTTTTTTTTTGCTTCTTGCTAAAGTTGTGGTTGTGTGGGCTGTAAGTATTTATATTCAGTGTTATTTAAGTTACGTGTGCTATCCCTATCAACATTTTCTATCCAAATTCGAACTAAAGCGATATCTTATGTAGATAATAACAGTCGAATATGATATCATTATTTTATCGAAGAAGAGTCACCGTTCGGCAAGAAATGTACCGCGGCACATTCTTTTTAGATAACTAATTCTTTTTAGATAACACTATTTAGTGTATTCCTTGGGTGTCGAAATTTTATCATTTAGAAGCGTGAAAAGTACATCAAGAGAGTATCGAAATAAAATCGCTTTTCTATAATAAACACACTGTAATAACATAATACAACTTTAAATTAAATGTGAAATATTTAGAAACAAAAACTAAAAATTACCAATTTTTTTACTAACACATTTTTATTCAACACTATAAGCAACAACATTGATCACTTTAAAAGTTGTACATTTACTTATGAAATTTATATCGTTATTGTTCTTTCCCTTTTGCTCTGAAATGTAAAGGAATAGGGGTTTAACGATAATAAATGCCTTAAATATAACAATATTTTAATGAAATTCGGTGTAAGGAAAGATCGGTCCATAATTGCCCATAGCTCCCACATAAAACCCTCTTCCGAAAAACACTTTAACGTGCATAAATCACTTACACATGTTAGTATCAGGTTTATATTCGAAACAAATAAGTTTTATATAATTAGAAATCATAGTGACTAATTTTATGAGGATCGCTCCATATTTTACCATAGCTCCCATATAAGCCCTCTTTCGGGAATCACCCTAAAATGCATAAATTCATATAAATGTTAGTATTAACGTAATATTCTGTATTTTGATATTTTATTTTACACTTAGTAAAAGCATCGGTCCACAATTGTCCACATGCGTAATGTAAGACCCCTCCACGAATTTTGATGGACATGCACAATGGTGTGGGGTATCATATGGTCGGGCTTGACCGACTATATCTTTCTTACTTGTTTTAATTATAATTAAGCTAAATGCTTACCTTATATTTAAACACACTGCAATAACTCACTATAACTTTAAACTAAATAAATAACTCACTATAACTTTGAATTAAGTATGAAATATAAAAAAAAATGTTTATATTAACAGATTTTTTATTCAACCTCGTAAGCAACAACATTGAATACTTTAAAAGTTATATATTTACTGAGCGAAATTATTTCGTGCTTGTTCTTTTTCTTTGCACTAGAATGTAAACACTCACTCAAGTCAAGTTCTTTAGATCAAAATTCGATACTAATATGTTTTGTTATTACAAATTTGTGTATTTACTACTTTTGAACATCCAAGAGTATCAAAAGAAACACTTTTTAGTGGGTGGATGAATAAACTATTTTCCAAATGCTAGCAGGGACATAACTGCTAACACAATCAGAAGAAGGATACTTGAATCACTTAAAATGACTTACAGTTACAGTTATAATCATTTGTGGTACTAAGAAGATTAACAACAACATTTTATACCTAGAGAATAAATTTATCTGATTTACAGGGTACGGAATATTGAAAAATAAAAAAGTTGCTTTAAAAGCGTAGTCAATATACCATTATATAAATAGTATATATTATGGTATGTGGTCTAGTCTGTAGTCTAGTCTATATTTTATATAAGCTTTCTATGTTCTAATCTAACGCCTAGTTTTTATTCGAGTCTATTTTATATATACGCTAAGAGGTTCGAAAAGGGATGGAAAGTGAAAATATTTATCAGCATTCACCTTAAGATTATTAAAATTAAAATCCATAACAACATTTCAGGCGATTGTTGTTTCTGATTGTAAATTAGTGAACAAAATTGGTAGATGCAAGCTAAATATTCTTTACTCTTTTTTCCTTGTTTGTGCCCAAATTAATAAAAACAAATATAAAGTAAGTTATTTTTGTCATCTGAATTAAGCGTGATTTCATGCCATTGAAACCTTTGTGGATTGTTTTAAAAATATTACTTAGTAAGTGTTTCACGAATCTGATAGCTTGTAGGGCTTGGCATTCGTAGGACTTATTCCTCTTTTCCAAAGTCTTCGTAGCTGCTACAATTTCCATTAAAAGTTAGAGCGGATCAAGTTGTATGTATGTACGTATGTATGTATTTATGTATGTATGTATGTATGCATGTATGTATGTATGTATACCGGCCCATTAATACTACCATCAGTCTCGAAATATCTTTCTGAAAAATTTTTTAAAATTTCTGTAGAACGTTTCTCATTATATGTACATTACGATTCCTTTTGTGTTTGTAATGGTAAATAACACAGGGCGACACTGAGTTCTCCCTTTATATGAAAATTAATATATTTACGCAACATATTACAGTATAAAATAATGATTTGTAGACTTAGAACTCAATGATCAGGTGTGTCTAAATTGACTGAGAAATTCAGTACCGCAGAATCAGTTGAAATATATTGTTATTATTATTATTATTATTATTATTATTTAAATTATAAATAATATTTAAATATAAAGAAAAAATATTTGAAAGGATCCTTGATGTAAAACATTGTACCCTGAATTTAGCCTTTAGTATTTTTTTATGATTTAAAAAAATCGCGCCAGGAGGAATCGTGGTGATTTGAAACACCCGTAATAAAAATCAACATGAAAAGACAAGCTTGGAAAGATTCTAAAAGGGATTATAGATGTTACTAATGTAGAAATATTACAGAAATATCTATAGAGGAAAATAGATCGAACAAAAAAATACTGTGAGTCTTTGCTCTATATACCAAATATCTTTTTAATAGTCCAAAACGGAAGAATACCTTGCTACGCTTCAATAATTATAATCCATTAGATCCAGACTACTTAGTAAAGATTCTCGAGCATTATTTAAAAAAAATATGCTTTGGAATGTAATGTATAAAAATGTGCTAAAGCGGAAATATTTGTAAATGATACCAATCGAAATGTTAAAACAAAACTAGAACTCGCGGGCCGAAGCAGTGCTAATTAGTGGCCGAAGAAGCAAATATAAGAGTAGTAACAACAAAAATGGTCGATCATATCTATTAAATATTAAGGAGTTATAATCAATGAAAAACTTAGCTTAAGGATCCATATGGACTACGCATGACAAAAGAATTCAATGGTAAATGTGTGCAATTGACTATATTATAAACTAAACTATAGGTTGAACTATATAGTATACTATATTATACAATACACTACATTATAGACTGGAGTTACTCACCACGATACGAAATGGCCTATGTCGAAGCCATTTAAGAATCAATAACCAGTAGCATGTGGAACAATGATATACTAGAGCTAATAAGTACGTAGAGCTGTAATCTGTCACCACAACAAAGTACGCCTATTTTTAAAAGCTCGGAAAATAGTAAAAAAAGAATTATTTTGACTGGACTTGTGAGCGGAAATAGACTAAGTGCGATAGGAAGAACTTTAAAATAATAAAGAAAATACATGGAAAAAGAGCAGAATTGTGTAAAACTTTGTTGAAAGTCCGTTTACTTTTGATAAACTACAACTGCTTAAAACCAAAAATTCTGATCCTAATGGTGCCAACTGAGCTACAAGTGATAAGTGAAGTAAAACCTGAACTAATAGGTAATATCTTTGATAAATGTTTAAAATATAGAATTTTTCCAACAAAAATGAAAAACTAAAAAACTCATGCTGTTACGAAAAGAACACAAACCAACCGATCAATCTAGTCCATGCAGACCACTTTTTATGTTGGACTAAATAGGAAAGCTCTTCGAAAGCATAATCTTAACTGATATCTTGATAATAAAACCAATGATAATTAGACTGCTCCAAAAAAAACCGACTTTTGAATTTCAACCGCAACTTACCCTGGGATTGTTCCTTTTTTTTGCAGGAATATAGTGTGCAGAATATTAGAGAGATCAGATGTCACCAACATGAGTCGCGTCGATGCTGAGGTTTGTAGGGTGCATTTATATGGGATAATTTTGATTTTTCACAGTTTTTTGAAAACATTTGATATTATCAAATCCTTTTTGTAACTTAATATAAAGGAGCTGCATTCTAAACATAATTATCTATCAAATGAGATAAAAAAAGTTAAAATCGGTTAGAAAATATTAAAATTATTAGAAATTGCCCAGATCATTAACACATTTTCAAACAGTTGTGTAAGCAACGTACAAATAAATTTTTATTTTTTATAGAAATGTTGAAATCAAATGCTATTTTAAGTTAAATTTTAACTATAATTATTGGAAAATAAGCTTTGAATCCTTAGGATAATGTAATTTCCTTTATTAAAAAATGATGATTTTTATTATGGGCTTATTTGATTCATTCCATAAATTCAATTTTAGTGCCTTGTTCCGAATATCATCCAACACTGGTACCTTGCTTCACCAATATTTGAACAAATTTGAAAGATTTCTTCTTTGGATATTTCTATTATAATATCTTTCACATATGTCGACATAACATGGTATGGTTCTCGATTTTTTTTTTTTTTTTTAATAGCTATTACAACTGTTCTTCCAAGTATATAACCTGTAGAGACCTTTGGAATTTTAGACACAGCAATATTATTCGGTATAAATTTCCCTTAGATTGAAACCAAGTTCTCTGTACAATTTATGAAGATATCTTGTTTTGGTTATATCCGCTTGAGTATTATGTTTGACGCCTTTTGTCAAAGTCTTCTCATGACCTACCTCTTTGGAATAATTCTCTTGTCTTAAAGCATTTTTTCAAAGTTTTCTATTTCAGAGTTCCATCAAAGGTTTGTTTTTCTATTGTCTGATTGTCTTTAAAAAATCTAGGTCATATGAGATTCGAAACATTCCCGATTTTATGCTAATTTTTATCCCACTAATTTATATCCCACTCAGGTTTCATTTGCGTCTCTTAAATTGTGTAATGTGTTCTTTTTGAACACGTCAATATTGAAATAATATTAGCTATACTTCGCCTTTTAAAATGCAAAAAGTTCCAAATTTTATATATTTAATTTCGTCCCCTGAATATTTCATAACAATAATAAACATGATTATTATTGTTGTTGTTAAACGAACGAGAAGTAAAACAACAAGAATAGCAACAATAAGACCAAAAATAAGTAACCGAACAAATATGTATCATAAACCGAATCGGTATATAAATATGAATAAAGTTCTTAAAACACAGAATACATATCCACAAAAATTTCAATACCACTACAAAGACAATCATGGAAAAATTTACACATAAAATGTAAAACAAAAAGAAATCAGCAAAATATTAAATATAACAAATTTTCCCAGTAACAAATAAAGAAACAAAAAGTTTTGATAACAAGAAAAATAAAAGAATAAATAAAAAATCATGTAAAATCAGGATTCTGGATACCACAAAAGAGTGGTCGTAGTAGTTAGTGGTGGTGGTGGCTTTTATTGTGTTTGTTTGTACCAGAAAGCGAGTGTGAAAATGCGAATGTGTGTGTGGGTAAATATTGTAGTTGACTAGCTGGTGTTACGTAGGGTGGGTGGCAATTTTTTTTAAATTTGATTTCTGGTGGATTTTGTAACTTCCAGCAAGTTGAAACATTCTTTTAATAAGCTGTGCAAAAGAAATCAGGTAATTTAATAAGATGATGGTTTTTCCGACTTCTTGACTTAATAGTACCAATATTTGATCCACATTACTTTTTTCTTTGTCATAGACTCGTAAGGATCATAGACTTGCAAGGATTTATATTCAGTATTTCGCGAGAATAATTTGAAAAGTTAATATGATTCTAAATACAATTTAGAACATTAGGTTATCTGTAGAATTCGGATTTGCCTAAATTTAAATAAAATTTTTAATTACCCAAATGTCGAAATTTTAATTACTATTACAATATCCGTGTTTATTTTTTTAGAGAACTTCTCTGCCTTACCTCTTATTTGTAAATATACGAATTTGTTGGCTGGTGTTCTAGGTTGCTTTTTATTTGACATCACCACTGCCAGTGTATATGTTTGTTTGTCTATGTGTGTGCAAATTGTTGACATTGTATGACGACGTCAACAACTAAAAACTAAAGCTGCCATACACACTCACACACAGACACGCATTTACCCATCTTTTGTTGAATGCTAAAGCTGCTCTGTTTCATTATTACTAAAGAACTGATGAGCTAGCTGGTGGTAGAAGAATACAATTCAACACAGAACTCAATGAAATAATAACAAACGCCGGCGGTGTTAATGTGGTATTGTTGTAATCGTTTGCAAAGGACCAAAGGACGACGATGAAGATAAAAATATTAAAAGCAAACAACAAGCACTGAAAACCAGCAGCAGGAACAAAGTGTGTGTAAATAAATTTTTGTGGTTTTGCCTTTAAATAATTAATGATAAACAACAAAAAGGAAATATTGCTAAGATACAAAACAAAATAAAAAAAAAGTAAAAGTGTTTAAGTGAAACTTATAAATAAATTATTAATTTTGTCCAAACAAATAAAAAAGGAATATTTAAATACTGACAAAAAGTTTAAATTAAGTGGTGAATAATAATCTAAAAATATTTTAAATAATTTAATGAAATAAAATTAAAAACAGAAAAGGTAACTTTTATATACAAAATATTTTAAAACTATTTAAAATTAAATATATTAAGTTTCTTATAAGAGTTAATAATTTTTTTTTTTTATCCTTTGCATCCTTTATAAACATTATTCTTTCCCTTTTCTTTTATTTGCCTTTTTTATTTTGATTCCATTTTTATACACTTTTCGTTTATGGCTCCATCTGTTTTTAAAACATAAAACTGAACACATTTTGCTAGTGTGAACTAGATGGCGCCACAATTATTTTCTAACGTCTTTAAAATTTTCTCAACATCAATCACAGTGGGGCCAAACGTAAAATTTTTGGTGATAAATCTATATTTGCTAAACTACTGGTCACATCGAATTGAAATGTAATTTTTCGGAAAAAATCATCTTGCAGCCACCCTGTGATAACATAAGATAAGTTACAGGTCTTAAAGTTGACTATGTCAATTACGTAAAAGTTTCAAAACTCGTAACTTCTACAAATCAAATCCAATTAGAAAATTAGATAAATATAAAAGTATGCTTACTCACCTAAACTACCTCTTACAGTTAAAAAGATATTTACGCTTGAGTTTTGAATTTTTGATTTTTTGCCTCGACTTTATTTCGCTTTTCGGCAATAAGTCCTGAGGAAACTTTTTTTTTAAATGTACTGTAATTTGCAACATACTACGAAATAATATGCTGGAAACATTGTTTATTTATCTTAATTTGTCTATACGTGTAAAATGTTCAAATCAAAAATATGTTACTATTCTTTCACTTTTTTCTCAGTTTTTTATTAAATTTTTTTCTTTACATATTTAAAAAACTAAAGCTTCGTAAATGGTTAATACAGAAATTTTTAATTGATTTTTTTAGATGGCAACCTACACCCAGCTTTGATCGAAAATGGTGATTTTTAAAAAATGTCACGCGAGCTTTTTTTTAAATTATTGACGATATTTAATCAAAAAATAGATTTAGATTGATTTGACACTAAATTTCTTCTCGTATGTTAAAAAACGAATACAGAAGTGCAGATTTTATAAAAAACGACTTTTTTGAAATTGCACCAAAAAGGAATATTAACATAATATTTTGCTAATGTAATGTATAAAATAAATATCAATTTTTCATTACTTCAAAAATCATTTAAAAAGCTTTACAACCCAATTTTTGTAAATTTTTCAAATATAAATAATATTAAAAAAATTAAACAAAGTAAAAAAATATCAATTTTTCATATTAATTTTAGAGTGCAGAATTTAAACATATTCCACGTTTAGAGGAATTGAGATAGTCAAACATTTTTTAGCATGTTATTTCGGAATATAATATGCAAATTACAGAATATTAAAAAAATTCTTCATATATCTCAAGAGTTATTCCCGAAAAACTAAATAAAGTGAAGGCAAAAAATATAAAAATAAAAATTCAAGCGTAAATGTCTTTTTAACTGTAAGAAATATAAAAATCTTTGATATCGGACTTGATTTGTAGAAGTTACGATTTTTTGAAACTTTTACATACTCCAGGTAGCCAATTTTGACTACAAGATAATTTTTGTGAAAGCTTAGGTCCCCCTCTAAAATTCTTCCGCACATTTCAATTCGATCCCGGAGATAGTTTAGGAGATAAAAATTTATTACTAAAAATTTTGCCTTTGGCCCCACTGTGCACTATAACGAGGGTGGGTTTCCTTTGGCGTTATGTAAAAATCATGACAGTTGTTTAAGTCTTTTTTCTTGTATTTGAATCTATAAACAAGTGTTTATAATATGATTTTTTTCGTTATCGTTTAATGAACATATGAAATATTTTTTACTTGCTCGTTCTTTATTCATCTTATATTTAATTTGAGATTTAAGGGATGATCTCTTTTATATTTGTAAAACATTTTACAATATTTTTTTTAGTATTAATGGGGTTTTAATATGTTAAATATTTAACAGTTTATGGCAGTTTAAATAGTTTTATTTGCAAGTTCGGTAGTGCTTTTCCTAAAGTAAGAAGATATTTTGTTGAAAATAAAATGAATAAATAAATAAAATAAATAAAAAATCTAAATTTTAAGTTTTGGTTTGATTAGATTGATTGTTGAACATTTTTAACCATTAACCGCGTATATTTTACGTAACGGAAACTTGATTATCGGTGACTTTTCGTAGAATGTACATCAAATTTCGAAAATCGTTTTTATTCGATCTATTTTAAACAGCTTTTTTGAAAATTTTCAGTCAGTTTTTTTTTAAATGTTAGCTTTTCTAATATTGAATAATATTTATTATCTTCAGAAATCTCGCCTAAAAAAATAATTTATTTAAAAAAGTTTCTTTAAGCTTATAAAAATTGTCATAATTTATAATAAGACATCGGTAGAATTACCAATAGATTTTTATATTGATTCTACAATATGAACAGAAAATCCAAAATGTTTATCTATCAAACATTTCATATGATAAAAGTAGAAAATATTAAAGGCAAATAAGATAAAAAACTCGAAAATTTAAATAAAGGGGCAATATGCGAAAGCAAATTGTTAAGTTTATTATATCAATTATCAGAAATATGTTTTAATAAAATCCAAAAATTATTATATAGAAGATAACAGTGATCTTTAAATACGTCGTTGCACCAAAATATTTATTTGTGCCAAATTGCAATAAGACCTTCAAAATTGAGAACTGTGCTTTGTCCGATCATCCTTAAATCAACCATGGATGTGATTCCAAGTAGAAAGGGATACTTTTAAGTGGGGTCCCGAGATTTTTTTTCTGTTCGCTAGAAATATCAGCACAAATGCATAATAACCGAACCACCTATGGTAGTTTATGACATAAAAACTTATTTTTGACGTTTACATTTGATTCTACCAATTAAACATCAAATTGCAGTTACCTGATAAAAGTCCTGATCCACATTAGATGAATAGTCCACATAACCCGAAGTTTCAATATTATCAGAAAATCATGATTTATTTGCCTTATTACTAATTCATGTTTGCTATTTAGCAAATTTAAAATATTTGTTGTGTTTACAAAAATCAAAGCTCACAGAAGTTGTCGTTTTCTATTTCAAAATTTTCACAAAAAATCTGGTTAAGCGGTTTTTTCAAAATTCAGAAATTTTTACCCGTTTTTTTTCACAAAAAATCTGGTTAAGCGGTTTTTTCAAAATTCAGAAATTTGTACCCGTTTTTTTTAATGTCAAGTATTAGAAATATTCGAAAAGTGATTTTCGCAAAAACCCTAATAATCGATTTTCTTAATTAGTATCTAATATTTTTATTTAATTTCAGTAGTCATATTTTATGCTTAAAGAACAAAATAATTGATTACACACGTTACATATAATTATGGAATTCGATTTCGAAATCGATAGTTTGTAACTATCGATTTTTTAGAGTAAATTTTAAAGCACTCTTTAGCTCCGGAACGCTGATCATTTCATTTTCAATATTGTCGCTAAATCTCTCTACTATTGATGGCTTATTAATATAAAACATTATTAATATGAAACATGTAAATATTTAATTTAAGTTACACATATAAAAAGGAATTCAACGGTTATATTTTTCGAGAATAAATCTAATATTTAGGAGCAGTTTTCATTATTTTTGAGGTGAAATACGAATGGCTACAATATTTTCTATATTCGAATTGCTAAAATCTCATTGACAAAAGAACATATAAAAATGGATAACTTGACTGTTATGAATCTACGAATAAAATATAACACAAAATTTTCGTAATAATTTACTGGCGTTGATTTTAAATATCTTTCTTGATTATTTCATGTCAGATCTAACAGCATATCGAATTCTAAAAATGCAGATGGCAGTCAAAGAAAAAAGTACATAATAAAATTTGATTTTTTTATTTATTTATTTATTTTTTTTTTTGAACTTACTAGTCTAAGTTCACACACAGCAATGTTTCTTTCTTTTAAACATGCATTTACGTTCACACGCAAAATTTTACATTAGCAATTATTGCTTTAATTGCCTTGATATGTTTTTAATTTGAACTACGAAAATGAAAAACAAAACGAATTTCGAAGTACAGGCAAGTTTGAACCCTTTCATATTCCCCCTCGCTCGCTCTCACACGAAATCAGAATTAAGACTTACTTTTCAAGATAACAAAAAAAGCTTAACAAGGACCTAAAAAATGAGATGAAACTTGACTCAAAAAAATAAAAAGTTACAAGAATGAATTCCAAGCCCAAAAAGTAGAAAAGCTCCTAAAAGCTATATCAAACCGCGTAATACCATGTTTTGTTCATTCTTTTTAAATCAAATATGAGCCATGTTAAAGCTATGCTCAAGCTTTACTCAATCAAAGCTAAACAAATTTTAAATAATAGAGCTGAGAAGAACTCTGAGGCAAAAACTGATTCGACAAGATATGTAACTGTTTTGATTCTTTTGTCTGAATAAACTTGAATAATCACAACAAAGAGTTTTATAAAAAGACAAAGATTACAGTCATGACATGCAACAGTATTTTTTTTTTAATTTTCTGGCCAGATTTAATTTTAGTCACACAGAGTATTAGTTATTTAAACTACCCAGAATTTTGGCAATTGTAAAGGCATTGGATGAAAATTAAAAGGAAATTTAAGAAGGTCCCAGCAGTGCTTAATTTTGATTATTAATTTTAAATCTTTATAGAGGGATAACGTGAAAAATTTCGTAAAAGTGGTTTATTTCTTTCAGAAGTCATACCTAAACAAAAAATTAAAAATAATCCAGTTTTGATTTTTATATAAAATGACATAACAGAAAAATCTGGAAAATAAATGCTACAAGTAGTTGATTTAAATAGTTTTAATCTTAACTTATTCTTTTCATCTTTTATAAAAAACATGTAATATTTTATTTGAACGCACACCTTAGAACACGCACACAGCATCTGATATCACTACTGTTCCAGCAAAAACTTTACTTATCGGTTAAAAGCCAACATATTACATTATCAAAGGGTGGTAATATCTCATTATTTTTATATAACAATATCCACGAATTCTTCATCCTAAAAACTAATAGTTGAATAAATACTTACTTACTTACTAGAATCAAATAATGAGTAAACGAAATTAAAATCAAAAGTTGGCTTAACTAAGATTTGAACATTGGCCACAACTTTTGTACATGTTTTAAAGACTTTATCAGTATTGCTTGCTATGCCATGTCCACGATAAATTTATGTGCGTAGCTAATAGTTTTCACATACAAATATAAATTTTAAAAATTAGCTTAGAAAATACGGGTTTGGTTTGGGGTTGTACCGACAACCTTCTGTGTAATACATAAACGCTCTAGCGAACTGAGCCATTATGAAATTGTTATTTACCGGTAACTAGTTATTAGAAAAATAGTGACAACTCATTACTAGGTAACGAGTATAGTAAGTAGTAGTCATTACCATAATCTAATAAATTTAAGATGGATTATGATCTAGCATTGATGTAAGCGATGTTAAAGTTTTTGTTACCAATATTATTAGAAATAACAGGTTTACTTTCAAAATACTAGTGTAAGCCTGTGGATTCTACAAATGAATAGGTTGTAATACTGATGGGAAGATTAGAGACTTATATTGAATAATGTGTAGATTAGACTATTCCGTAGAAAAAAATTTAGGAAGACCACTCAAACGAAGCATACTAATAAGCAGAATAAGGAAAAAATTTATAAAAAATTTTCAAAATTGATCTTCAGTTCCCTACCAGCGTTTGAAAGTCACATGTCTAGAATATTTTGTACAAAAAAGTTCGGAGTTTTGCCTCGAAATGGATTTCAAAAACTCGTAGTTTTGAGCTAAAGTCCTCTAATGGAACAAAATCCCATGGAGAAAAATTTAAAAATATTTTTTCTATAACAAGGTAAAAATTACCAAATTTTTTAGACCTATTTCGCGAAAAAACTCGAAGCTTTTTTTTGCCAAAAATATACCCGACTTGAGATTTTCATTCGTTGGTGGGGAACTAAACATAAACTTAAAAATGTATATACTTTTTCCGTATTCAGCTCATCAATATGGATCGTTTGAGAGGTCTTCCTACATCGAAATCTCAAAAAAGCGTTTCCTCGGGACACTTTAGTGTTGATCAATATGGATATGGGTCTTCCTATATCGAAATCTCAAAAAAACGTTTCCTCGGGTTACTGTAGTGTAGATTCAAGAACACTTCCTTGCAGAACACCAGCTTTGACCTTGAACCACTTTTCAAGTATCCACTAAACCAATTATTTTGAAGAGGGAAATTTTTATTTTTGCCTCCACGTGAATACGCGAGGTTTGACATTAAAAAGCGCAGAGAAAAAACACGGTTACAGCACTGTGATCACAGCAATATTATGTTAATATTCATTACTTTTAATAATACTGTGTTTATGACAATGTTCTTGAGTCAGTTTTATTATTCAGTTTTTACATTCAATAAAAATTTTAATATTTTTACCAGAAACAATATTTTATTAAAATGAAAAAATATAAATATTTCTACAACTATTATATATTGTACATCTTTTTCCTTGTTCTTAAACCATACTTTGTTTTCAAACCATATTAATATTATTATTCCCATAACAATAAAATTTTACAAATAAAAATGATTGAAAAACTCCTAACTTGTTTCTTTTTTGTATATATTTGGCTTTTAACGTTTGTTTTCCACCAACATTATAATTCCCATTTAGTTTATACATGAATTAGTATAAATAGACAAGGCTTTATTATAATTGTTGTGATTAAAGCAATATAAGGCATTAACTAACTACTGTTAAAGATTTAGAAAATAATAAATATTTTGTGCTATCTTGTACAATATATGATGGTACAATATGTGAATCAATAAACAATTCATAAAAATAATTTTTAATTAATGTGTTTTCTTTTAATATATGATAAGATGGTGAATGGAATATGATAAAATGGAATCACAAAGTGATAAGATTGGATAATAATATAACAAGATGGATAATAATATGATAAAATGAAACATTAATACGACAGAATGGGATAATAATGTTGTAAGATGGAATTTTTTTTTAGCTGTGGCCACATATTCCTTAATATATTGCTCTTAGGTCATTGTCACTACCTCTAAATATTTTCTAATTAATCTAAAACATAGTATTTCTTATAGGTCGATTATGTATGGCAACCTAACTGAAGTTGAGTTGCCATTTGCCGAAATTATATTACAGATGGCAACTGGCAACTGATAGCTCTCAACTACACAGGCAACTACAAATGTCTGCTTGCTAAAAAATTTTTAAAACAAAAAACTAAATATTTTTTTATAAAAGTGTTCATAATTTAAGGAATTAATAGATCAAGTACCAATTCCATTAATTTAAAGTCATTTAGATTCATTTAAAAGCCAGTAAGTCGGATGCAACACGTATCTAAAATGCAGATTCAATATCACAAGCGATGTTGTTTCTGTAAGAGGATCCATTATGATAATCTCATCCATCCAAGAAAATCCATACCAAAGCGATGTATTTGGTAAGTTCTGAAGAGCTACATATATTATAAAATGTTTAAAACTGGTGTAATTATCAGTGAAGATCTGTAACAAATGCAATTGAGAGTGTCGAACGAAAAGCACAAAAATTCACTTTCATGTTTCGTTTTTTTACATTATTTTTTTTACCTACATTTGCTGAACGTTCAAAATAGTGTTTTCGATAACTTTTGGCAACTGAAATGGAGTTGCTATTCATAATATAAATTTAATTGCAGATTGCGTTGCCTGTGGGCAACACAACTAAAGATAGGTTGCCATACATAATTGACCTATTAGCTATTAGGCTATTCGCTTATTTCTAGGGGGTAAAAATAAGAATCGGGACACCTTTCACAGTAATGGCCACCCTAATGTATATAGGTCTCTTTGAATCATATTTAATACTGAATAAGTTTCGAATGTATTTTTCTACCATATCTAATGAAACTACCCTCTTTTACATTTTATTCAACAGTCATAATTTTTTTTTTATTTTAGACAAAGCGAAAAAGCTATGGATCATCCAAATCTCCCCTTTGGTTTTGCCCTGCCAGGACACTCACATCCACCCATACCACCAACCGCTAATATGTTAAGACCTCATCCCAGTGGTCATCCAGGACCAACATCAAGTCCACCACAAAGTGTGCCAGGCAGAAGAACTCCCTTGGGTTCAGTAGGTCTAGGTGGTTTCTATGCTCAAGGTTTGGGTATGTTACCACCAGGAGATGAAAATAAACCGGATTCAGGAGCAGGATCAGTAATGGATAAGGCAAGTCCTAATTTAATGCTAGCACCCTCAACAAGTAATACAGGTTCGGGATCTTCAGTAGTAACAGGCCTAGGTACTGGCAGTACAGGGGGAGGTGGTAATAATGGTGGTAGTAGTTCTGGAGGTGGAGGAAAACAAAAAAATAGACAAGGCAAAACTGTTAGATTAAATATAAATGCAAGGTAAGTAAAATCTTTTCAAAAATAATTAAATAAAAAAATGAAACCAATTTCATATATAAATAGAGAACGTCGACGTATGCACGATTTAAACGATGCCTTAGATGAATTGCGTAATGTGATACCTTATGCTCATTCCCCCTCAGTGCGTAAACTTTCCAAAATTGCCACACTTTTGCTGGCTAAAAACTATATTCTTATGCAACAGAATGCTATAGAAGAATTAAGAAGGTAAATAATATGAGTTTAGGAAATTTTTAAGGCATATGTTTTAATTCTTTATTTCTTTTTTTATTTATTTTATAGACTTTTAGCTTATATCCAAAGCACCACCGGAGCAGCTCCTTTAGATTTAGCTTCATTTCCTGCAGCTGCTAAGCTTCAAGCTTTGCTGCAAAGTGCGGGCAGTGAATTTAATGATCCACCTGGAGGTAGTAGTTAGACTAATTAGAAGTTAATATATTTTTAGTACTAAAGAGAAAGTAGGAGTATAATATAAAATAAGTCTGGGGCTAGATTATATATATTTTGTTTATGATATTGTTACTTTATAAATCTGAAATTTATATTCTTGTATGAAGACAGTTGACTTGAAATCCAAATAAATATCTGAAAAAAATTTATCTTCTCATTAAATTTCAAAACAAAGTAATGCAATTTTTATACTTATTTATAACACATTTGCATCTACAAGCAAAAACGTGTCATAATAAAACTGCCTCAAACCTAACACAATCTTACTTTATAAAACTGGGCTTGGGAATCTACCTATAAGACTAAGGAAGATTGAAATAACAATTTTTAAAAATCATTTCAAAGCTATTGTATACGTAGGTTTTATTTCATTATAGAAATAAAAAATAAATAATTTTCAGATTTTATAATCTTATACTTAATAAATTCAAATTGCATCAGATTGTTTTGATATTTATTAAGCAACTATGTAGTTCAATAGTATTTAATTATATTATTGTTTTCAAAACATTTATATTTTCCTACTAATCCCATTTCAATAAAACAATTACGTTGTAAATTTTAATAATACAATTTTGGCATAAAACAGAATACAGCCTTAACCCCATACGAACTAAAACTTCTATCCATTTCTAAGAAAAAAAAAAAAAACAATTTAAAATAAAAAACAGCATTTGCTTTTTAAATAACAAAATGTTAAAAACAACAAAATATTTTTCATTTTAAAATGTTTTCAACAACAAATTAAAATAACAAATTATAAAAACAAATATATAGTTTAAAAGTTTAAACTACTTATAGAAATTTGAAATGTGCCCCCAAGCATATGCTATAGTTTGCAATTTAAATTTAAACTCCTGCTAATAGATCTTATAAAATTTTCAAATTATATAAAAATTGTATTATATTTCTTAAAGATAATGTCTCTCAATTTTATTTATTAGTTTAGCATTAGAAAGAGCAAAAGCAATTAATCTATCATTTTTGTGTAATTTTTTATATTTGATACACAAAATCTAGTCAGTTTTAAACCACATTTTAATATTAGTAACTTTTTAAGTGATATTTTTATTTTACTATATATTAAAAAAAAAGAAGCCAAAGAATTAGTTTTTAAAATATTATTTATAACGAGTACTAAATTAGTTTTTAAGTTATAAAAATGTATTTTAAATTTAATTCTACAGATACAACTAACGGCAAATTATAAGCAATAAATAATAATCTGAAATAAATTATAAAAATATTTAAAAAAATTTAAATGAGAGCTGACAAAAATTCAACAAAAAACAAGTAAGAAAGACATAGCGGTCAAGCCCGGCCATATGATACCCTACACCATTGTGTTTGTACACCAGAATTTGAAGAAGGGTCTGATATGGGACATGTGGCCAATTGTGGACCGATATTTGTATTAGATGCAATGCATATACATCATATGTTGATTCTAAACTTTATATAAGATATCCTATGTACTTAAGGGTGATTCCCGGAAGTGGATCTTATGTGGGAGCTATGGTCAATTATGGATCGATCCTCATAAAATATGACACTGTAATTTCTACTTATATAGAACTTATTTGTGTCAAATATTAACTTGATACTGATATTTGTATGTATGCACGTAAAAATGATTTTCGGAAGATTGGTTTATATGGGAGCTATGGCCAATTATGGAGCGATTCATGAAATCTGGCACTAGATTTATAATTACACATAACTTATTTCTGCTAAATTTTATTATAATATTGTTATATTTAAGACATTTATGGTCATTAAACATCAATTACGAGAGTACATTTGTATGGTGGCTAGGTTAAATAATAGAACAATCGTAACCAATTTCAATAGGCTTCGTGCTTATGCCAAAATAATTATTCGTCCTAAATTTCATCGAGATATCTTTAAAATTGTGACCTGTATTTTGTTCACAAGGTTTATATGGACAACCAGCCGATCAGTTAGTCAGACAGACATCGTTAAATCGATTCAGAAAGTGATTCTTAAAGGTGAGTTTATGACTAATATTTAAGTGCATTACAAGAGTCAGTACAAATACAGAATACCACAATCACCTATAGTGGTGTAGTTTATAACTATAAAGAACTGTTAATATAAAACAAGTGAGGTTATATTCGACTTGACCGAATCTGACATATCCCCTTCATTATGTAATTAATATTTTTATAATTAACATTTACTTTGCATGAGGACTAACTACTCCCTCTAATTCTACCCATTCTATTTCCATCTGAATTGTGTAAGTTTTTGACAAATTTAATGCTACAAAATTTTAAGATTTTCAACGTAATGGTTATTTAGATGTGAGTTTAGATACTATCATCTCCTTAGGCCTATTTTCATTTCAATTGTTGAATTTGAAAAGAAAATTATTCCCATAAAAGCCTAAGACTTTCACTGCAACAGTTCTTTAGACATACAATTAAAAATTAAACATTGATTATATTGTTTGGGAGCTACCTCTTCAACCTCTCGCCAGAGTTATTTGTTCTATATTCATCATGAATATGAGAACTATTAAGAAAAATATTCCCACATAATCTTAAAACTTACGCTGCAATAGTGTTAATTTTTTTTCTGATAGGCTGTTAAAAATATTTGGGTCTTTCCTCAATATTAATGAAAAAATAAAAATCTTAACCCACTGGAACCGTCGTTTCATTTTTTTTTTTTTTATATAAACAAATCCTAAATATAGTATCTAAAACGAAATCGAAAACAAATTAACCTGTTTCAGATTTTTTACAACACTGTCGGTTTCGTTTTTTTTTTTTTTTTTTATTCGAAACCGTTTTTTTTTTTTTAAAGAATTTTATTTAACTTTGATGTAATTTTGCACAGAAAAAGAGTTCAAAAAAGGGGTAAAAATAATAAAAATTACACGAATAGAAGTTTCATATAACTTGCTAAAAGCAATAAAAAACAGATAGTATATTTATCTTGAACAATTCTCTTTAAATAATTAAAATAAATCGAATTATTGAGTGCGAACGAAAAAATTAGTGCATTAAAATTTTTGCTTTATAACGTTTGATGTACATTGAAATGAAATTAATTTAATTATTAACCATGATTTTGTATATGTATCTTCCAAAGGGACCGAATTAACCAAACAAATCCGATCACACACAGAAAAAAATATGTTTACAGCATTATCACTACAACAATACTATGTTCTTATTGTTATTTTTTTTTTTTTGAATTTTAATAACCTTATGTTCATGATAACAATGTTTTTGTTTAAATTTTGTCATTTAATGTTTGCACTCAATAAAAATTTTAATATGGTTGCCTGAAAAAATTATATGTTTTTAAATATTTTTACCAGAAACAAAATTTTATTAATATGAAAAATATCATTACTTCTGCGAGCATTAAATATTTAAAGTCTTTTTCCTTTTTCTTAAACCATATTGTGTTTTTAAACTTCATTAATTAATTTCCATGACAATAAAATGTTTCAAATAAATATAATACACATCCTTTTCACAAACTTAATGGAAAAATTCATAACTTATTTGTTTTTAAATATATTTTGTTTTTAACGTTTGTTTTGTAAATTCATTATAATTTTCATTTAGTTTACATATTGAATAAATAAATAGACAAGGTTTGGTTATACTCTTTCATTTGAACCACATACGGTGGTACAAATGAATATAACTAATGAACAAATAATATGTAAATATTTATCTTTTTTTCTTTTGACTAATGAATACCTTTCTCTATCATTTTCAATAAAAGATTTATAAAAATAATAATTTTTTTATTAATACGTTTTTTTTAATATATGATAAGATGAAATAATAGTAATATGACAAAATTAAATAATAATATGATACGATTGGATAATTATATGATAACGTGGGATAAAATGGAATAAAAGTATGAAGAATTGTATAATAATATTACAAAATGAAATTATAATATGACAAAGTGGTATAATAATGAATAATAATATAGTAATATCAAAACATAATCTGATAGAATGTAAAATTGTTCAATTATATGTAAAACTGGAATCAGAAAACCATAAAATCCAATGCAATAAAACAAAATGGAATCATAATAATTATTAGTTATAATAATTTCTATTTTTCACTATGATCATATGTTCCAATAGAAACATGTTGCTTTTAGATTATGGTAAATACATAATTGGGCCTCATTCAACAAATATTTAAATTATACCAAAAGCTTAAAAATATACACATTCCAGTAAAAATTTGCCGAATACATAGTAAAAGTTTTGCAGAAAAGTTTTTAAGGTTTATTGAAATCCATAAAAAACATAAACTATCTATTGGTACAATCTTAATAACCAGAATTTTATGCACTAGTTTTTTCGTGCTCATTTCTTATTATTTCAATCACAAAATAAATTTTATTTTATTTGGAAAGACATATCTTCAAATACTAGGATTAGGAATAAAATATTAAAGAAAGATCATTAAATAAAATAAATGAAAACTTTGTCCTTTTTAAGTTAAAAATAAATAAATAAATAATTTCTCAAAAGTTATAACGTGAAATAAAAGATTTTAATTTTAAAATTCTGTACACCAAAATTTATTATTTCTTTGAGAGTAAAATTTATATGAGAAATTTGAGATCAACGTTTTGTGTTTTGTATTTATAAAGTTTTTAAAATAGGAAAAAGTTGCTGAATTTTGGTAGACCTGACAAAGTAACTAAGAAATCCAACATTTTAGATCATTCATTTAAAATCTTAAGGAAATACAGCCATTAAAAGAGTACAAAAACTTGAGTTGAAACTTTAAAGGATCTTTTGATTTACCTTAGTTTTGCGTTAACAATTTACATATTTAATTTAGATTAAAAATATTAACCAGCTATGAGACAACACTTTAGAAATTCATATGTTGTATAGTAAGTAACCGTTTTACTAACTGATGAAAAGTTATGCGGTGATAAAAAATTAGTTGAAATTATGTTTAGAGAACATAATTTCAA